>OY856410.1:771110505-772310505 GCA_963693085.1 Alisma plantago-aquatica
TCGCCGTTCCCTGCTATATATCTACCAAATCGCCCGACTCTGCGGCGCCTTTCTGCCCTCTCGCCGATCTCGACAGTCGCCTCCTTATAGTTCTACCTCCCGGCTGACCCAGTCGCAATTTGGGGCCACGTGCGCGGCGCGGTGCGACGGGTATGTCGACGGTGATCCAACCCGGCGGGGCTACTGCTTCGGGCGAGGAGCAGGCACAGAACCAGCAAGGTGATCGCTTCTTCACCGTGTCCCTGTTTTTTCCTTTCTTAACCGTTGGCTTTTACTCGTCCTTACGGGGATGAATATGATGCACGGCGTGACGACGGCGGAGTTGCAGGAGTTTCCGGGCGGAGGACTTCCCCTCGGAGCTCAAGCAAACGGTCCGCGCGATAATATTGGAGATCCTAGCGGCGGAAGGATAGCTGGTGTTGTCACCAGATACCATGGACGAAGGCGTTGCCGAAGTGCGGATAGGCCTCGAACTAGTTATTCACAAAGCCCAAATGGTTGCTGGCAGTGAGGTCAGTAGATCACCAGGTTCCAACTTAAAACGACCAGCAGACCGTCTCGGTACCTCCTTACGCTACTACGCTCCTCCTCTGAAGGCCGAAATTAAGCTAGTGCTCGATATGCGTCACCAATGGCTCATTGGAAATAGCAGCAGCCTTTTCGGTACTGCTACTTGTGTAGAAATAGGATCGCAGTTCGAGGTTCATAGTTCAAGACTAGGTGCTCAATAACTAGGCATTTAAGGGGAAAGTCTCATTCCTGTGACTGACAATTGTTGGACAAGTTAGCTGGAACAAAATCGTTCTCCAAGCCGAACTTGCGTTCCAGCCACCACCAGATCCGGCTCCGCAACATCAAAATTCCATAGACTGTCTTCAGGACTTACATTGCTAATTTATGGTGACGGCTGTTGGGCTTACTGACCCTCTTCCAGCTTCCATTGTTGTGGCCAATTTTGCTACACTTTTACTGGTATTCTTCAGTAACTTACTAGTATATTGTCGAAGCTTGAAGGAGCACTGCGATTCTCTGATGCGTTCTGCATATGGAACTGCTCTTGATCTCGCTGGGTTTGCTCCTGATTGCGGGAATCAAAAGCAAATCGCACACGAGAAAGAAAAGGGGCAAGTGTGTCCTTGCTGAATTGCTAACTCCTCGGAATGAATGAAGCTGCTGAGGGGGAATTTGGGATTGGTTTTCGATTATTGCAACCCCTTTGTGAATCAATTGAAGAAGGATTTTCTAACTGGACCTCTTCTGCTTGGGGCACCTTTGACGAGGTGAAGAAGGTGTCGATGAAAATTCATGTTAGGTTTGCCTAGCCATCTATGTGTGTGTGTGTGAGGGGGGGGGTGGCGGGGTTTACTGCTGCAAGAAGAACATTGTATCTTACTACAACCAGGCCTTGGGTAGGAGGTTGGATGTAAATTGTACTTTCATTCATCAAGTCTGCTTTTGACGAAAGCCTTACAAAGACTATATGTAGGTGTTTAAACCCAACTCACTACCCAACTAGCCAATGTGGGAATAAACCAAAAGCTTTACAAGACAAACTGGGAAAATATCAAATAACCCCTAAAATGCAAGGAAACTGATAAAACATTATAAAACTACTAAAGAGACTATTTAAAAGGCTATGCTCGTCCCACATCAACTCTCCTCTACTTCAAAAGACTCGACTTCGACGAGTCGAAAAATCATATGGGGCCTGAAAAGTAAAGAAAGTCTTTGAAGCTTGTTGTATATGAGTCATGTAGCATCATACTAGTGAACAAGATAATGGCGCAGGAGATTAGGAAAGAACGCCATGTTTGACTTAAAATCCATCATTGTGATATTTGGAGGTTGTGGATGAGGAGAAAGCTCATAAATGTCTGGAGGTTGTGGAGGAGGCCGGTCGATAGCTCTCTGAACGTGGAAATAGAAACTAGATATCCAATCCTCATGTGTAGCCCATGTTTACTTCTCAACAAAGCCCGTGTCTGAATGATCATTGTCCAAATTAAGCACAATAGAATCATATGCAGCAAGTGGTAGAATTTCTGTACTATAACTGAGAAAGGCAATATCAACCTTGTCAACAAGTAATTCAGAATTGGTCAAAAGAGATTCACCGTCAATATTTTCATATGCTGGTTGAATTTTCATATTAACATTAACCATAGGGAAAGCCATCTGAAGTGCCATTGTAGGTGAAGTGGTGGCAAAAGAGCATTCCTCAAGATATACAATCTGAACAAGGTTGTAAAACATCATGTTCTGGAGTTGTAATAGAAGACATGGACATATGAATCTGCAAAACATCTGGCGGCTCCAGAGTTGTAACTGAGCAACAATCATCTGACACTGCAAAACATAGGCGGCTCTGGAGTTGTAACTGAGACTGGGGGCATCTGGAGTTGCAAAATATCAGGCTATTTTGGAGATGTATATGAGATAGAGAGCATTTGAAGTTGTAAAACATCTGGTTGTTCTGGAGATGTGATTGAAGGCAGAGAGACATTTGAAGCTCGATACTTGTAGCCAGAGGAGATGTTATCGTAGAAGTACTGACAAAAGGGCCCCCCTTCGGGAAAGGGGAGCGGAGCGCATGCCCCCCCGGAGGGGGGCCTCTCTTGGGAGTTCCTCACATGTTGCTTTGGGGGGGTGGGCGTAGCCCCCCCTGCGGTACGGTACATCTTCTGCCTGTATATGGAAGATATGGTACTATCGGGAAGGTGTTGAGAAAGGCCGAGAAAGAGGAGATTGTACTTTAATAGCATAGAAGGCTCCATAACATCTTTGACAGTAGAGGTAATCACCAAGGTAGCTTCGCGAATACTCATATTTCCACTTGCAGTGTACGCAACAAGTTCAAAACATAAAAGGATTACCATACTGTAGTGCAACATCTCCTTGATAATAACACATACCAGATCCAAGTGGGGACAACAAACTATAGACGCTGTTGTTGCTGTATAGCCTCGCGATGTTGTTGTGGTCACTGGACGGTGGTGGGTTGTTGGCGTGGTGTTGCGTTGCCAGGGGTGTAGAAGGGTTTGCGTGCGGGATCAGGCTGGGTTGTTGACGGAGGTGCTGTCCTGTGTGGGAAACAAGGATGAGTTTCTTTTCTTCAACACTGAGTAGGGAGTTAGAAGAGCTGGTGGGCGACTGTTTTCGATGAGCGGATGGCAGGTCCGGTGATGATATTGATGGCTTGTTGGCAGGGCGTTGGGTTAGCGCTTGGTGTGGATAGAGAACGAGTTTGGATGATTGGGAAGCGCTGGGTGACAGGGATTGCAGGGGGCTGTGGGAAGCGATGGGTGATAGGGATTGCGGGGGGCTCTAGGAAGCGCTGGGTGACATGGATTGCGTGTTGGATTTGTTGGATTGGGGGGTATGTGGCTGATGACAGGGGGTGCTGAACTAGGGAGAGGAGATTAGGACGGGCGGCTGACGGGCGGGTGAACAGGGGGAGTTGCGTGATGGGAAGTGGAGTAGCGTGAAGGGTGGCTGGGGGTGATGCTGCTGCTTGGGGTGATGTTTTTGTTGATATCAGGATCTCATGGAGAGGAGGAATAGCAGAAGATGATCAGGCTGCGTGAAATGGAAGGGATTGACGGATGCGTGAAAAGCGTTTGGTGTGCGGGATTAGCGGGGTAATATCTAAGATCACAGGGGGGGGCTTGGTCGCTGGATGGCAGAGGGATTATGTCGACAAATAATTAGAGGACGAGTTGCTGTCCACATGGGTAGATGATCAGGAGAAGGTTGTGCATGTGATGGGATTATGCGACCTTGCAGCTGAATGTCTTGCAGATGGTTTGAGGGTTAGTGGCAAGCACGAGTGAGGATACATGGTGCGTGGCGCTGGGAGATGAGGTTGTTTCGTGGGCGAGATCAGTGGGCGTGATCAGGGAGAGCAGGGATTTGCCGTTGGGAATGATCCTGTAGATCAGGGAGAAGGGTGACGGTGTGGCATTCCGTGATACCCTTGGTTATGCGGTCGTACATATTGTCTTCTCGGGAACAGAATATTGGCTGGGTGCAAGATTGTTGATGGATGACGACGAACTGCAGAGGGCGGCAGTTGTCATTTCCTCGGCGGACTAGAACACATAGAACACATGATCTAATCCCTAATGAGAATTAGGATTTGAAGCTCTAATACCAAATAATGGAGATCCTAATGAATAAAATCTAAGACTAAGTATCAAGATCTAAATTAATCTAAAGTAACTAATCTAATGGAATAACATTCATCAAAAGATTTCATTCATCAAGTCTGCCTTTGACGAAAGCCTTACAAAGACTATATGTAGGTGTTTAAACCCAACTCACTACACAACTAGCCAATGTGGGACTAAACCACATGCTTTACAAGACAAATTGGGAAAATATCAAATAACCCCTAAAATGCAAGGAAACTAATAAAACATGATAAAACTGCTAAAAAGACTATTTAAAAGGCTATGCTCGTCCTACATCAGGGAGACTCCTATTATGTGAACACGATATTAGACTCTAAAGAATTTCTTTTAGCCAAATAGGTGCGAGCCATAGCCAGTTGGCATCGAAGTAAGTATGATGCAACACATTAATTGTTCGGTTGCAACCTCATGTGGTGTTGCCAGATGTATTGTGCAATTTCATTGCTGGAATGCCCCATGTAAAGGGAAGTGGGTAGTTCTAGTTACTTCAGACCATCTAGAAGTGTGATCATCTTATGATCTCTTTAGGCCTCCCATATACGACATATGAGAATTATAAGCTATTTTTCTAGGAGGTGGTCTAAATCCATGTTTTTTTCCGGAAAAGAATCGTCTTAGATCGATCGACATGTTATCTCTTTTAGAGGGGCCAGGAGGTATTTTCTATAAGCAGCTCCACTCTCTATTGGAGCGTGACTTATTGCTTTTTGTTAGACATAAAACCGAGGTGTTTAATTAGTACTAGGTGATTTTGTTTTGGACAACCAGGAGATTGGCTTTGGTAGGTGTATTAGGCTGAACATTTGTGCAAAACATCCGACATGTGGTCCATAGTTGCACATGTTACCCTGCGATGTCTATTTTTTACGATATTGGGTCAACCTTAGTTCCATTGATGGAGAAACGCTGCATGCTTGAGATTGTATGATGCAACAATCAAAGTAAAGCCTCATCAATGCTAAAGATTAAAGAGACAAGTTATGCACATCACACTAATTGGGTGTTTGAGATGATGAAGAGAATTTGGTTGGAATTAAAACACCATTTGCAACAATTAATGGTTGTTGTAGCTCTTAAAAACAGTCCCATGCTCTATATTCCCTATCAATGGATGATTTGGATGAAAATGTGACATGTAGGGTGCTCCCACTAGAAGAACATCTTCACCCTGCCCTCCATTTCCCAACTCAATGCCTTCCATGGTGATCATCAATCAGAGCATGCCTTTCTCCCAATTTGAAATTGGGCACAACCTCTAGCATTTTTTTTGGGTAAGTTGGGAAGCATTATATTCATCATACCTTCCCCTCGTAGGCAAACTTAGCAATAAAATATCAACCATTACATCACCACTCCCCCACCAACCCAACGACGCTAAGACAATGTAAAACCTGTTAAAAAACACAAACTTGTCAACAAAATAATAAATCCCTGAAAGGCCGTTGTAAGGATTCTTCCAACCGAGACTCGTCTGTATACGTTGACTCCCTAACTATCGGTCCAAATCGTTGTTACGTATGGTTTCTTCCATCTCTCCAAATTCATGAAGCTCCTCATCCTCATCGGGAGCATGAGTCATTCTAAGATGGTCTCCAGAATGTGGCCTCCGTCCTGTCCGACCGATTTGGCTACCACATTCACCGCCTTTTGTATGCAATTCCATTATTGGAATACTCCAGCGTCATGGAGAACATAGACTAAAAGACAAAGTAGATCTCAATGTTATGATACGACCACAAATGTTTCTCATGCAACGATTTAGTGAGTCAGTTGTCAAGCATTCTGGGAGTGATGGGGTAGATTGCAACCAACTTACATAACAGGGGTCAGCAGCCAAGGAGATTGTTGAAGCTGGGGTGGGGTGGGGAATTATTATGAATTGTACAATGTGAATATGCATGATGTGGTGGACGTGGACTCCCAAGTGTCAGGTTGATAAGGTGTCAAGTGTTGCAAACTAGGATCTACTTAATCCCCGTTACTTAAAAGAGCAATGATCTAATGTGTTATCACATTTGATCGACGATTTTCTTCCTCTCACCTTCCCTCAATTCAAGTTCTTACCTCTATTATGCATAGATCTAGACATCCAATCTCCTCACCTCTCTCGACAAGATTAAATGCCCACATATTCCTTCATCACTTTATGTCTTACTAGTGAGATATACTCGATTAAATAGGCTGTAAGACTCTTTTCTTCTCTTGATATTTGATTTGTCCCTCTACTTTTCCTCTTTCAATGTCAAGTCTTTTAACTTAAGAGGGTTGGTATTAAGTTTTAAATGCGAATAATACTAAAAAACCACAAAGAGTACCTTTTTGTTTTCTTCCTTTATTCTATGCACATGTTACTTCTATACATAAGGGCAAAATTTAATAAAACACATGTAGGTTTCATTGAGAAACATATCATAGTGTTTATGATATTAGAGGTTAGGACATGATATAATGATTTTGAGACAAGTCTATTCACTAAACTCAACATCGTTAGTTGACAATGAAATCTATCATGTCACATATATATTATAAACAAAATCTGGTACCACAAACACAAATTATCTGGTGGCACCTTTTCTCTCAAACCATCATGTCTGCCAACCCATTTGTTCATAGCTATGTTAGGAACATGTATGATTGGATGATGTTGTGGATTTATGTTGTGTGGGCTTGCCCTATTACATTAGGCATATCAACAAAAATGTTACATTATTTCAAAAAAAACCCCGAAAACTTAGAAGGTATCAATCTTATTTATAAATTTGTTGATAAATCATAAATTGGATTCCTGATTTGTATTATTTCAAAAATCATGATACACTTTTTATAATGTGGAAACATCATGTATTTTATTAAAAAAACAACCTTTAGCGAACATGGATTGCTAACAAGTTTGATTTAAAGTAGTATGGTCGTGTGAATCATTTGTATATTCAATTTTTAATATAGGGTGGATATTTCTTTCCAAAAACCGTAAGGTATATTTTTACAACATTAAGAATGAGTAGACATATCTTTATATTATTGTATCTAGTTAAGTGTTTGATTAATTAAATATACAAGTTAAACAATGAAACCCACAATAGGAATTAGTCAAGTCCAAATTTCAAGTAAATATCGAATAAACATAGAAGTTTAGCATGTTATCCCAGTAAAAATCTGCCATTGTTGAATAACTCAACTCGTTCTCCTGGAATAGCGGAATGGGTAGCATGTAGGTAATAACTTATGCAAGTAATATTCCTCTGTTAAGGTTTTAAACTAGACAAGCTTGAATTAAACATCATAGAATGCTATTGGGATTTGGGACTAAAGAAATCCTATTGAGTTATTTTTCAAATGGTCTACCTTTTAGTGTACTGGTACTAGATACTATAGTATTTGTTTGAAGTCGAACCAAAATCCACCAGGCCATATAAGTTGCTATGTAGTTCGGTTTGGTCTGGACATGCCAATGATTTGGTTTGATATGGAAAATATCAAAGCCCTAGGACCAATGTTTTAAAAAGTGTTAAGCGGTAGCGGACAACACCTTGTAGTTGTATCTGTTTAAGTGGCAAGGAGACAAAGCAGGCGATTTTCGAAAAGATGAGTTTTAGTTCCCTACACAATTTTAAACAAATTTACACATTTATGCATACAAATACTATACTTTTTGAAACTTTTATATAAATCTAAATACTCTACCGAGTAATATAAAACACCTAAATAGTTTATGACACAACTATAAACAATGATTATAGAGCTATAATATAGTAAACAAATGACTTGTCATGGATAAAACACCCTAGATATATGATAAGACAACAATTTTGCTAGCTAAACAGTAAACAAGAGACTTATCATAGATATTTTACTAACTTATTGTTACATTTACATATCATCAATTAGTCATACATTACATCAGTACATCTAATCCAAGTATGCATTCCAATTTAGATAATAGTTGCATACAATTTGCTTGGATACATTACAACGATACCCTATTATTATGGCTTACATACAAACTTTACATTCTAAACTAGAACTATGGCTTATCATAGAACATTTAATGCATATAAGTTTAATATATTATAGTCAGTAATACTCGGACCATATGCTTTACTTAATTTTACATGCTTACTGTAGTATTTTTAAAAAGAGCAAAAGCAGGGAAAAAGCGGGAAAAAATAGATAAAAAGTGGGTCACAACGGTCAACAAGCTACCAATTTTTTTCAATCCAATTATCGGCACTCTAAGGTGTTTTATAAGCAGTCGAGGTCCTTGGCCGATTAAGCGGCCGCTTAGCCCGTTTCTTATTTCACTGACTCGGACTGTTTTGATCAGTGGTTTTGAGTGGTTTTGGGCCTGGACCTGACCAACTCGTGTGTACCTAGGTGTAGACCTTGAGAAGAAAGGTCCACGGGAGGAAGAGGACATTAGGAACTAGCAAAATACCTTGCACTAGTTGGTTGCCTAGCTAATATCCAACCTTTATCAATATAAGATTGATCAAAATGTAAGGAGCAAAAGCGGCTTACAGTTATGGCCCAATCAACAAATAATAGATGTAAATGGTATAATATGTCAATGTTTGTTGTCATCAGATGTGCTTTTGTTGTGCATCTAACTTTTAATATGAAATTGGAGAAGCTATTCTATTGCATATTCTGACATTAAAATCTCTTAAACCTTGTGACAAGAGGAAACAACAGTCATAAGATTTACAATAAAGACTAGCATATTTTCATCTTTTGTTAGTCTCCACGAAGGACACGCCTAGACATAGATATGACACACTCCAATATGCTTCAAGGTGTGTCCTAGAAGAGTTAGTGTCAAATACGCTTCTGACATGGACACAAGAACTTTAATGAAGTGTTTGTGCTTTCTATGCCATAAGCAACCATTGACCTTCATCTTATCATGTTATGTTCATTGACCTTTATCTTA
Source organism: Alisma plantago-aquatica (assembly GCA_963693085.1). Lineage (NCBI taxonomy): Eukaryota > Viridiplantae > Streptophyta > Magnoliopsida > Alismatales > Alismataceae > Alisma > Alisma plantago-aquatica. Next base: position 771,119,626 of record OY856410.1, read on the forward strand.
TCATGTTATGTGCATGAAAGAAACCCAAACATGTTGCATACACATTTTCTTTTTGTTAGAGTGTCCAAGCATTTACTTAATCAAGTTATTTAATCTATGGACCAAATTGTGTCTTGGCCCATCAGGGTTTTGTCCGCTTCCCTGTATCTCGTATTTATATGATAGGTATGCTCTTTTATCAATAAGAAATACCGGGGATTTTCCCCATTATATCTTTCTCTACATGGTATTAGAGCACCCGATCCTGCATCACGCTATGTGAGAGAGAACAAAAAGGAGGAACGCCCCCTTGCAAGCACCCACTGCCGTTGGCGATGCTTGGCTGTCAGCATGGATTTCCTACTGCCATTGCTGATTATCTCCACTGCCTCCATTGGCTGCTGAAGGAGTCACTGCGCCATCTTCCCCACCTACACTTTCCTCTCTATGCCGTAATATTGTATAGAATAGATTCGGTGAGCTGTATTTGGATGTGTATTGCACATTTGACCCTTGCAAGCAACACATTGTATAATCAACCTAACTAGAGCTAGCTAGTTGTAAATCGTGTTTTTGTGTAAAATTAACATATATAAGATAGAGGTATAACATAATTTGAAGTTTTCAATCAAAGTTTCTTTCAAATTTACATCATTTTCTTAAAATAAAATGGGATCGAAGTTTATCAAAGTTTGCGTCTAAACTTCCACTTCCACACATGGCGAAGTCGACACGAAGTCAGAGTCCTGCACCATAATTTGGACTATGCTACTAGCAACCCTCCGTTTTGGAAAATGAAGATTTAGAGTATTAGAATTAATAATAGAGCTAATGGGCCCAACCTTGCTTAAGCCCACTAGTATTGATTTAGTTTATCTTATGTTGTTCCTCATGTTCATCTTATCTCGAGCCCATTCTATATATAGGACTCATTGTATCTTTGTTTTGGTTAATGAGAGCTCTGAATTAAATCACATGGTATCAGAACATTTTTTTTCAGTACTGTTTCTGTATGTGCAAAGGTTGGGACCTAAACAGTTTGTTTCAGGAGTACTGTTTCTGTATGTGCAAAGGTTGGGACCTAAACAGTTTGTTTCAGGAGTACTGTTTCTGTATGTGCAAAGGTTGGGACTTGGGATCTTATCATTTATGCTATGCTCATAATGCAAGCAAACCTCTTATTCCTGTTCTAGCAGCTGCATCGCTTAACCTTATATATTAATTTCACTATTGCTCTAAAAGTTTCTGCTGATACCATATACTGATGATATACTCTTTACTTCTATAATGTTTTTAGGTGTTGAGACTGCGAATACGACTGAAAATGAGTCACTGACAAAGTTAATTTCCTCTAATGTGGAGCCAATGAGGGAAGACCAAGTGAGAAATGCTGTAAATTTCCTGTCACATCCAAAGGTCAGAGGTTCTCCAGTGATCTATAGGCGTTCGTTCTTGGAAAAGAAAGGGCTTACAAGGGAGGAAATTGATGAAGCTTTTCGTCGTGTACCTGTAAGTAAAACATCTATGTGTCATTATGCATTGGACATGCATGTCATTCCATTCTAAAGCCGCAAATTTGATCATATAAGGTCTCACTACATGTGGAATATATTGGAAACTACACGATTAAGTTTGAACATGGGGAACTACACCTTCTAAGTTTGAATATACATTTTTCTATGATTGCAGGATCCACCATCAGGTGCCAATGCTGACAATTCTCTTTCTTCTCAAGGTACTCAAAAGTGTTTGTATGTGTTTGAAAAGGGAGCTCAAAAAGAAAAATATATGCATTTTATTGTACGATGTACAAATGTGCATTCATAGGTACACATGCATATATAAACATACGTACATGTTTGTATAGACTTAAAAAAAATGCATATACAAACATACGTACATGCATGCATAACTACACACATATGCACGTCTATCGACTTTTACACTCACACACACATGGACGTAGGTGTTTTTAGTTAGCTGTTACTCAGCCTCTGCAGTGGCATGCTTGCCTCCTTTGCTACAATTTAAAATTTATTTGTAGCTGCCCATTCCAAAAACTTTTGGCTATAATTTTATTTTTGGTCACAGCTCTCTACATTCTGTATGCCTTTTTGTAGTTATTTGCATTCGATGTTTACCTGTATTCTAATACATTTTCTTCCTTCTACTCTTAACATGCATACTATTTAACTTATTTCTACAGCTAACCAACAGAAGTCACCATCTAGCTTGCAGCCTCCATCTTCTGCTATGGCCCCAGCTTCAGCACTGGGTCCTACAGCAGCTGTTTCATCTGCAATCTCAGCTCAGAAGTACAAATTTCAATTATCACATGCTTTACTTGCTATAGGAGTCTTAGCTGCTTCTGGAGCTGGATCTGCGGTGATTATAAAGGTATTTTGCATTATATCGGGTTAAGAATGTTGCAAATTCAGGACAAGGATGGGAATAGAATTTTACTGATTTCATGCAGTACTTATGAAGAAATGAAACAAGAAATAAGCATTGTATGCATGGGCACAACTGCCATTGCCCTCACCAAACTCGTAAACTGGTGGGCTAATGCCCGTCTTGTAAGCATGATGTTCCCATGCACTGCTTTAAACATCTCTAGTGACCCTGGTATGCATGCAGCTTGCTTGGGCGTGTCATGATATCAGGATAATCCACATTAGAGAAAAACTCTAGAAAAAAACCTATTCCACTATTGTGTTCTATTTTGGTATCAACAACAGTTGATCTAGTTCTGGTTGTTGCTTGAGGAACTCTTTTATTGGCTTGATGAGCTCCCTGATCCTTCACTCTATGTCCCCAAGGGCATTTCTTGCACACTGCTATATTTGTGTCACCACCATCATTGTGGTTTTGAACATATAATTAGTCGACCCCAGATTTTCTTGTTATAGTAGTTGCATATGATTTGTTCTGTACTAGGGATTTACTGGCATTGGTTCCATGCAAAACCTAAACCTTTTTCAACAACCCCACCTTTCCCTGTACTATCTTGAGCAACCCCACAATCACTATCACTACTTGTTTTATGTTAATTTAAGATTCTATCTACTGTATTTTTATTTTAAAATAAAACTTTTCACTCCAACAATGTCCTTATGATCATCAATTCAATTATAAAAAGCAAAACTTATAATATAAGCAAGCAAAATTTCTAAACCATATATATGATTTCCCCCAAATTTTCCATCTTTTATCTTCTTGACTTTTTTACTCTGAAAGTATTTTCTTGCTAACTCTAAAAGAGTTAACTTTAAATTATGAACAGAATATATTTAGTAACTGCATTCATTGGAATTAGTTCATACTGATTTTGTAGCCCGTTGCCCTAATTAACATATTAAGGTTGTGCTAATTCATGAAACTGAAGTAAGATTAAAGGATAAAGTTGAAATATGGAGAAATGCATTTGGAATCTAGATGATTTAAGACCAGAGGAAGCAAAATAGAGTATATGCATTGCAATTTTTAGCCAAATCTAGAATTGTGGGGCCAAGTTGGATTGGACAGAGTGAACATATACCAAAATGTGATAAGTTTCGTTGCTTGGGTTCTACTTTTTAAATGGATGGCGATTTTCATGCTGATATTTTTCTCAAGATTACAATCCGATGGTTGAAGTGGAGGACAATTGGGGTAATATGTCAGCGCAAGTTGTATTATTTAAATGGATGGTGATGTTCATTATGATGTTTGTCACAAGAACACAACATGATGGTTGAAATGGAGGAGTGCAATTGGTGTAGTATGTGACCTCAAGATTCCACTCAGATTAGAAGAAAGAAAGTATTTTGAACAACTATATGACCAACCATGCTACATGGGAGTGGATGTTGTGGTGATAAAAAAAGGTGTTAACTGTTGGATCTAGGGCTCTAGAGGGGGGGTTGAAGAGAGCTTCAAAGATTCTCACAAGATAGATTAGACCTTCAAATTATATCAATCAAAACCAATATCTTAAGTGCAATTTGAAGTCCTAACTAACAAGCATAGCAAGGATGAGAGAAAATAAAACAAGCACTTGGACAAGGTCGTTTAGAGTGGTTCTGTAACACCCGGGTCCACTGCCCAAGGATCTAGTAGAGTTTCAGGAATGACGACGACTGGCCCCACAAACCACTACTAGCCTTAACTGCACGCTTTTCCTCACTCATGCGCAAGCCAGGGTCAACTTCCCGACTGGTCACCCATCCTATTACTACTTCAAGCTGAGCATTCTTAACTATGGAGTTCTTTAGTGATGGGCTCCCGGAAAAGGAGGTGCACCTTGGTGATATGGGTAGTCCTATCATTTCTTTTAAGATCATCCTATCCAAGGCCTCAAATCCTGGGATGTTACAATCTCCCCCACTTAGACTCTTGACGTTCTCGTCAAGGCTCAATATACGGTCTCATAATCTCTTCCCTATTTCAGTGCAGACCCACAATGACCCATGGACACACAACTCCCGATCACGGAATACCAACACAAGGGTGGCTACGTCAACCATGGACAACCCTTTCCAACATGCCTGGACCGCACGACTCAAGACTGACATGCCACATGCTCATGCGGGCCCCACCTACTGGAGGGGAATTGGCTCTGACCATATGTAATACTCGGGCCCACTGCCCAAGGCTCTAGTAGAGTTTCAGGAATGACGACTGACCCCACAGACCAGACCACCACTAGCCTTAACTGTGCGCTTTTTCCTCACTCACGCGTAAGTCAGGGTCAACTTCCCGACTGGTCACCCTTCCTAGTACTACTCCAAGCTGAGCATGCTTAAATATGGAGTTTTTTAGTGATGGGCTCCCGGAAAAGGAGGTGCACCTTGGTGATATGGGTAGTCCAATCATTCATTTTAAGATCATCTTATCCAAGGCCTCAAATCCTGGGACGTTACATGTTTCACTCTCCAAACTAGGAGAGAGTCAATCCACTACCTAGAGAGGTCAACCTCTAGGACTTTGCAAGTGCTTTCCTCTATATATTCACCAATAAGCGTTACAACACAAGACCCACCAAAGGACTTATCTATCCAATGCAAGGAGTCTTCAACCTTACCAAGGACTTACCCACTTTGCAATAGTCTTTTGCCTTCTTCCAAGGACTTACATACTCTTGCACAAGTCTTCAGCCTTCAAGGGATTACCTACTCTTCTTGGATCTTCAGCCTTTGCCTTCTCCTTCACCTGGAGAATATCTTCATCTCTTCTTCAACCTTGAAGAAGAACAACAACAACTCCACCTTCACTTGGAGTAGCTTGCTTCACCTTTGCTTCTTTGAGGAAAGAGGCAGGGAAGATGGAATGGAATATGAGATTTACAAGCACAAGGAAGTAGGTCTCTTACAACCGGCCTAACTCACTCATAATCACGAAGTGCTATGTAAATGAGAGAGAGAAAGCGGCTCAAAGAGTTGCAACACACTCAGCTATAGCAAGGACTTAGAATAGCATGAATGGGCAAACTTGGAATGAACTCCAAAGGATCCTATTTATAGCTGGGGGTGTTCCCTTGAGTGTAGGATCACTTAAGGGTGAAATATAAACGTTTTTCAAGTTGCAACAGATCTATTCTCGCTCAAAACAACTCATTAACAGTTATAATCATTTTTTCTGCGTTTTCCGTACAGTACATTCGGTCGAGTTCTAATAAAGGTAACTCGTCCGATCCACTAAATGACAAAGCCAACTTTCAAACTATCGATGGAGTTTGTTATGGGATACTCGACTGATGAGCTAAAATCAGTTTTGCTCAGTGAGTCGCTCAGTCGAGTTCTGTGAGTGTGCAACTCGATCGATTGGTCTCTTCAGAAAATCCATCACTGGATCGGTCGATAAACAGCCTGTGACATATTTTCTAAATTGATATTTGAGTGATCAAACGTTGGAATTAAGTGTCTGTGATTTTTTCTCATCTTAGTTACACGTCATATCATCAATACAAGTGATTACAAAAATCATCTAAGGTCATTTGGAGTGATTTCCCAAAACGCGCACTTGCATTGCATTTGACTTGAACTTGAACAAGCTAGGGCTTGTGTAATTTGATCATTTTCATATACCTAAAGCCTGAAATCAATCTTGAACAAACATATTAGATACATAGGAATGGAATGGTTAAGTCATTATCAAACAATGGACAATGTAGAACACTCAAGTCAACATTCTCCCCCTTTTTGACAATGACAAACCATTCCTCAATCATATTGAAAATGATATGTAAAGTTATACCTTTGTCTTGTGAATTGCAAGGGGATTCAAGATTTGAACAATGTGAATTGCTCCCCCTCAATCTATGCTTACTCTAACCTGCATAGTTAGTCTATCTACACAAAGCAACATGACATATATATGCTATATGGTCCTTTAGCAAGTCACATGATAAATTATATAATAAACAAGAAAATGATCACATATGCAATAAAAGCAATATGGTTGAGTTGAGCTTCAAAACATTGAACTTCTCTCCCCCTTTTGACATTATCAAAAAAGAAGGGGGGTAGAAGAGCACAGAAACATGTCTTCTCCAAGCACACAAAACATAAATCCACAACATGCAATCTCAAAGCATACACCAAACAGTGACGAGAGAAACAAACAAACTAAGTCATAATCAAAATATGGTAAACATGGGACCAACTCATGAGATATAGTAAATCAAAGAGTAAGTGTACAAAGTAATAAAAATACAACCCAGAAAGCATGTTCTCAGAAAACAACTACAAGCCAAAACGATGAAAGCTAGATGATTAAATAGTAAAACTCAAAAAATGTGTCCAGATGTTTTTAATACAAAATAGCCTAGAAAGATATATATGATCAACATCTAGACTAAAAACTAGAAAAACTAAACATTTAAGCTATCTATGTTCACAACATCATCATCATCAGCATTAGAAGCATCTTGCTCGTAGTCATCATCTCCGTCTGAAGGTGCAACAGAGAGAACAACATCACCTTCATCACCGGAGGCACCAACAAAGCCATCAAAGCCATCATCAGAAGCATCACCATCATCCTCATCAGCCTGGTCTGGTATCTCCTCATCAACGAGAGAACCGAAACTTCGACCGGGCCAACGAGCATTCTGCTTATCCCAAGACATGCCAAGAGCATGGAGCTCATTGACCTGTGGGAAGGAAGGAGACTACGACTAGCAAGCAGAGTGGCCAGCTGTCAGAGGCAGCACACCAGGGGTAGATCCACCAGTAGCAGAGGGTGTAGCAGCGGAAGATGTAGGTGGAGGGGCTAGCCAAAAGTGATCATATGCAAAGGATGCATAGTCACCTCCTGGGTAGGGCTGGTAGGCAGGGTAAGGGTGTGCACAAGACAGGTTCATGATGGACATGATGGAATAGAGGTCCTGATGCAGGTGCTCCTGAACCTGAATGTTGTATGCATGTTGATGCATCATGTAGTCCATAAGGGTTTCATTGATACATGGAACGAGACACAGGCAGGTCGGGTAAGCTGAGGTGGTAGAGATGCTCGGGTAGAGGTAGAGGTAGAGGCATCAGGTGTGGTAGAGGATAGGATAGACACTGACTTCTGAAGTGTGGTTTCACTGATGCAAACTCCTTTCCGGGCAGATTTATAGTACAGGTCATGAAAAAGAGATTTGCCAGTAGCAAGATGGAGTAGACCACATATCAGGGTTGGGTAGGGCGGGTGGGGGCCACGGGTGTTCTTGTTTGAGTTGAAGCAGGTCATATGATGGAGAACATATCTCGCCCACTGGACTCCTATGTTCTTTAAGAGATAGTACATAATTACCATAGTGTTTTCTGTAATTTCACTCTGATTTTTCTTTGAATGAATATTGCAATTACTAACTAAAGCAAGTATGCGTCTCTTGAGGTCTAAGGCAGAGGAGGGAAGGGTGCACTTCTTCCTATAAGGGAATTGAGGCTTCTTCAAGAACTTATGAATATCAGGGAGAGTAAGATCATACTGCTTGTAGAAGGCCTCAGGCTCAACTAGGTCAAAATACCTGGGATAGTCCTTACGCCAAGTGTCAATCACTTTAGTACCCGAAAAGAAGATGTTCAGGGTATCCTCAGAGACTTGGAATTTTTCCCGGCGATCATAGATGTGAGGACTACTTAAGTATGAGGCGGGGTACGAGGGTGTCGTAATTCCAACGCAAATTTGTATAGAATTTGTGAATGACTTTGGTGCTTGTGATGGAATTGTTATAGCACGCACGTTCAACACCCAAGGCTGAGAGATGCTGGTCGTACAACAACATCGCTACTTGATCTATGACCTCTTGTCTCCGTGGGCGTGGCTCAAAAAGGGCACGAAAAGGGAAGGGGTTCCTAGGAAGGAGCTCCTTGTACCTATTGAAGGCCTCATTTGAGACAAAGAAGGTGCCATCAAAGGGAATCAAGCGAGAGCTTGAAGAAGATGACAATGCATTAGCTGGGGCGGCCCTCTTCCTCCTATTGGACGCTATGGAGACTAAATGGAGAGAATGGAGAGAGCATAAGTTAAAAAAACACCACCAAAACCCGTCCACACACCTAGGGTTGATAGGAAGGAGGTCAAGGAAGGTCATCCTAGGTCGAACTAGGGCTAGGGAGAGGAAGGTCGGGGCTAGGGTTGAGAGCTTGAGGGAGCTAGAGGTTGGATCGGTCGGTTTTTCTCTAGTTGAGAGGGAGAGAAGTCATCCGAACCTGTCTTAAGTTTGCTCCAACCCGACCATCGACCGAGTTCTGTGAGTCGGAAACTCGACCAACATGCTCTTTAAAAAAAGCTCTCGGCTACTGATCGGTCGAGTTGGCAACTCGACCGATGGTCAACCTGACCTAAAATTAGAGATTCTAATTTCTAGCCATTAGAGTGCTAATAATTTTTTTTCTTTCAAGTCCATTATGCATTTTAAACATGCTTAAGCACATATCACTCATCATTGGGTACTATTCGGCGATAAAACAAGCGTTTGCGAAAAAACCAAAAAAAAGAGAAGCAAGGCAAAAAGAACATGAAAAACTGATTTTTAGCATATTCGCAAGCAATGGTGATCAAAACATAGGCAAAGCATATAAGATAGATGACAACTAGTTAGAAGGCATATCGGATTCATTCAAAACAGTTATGAGCAGTTTAGATCTAATAAAGTTAAATTGCTCTCTAGCTAAAGGTTTAGTGAAAATGCCCGCCAACTGATTTTCCGTGTCCACATGCGTGATATAGATATCCTTTTTGGCAATGTGATCACGAAGAAAATGATGGCGAACTTCTATATGCTTAGCTCTAGTATGCAAGATATGATTATATGACAAGTTAATTGCACTAGTATTATCACAATAGATAGGAGAAACATCAAAAAGAATGTTAAAGTCTTGGAGCATTTGCTTCATCCATAGGATCTGGGCACAACAACTCCCGACTGCAATATATTCAGCCTCGGTGGTTGATAATGCCACTGTACTATGTTTCTTGGAGAACCAAAACACCAAGCATGGTCCTAGGAGAAAGCAAGTGCCACTTGTGCACTTTCTATCAATTAAGCACCCTGCATAATCCGCATCACTATAATAAGAGTAAAATCCTTTGACTTGGGATACTATAGTCTAAAATTTTGGGTTTTTGCTAAGTACCTTAAAATCCTCTTAACAACTATAAGATGTGATTTCTTAGGATTTGATTGAAAGCAAGCACACAACCCAACACTAAACATTATATCAGGTCTAAAGGCAGTTAAGTAAACTTCCGATCATACCCCTATAGAGCTTCTCATCTATCTTCTCACCTTCTTCATGTTTATCAAGTTTGGCGGTATTTGACATGGGTGTGTCCATCGGCTTGGTGTTCTCCATCCCAAAGCGTTTGAGTAACTCACTTGTGTACTTGCCATGGTTGATGAAGTTTTCATCTTTTGTTTGCTTGATTTGAAAGCCGAGGAAGAACGTGAGCTCACCCATCATACTCATTTCAAATTTACTCTGCATAAGATCACTAAATTCTTTGCAAAAATCAAAGTTAGTTCCGTCAAAAATGATATCATCAACATATATTTGAATTATAAGAAAATTGTTACAAGTGTACTTTAGAAATAAGGTAGAATCTACTTTGCCCATGATATACCCTTGATCTAACAAAAAGTTCTTTAATTTCTCATACCAAGCTCGAGGTGCTTGTTTGAGTTCATAGAGAGCTGTTTGCAACAAATAATTATTGGTTAGGTAAACTATCATGTTCAAAGCCAGGAGGTTGTGCAACATACACTTTCTCCTCAATTGTACCATTCAAAAGCACACTTTTAATATCCATTTGATAAAGAAGAAAATTTTATAACTAGCAAATGCAAGTAACATACGAATGGACTCAAGTCTAGCTACAGGTGCTTATGTTTCATCAAAATCTATACCTTCCTGCTGATTGTAGCCTTGAGCCACTAAACTTGCTTTGTTCCTTACCACTTTGCCGCTTTCATCAAGCTTGTTGCGGTAGACCCACTTGGTGCAAATGATCTTTCTATCACTTGGTCTTGGCACTAGGGTCCATACTTTGTTCTTTTCAAATTGCTCCAACTCTTCTTGCATAGCTAGGATCCACTCATCATCCCCAAGAGCTTCCTTGACGTTCTTTGGCTCGAGTTGTGAGATGAAGGCACTGTTAGCTTGTTCTTTGTTGAATGCAGTCCGCGTCTTCACTCTTTCAAATGGGTCACCTAAAATCATCTCTTTTGGATGATTCTTTACAAATCGGGGAGTTGGATCCTTCTTCTCTTCATCGTTCTCTTCTTCTTGAGTGACCACCTCTTTTCTCTTTTGGGTGATGTTGAGCTCTTTTAGAATAGGAATTACTTCACCTGCAACCAAGGAATAAGGTATCCGATTTCGATGCCGTTTCGACAACATGGAAACCGAAATTTACTAAAATTTCGACAAAATTTTTGATAAATGCAACAGTGCCTGTTTCGACGCCAAAATCAATGAATTAAGCCATGAAATTTTACAGGCATGATCTTTACACCTAAATGCATCAATTTATGCAATAAAATTTGATATGGGGATAGGTGGGGGGGTCCTTCATGTGGGAGGAAAGGAGATTTTCCTACTCCCTGAGAAAATTTTGAATTTTGGGCAAAGAATTTCGACGATTTCGACATAGCGGTATGGTTGCATGGTTTCGTACCAGATGCCACTGAAATCGGTATTTTGGGGCGAAATTTCGCCAGTTTCGGCGAAACCTTATTCCTTGCCTGCAACATTATCATTTGGAACAATATCTTTGGGAATAGAGGGGTTAGTCTCAATAAACTTAACATTTATAGATTCTTCTACTTTAATAAGATCAACATTAAACACTCAATAAACCTTGCTAGTAGTGCTATAGCCAAGAAAGAAAGCTTTGTAAGATTTCGGATCAAACTTGTCGAGAGAATATTTCGTATTCAAAACAAAACAAGGACATCTGAAAACATGGAAATACTCGATAGAAGGCTTCCTACCACGCCATAACTCATTGGGGGTTTTCTTCAAAAAAGGATGTGTAAAAATCCAGTTTTGCACAAAACATGAGGTACCAGTGAATTAAAAAACGGCCCAGGCGGCCGCTTAATCGGCCATGACCCTCATCCGCCTAATTTAGCTCCTAAGCGCCCGATTAAGCATTTTGAACATAATCGCCTGCTTTTTGCCTGCCTCACCCGCTTTTTTCCCTTTTTTCTCCTTTTTCCCGCTTTTTAAAAAAATACTAATGTGAGCATCTAACATTAATTAATTACATAGTCCAAGTAGTGTCGACTATAATATATGAAACTTGTATACATTAAATGTTCTATGATATAGCTAGTCCTAATTTAGACCACATACTTTGTGTGTAAGCTGTAATAATTGGATATTGCTGTAATGCATCTAAGTAAATATCATATTGCTCTGTTATACTTCTAATGCATGGTTCGTTTTACTGATTTCCTTGCTGCTTTCAGTGATTAATGATAGTACTATTGGTTAGTATTACTTTAGTGATTACTTTAAATCAATAATTCATAGTTTGTTATTTACAATTACTATTCTGCTTGCTGATTTTAGTGATTGGAGATACTGATTAATAGTAAAGTATTGATGAATACTTAGTTAATTACTGATTTGCCGATTAAATATGTATAGAAGTTCTTTTGAAATATATTTTTTATATACACATACCTGTAATTTTGGATAAAATATATAAAATTTAGACACCCACTTTTTCAAAAATCGCCCGCTTAATCGCCTACCTACCGCTTAATCAGTTACAGGGTGCTGTCCGCACGCCTCCCGCTTCCCACTTTCTGATACCTTGTGAGGTACTAACGACTTCGGCCTAAAACTTCTTTGGAGTGTTATACTCGAAAAGCATGGTCCTAGCCATCTCCTGTAAAGACCTATTCTTCCTCTCTACAACCCCATTTTGTTGAGGTGTTTGAGGTGAAAAAAAGTTGTGCATAACCAGATTCTTGACAAAATATTCAAAAAGATCATTTTCAAATTCGCCCCCTATGATCACTACGGATGGAAACGATGCGGCAAGAGGCTTCATTCTCAACTCGTTTACAAAAGCTCAAGAAAACATCAAGCGTATCACTCTGGGAAATGAGAAAGAAGGTCCAAATATATTTAGAGAAATCATCGACAATAACAAGGCAATACTTGGAGTCACGAAGCGATTTTCTCATTGGTCCAAATAGATCAATGTGAAGAAGTTCAAGAGCTCTCTTGGTATTAAAGACTCCTTTAGATTTGAAGGAGGACTTGGTTTGTTTTCCTTGGGTACAAGGTTGGCATTCCTCATCCTTTTCAAAATCCAATTTGGGAAGTCCCTTGACCAAGTCCTTTTTTCTCAACTTCTTCAACTGATGCATATTTACATGACCAAGCCGACGATATCAAAGAGAAATATCATTCAAATTGACTACTAGGCATCTACCAACAACAGGCTTAATAGAGTCAAGAACAATAACATAAAGATTACCACTTCTAGTTCCCTTATAGATAACTTGATAGGTGAGGGAATCTAGAATCAAGCATTCAAAGGAAGTAAATAACACAAGGTAACTATTGTCACATAATTGACTAACACTAATTAAATTGTGACATAGGTCATCCACAAAAAGAACATTCTTGATACACAAGGATTCACCTACATCACCCTCACTTTTGACTTTACCTTTCTTGTTGTCCCCAAAGGTAACCGAACCTCCTTTTTTTTGGTGAAGTTTTTGAAATGGCTTATATCACCTGTCATATGCTTAGTGCAGCCACTATCAATAATCCATCTCCCTTTTTCCTGCAAGAAAGGAGAGTGTCGGTTCCCAACTCAAACTTTGGGATCCAGAGTTAGCTTGGGGACCCATTTTATCTTTGGGTTGGTCCCCTTAGGCAATGATCATCACACTTCTAATAAGAACAAACCATATGATTCTTAGTGTCGGAAGACTCTCCAACAAAGAAAGAGGTCTCCTTGCTCTTTTTCTTACCTTTGGCTTTGCTCTTGCCTTTTGGTGCTTCCCCTACAAATCCCAAACCACTGGTACCACTTTGTTTGGTAAAATGGTCAACGATTTCATTTAGGGAGTTTTTCCCTTTGAGGAATTTCTGTAGAGAGGCCCTTAGTCTATGATTATCATGTTTAAGAGATATGATAGTAGAACACAAACTAACAATATCATCTCTAGCATGAATAAGGTCGGCCTCTAGACAGAGGGCTTTAGTCAAATAAGAATCTTTCTCAAAAGAAATAGAAGCAATATCATTATTAGGCAAGATAGATCTAGAAGATAAATCATTAACTTGACCAAGCAACCTAGCATTTTTAGATTTAAGCACTTGAATTTTCTTAAATTAAACATCTCTTTCATCCTTACGAGCATCAACAAGAAGCTTAAATTTAACATTTTTAGTTTTAAGAGTTTCAAGCTCCTTTAGGCACTTTTGGTTATCTTCCTTAATAGTTTCAATGTTCGTAAGATAGACACAATTCTCTACCTCAACTCCATTGTATTGGAGCTCAAGATCAAGATATTGGCCTTGCAAGTTATCAATGCTCTCAAGATGAGTTTTCTCATTAAGTTCAAGAATTTCAAGTTTAGCATACAAGTCATCAATAATTTTTCCTAACCTTTTTCTTTTAGATTTACACTTAGCAAAAGAAGAACGGGTAGAAACAAGCATATCAATAATAGTTTCCTTCGATAACTCATGCAAGCTTACCTCACTTACCTCACCAATTTTTTCACTAGTAGAGGCCATGAGTGCAAGGTGGCACTTTCCATCTTCTTCGGAGCATGAGCTACTTGAGGATGAAGCTTCCCAAGCTGCTTGAGCTGCATTCTTGTATCTTTTCTCCTTCTTGTCCTTCCTCTTGTATTTGCTGTCCTTCTTGTACTCTTCCTCCTTCTTTGAGCTGTCTTTGTGGTGTGACTTTCTTGACTTGGGACATTCACTCTTGTAGTGTCCCTTTTGTCTATACTTGTAGCATCTAGGAGTAGAGGAGGAGGCTTGCTTTCCCTTGAAGTGCTTGCCCTTGATGTAATTGGCTTCATGCTTAATTTGGGCCATCATCTTCACTAGAGGAGGAAGGACAAGTCCGACAAGCAAGTTGTTGTTGAAGGATGTCTGCTTTCACTTGTGCTTTGAAAGCACTATCTTTGATCTTCTTGGCTTCCTTCTCTTCTTGCTTAGCTTCTTATTCTTGCTTGTCAAGTCTTGGCTCATGAGCTTGGAGGTTGCCAATGAGCTCTTTGGTTGGGATGTCACCAAGACTCCTCACTTCTTCAATGGAGGTCACCTTTGACTCCCATTTCTTTGGTAGAGTCCTCAAGATCATGGAGTTGATTACACCTCTATCCAAAGTGTTGCCCAAAGCAGCTAGGCCATTGATGATGACATTGAGCCTAGAGTACATCTCCACAATCCCTTTGTGAAATAATAATGTATTGAGCACAATGGGATGAATACAAAGACTGGACACCCTCTCCTTTATATAGGAGAGGGGAGACGCACTAAGACTTAGGACGCAAGTAATCTAAACAGGCTGAAATACAAAAGCCCAATAACTAATTAACCTATTAACTAAATAGGCTAATATAGACTCTCTAACACTCCCCCTCAAGCCGGAGCATGGGTGAAACACATGTCCAAAGCTTGGAGGCTACAAGACTCGATAAAATGATAAAATAAATGATAAATGAAAGATAAAAGATAAATATGACTCCCCATACAAAAATTGATACTCCCCCTTAATTAATACTCCCCCTGAACCATGTGGTGACAATGCCTCTCTTCTTTGAAATTGTATTCTGCAAGCTGGAGATCCTCGAGCTTTGAAGAAGGTCTTTGGAATGCATCTGGAATGAAGAGCATCTAAAGAATGGAACCTGATACTACAACAATAATTCGCCACTTGGAGCAGACGATTCTCAACACCATCACTATGTCATCTTCATTTCATTTTGTCCTAAATCTCATAGGAGGTGTCCAAGATGAGATGCGGTTGACCTCCGTTGGGGTAAGGGCTGCATAGATGATGCTTATGGCTTTGGCATTGAGCTGAGCTTCTTTAAGTGCAGCTTCACTCCATGTTACAACAACTCCGGTTGGCTCCTTGTGTGGTGTGACCATCACCTTCCACATATCAAAGTTCATGCCTTGAATGTAGAATTGCATAGAGGTGTCGTCGAACACCGGAGGGCGCATGGAGAAGCCTCCCTCTAGGTTGAGTGAACCAAGTAGGTTGTCGCCCATCTTCTCGTCTCGTGGGAGATTGTTGGAGAAGATCCTTGGCTTTGATACCACTTGTTGGGTCTAGGGCTCTAGAGAGGGGTGAATAGAGCTTCAAAAATTCTCATAGGATAGATTAGACCTTCAAATTATATCAATCAAAACCAATAGCTTAAGTGCAATTTGAAGTCCTAACTAACAAGCATAACAAGGATGAGAGAAAATGAAATAAGCATTTGGACAAGGTCGTCTAGAGTGGTTCCACTCTTCAAACTAGGAGAGAGTCAATCACTACCTAGAGAGGTCAACCTCTAGGACTTTGCAAGTGCTCTTCTCTATATATTCACCAATAAGAGTTACAACACAAGACCCACCAAAGGACTTACCTGTCCAATACAAAATTCAACCTTACCAAGGACTTACCCACTTTGCAAGAGTCTTTCGCCTTCTTCCAAGGACTTACCTACTCTTGCACAGGTCTTCAGCTTTCAAAAATTACCCACTCTTCTTGGATCTTCAGCCTTTGCCTTCTCCTTCACTTGGAGAAGATCTTCACTTCTTCTTTAACCTTGAAGAAGAAGAACAACAACTCCACCTTCACTTGGAGTAGCTTGCTTCACCTTTGCTTCTTTGAGGAAAGGGGTAGGGAAGATGGAATGGAATGAGAGCTTTACAAGCACAAGTAACTCTCTTACAACTGGCCTAACTCACTCATAATCACAAAATGCTATGGAAATGAGAGAGAGAAAGGGGCTCAAGGAGTTGCAACACACTCAACTATAGTAAGGACTTAAAATAGCATGAATGAGCAAACTTGGAATGAACTCCAAGGGGTCCTATTTATAGTTGGGGGTGTTCCCTTGAGTGTGAGATCACTTAAGGGCGAAATATAGCCGTTTTCCAAGTTGCAACAGATCTATTTTCGCTCAAAACAACCCACTAACGATTATAATCACTTTTTCTGCATTTTTCGTATAGTACATTCGGTCGAGTTCTAATAAAGGTAACTTGACCGATCCACTAAATGACAAAGCCAATTTTCAAACTGTCGGTCGAATTTGTTCTGGGAAAATCGACTGATGAGCTAAAATCAGTTTTGCTCAGTGAGTCGGTCAGTCGAGTTCTGTGAGTGTGCAACTCGACCGAATGGTCTCTTCAGAAAATCCATCACTGGATCGGTCGAGTTTCCAACTCGACCGATAAACTGCCTGTGACATATTTTCTAAATTGATATTTGAGTGATCAAACGTTGGAATCAGGTGTCTCTGATTTTTTCTCATCTTAGTTACAAGTCAAATCATCAATACAAGTGATTACAAAAATCATCTAAGGTCATTTGGAGTGATTTCCCAAAACGCGCACTTGCATTGCATTTGACTTGAACTTGAACAAGCTAGGGCTTGTGTAATTTGATCATTTTCATGTACCTAAAACCTGAAATCAATCTTGAACAAACATATTAGATACATAGGAATGGAATGGATAAGTCATTATCAAAATATGGACAATGTAGAACTCTCAAGTCAACATTAACAAGATGAATGTGGTTGATGAGATGGATATGTGGGAAGATCAGGAAGGATCAATCGAGAAATGACTATATAAGGAACGAAAAGAGGACGACAAGTATCTAGGACAAGAGACATTGCCTCAAATGATCTAGACAGCTGCAAAGTAGATCAAAATTTATTCGGGAAGAGCTTGTGAGGAGATATCTTGAAGCTTTACATGTTGATCAAAATCTGACCCATAAAAGAGCAAATTGGAAAAGACAGATCCATGTAGAAGAGCCTAACATGGTTAGGATTGTGGCTTAGATGACTATGACTATGATGATGATGATGATTACTACTAATTTTTGGAGAACTAATAAGGAGAGATTTAGAATATTTCCATCTTAACAAGATATATCCCATAACAGAGTTGAATGAAAATGAAGGATCCCAAACCCAACATGCTTGAGAATGAGGTTTAAATGATGAAAATGACTAATATTTTAATTAAAAAGTTGACAATAGCAATATATTAAACACGCTTTAGGTTATTACTTTCAAGAATACTATTAGAGAGTCTGGTTAATTTAGTTAAGTTATTTGAGTCTATTTATATATGGGCCCAAGTGTGTCTTGGCCCATTAGGGTTTAGTCTAAAGTCTGTATGGTTCCCCCTTCTCCTATATAAAGGAGGGGGATTCTTCCTATCCATATATCAAATAGCCTTCTTTTACTTTATCGACATGGTAAAAGAGCAAGATCCAAAGCCATAGCTGAGAGAGAGAGAAAAATTGAGGACTGCACCCTTGTGATCCAACAACGACCACCACTACTGCCTCCCTCCAACTTTTCTCTACCGCCGCCTCCTAAGCCTACTACTCTACTGACTTGACACTGCTACTATCCCCACTTCTCCTACCCCTCCTACTCCCACAATCTGCCATCCTACAGCTTCTAGAGATCCCGACTACCCGCCGTTGTCTACCGCAGCTACCCATCACTACTCACCGCTACTAAACATCCCTACACACTTACATCTTGCCCCCCTACAATTTGGATGGACTTTTTACATCATGGTATAACTTTGTATGAAGATTTGTGGTTGATTTCTTTTCAAAAATCTTTGTAGACCTTTTTTTTTGGGCATCTGCCCCCGAGCCCCCGCGAAGGGCGGCCTCCCCTCGACCCCCGCTCGCTGAAGGGCAGCGGTACCCTTTATTGGGGGGGGGCACACCTCCCAACCCCCCGACAGTGTTACGACTTATTTTTTTTGGGGCGTTTCTTTATCATTGTCCACCCCAACCACTCTTGCTTCTTTCCGTGGTTGGTATGAGGGGGAAAAATAGAGAAGAGATGAGATGGAGGAAAGGAAAATTGTATATAGCTGCCTTATATTTTTGTGGAGCTTTATGTACTTCTTGAAGAATTGGTGGACTTCTACAATTGACGCATACTGCTATATGCTTCTTAGAGAGCTTACTGTCTGGTGCTTCACGTCTACTAGTTTTTTCAACCTGATGATCATGTATCCAGCTACGTCGACTCTACTTTCTACTTTTTGTCCGTGCTTTATTTGCAATCTGACATTGTCCATGCCTTGTACATGTTGACTTTCTACTTCTGTGTGCCAACACTCTCTGGCTTGTCCATGCTTTGTGCATGTTGCCTCTTTACTTGTCTGTGCTTTCTTTGCACGTTGACTACTATTGTGACTGTGAACCAACACCCTCTGGATTATTTCAGCTATGAACCAACACTCTCTAGACTTGTGAACCAACACTCTCTGACCTTTTCTACTTTGAACCAACACTCTCTGGCCTTTTCTACTTTGAACCAACACTCTCTGGACAATGACGATATGGACTGTGATGAAGACTCTAATGCCTTCTTGCTGCTGTTTATTACCATTCCAGATGCCACATCCTTTTCATCAAGAAGCTTCTGCTATTTGTTTGCTACTTGCACCCTCGACTTGTGACATGCTTTAAATTTGACCTGCTTACATACCTGCTTTGGGTTTGAGGGGGAGTATTTGAGGGATGTGTATACTTGTAATCTTAAAGGGAAGACATTCTTATAAGGGCTTGGTTTATCTTTTTATACTACTTTTGTCTTTAGTCTGTCTGTTGTCTATCTGTTTGCAAGCTGACTTGGGATTCTCCCAAGCTTCAACTTGAGGGAGAGTATTAGAGAGTCTGGTTAATTTAGTTACTTAAGTTATTTGAGTCTATTTGTATATGGGCCCAAGTGTGTCTCGGCCCATTAGGGTTTAGTCTAAAGTTTGTATGCTTCCCCCTTCTCCTTTATAAAGGATTGGGATTCCTCTTATCAATATATCGACTAGCCTTCTTTTACTTTATCTACAAATACAAAATACTTTTTTACAAATGATTTATTCATATAAAAATGCTGAATATAATTATCCCCCACCCCATCATCATCATCATCATCAACTAAGCCTCAATCCCAACTATGTTGGGGTCGGCTACATGGATCCTTCTTTTCCATTCAGCTCTATCATGGGTCATATTCTGGTTGAGATGTAGATGTTAGAGAGTCTATATTAGCCTATTTAGTTAATAGGTTAATTAGTTAGTGGACTTTTGTATCTCAGCCCGTTTAGATTACTTGCGTCTTAAGTCTTAGGGCGTCTCCCCTCTCCTATATAAAGGAGAAGGCATCCAGTCTTATATTCATCCCATTACATCCTATTACATTCAATACAATATTCTTTCACATGGTATCATAGCACGTTCGCTCCTGAGGGAAATCTAGCCGCCGCCCCTCTTCCCTCTCCTCTCCGGCGCGCACGCAGCCCTAGCAGCCGCCGCTCATCTCTTCCAGAGAGCAACAGAGGGGGAGAATCCCCGCCCGCGGGCGGCCGCCGCCGTTGCCATGGCTTAGGCCGGCTGCCCGCTAGGCATCTCCCGGTCTCCATGGCCTCTCCTCCTCCTTAAAGATCCATTTGTCTTTTTGTACGCCAACGATCTCCGTCCCGACACTATGAACCGCCATCATCAAGCCGCCGCCGACAGCAGCAATCAACGTCACCATCAGTCACGCTGTCCCATCGCGCCGCCACATCACGCTGCCGCCACATCCTCCTGCATTCGGTGCAAGCGTCGCGGCCAGCAGCAGTCGTTGGTTTCCAACAACAATATTGCTGCCCCCGTTGGCCGCAACCATCAACGGAGCCACAGCCGCCGTTGGCCAGGACAGCAGCTGTTGCTGCTTGCCAATGCGCCGCCCATGCCCGCGGACCGTACGCCTGATGCTGTCAGCGCACAACAGCAGCGCCACCGCCGCCAATCAGCAACGACAACCGCAACTAGTAACAACCATCCTGTTGCTGCCGATCACGTCACCACCAACCGCTGCAATCATCGCCATCATCGTGTGTCCGTTCACTGCAGTGTTGCTGCCTTATTTAGCAGCAACCGTATCCCCAACTGACGATCACACTCTTCAATCGCCGTTGCCATCATCCATGCCCCCTGGCTTCTGCTCCATCCTGTTGGTGCTCCACCCTGCGTCCTGCTGTTGCTGCCCCAACGCCATCACCGATCCCCGGCCAAAGCACTCCACCATATTCAACCATGCCATCACCCCCTTATCAGTTTGTCTTCTGCCAAGTATGAGTGACGTCCTTGTCTATATTTACTTTTACTGCCCCCAACTTCTCTATCTCTATTGATATTCAGATCCGTACTCGGATCGATCTTTGGCTAATCGGATCGAATTTTAAGCCTAATCGGATTTTTCACGGGGGCTACGCCCCCGCACCCCCTATTTGTTGCCCTAACGACCAAACAAATCCCTTTTCGGGTCGGGGTTAGATCCATTTAATTTTCTACCTTGAATCTTACATTGACCCATTTAGCATATTCTCTCCGGTTATCGGTTTCATTCTCCACATATTACACATCTCCATATCACAAAATCCACCAATTCCTTTCCTACCCATCCATATCATGTGTGTATCCCTTTCCACAGTGCGGGGGGTCATATATCCATTTCTCCACACCAAACACTCACTCTCGTCGTATTTGGTGTGCGATCAGAAGAGAGAGAGAGAGTGTGAGAGAATATGTATGAGAGAGAGAATGAGAGAGAGAGAGAGTATGAGAAGAGATGATATATGTATTCAGACTACATATTCCAGGTTATTTTCATGGAGCTTCGTTTAACACACCTGTTCTCCCCTTCCAGACAGCAATAAAGGATCTTCATTCAACGTCAACACCGAGCTATCCGCGTTCATACCACATTATGTACGTCAGGTGTTGATGGTGTACTTCAACTGCATTCACTTGAGACAGATGGGTGCTTCTTCAGATTCTCAAAAGCTCAACAATTTCTAGCCTGCCAAGTCTACATCTGCAAGGTTGATTCATCCAGATTTATCTTCACCGAGCTGCTTCATCACGTCTTCTCCGAGCTGCATCTGTTGTATTAGCATTGCTTTCAGCTGATCTTCTTGGGACTTTCCTTGATGGATGATCTCCTTTCCCATCAAGCCCCCAAGGTTCATGCGTCAAAGTTTTATGGTACCTGCATCGTATCATCAACACATAGTCCATTCGTGTTCGTGCCACGTTATGCTCATCTTCTCAGACAATTAGAAGATTCCTCTACTGCTACATCGACATTGGGCATCTGCATTCGTGCCGCGTTAAGTACGTAATCCAATGAAGATGACATGGTGATGATATTGAGGATCGTCTGCTCCAAGTGGCGAATTACTACTGTAGTATCAGGTTCCATTCTTCAGATGCTCTTCATTCCATATGCACTCCAAAGACCTTCAAAGCTCGAGGATCTCTAGCCTATAGAATACAATTTCAAAGAAGAGAGACATTGTCACCACATGGTTCAGGGGGAGTATTATTTAAGGGGGAGTATCAATTTTTGTATGGGGAGTGATATTTATCTTTTATCTTTCATTTATCATTTCTTTTATCGTTTTATCTAGTCTTGTAACCTCCAAGCTTTGGACATGTGTTTCACCCATGCTCCAGCTTGAGGGGGGGTGTTAGAGAGTCTATATTAGCCTATTTAGTTAATAGGTTAATTAGTTAGTGGGCTTTTGTATCTCAGCCCGTTTAGATTACTTGCGTCCTAAGTCTTAGGCGTCTCCCCTCTCCTATATAAAGGAGAGGGCATCCAGTCTTGTATTCATCACATTACATCCTATTGCATTCAATACAATATTCTTTCACTGTAGAGATTCAAAATCTCTCTTTATAAGTTCTTCCCATGTTAATTAGGCCTTCCTCTTCCTCTATAAATTATCCCCCACCCCCAAAATAATAAATTTTAATTCAAGTTACTGCTTTAATTGGAGATCATACTACAAAAATAAGCATTGCATACATGTAGTCATAGACCTAGAAATCATCGCTTCAACATAAAAAAACTTGTTTTAGCAATGTATTAGAGTTTATAGATATAGGGAAGATCATTATTTAGATTCATATATCAGTTGTAGATCAATGAAGCTTATAGTACTTCGTGCATCTAGAAGTATAATGCTTGGTACTAGACGTTGGAGGTAGAAATAGGCTAGGATTCGAGAAACTTACCTATAAAGTCTCTCTAGATGCAACACAAAACACCAAACATACCTCCAAGAAGCAACATTGGTCAATGGAATACTTTTTCACAAAATGAGGGCTGTAATTAGTATAGTTTTCAATGTACATGCCAAAAGTGGACTTTTTCTTTGAAATCCTCCGATGTTGTGAAATTTAGTCTCATTGTACAAGAATGGGCATTTCAATGTAAGGTCCATGCCAAAACTGATCTTTGATCACAATCTTAACATGTCGAGGTGTAGGCCAGTTCCTATCCATATAAACCATTGAGATACATATATTTGGGAGAAAACAGAATATTGGAGGTATGCATGTAACATGCATGAGAAAACACCACGTTTGATTGCCTTCAGTGTATCAGAAAGCGGGAAGCGGGAGACGTGCGGACAACACCCTGTAACCGATTAAGCGGTAGGCGGGCGATTAAGCGGGCGATTTTTGAAAAAGCGGGTGTTTAAATTTTATATATTTTTATACAAAATTACATGTATGTGTATATAAAAAATATATTTATAAGGAACTTCTATACATATCTAATCAGCAAATCAGTAATTAACTAAGTATTCATCAATACTTACTATTAATCAGTATCTCTAATCACTAAAATCAACAAACAGATCAGTAATTGTAAATAACAAACTATGAATTGTTGAATTAAAGTAATCACTAAAGTAATACTAACCAGTAGTACCAATCATTAATCACTGAAAGCAGCAAGGAAATCAGTAAAACTAATCATGCATTACTAGTATAATAGAGCAATAGGATATTTACTTAGATGCATTACAGCAGTACCCAATTATTACAGCTTACACACAAAGTATGCATTCTAAATTAGGACTAGCTATATCATAGAACATTTAATGTATACAAGTTTCATATATTATAGTCAACACTACTTGGACTATGTAATTAATTAATGTTAGATGCTTACATTAGGATTTTTAAACAAAAGTGGGAAAAAAGCGGGTAAAAAGCGGGAAAAAAGCGGGAAAAAGTGTGTGAGGCGGGCAAAAAGTGGGCGATTATGTTCAAAACGATTAAGCGGGCGCTTAGGGGCTAAATTAGGCGGATGAGGGTCATGGCCGCTTAAGCGGCCCGCCTGGCCGTTTTTTAATTCACTGATTGCCTTATATAACAATTGATTATTACGACAGTGGCTAGGACAAAAATGTCACCTTATGCTGCTCAACATGCTTAAAAACCTTGATGTAGACAATGTTCTCATGTAGTAGACGCTTCGTGTCATTATGTTTGAGTTGAATCTTCTTAGATTAATAATTAAAACTGACAGTTGCAGAGGCTGAAGTAGAATGCCGCTACTTGCTTTTTTGTTCTTCATCACTCATGGTGACTGCTCATTACAAGTGTTAGCTTCAGGAAAAGCACCTTACCAGGAGGATGCAGCTTTTCAGAGTATCTGGAAAAATAAAATGGAACACATACAATGGAGAATCAAAACACTGTATTTGGTATCTTAATTGTTAGAGAGTCTGTTTTATTATGCTATTAGTAGCTTTGTTATATGGGCCTAAGTGTCTTGGCCCATTAGGGTTGTCTTATGTCCTGTACGCTTCCCTGTTCTCCTATTTATAGGAGCAGAGTTTCTCCTATCTAATACAACAAGTAGCCAGTCTTTTCTTGTTTGACATTAATTAAACGAAAGTCTATTTTGTGAAGGCAATCACTCACATAGGTGGAAGGCATGTGGGGAGGGGGAGGCATTGAAGGATTTTGCTGACTGCTAGAAGGCTAGAAAGATGCCCTATATAAATGTGTACCTCTTCTCTAGGGTTAGATTTGGATCACAGACAAGCTACATGTCTACATAATGCTATTGGAAGCCTGTTAATGGAGTTAAACTACCCCTTGATCACAAAGGCCACTTGGAAGTGGCAGGATCCCTCTTCCCTGGTCTTCTAATGACCTCTGGAAGGGAGTCAGTCTGTCCAAAATTCATCACCAGTCTCCCTGAAGTTGTATAAAGTAGCTGTGAGCTGGTTAAACCTGCCTTAGGCTGACTGCTGGTCAGGTGGCTTCCAGGTAAGTCAATGGGTATGACCTGCTGGGTTCTGATTCATGGACTGCCAGAGAGGAATGGGAAGCTGACACCAAGATGTCTAGAGATGTACGGTGCTGTGATTTAAGCCTACCACTCTGTTGTCTTGGTGAAAGACATGCACAGAGATGATTTCCCCAATTTCCTTTTTTCCTTTATATTCCATTTAAAGAGCAGGGGTCCATAGTTCCTACACACACATAGTAGGACATAGTTTGTTACGACCCCACCTCCCGATAACCCCCAATTAAGGGAGACCAAGAGGTTGAGCCGCACCCATTAATCCCGGATCAAAGGTTCGACATATAACCATAAACAATTATTAAATTCTAACAGACTATACTGAAAATGGTAATAAAATTTTTCTTTACATACCTTTTGAAAACTTGGATCTCTATTCTTCTATCCACACCGATACTAATCTATCTAATCCTCCTTTGCACTTTAATTCTCATTTAGTATCACATGTGCCACTTTACTGTTTGTTCTTTTCATTGTACCTAAAACGCCGACAAACAAAACGTCGGTCAGCCGTAGCTGGTATGTGGGGGAAACAATAAACATGCAACTATGATAACAATGTAATCATTCAATTACTTATTTAACAACCAATATTACGTTTTAGATATAACTCCGCGATCCAAGAGTACCCTATCCTCTGTATTGTCCCCATTAAACCCCTCATGATCCACCTATAAGTGAACCAATTTCTAGGGTTGAGTCACATGGCACTAC
This sequence comes from Alisma plantago-aquatica, assembly GCA_963693085.1. Lineage (NCBI taxonomy): Eukaryota > Viridiplantae > Streptophyta > Magnoliopsida > Alismatales > Alismataceae > Alisma > Alisma plantago-aquatica. The sequence goes on from OY856410.1 coordinate 771,145,196, forward strand.
TCGTAAGTAGTCCACTCCTTAACTCGGGATTTGCTAAAGAGTCTCTAACTCACGGTAACCTAGACCTTACTCTAGGATTACCCCTTTTTAGCCTTTTCAAAGTAACAGAGGTGGACCCGGATCTAGCCAGTTATACATGCACATTTATGGTGATAATCATAGTCACTTTATAGTGGCATGAAATAAATAAACATCCAACAGTTTAGTTGCATTCAATGCGATTAAACATCCGAGAATACATCGGGAAACTATAGCGGTTATTCATAATCGTAACCACATACCTGATCCCTAGTAACTTGATGTCCATGCATTAACATTCATCACAATTAACAAGCAATCAACAATATCCTGAAAATAATGCATAACATTCAAGTGTCATTGTTTTATTCAAACATCCTTAAGATCATCTTGGATTCCTCCTTATGATTTCTAGGCCAACTTTAGGGTTTTATTAAGGTTTTAGCCTTCATTATGCATTTATCACTTTTAATGCTAAAACTATTATCTTTATCCTTTTAGGTCATATCCAAAACATTAAGGCTAATTATCATCTTCAGTTTCTTCCAAATTGACAAATCATTTTTCATTATAGTTCAACTCACATATATGAACCTTATTTATTACTATTTCCACCTTTATACACTATGAAACACTAATTATCCAAATAATTTACATTAAAGATCTTTGGTACACAATTTATCTTCGAATCATCATACCTCCATTTTATTCTTCGATTTGTACAATTAAAACCATTAGAATTCATATCAACATAAATTAGGGTTTCTAATCCCATTAAGGCATATTCATGTACATAGAACCCGAAGTTAAACCAACTATACCAAAAGATCATCTTTTTCAAATCCTATTCTCACTTTTATTAACAACAAGTTAATATCAGTTTGAATTATCCATAATTAAGGACTTTCATATACCAAAAACTTATAACTATCATTTAACAACATATTCTCATGATATCTTCCCCTTTTCTCTAAGTTAGGGTTTCTAAAAGCATCATCATGTAATCTTGGTTTAAAACCTTAAAACATGCAATATCTCATCTAGATTAGATTCGCATCTGATATTATCCTTCATCATGGTTTCATTATTCAAACTAACCCATTAGGCACCACAGATTCAACCTTTAATTCACAATTAGGGTTTTTATCTTTACTTTAATGCACTTTTCATTAACTTATAGTACTTTTGCAATTAGGAATGGAATCAATATCTTATTATATTTTTAATGGATTCCTCTCATTCTCCTGATCAATTTTCATATATTATTCGCATTTATTCGAGCTACGGTTTACGAGATATGAATTTTGCAATATAGACACATATGGACCAATGGCGAAGTGCCACGTAGGCAACTTACTTAAAGCGCATACCTTGCGGGTCAGCTTATAACGAAAAGTCTTATATGCCCCCGGGCCGCAGACCGCCCCTTCACGCCCAGGAGGGGCAGAACTGTCAAAATAATTTGATCTTCTTCAACCTTCGTTGCCCTATGCTGCCGCCGACCAAGTTGTTTTGCGGGGGTCCATACCCTCTTCTCCAGGGCTCGTGGGTGGCCGAGAATGGCCGCCTTGCCTTCGCCCCCTGCTTCTTTACCCAGGGTGCTTCCTCTTGGCGGCCGAGGCAACTACTTCCCAACCCGCCAAGACCTGCGCTCCTCTGTCATGCAGCAGGGATCGTGGAGTCAATCCCCATCGCTCCAAGGCACATAACTGGCCGGAATTTGTTGGCCTTGCTCCGACGGACCCCTGCGCACGCGGGAAAGCTCCAGGTCACAGCTGGGACGGCCATCCCTAGGCGTGCTAAAACCGCAACCTGCTGCCTACGTGCAGACCTCCGGCGGGAGTTGCGGGATGACGAAGCTCTGTGAAAGATGATTGATTCTCCCCAGGGTAGTCGTAGGAGTTCAGTGCCTTCATCAAAACCCATCGCAGCTCCTCAGGGCCTTTGGAAAAGACCCACTTCCATGGCTAGGGTTCATGGATGAAAACAAGAAGAAGGGGAGAGAAAGGTGCTTAGGAATTGTCTTAAACTCGGCCAAAAGGCTCTACCCCTTATGTAGGGGAGAGTGCAAAGCCCTAAGGTGTGCCTCCTTGAGGACTCGAGTCCTAATCTTGAAAGGAAATACACTTTCCTTGGTTGTGAAGCAACCAACTCTCTCTTTCTTAATTAACTTTTATTTCCTTGTTATTCCTTGTTTCATGAATATTTAGGAATTCGAAATTCCTCTTCTCTTATTCACTTTATGTTTGCTTTTTAATCCATTGATCATGAAATCATATTTTCCTTTATAGAAAATATCATCCGTTTAAACAATACCACATAATCGATTAATAAAGCAACACATTATCCTCTTATTTTGCCTTTTTAGTATTTTCTCTTTCTTTTATCTTTATTGGGACTCCTTGGATCCCAAGATACTCCATTTTTTTCGAAATTCTCTCATTGGATACTTATTATCCTTCTAGATGCATCATTATGCATTATTCCACATTATCTTGTTTATTTCTCATTTAATTATCTCTTTTTGAAGATTTCTTTTTATCTCTCTTTTATTTTCCTCATTGGCATCCCTTTTATCATAAGAAACTTCATGGATACGAATTATCACCAAGAAAACTCATTTATGCCTCTTTCCATTCATCTTCCACATTATAAATATTATTTCCAATTTCTTTCTTAATCAAGAAATACTTAATTAATCGATTCTTTTCTTATTGCTTCCTTTATGCAACTTTGTATTCCTTGGAACCCAAGGAACCCAAGAGGCACGAAATCCTCTTTGGATTTGCCTTCTAGAGGTTTCCACATATTTCTTTTATCAATTATTCAATTATTCATTTACTAATTGAATTTTCTTTGTTATTTCCTTGTTATTGGGCCTAATAGCCAATAAAGCCCACAAATCAAATAACAAGGCTATTTTAAACGAAATCCAATTATTCTCAACCAAATATATGATTATTTGTTCAAACATCTTTAATATGAGAAATTATATTTCTCACCACTTGAACCCAAAAATTGGGGTTATAACATAGTTGTTGCTCTTTTATCCCTTTTCTTGGTGCTCCAGCGGGTTTTGAACCCACGACCTACGCTACAACCAGTGGCAGGCTTTACCAGCTGAGCCCGCTGTTAAGTGCTTTCCCCAGATTCTGTACTAATGAACACTTGCATAAAGAACACCACACAAAAAGGACAAATAAAAAAGCAACCCAGAAACTAACGTGTAAACACTATATCATGTATTCCAACATTTCCCTATTACTCTATTCTCAGAAAACGGTTCTCCCTTGGTTGAAAGCTTGGATACGTAAAGTTGCTAAAGAAGACAATGCCGAGATGGAAGTGAAATCACCTAATGCTGTTGAAGAAGCAGCACAGGCTGCTAAAGAAGCTGCTGCAGCAGCTGCTCTCATAGCAAAAGTGAGCCAAGATTTGTTAAACACGAAGAATGAAGGTGAAATTCTCTGAATTTAGTTTTCAATTTTTATATCAGTTTACTGTTGATCGGATTAGTAACTAGCTTTATACATTGATTGTATTTGTTTTTGTCAGAGATCAACCACTTGAAGGCCTTTAAGAATGTTATAGATGTTCAATTGGAGGAGATGCAATCAATGAGGAATTCTATCCATAGGTTACAAACTGTAAGAGAAAGCAAATCGTCAGAAGATCATCAGATGAGGGGCACATCTATAAATGGTGACTTCACTTAATGTGAACTTGATAATTCCCCATATTATGACATTTACTATTAACTATATTTATTGTAGAAGAGTTTCCACTATTGCCTACCTACCATGCTTATAGGAACATTATGCAAGAAATATAAAATCTCATTAGTCGTACTTATCTCTGCATTAGATTTTTTTTTTTTCCGTTGTAAAATGAACTGAACATGCAGAGTGGAGAGATAAATATTAGCTTGTTATAATTAAGGGTTCGAGTTTTTACAGTTGCAAGTAATCACTTGAGTTGACATGATTTATCAATACATTGTTTATGCTTCTTGAAAGACTAGCGAAAGACATGTGCTAAGCACGTGTACACAATTAAATTAATCTAAATACTAAACATATGTGTGAAATTAATTATTTAAGAAAATAAATAAAAACCACTCAGTAATGACAACTACTAATTATCAACATATTAAATATACAGAAAAGATTCTCACTAGATTGTGCCAAGTAAATATGTGGATGTTAAGGATTAAGAAACACAATTTTTGCAAGGTGTTCCGATCGAACATGGTTGAAAAGCTGACAAACATGCTAGTATAAAAAAACACCTCATACACTCATTTTTATAGGGTATGAGATAGACTCAATAAACAAAAGAGAACAACTCAGTTGGCTGTTGAATGAATTCCTCCTTACTAGTAAAATTACTTGTGATCCCTTTTTGAGAATGTGCATGCTGACTAACATATAATAAGTACTCACGAAAATTTAAATATAAAATGAATGAAGAACAACTTGAATAATCTACTTCTATCGTATCATTACCTGAATTACATGTGTATGTTGACTGCTAATATATAATTACTATGAACAATAATTTGTATACATCCTACTAAAAGAAAACAAATACAAAAAAGTACCACATATATCCTTTTAAAGGGTGGTTAGATATAGACTCATAATAATTTATATACAACCTACAATATAGACTCACGATAATTTACTTACAACCCTCCAACTTGTAGTTAGCCAATACCAAAATTACATGTGCTCTCCTTCTCGGGTATGTGCATGTCCACCATATATTATTAGTACTCGCAATAGTTATACAACAACGGGGAATGAGAAAGATACATACATCTAGAAGGACTGTATTAGAATGGGCTTCCGTTAGCGGTTAGGCATGCAGGTGGGAATGTCTTAAAAGAAAACAACTCGATTAATGTCAGATTGTCAGTTGACTCCATGCAATCATTACCAATATTATATGTGCTTCCATTTTTGATCATGTACCTCTTGATAGGTAACATATAATTACTACTCATATTATTTTACAGACAACCTGCTATAAGAGTACAATGACATGAACCGTCGATTGACTCCCTCCAATCTCTAGTGTGCGATTACCAAAATTACACTTCAAAAAAAGAGAAGCCAATAAACACACAAATGCTCTATACTTTTGATCAAAGACATGATCATGTAGCAGACAAACATGGTGGTAGGATGAGCTAGCACATAGAGTTCTAACACTCCCTCTTATATAGGCCGGGCCGCTAAATTCAAAGACAGGTGTTGAAGTATGTAGACATGATACTGTAGCACATAGACGTCTTGCTGAAGCATGCCGAAAGAGCTCACAAACATTCTCTTGAAGCATACAAAAATGTTGGTGAATGAGATAAAAAAATAGATGTCGTAAGCAGACAGACACATAGGTGCAGTAAGCAGCCAGGCACAAAGGTGCAAATAGTAGGCATGTCATTGAAATTACTTGTTCTCTTTTTGAAATGTGCATGTTGACTAACATATAATTCGTACTCACAATAATCATAAATATATAAAAATGTGAAAAAAGAACAACTTGATTAATCTAATTCTACCGTCTCATTACCAACATTTCATGTGTATGTTGACTGCTAATATATACGCACAATAATTTACATACAACCCACTAAAAAATAAATATGAAAAAAATACCATATACTTCTTAGTATAAGATGTTTAGATATACAATCACAATGATTTACATACAACCCTCCAACTTATAGTGTGCCAATACGAAAATTACATGTGCTTCCCTTCCTGGATATGTGCCTGTTCACAATAAATTATTAGTACTCATAATAACTTATACAACTTCCTAAAAGAAAACAACTCGATTAATGTCAGTTGACTCCCTCCAACTTGTAGTGTGTTACTACTACCAATATTATATGTGATCCCTTTTTTGGTCATTTGCCTCTTGATGGGTAATATATAATTACTACTCAAAATACTTTGCATACAACGAGCTATAAGGATACAATTCTATAAATTGTCGACCGACTCCCTCCAACCTATAATGTGCAATTATTAAAACTACTTCTGTTTCAAAAAAAAAAAAGAGAAGCCAGTCACACAAATATGATACACCGTTGAGTTCAAAGACATGCTCACAAATATACTCCTAAAGTACATAGACGTCTTGGTGAAGCATGCATACATAGCTCATAAACATGCTCTTGAAGCATACAGAAATGCTGGTGGATGTAAGTAGGCAGGCACATAGGTGCAGTAAGCAGCCAGGCACAAAGGTGCAAATAGCAGGCAAATCTAATCATAAATATATAAAATGTGAAAATAGAACAACTTGATTAATCTACTTCTACCGTCTCATTACCAAAATTACATGTGTAAGTTGGCTGCTAATATATAATTAGTACGCACAATAATTTACATACAACCCACTAAAAAAATACGAAAAAATACCATATACATCTTTTTATAAGATGGTTAGATATATACTCACAATAATTTATATACAACCCAATATATACCCTCACGGTAATTTACATACAACCCTCCAACTTATAGTGTGCCAATACAAAAAATTCATGTGTTCCCCTTCCTGAATATGTGCCTTTTCACGATATATTATTAGTACTCACAATAACTTATAATGCTAAAAGAAAACAGCTCGATTAGTGTCAGTTGACTCCCTCCAACTTGGTAGTGTCTTACTACCAATATTATATGTGCTCCCGTTTTTGGACGTGCCTCTTGATGGGTAACATATAATTACTACTCACAATAATATGCATACAGCGCGCTATAAGGATACAATTTTATAAATTGTCGACTGACTCCCTCCAACCTATAGTGTGGAATTATCAAAATTACTTGTGTTTAAAAAAAGAAAGAAAAGCCAGTCACACAAATACAATACACTGTTGAGTTCAAAGACATGCTCACAGATATACTCCGAATGTACATAGACGTCTTGCTGAAGCATGCAAACATAGCTCATAAATATACTCTTGAAGCATAGAAAATACTGGTAGATGTAAGCAGGCAGGCACATAGGTGCAGTAAATAGCCAAGCACAGATGTGCTAATAACAGGCAGGTCACCTGCGTTTATTTATATGGTATGTACGATGTTTTTTGTTTTTATATATGGATTGCCTTTCTTCATCTGGTTGGTTCATGCTTCATTACATTATCTAAACTGAGGCTGAGCTTAGTTATCAAGGCGCTAGGCGAGGCGCTTCAAATTAGGCGCCTGGCCTATTAAGTGTATTAAGTAGACGTGTAAGGCTCTTGAGGCCCAAATTAAACCATGTGAATGGCTAAATAAACATGAATTCAGTCTGGATTTGGTCAAATAAGATCACCTTAGTTTATTATATGATTGAAATAGGTTTGATTTATGTCATATCAGGTCAAATTTAGGCAAATTGGGCCTAATTTGGGGAACATTTGATTTGATGAATTAGGTTTGATTTGGCCAATTTGGGTCTCATTTAACTGAGTATAGGGTAAATTAGGGGAAGGCTTGATTAGGCCACGTTATGCAAAATCAGGTCAAATTTAGACCAAATCAGGTCAAATTTGGCAAAATTAGGTCTGATTTGGGGAAAATAGGTCAAATTTGGGGGAAAACATGTGATTTGGGGAATTAGGTCTGGTTTGGCCAAACTTGGGTCTCATTTAGGTCAATATAGGATAAACTAGGGGAAGTAAGGTCTGTTTAGGTCATGTTATGCAAAAGTAGGACTGATTTAGGCGAAATCAGGTCAAAATTTATCAAATTAGGTCTGATTTGGGGAAAACATGTCTAATTTGAGGGAAATAAGTCTGCTTTTGGGAAAACTTGGTCTGATTTGGCCAAATTAGGTCTCATTTAGGTAAATATAGGGTAAATTATGGAAATTTAAGATCTAAGAATTGCTAGATTTCGGTTAAATTTAGGTCAAATTAGAATCATCAATTCCAATTTTAGATCCAAATAAGTCAAATTGGGCCAATCAGGTCTAGTTCAGGTTATTTTAGGTGTGATTTAGATCAAATATAATTATTACAACTTAGGTATAACCATTAGACATATACACAGTAATGTATCTATTTGAATATAGCTATATACATGTTAAAAAATAAACAGTAACAAAAATGCTTAGAAACTCCTGGCTCCCTAGGCGCCCCTTGGGAAAAAGGGACCGCCTAGCTGCCTAGATAACTATTGAGGCTGAGAGTATCCCAGTTAACAGCTTTTGATAAACAACCATGTTAATGCCGCTGAACCTTGACCCCTGCACAAGAATGATATACACAAAGCGACGAATGGTTCAATATTTTCTCTTTTAAGCATAAGTTAACCATCGTGTGAATGTAAATGCATTTGTCTCACAATGTGTATACTAATTACTAGTGCATCTATAATATACATTTTATTGTTTTTGCACACCTTATCTATTAAATAGTTCGCAGCCTATGATGCATCATTCAAATAATCAAACTTGATGATATCTGTTTGAAAGCTGTATACGCTTTTTGATACAAAAAAGGCCTGGACAAATCGTCCTCTTGGTAAGCAGGTTTGCTTTTTCTTTCTAGATGACATTGGATAGACACTTGCAGACTCAGTTTGTAGACCGGCCTAAACTGCAAACATTTACTGTTTATACAATGTATTTTGGATCCTTTAATGAAATTGTGACACCATCCTTCAGTGAATTTTATCGTATAATTATTCTTTCTGCAAGTCTGGATAGTTTTAATGTACTTCACGAACCTAAGTGTGTTGCTTGTTTTGCATGACCTTTAGGGCCTACTTATATTGCACCAAAAAGTTCCAATGTTTATCAAACTGAGACGAGGTTTCCCCTGGCTCCTACGGTATATAACATAAAGTTTTCCCTTGTATTCTAATTGGTAGGTATTCTTTTTATTCTCATGTTTTGCTACTTGTATCTTTGTTATACATGTATGGTGAAAAGGTGAACATAAATGATCTTAGCATGGAACATAAAGCAGGGCGAGAATCTGAGCTTAGTTTTGGTAAACTTCACAGTTTTCAGTGGAAATATGTTCAAGTTTTGGTGTTTAGTACGTGAAACTTATTATTCTTTTATCTCTTTTTGGCTTGTTTGAAAATTTAACAGGGAGACCTGCCCCTGCAAACATGGAAACTACATCGGCACCTTATTCAAAATCATATATGGATGTATGCACACAATTATGAGTAAATGCATTCTCTATGTTTATTATAGTTGCACTCCAGTTATCTTCATTTTCACTGCTAGTGTTATCAGTAATAGATATGTTATCTTGTTTTAGTATTTAACAAGGTGATGTGAAACCTAATTGTAATTATGTACTCCACAAGAAACTAATCATGATAATAATATGTTTTTATTTCAAAAGTTATCTCTCTAGGAGAGCAAAAGGCTTTAAAGGAGCGATATATATAAAACCCAAGAAACAATCACTGGGATGATATTTCATTTTTCAAAGGTTGCCCCTCTAGAAAGCACAAGGGTTCAGAGGAGTTGGGATAAACATCTATGAAATGATCAAATCTTGTAAAACTTAATCTCTATTTGACAATGCAATCTGATAGGAAAGTATCGATAAACGGATATATAACCACTAAATCCAATGTGATAGGTAATAAGTTTGTCCTATACTTGTAGTGGCATGCATCTTGCATTAAGTGCTATTTTTCTTATAGAATTTCACTTAAGCATAAAAGGGTGCAAATTGGTGTCTTTATCTACTTTGTTACTTATGCTATCTTTTTATGTCTCCCATAGTGGTCAGTGAGGAAGGTGTCCCATGTCTCCATTAAGAGAAGTGTCATATTTGACTTTCCACTTGGTTGCCATCCTCCTTTACCTCTGGAAAGCACAAGGTTTTAGAGGAGTTGGGATAAACATCTATCAAATGATCAAATCTTGAAATACTAAATCTCTATATGACAATACAATCTGATAGGTGATAAGTTGTGTCCTACACTTGTAGTGGCATGCATCTTGCATTAACTGCTATTTTTCTGATGGAATTTCACTTAACCATAAAAGGGTGCAAATTTGCGTCTTTATCTACTTTGTTACTTATGGCGTCTTTTTATGTCACCCATAGAGGTCAATGAGGAAGGTGTGCCCATGTCTCCTGTTGAAAGAGAGTCAGTAATTTCTGGTAGCGTAGGGTTGCACAATGTGTGCACCCTTGTGTATACAATAACGGAACAATTACAGAGAGGTCCACATATAATGTAAAAATAACAAAACTAATAACAGAAGATATAAAACAAGATATATATGTTAACACTCCCCCTCAAGTTGAAGCATAGATGTCAATCATGCCCAACTTGTCCATAAGAGTGCATAATTGCTTCTTCGCCAGTAGCTTGGTGAAGATATCAGCAACTTGGTCTTCAGAATGCGTGAAAGGAGTGCAGATCTTGCCGGTAACAATAGATTCCCGAATAAAATGGCAGTCAACCTCAATATGTTTGGTGCGCTCATGATAAACATGATTATTGGCAATGAAGATAGCATCTTTATTATCACAATGCATGGGGATAGCAGAAGAAGAATCAACCCCAAATTTTTTTAAGAGAGAGCGCACCCACAGAAGCTCACAGGCAGTATGGGCCATGGCCCTGTATTCAGCTTCAGCACTAGATCTGGCAACCACATTTTGCTTCTTGCTCCTCCAGGTGACAAGATTGCCTCCAACATAAGTACAGTACCCAGAAGTAGATTTCCTGTCAGTTTTGCTTCCTGCATAGTCAGAGTCAGAGTACCCTTCAAGAGAACAATGTCCATTTTTCCTGTAATGAAGGCCCTTGCTAGGAGACTTCTTCAAATATTTCAGAATGTGACAAAGTGCATCCCAGTGACACTGTCTGGGTTTATCAAGGTACCTGCTAAGAAGGCCCACTGCAGTAGAAATATCGGCTCTAGTCACAGTCAAATAAATCAGCTTACCAATCAACCTCCTGTACTTTTTATTATCTGAGAAAAGTGGAGAAGTCTCATCATCCCAATTGACATTAGGATCTAGATGGGTGTCAGCCGGTCTAGCTCCAAGCATACCTATCTCTTGTAGAATATCTAAGACATACTTCCTCTGAGACAGTCTAAGAACATTAGAGTTTCTAGATACCTCTATGTCCAGAAAATACCGAAGCTTGCCCAAATCTTTGGTAGCAAAATGTTTACCAAGATGGGCTTTAGTAGCTTGAATACCAAGAGAGTCACTGCCAGATATAATAATATCATCAACATAAACGATCAGAATAACAATGCCAGCAGAGGTCTTCTTAGTGAAGACAAAATGATCCACCTGAGATCTCAAAAACCCAAAATCAATAAGAATTTTACTTAATTTGTCAAACCAGGCACGGGGACTCTGCTTGAGCCCATAAATAGATTTCTTCAACCTGCACACTTTGTGTGACTCCCCCTGAGCAACAAACCCAGGAGGTTGCTCCATATAGACTTCCTCTTGTAAATCACCATACAAGAAGGCATTTTTCACATCCAACTGTAGTAGGGGCCAATCAAAGTTAACAACAACAGAAAGAAAAATTCTGACAGAATTAAGACGGGCAACTGGAGATAAAGTCTCAAAATAATCAATACCATAAGTTTGCGTATACCCTTTAGCAACTAAGCGTGCCTTCAGTCGTTCTACAGTGCCATCAGGATGGTATTTCACATCATACACCCATCTGCAGCCTACATGCTTACACTGAGGAGGTGGATCCACCGACTCCCAAGTATTTCTGTCAGCAAGAGCAAGCATTTCTTCTTTCATAGCAGAAGTCCACAAAGTACTTTTTAAGGCATCCTGAATAGTCTTTGGAACAGCTACAACAGACAGAGCAAATACAACATTGCTAGCATGGACGTTTAAATGATCAGTAGAAACAAAGTGAGCAATGCTGTGAGACGTGCAGGAACGAGTACCCTTTCTAAGAGCAATGGGTATATCAAGATCAGAGGTTACCTCCGGTGTAGCAGAACCTTCTGGAGGTGAAGATTGGTTTGTCTGGGGGGGTTGTTGTTCAGGCGGTGCCCGGTTCCTACGCTGATAGACAATAAGGGGTGGAGTCTTATGCTCAGGAGTCACAGTATCAGAATTATCAGGTACACAATCAGTAGTAACAGGTAGTGGAGAAGCAATAACATCAGGCTGCAGACTATCTCCTCTAGTAGAATAGTAGGGCGTATCCTCAAAAACCACATCGCTGCTGGTAAACCATTTTTTCGCAGTAGTGTTGTAGCATCTATATCCTTTTTGAGTACGAGAATAACCCAAAAAAATGCATTTCTCAGCACGAGGAGACAGTTTATCATAAGCCGGTCTAAGTAAGCGCACAAAACAAGTACAACCAAAGATTCGAGGAGGCATAGTAAACAAAGTAATGTCAGGTTGCAGAATTTGAACTGGTTTTTTGTTCCCAATCACAGATGACAGCATTCTATTGATCAGAAAACAAGCAGTCAGAATAGCCTCAGGCCAAAACAACCTAGGAACATGGGAATGCATTATAATAGTTCTGGCAACCTCTAATAGATGTTTATTTTTCCGCTTAGCTACTCCATTTTGTTGAGGTGTATATGCACATGAGATCTGATGTAAAGTACCAACAGATTTGCAAAAAACAGCCACATCTTTTTGAACAAACTCAAGTGCATTATCAGTACGAAAAACTTTCACAGGCATACCATATTGGGTTTTCACCTCAACAAAAAAGAATTTTATAGTAGACATAACTTCAGACTTACTTTTCATCATAAACAACCAAGTGGTCCGAGAATAATCATCAACAAACAGAATAAAATATTTATGACCAGACAAACTTGGCACATGACACAGACCCCATACATCAGAATGTACTAAATCAAAAATGTTTTTGCTGCTAATATGAGTGTGTTTAGGATAAACAGATCTAGTCTGCTTTCCCAACTGACAAGACTCGCACTGAAAACTATGAGAGCCAACATCAGAAACTACATGTCGGAGCTTTTCAGAAGACGGATGCCCAAGTCGGTAATGCCACTGTAGAGCTGAAACTGATGTAGATAGTGCAGAAGCTACAACTGCTCTGTCTGCTTTCGACAAATGATCCAGATAAAAAAGTCCATTAGGCCCTTCATACCCCCCACCAATCTTCATCCTCGTGCGAAGGTCCTAAAAACACATGAACCAGGTATAAAGGTTAGGCTACATTGCAGACTCCTCAATATCTTGCTGACCGATAATAAATTAAGAGGAAACCGAGGCACATATAAAGCAGATTTCAGCAGAAAATCAGAAATAATATCTCCGACTCCAGAAACAGCAGACTTGGACCCATCAACAAGCATAACAGACGAATTACGAATAAAGTTTAGATAAATGTCTGAAGAAAGCTCTATTGCCAGAAATATGAGACGAAGCATCCGAGTCTATAACCCATTTTGTATTACCAATACTAGGTGAAGGAGTACTCAGGAAGGCAGTGTCATAACCAGAATAAGTGACGGCATGAGCACCACTAGTCGATGTAGTAGACGACGAGACAGAGCGCTCTAGTAGCAGGCGCTCCACCTCAACACGGATGTAGTCCGCAGTCGCACCCGAAGAGACAGTCTAAGTAGGCTGAGTCGTTCCCTCCGATGCAGCAGTAGTAGAGTCAGCGACCGCGTTGGCCCACGCCGGTTTACCATATTTCTCCCAACATTTTTCTTCGATATGGTTGGACTGGCCACAGAAAGTACAGACGCGCTGTCCTGACTGAGGATGCGCAACAGTAGTAGTAGGAGCAGCAGAAGGGGCCCTACGACCAGAAGTAGCACGTCGTCGTCCTGCACCCAGGGGAGGGTGGCTATCAGTAGAGCGACCACGGCCACGGCCACGACCACGACCACGGCTCGACATGGCTGCAAGGGCAGTGGATTCCCCAACATCAGTAGACATAGATGGTGACTAGAAGGCAGGCGCTGAAGGCGCTTGTAGGCACTCTGCAGTGACGGAAGAGGGTCACTTGCCAAGATCTGGTCCACTACACTTGCATAGGACCCTGGTAGTCCACAAAGGAACTGGACTAACTGCTCCTGGCGCTGACGCTGCATGGTGGCCAGGTCCGTGGATAGGGGGTGATAGGACTCCAACTCCCCCCACAATCCAGTAAAGTCAGAAAAGTAATCCGGAATGTCTGACCCCGCGAATTGTAGACGTCCCAGCTAGGCCTGACAATGGGTCGGGTTTCTAAGACCCGACCCGAGACCCGACCCGACCCGAACGATTTAGGGTCCAGACCCGACCCGACCCGAAAATTTCTTGGATACTTAGACCCGTAATTTTACCCGACCCGATTTGACCCGGCCCAAAGACAAGACCCGATCTGACCCGTAATACCCGAAATAGACTTTTTGCTCTCTGTCCAGCCAGATCCGACCGGACCCGATCAGACCCAAAGTACCCAAATATCATTTTTTGCTCTCTTTCCAGCCAGATCAGACAGGACCGGATCAGACCCAAAGTACCCAAATATCATTTTTGCCCTGTAAACGCTGATTCAGCCCCATAAACATCATTTCTTTTTGTTAATTGAACTGGTAGACATATTTTTTTGCTAGGCATTTACACATTTTAATACAGCACCCGATAAAATTTAACACAAAAGCCATACATAAGCAACTATTAATAATCATCTCACAAGAAATCATCCATTCAAAAGCAACAAATAAGCATCCGTATTATTGCTGCGCACAAATCTACAACAGACTCAAAATCTCTATCGGAATCATAGCTGTAGCTTGAAGCATATAACATAAAATACAGAACTCCATTTAACATTTTGTTCGTGATAACAAGCAGCAGTGGCACAAAACTCCATTGCATACCAAAAAAATACTAGAAGCAACACATACAAAAAAATAAGTTCCACATCACATTTATTACAAGTTCCACGTCACATTTATTACAATAAGTCCCATTTAGACAGGTAGAGTACAATCTTCTTCCCATCATCCGCTCAATGTCATATTTACACAAACACAAAGCTTGCAAGAAAGCAAACAAGTAAGACCCATGTAAATCCGCAACCACCAGGTTTAAAAGAAAGGAACTTTCTCCGGCCTCGTTCCTCCTATGCTGATCTCCAGCTCGACCTATTGCCACATCAAGCTAGCAAATGCGCAGTCTATAGAGGATGCAGAGAGACTGAGATAGGGGAACAAAGAGGGAATAGGGGGTTAGCTACCGGAAACGTTACTGAACGGCCGGCACAGCTGGTTGTTCCTCGTGAGTTGGGTTGGGTGGAAAATCAAAGAAGATAAGTCAGAAGTTTGGAAGAGCCTTGGCTTTAGTACTAGTACCAGCATTAGCCGATGCCTCGAGGGGAGGGAACGACAACCAGAAGAAGAATAGTCTGGAGGAGATGGAGATAGGATAGAGAGAGATTGCACGGGTACGGAGATACCAACCTGGCCAGCCGAACAGGAAGAACAGAATGCCGACTCTCGAACAGTCGAAGACGTGTGCCGCCGGCCCACCACCGAGGATCATCTACCACGCCCCTCCCTTCTTCTCCTCGCCTTCGCCCCACCGAGGATCACCGAGGATCAGCTCCCTCACGCCTTCTCGTCGTTGCCGAGATCAACAGAAGACTCGCCTTCACCGAGTCAATCAACTGAACAATCACCGAGAATCGCAGTCGTCGAGTACCAGTCAAAGACTCGCAGCCGCTGAGAATCAACCCTTTGCAAGCGTGCGGCGGCTAGGTTTAGGTTTGAGTGAGGAAGAGTCACAGTCTCACAGAGGGAGTAGGCGAGGGTTTGGAACTTTTGAGCGACTCGCTAGTCTCGCCGAGACTGTCTCGGGCCTTTACGCATCAGCAGCGGGTCTATTTCGGGTCTTAGGGTCCACTGCACTGCAATTGTGCCCGATCCAACTACAGAAGACCCGAGTCGGGTCTACCTGATTTAGACCCGGAACGATTTTAAGTTTTAAAGACCCGATTTTCGGGTCGGGTCGGGTCGGGTCGGACCGGGTCGGGTCGGACCAGGTCGGGTCGGGTAGCAGTTTTTTTGCCAGGCCTAGTCCCAGCTGCTTGGTGATGTCAAACACTTTCTTGGGGTTCTGGCTATGCGAGTATGTGCCGGCGAGCTGATCCCACATTTGCTTCGCCGTAGGCAGGTGAAGTAGTGTGACACTGATCTTCTCAACACTGTTGTTGAGAATCCATGTCATCACCGTCGAGTCGTCCCGGACCCAGTCATCATACGCCTTCACATCTTTAGAGTCGGCGTTCTCTGCAGGTTGTGTCGGACCGACACGGATCAGGTGCGAGTACTTTCCTTGGGATTTTGCATAAATCACCATGGAGCATACCTAGTGCTGGTAGTTGCGCCCGTCAAGCTTCACAGTCGTAACTTGACGGCGGATGTCAAATCCCGAGGACGCCATGATAGCAATAGAAACAAACAGGTACAAGTAGGCACGAGCAGGCAGAAGACGGACTACACCGTCAGGCAGGCAGAGGCAGGCGCAGATTTACTTGGTGGAACCTCTCACATACAAACTACGTCGAAGCACAACAGAGAACCCGGTGGTGGCACAACGGCCTACACGGGCAGACAGGCAAAAAATCGAAAAATCGGTCTACGTTACGACAACCTCAGGCCACCAGACTGTTGTGGATCTTCACGAAGTCAACGATCTGGCGGCGATCAACCGCGGAGGCACGCCGGCCCCCGACGACTAGGTGGGCTCGCGGCCTCGGCTGCCCGGCGGCCTTGCCGGCCTGGCGGCATGCTGCCGCAACGCAGCAGCTGCCGGCGGCGACACTGCTAACGACTGGCCTGCTGGCTCTCCGGGGCGGCTGTGCGGGGAGAGGGCGGCAGGCGGGCTGGCGGCGGGAGGGTGGTGCTGCCGGCGGCGAGGGGGGGCGGTGGAAGGAGAGAGAGGGAAGGGAGGGAGGGCGGCAACTGTCCTGGATCTTACTGCTCTGGTACCATGAAAGAGAGTCAGTAATTTCTGGTAGCGTAGGGTTGCACAATGTGTGCACCCTTGTATATATAATAACGGAACAATTACAGAGAGGTCCGCATATAATGTAAAAATAACAAAACTATTAACAAAAGATATAAAACAAGATATATATATTAACACCTGTAAATAGAGTGGCCGGAATGCTGCGTGCAATGCAACGTGAAAAGAGGCAATGAGCCTTCTCCTTTTTTTATTAATAAGAGAAGTTGGAGAATTTACATACAGGTCCAACAAGATATATAAAATACAAAATAGAATAAACAATTGAATATAATGAAATATATTAACACTCCCCCTCAAGCTGGAGCGTACACATTGTGTATGCCCAACTTGTTGCAAAAACTCAGAAATGCTGCTGGACTCAATGGCTTTGTGAGAACATCTGCAAGTTGATCTTCAGATTTGACATGCGGAGTCACAACAGTCCCATTCTTGATCTGATCTCTAATAAAGTGGCAGTCAACCTCTATGTGCTTAGTACGTTCATGGAAGATTGGGTTCTTGGCAATGTAGATAGCAGCTTGATTGTCACATCTGAGTTCTATAGGAGACAAAATAGGAATCTTTAATTCAGAAAGTACAGATTGAACCCACTGCAACTTGCAACATGCATGTGCCATTGCTCTATACTCAACTTCCGTGCTGGATATTGCCACAACATTCTGCTTTTTGCTTTTCTAGGTAATAAGATGATTTCCTAGAAAAGTGCAATATCCAAACGTAGACCTTCTGTCATTCAGATTACCAACCCAATCTGCATCTGCATAATCAGTAAGAGATAGAGTGGATATAAGGGTCTTCGGCCTATAATAGGTGATTCCCTTACCAGGTGCACCTTTTAGATATCTCAGAATACGACAGACTGATGTCCAATGAGATTGTTGTGGTGAGCTCATATGTTGACTCACGACTCCTACAACAAAGGAAATTTCAGGATGTGTAACTGTCAGATATATCAGTTTACCAACAATTTTCCTGTAATATCATGGATCTGGATAATCAAAAGTATCATCAGTCATCTCCTTCACATGATAGTCCACAGGAGTAGACACAGGCTTGCACTCACTCATACATGCTTCCTATAGTAAATCTAGCACATATTTTCTCTGAGACAAATTGGTACCTGCATGAGATCTAAGTACTTCAATGCCTAGAAAATATCTCAGTTTTCCCAGATCTTTTGTATGAAAGTGCCCCTGTAAGCCTTCTTTCACACGAGATATGCCTGTAGAATCACTGCCAGTGATAACTATATCATCAACATACTCAACAATAATCATAGATCCACCAGAAGAACTAGAATAAAATAAGGAGTGATCAGTCACAGTACGAGAAAAGCCTATCTTTAGCACAACATCACTGAACTTGTCAAACCAAGCTCTAGGAGATTGTTTCAATCCATAGATGGCTTTCTTCAATTTACACACCTTCTGACACTCCCCCTGAGCAACAAAATCAGGTGGTTGCTCCATGTATACCTCCTCTTGTAGATCACCATTAAGAAAGACATTCTTGACATTGAGCTGAAATAGAGGCCAATCAAAGGTAGTATCCAGAGAAATAAGAATACACAGAATTCAGACGAGCCACTGGTGAAAAGGTCTCAAAGAAATCAACCCCATATGTCTGAGTGTCCCCCTTTGCCACCAGTCTAGCTTTCAATCTCTCCACCGAACCATCTGGATTATGTTTTACTGTGAATACCCATTTGCATCCCACAACATTTTTATCTGGAGGTAAGTCAACAAGTTACCAGGTGTTGTTCTGTAAAAGAGCAGACATTTCCACATTCATTGCCTGTTTCCAGCCAAAATCCTTCATAGCATCAAGATGATACCACAAAATCAATCCCAAGAGCAAATGAGCGGGCCTGCTTAGATAATTTGGACAAACAACACATTTGCAATAGGATGCTGAATAGTATAGGAACGGGTACCTTTGCGGACAACAATAGGAACATCAAGATCAAATGGTTCTCCAGGAATCCCTTGAGTAGAGGAAGATGGGGGAGGCTCAGAGACTGGAGTCGCTACCTCCTCTGGATCTTGTCTGCCTCGTATGCTGTAAACATATGAATATTGCTGAATTAACAGACCATCTGCTGGCTGCTCTTCCTGAATTATAGTATAGTCAGGAAGGATAGGTGGCATTCTCTCACTCTGATGTGGTGGTGTCACTCTCTCGCTGATACTGGGAACACTAGAAAAATATGGAGTGGATTCATGAAACGTCACATCCCTAGATACAAACATACGATGGAGATTTGTATAATAACACTTGTACCCTTTGCTAGTGTTGGAGTACCAAGAAAGAGAGTCCTAATTGACCTAGGGGATAACTTATCAGCATTAGGATCAAAATTGTGGACAAAGGAAGTACAACCAAACACTCTGAGGGGAACAAAGAAAGGTTGATCTTTAGGACGTAAGACAGAGAATGGAATACGTCCTTGGAGCACAGAAGAAGGTTGCCTATTGATAAGGAAACAAGTAGTAATTAAAGCATCAGACCAAAATCTCTTAGAAACATTAGATTGAAACATAATTGTCCTGATAGTATCAAGAAGGTGACGATTTTTCCTCTCTGCTACCCCATTTTGCTGAGGGGTGTGAGGACAGGATGTACGATGTATCATCCCAACATAACTACAAAAATCAGCCATAGCATTTTGAACATACTCCAAGGCGTTATCAGATTGAAGAATTTTAATATTGCAATCAAAGTGAACTTTTATTTCTTGATGAAAATGCTTAACAATGGATAGCATAGACTCTCGACTCTTCAACAAATAAATCCATGTCATACGTGAAAAATCATCCACAAAGGAAATAAAATAACGAAAACCATTATAGCTATGGTCTTTTACAGGACCCCAAACATCATTGTGGACCAACTTAAAAGGACAAGACGCCCGTTTATTGACACGACTGGGATAAGACATTCTATGATGTTTCCTCAGTTGACAGGACAGACAGTCTAAAGAAGATACTTGAGACAACTCAGGTTCTAACTTCCTCTGGCTCTCTAACGCAAGGAATAAGGTATCCGATTTCGATACCGTTTCGATAGCATGGAAACCGAAATTTATGGAAATTTCGACAAAAATTTCGATAAATGCAACTGTGCCCGTTTCGACGCCAAAATGAACGAATTAATTTATTAAATTTTACAGGTGTGATCTCTACACCTAAATGCATCGTTTTATGCAATAAAATTTTATGTGGGGATAGGTTAGGGAGGGGTCCTTCATGTGGGAGGTAAGGGAACTGTCCTGTTTATTGAGGATTTCGATGACAAAATGTAGGAATTAAGTTATGTAATTTTGCAGTTATGAGCTATATATACATGCATGTACTTATTTGTGCTATAACATCACATATCCGATATGTAGGGCGTCCCCCACACATTTTACTTGGGTTGATAGTTTGCTGTTGATATTGACTCGACAGTCAACCATTTCATTGGCCCTAAGAACATTAATACAATGTTTCCAAGTAAAATCATTATTTATTGATGTATTTGGCTTCCTAGGACCCTCATTGTCTAATAAACCACCACTAGGATACATGTCGTCCGCATTGAAGAAAATAAAATATAGCATAAAGCATGCATCATATTAGTGTTTGATAATTTGAGTAGCAAATATTAGGGAATGCAATGTAATTATGATATATTATAGGTATATGCTATGCATGAGTAATAAATGGTGAAATAACCCCAATCCCCCTTTAGTCCTATTCAAACAACAACAATAACATAAAGGATTGCAATTATCAAAACTTCCATCGAAATTTCCATCGAAAATTTTCAATTTGTTTACAAAAAACCTCGAAATTGGCGAAATTCATCGAATCCGTCGAAATTTTTATCGAAATTTCGATAAATGCAATCTTGTTGCCAGTTTCGATTGAAATCGGTATAGTAGCATGTTTCGGTACCAGATGCTACCGAAATCGGTATTTTGGGGCGAAATTTCGGTGATTTCGCCGAAACCTCATTCCTTGCTCTAACGAAGGATGTCCATATCTGTCGTGCCACAGTAAGGGAGAACCACTCAAAAGGATAGCTGGAGCTGGAGCAGATACTTGGTGAGGCAGACTGTCACCGTGGAAGAGGTAGAGATCACCTTTCCTAGCCCCCACCAATCGTTCTCATACTCTTGAGATCCTGTAATACAAAACAAGAAGGTCTAAAAGTTACCGTACATTTCACAGTATCAATCAATTTAGCAACAGAGAGAAGATTAGAAGGAAATGCAGGCACATAATGTACGAATTTAAGATCAATTTTAGGAGTCAGGGAAACAGATCCACTGGCTAACACTCTCCTCTCTGAACCATCTGCTATTGTTACAGATTTGTGACGAATATGTGAGTCAATGGAATGGAGTAGTCTCCTCATACTAGTCATATGTTGTGACACTCCAGAGTCAACCACCTATGAAGAAGTAGAACCAAAAGCCAATAAAGAGGTAGCCTGATTACCAGTGGTGGACGCCAAGTTGGTTGAAGAAGATGACCCCAAACTCAGATGCTGGGTAGCCAAAATAAATCTATCATATTCCTCCTTGGTGAGTGTGATGCCAGAAGAACCAGAACTCAAAACAGGAGGCTCAGAAGACTCAGTAGTGGTAGCATAGTTTGCTTCTCCCATAAGTGGTGCAACAGGTCTACCATGCTTCTTCCAACATTTCTCAACGGTGTGTCCAAGTTTGTCACAGAAAGTGCACTTAGGACGAGTGCCACATCCTCGACCTATACCTGTCCGTCCTCCTCTCACTGCAGCAGCTACAGAAGCATGGGAATCTCCAAGAGATAAGACTGTTGTAGGATCAACAGGTTCAAAATTTGCCTGTAAAATCCTTGAGTAAGCTTCTTCCAAGCTGGGAAGTTTGTTAGAAGCTAGGATGACGCTGCGGGCTGAACTGCACGAAGAACTCAGACCAGATAAGAACTTTGCTCTAATCAAGTCAACTCTGTCTTTGACTTGTTCCTGGACAGTCACTGGATGATAGAAGCTCAGCTCTTGTGCAATACCTTGGATCACTCCAAAGTATTTTTCTAAAGGTCTGTCTCCTTGTCGTTCTGCAAAGAGGCGGTCATATATCATGAACTGACGAAGAGCATTCTTTTGTTAAGAATAATATTTCTTTACTGCATCCCATATCTCTTTGGCAGTAGTGTAGAACATGACCCTAGAGGCAATCCCATGTTCCATGCTCCCCACAGCCATGTCTTCACCAGACTTTATGACGCTTCCATTCAACATAGCCTTTGTTAGTAGACGCAGGAGGATCAAAATCAACATGTCTCGCCTTGTCTCGTGACTCCAACACTGTATGGATGACATTCACATCCATAAGAGATAATTCTTCCCATTCAACTTGATGGAGAATATAGGTGACATCTCACTATAGATGGTAAACACCTTGGTGTCCTCCATGATTCAACGAGAAGAAGAGTGACAGATTGATACATGTCACAGGAAGATTTGAGTGACGGAGAGATACACGTCACCTCAAAGAATTAGATATGTATCTGACGCATCTATAGCCCCCAAACGGAAGTTCCCTAATCACACATGGAGGAGATGTGATTAGGTATTTCCTACGTAACGACGGACCCTTCGGTTTGGGATTTAGAAATCCGTTGGATCAACCAAAGGACCCGATGATCCGAAGAGGGGCTGCGGCTGTTGCGTTTGCCCCGGGCGGCGGCTGCTGTGCCCGCCTTGGGCCGGCGACGACTGTCCCTGCCTTGGGCCGGCGGCTGCTGGTGCCGACGGCGGCTGTTAGTTGCCGACGACGTTGGCTGGTGGCAGCCGACGGCGGCTACGTGAGAGTAGGGTTAGGTCACCTGCTCTGGTACCATGTAAACAGAGTTGCTGCAATTCTGCGTGCAATGCAGCGTGAGGAGAGGCAATGAGCCTTCTCCCTTTTTATTAATAAGAGAAGTTGGAGAATTTACATAGAGGTCCAATAGGATATATAAATTACAAAATAGAATAAACAACTAAATTTAATGAAATATATTAGGTGTCGTGTTTGACTTCACACTTGGTTGCTATCCTCCTTTATATACTTTGTCCTATTTTGATGGTGTGAGTATGATCATTCTCATTACACATTTTATACCAAAATATGTAAATTATGTTGTTCACATGTGTGATACAAGAATAATACATGTTCTTTCAAATGATTTTTTCACTTTAAGGATTTAATCCATAACAAAAATTCATGGGAAAGGTCACCACTTACCACCTATGATGATCAAATGTTTTTAGAAAATGACATAACATTATGCTTAATCATCATCTCTACTGGAGTTGACCTTAATCTTTTTTTTTACAATTCTATTTAGAATATGAAATAAAATTCTTAATTAGCATCAATGACCTAATAAAAACTTACCAATAAATGGACTTGTCCAGTAAATAAATAATATATATAGAAGATGCCCCATGTTTGGTTTGATAAACACATTGTTCAACTTATATTATTACAAGCAATAGGTCCGATCCTTAAATTTTTATTAGGATATTTTTATTTTTTATATACATATCTATGAACGCCCTTGCTCTTTTCTCCATCGACCTCCTCAGTGTTACTCAATGCCTACGCTTTGCCGACATGTGATTCTCCTCTTCCCCTTAAGCATATACTACTAAATATATTGCACATGGTAATACAAAGGGAAGCAAGGGAAAAGGGAAAGAGTAAGGGGAGAGGGGTTGCAAGTGGTGGAGGACAAATGAGGCCATGTAGATCGATGTCAGGTTTACCAATTTATATGGTATATTGGGCTCAATGGCTTATTTATTGGTACGGAGAAGGCCAAATTTTCCTTAGGTCTTAAATTCGGACCATTATCCATGTAATCAATCATATAATTATTTTATTAGGGGCCTTGATGTAATTGTGTGTATGAAAGTTATTTAAATCTATTTCTTCCCTACGAATATATCTCCCATGGGTGTTGCGCATTGGAATAGTAAAAACTATATCCCTCACTTGGACGATGTAGGATCGTCACACTGAGGATGTTGTAGAACCACATTAAGCCTTGGTGATCATAGAAGTCTCAACTTCCTTATCTCTCATTTTACTCTTTTCTACATGGTTTAGATTAAACCCTATCAAAATAAACAATCACTTCTGCTTCAGTTCCCCTCCACTATAAAAGACTCGACTCTGCCAAGTCTGCCTTAAGGTACTGCGCCAAAAGATCGACGTCAATGTGGCAGAAGTTGTCCTCGATGATCCTTGTGGTGTTGGCATGGGGTAGTCTCATGCCATCAAACTAGGAAGCATTGCATAGTGTCCTGACTGTAAAAGACTGTCTAGATTTCAAAAACTACGCTGCCCCCGCTGCTATTGAGGAAGTCGAGGGAGAGGAGGTTGAACTACTGAAGGAAACAATGCGTTAGAATGACCCAGAAAAGCTCCAGTAGGTGGTAGAGGTGGCTAGAAAGTACCACAATAAGAATATTGGTCCTCCACATTAAATACAACACTAAAGTCCCAAGCTGATGACAAAGTATATATGCATTGGATCCTTGTTTACTAAGTATTATGGAGGGCCCCGATGCTTTGGCATGAAGTTTTTTGAAGGATTTTTGGGGTTGCATTCATGGCACACACATAATCTCCCACTTTGAATTCTTGGAACCCATAGTGTGCTTCTGCAAAAATCTTTTAAATTTCATGACAATGCAAGTTTGGCAAATCTTGGCATGTGAATCACAAATGTGCTGGAAAAAAGTTGCTGCAGTGTAAGAAGGGCGGCCCTCGATGCACATGGGGATGAGATTAATAGGCTGATAGGGTTTGTAAACATAGACAACTTCGAAAGGGCTCTTCCCAGTATATCCATTGACAAAACTTATTATATTGCAAATTTAATAGTCGGCCAACATATTCCCCAACTGATTGCCCACAAGGCATCACACAAGATTGCCCACAAGATGGAAGGCTGACAAAAACTTGAGTTGGGCACTAAAGATTAGCCATGAAGTCTTCCAAATATAGCTAACCTACTTACATCGCGTCAGACACCAAGGTGGTGGGGAGGCTGTGTAGCTTGACTATCTTGAAAAGACCGGCAATACACTAGGCATCATTAGTCTTGCTACATGGAATGAAGTGAGCCATCTTGAAAAATGATCAACAACCACAATAAAAATCATGGCCACAAAATGTCTATGGAAGTCCTAGAATGAAATCCATACTCAATTACTAATATCTTTCTAAGATTCATGGGGAATGGGGTGTATAGTCTCATATTTTACCTTTTAGATTTCATGAATTGGTCCAATACTTAGAAATGATGTGTGCAACATCACGACATAGAAAAGACTAATAAAATCTATTAGTGATAAGAACAATTGTCTTATCCCTACAAAATTATCAGCTTGATCACCAACATGTAATTCCCAAACAAGAAAATGACAAAAAAATATGGGGAATACATAGCTAGGTAGCATGGAAAGGAAGCCTTCTTGGAGAACAAAATTAAACGAGTGGGCAGAAAGGCTCTCCAAAAGCTTTCTAGTAGACCACTCCAAAGTCGGAGCAAGGGTAACGATCTTGCATGCAGTGAAATCCAATAACTTAAATGCTCATAGAGTGAGGAGTGGTCACACAACAATGCTTATACTTTGTTTTAAACACCCAAACGATGTTTGATAACAAACGTGCAACCCTGAAAAAGCTCACACCACTCGGAATGAAAAACACGTAAATTTGTCTGGGAGTTAAGAAAATAGAGGGTGTGATGATTAAACCAAAGGATGAATTTTGAATGCAGAAGATAATGTTTTTCAATAACGTAGATTTTGAACCAAGTATAATCGTTTTTCATAAGTGGAGCATTTACGCTTCATATCGTTAAGTTTCTCACTAAAAATCAGCAACTGGGTGACCTTCTTGCCCTAGAATGTCACTATTGCTAACATGAGGAGCATAGCATTAGTCCCCAGATGGAGCCAAAAAATCGAGAAGGGGAAGAATGAAGGCTTCCATATTCATCTCAACATTGACAAGCGCTCGCACGAAAAATGACGTCCACTCAAACATCACCCTCTAGGAAGCACAGACACGGACATCAGAGACATCAATTTTGGAAAATATAGGACACAGACACATCGATGGACACGGATTTTTTTTGTAATATCTCTAAAAATTAATATATATCTATATTCATATGAAACACAAAATAAGACAATTAGACAATCTAACTTCCTTTAAGATAAAACTCAAAAAATGAAACCAATTTGAAATTCTATAACCACAACATTGAAACATTGAAGTATAATATCCATAAAAGAGGCTTTTCATTTTTATGTCAAATACAAGTTGCAAAAAAGACAATTTGACTTCCATTCGTATTCCATATGTAATATCCTAAACATGACGAGGGATAAAAATTAAGTAGAGGAAAGGCCAGTAGATTAAATAAGAAAGATTGAAACTCGAAAAGGTGGAATTCAATTTTA
Organism: Alisma plantago-aquatica; assembly: GCA_963693085.1. Classification (NCBI taxonomy): domain Eukaryota; kingdom Viridiplantae; phylum Streptophyta; class Magnoliopsida; order Alismatales; family Alismataceae; genus Alisma; species Alisma plantago-aquatica. Next base: position 771,171,696 of record OY856410.1, read on the forward strand.
AGATTTTAGGATGTATGATGGGACTCACATGAAATGATGTAAGCAAACCCCCAAAACTTAAGTTGTGTGTATTTAGAAGTCTGAAAGAATTAAAACACAAAAAGATTGGGGACTTCTATAAACAATAAGCAATTTTTGCAGTTGCAGTAGTCTAGTCTAGTCTTCACAGATTCACTTCCAATGATGTACTAAGTTGCTAAATTTCAGTTGGACATTCAGTAGTCTGTACTCGATAATTACAGATGTCTTATTGATTCTAAAACTGTTCATAAGGAATTTATTTAGATACTTATCAACAATTAATATATATGCACAACTGGATATTCAAGAAAATGATAAACATAGAAGCATTAATAGAACAAGGTAATATTGGATAAAGGTTGATAGCTTACCTCAGTTCATCAGTTTGCCTGAAATAGAGGAAGGCCCCAAGCCCAAAAATAGATGAATGAGCCGAGAGATTAAACCAATGTTCAAAATTTTGATGAAATGGTCGAGATTTGCCAATTTTTTCCTGTATCTGTGGCAATCAGACATCGAAATGGTCTCTTGAAACTCTCAAAACAGGCATATCATAGTTTTTTTTTTACTTTTTCATGTACTATGTACTACATAAAGCATATTTTCTTTTGCACAGTTTTGTGTCTTTAAGTCTATATATTGTGCTTGCAAACTATAATGACTTAATTCATTGATTCACCATTGAAAATTGACATTGAAATTCCCCATCGAAAAGCGCATCGCAGTTCAGGGTCATTCACTCACAAATGATGAGACCCCACCCCCCACATATCCAGTATGAAATATTATTACATATTTGAGTAGATCTACACTAGTAGGTCATTCTGGTAAAATTTCATAAATTAATTCGCTAATTTTGCCATCGAAACGCTAGGAACACATTTATTGAAATTTCTGTCAAAATTTGTCGAAATTTCTGTTTGTGGCCACCGAAACGGCATTGAAGTCGGACATTTTCTTCCTTGGATTAAACAAAGACAAGAATAGGGAGACAGTTGTTGCTGCTCTAAACTTAGATATGCAATAATAATAGCAAGAATACAGCTGCTGCCCTCTTGCTAATAGAGATGGATTTGATCTATAGAAGACATATTTAGCTGCGTAGTTATGTGTCTAGGATTAGTGGAGGCAAGCCTTTTTTTTGTGGGCTGTAAATGGACCTGGCCATGTCAAAGCCGTATCCACCTATAAAAAACAATTAAAAAATGTTGGACATGGCTGGAGAAGCGTCCAATACGTATTTAGGCGTGCCCACGTAGTGCGGGTGTCCAATACGTGTCGGTACGGAACCTATCTTGAAGTGTCCGTGCTTCCTAGATGACACTATTCATCAACTTAGTGAGTGGAGTCAGCCCATCAACAATGCAAAGAAGTGGTTGGCCTAAAGAAATGGAACATGACTTCGACTTCGACAGATGTGGACATGGAAGTTTGTGGTAATGTGGAGGAAATGTTGAGGATTTTTACAACCAAACTTTGACGCAACTTCGACAAAAATCAGGCAAGGAATGAAAAGCAACAGGAACTGGTACATAAGCACAAGCAATAGGATCTCCTCGGGTCAAGTTAGCACACCTGCTGTGGGATGTAGGAAAGGAATAGTGAACAGCCATGTCACTTGGAATTGTGTCCGGAAATACCACTTGACTTTTTTGTGAAAATGTCGAGGAAATGTTGAGGATTTTTACAACCAAACTTTGACGCAACTTCGACAAAAATCAAGCAAGGAATGAAAAGCAATAGGAACTGGTACATAAGCACAAGCAATAGGATCTCCTCGGGTCAAGTTAGCACACCTGCTGCAAAGCCATCTTGAATAGGAAATGCAAGAACGGAGTCGAAGTCGATTTCGGATGTCGGAGTCTTAATAAAATACTGAATTTGTGATGAAAATTGATAGATTTAATCAAATCTAGCTTAAAAACACTATATGTTTACATATAACCATCCATGTAGATTTACAAACGTAAAAAAATACATGGTTACATGCCAATGTGTGATGCAAGTGCAACTATCCCCGACTAGGGATTTCTTCAAGATATATAGGTTTATGACAAACAGACAACTTAAAAGATTACAAATTACAAGTACTAACATAACACAAGTAGAAAGCAACTAAGAAATTTAACAAACATACCAATTCATGCAAACTAAAGTACCTACTTGAGAGTCTGATGAGTGCTGACTAGACTAATACCATGCCGAATGTCTTGCATGCTCTTCATATTGACCAATATGCCTAGAGCATGCTATCTGGTTATTTATTGCATCCATATTATATTTTTTTTGTGGTTTAGCTCACAGTCAGCTACAAATGCCAAAAAATCAGAATCAGAAAGGTCCGCAAGGCATCCAAATCGAGCATAAGAAGAAAGATCAACAACTCTATATGCTTTTGATCTGGGAAGAGCATCAGAATCAAGTGACAAAGGTGTAGATGATCTTTCATGTTCAGAATGTGTGCAGGAGGGCTCATTACTAGAGAGAATAAAAGGATCATATGTCCGCCCTTGAGATCTTTCATGATCATTAGCTGGATTCACCATAGAGCCATTGAATGGATGTGTTGTGCTTTGAATACTTGCCCCATGGGATCCACTAGAAGTATAATGACCACTCCCACAATGACCAAAGACACTATCAATATCAGTTTTCATCTCTTGAATTTGATAATGTGTAGGTGTAATGCTATATCAACCATTGCCCATTCTGAATAAATCATCCATGATACTAGATCCTTCTATATTACCAGTACTAGGCCCACTAATATGCCAAGATCCCATAGACTCAGTTAAGTAATCAACTGATGGTTGTTCTGGCACTTGAACTTGTTGCTGTCCATAACCATATTGTCCACAATGATCATAACCATAACTTTGATCATAGCCATAAGGAACATAAGTCTGTGGTGGGGGCAAGTAGGGCAATTGTTGTTGCTCAGGCTGTGGTTGTGGCTGGCTAGAGTTATCCTCAAGGAAGAAAATGTCCGATTTCGACGCCGTTTCGGTAGCCACAGAAACAGAAATTTCGACAAATGCATTCCTAGCGTTTCGATGACCAAATCATCGAATTATTTAGCGAAATTTTACCAGAACAATCTACCAGTGTAGATCTACTCAAATTTAATTTTTTTCTGGCAAAATTCCCTACGTACAGACATGTAAGGCCATTTCTATGTTTGATCATTGGCGGCATCGAAATAATTAGCGAAATTTCGCCAATTTCGACGAAATTTCGCCAATTTCGACGAAATTTTGAACATTGGTTATACTTTCCTTTTTTTGATTTTGTTTTGTAGATGCAGGCCTAGGAGGAAGATCTGCTTCTTTTCCAGTTCTTTTAAGCCTTGATAAATCAACAGGAGGAGGACTTAGAGGTGGTGGAGTTCATCCTCTGATGTGTGATGCATCTGATGGAGCATTAATAGAAGAATCATCAGATGTAGATGTTAGAAAGTATATATTAGCCTGTTTAGTTAATAGGTTAATTAGTTAGTGGGCCTTTAGTGTCTCGGCCCGTTTAGATTACTTGTGTCCCAAGTCTCAGGGTTTCTCCCTTGCTCCTATATATAGGATAGGGCTGTACGTCTTATATTCATCGAATCAATTCAATACATTCATTCTTATTTCTCACATGGTATCAGAGTGTGTTCTGTCCTAAGGAACCCTAACCTACCCGCTGCCCCTTTTCCCTCTTCTCTCGGTCGCCACTTCCAACCCTGGAAGCCGCCGACCCTTTCTCTCCTAGAGAAAGCAACAGGGGAAGCGCCGCCGCCCCCTCTTCCAGGGCTTAGGCCGGCTACTCACTAGGCATATCACAACCTCCATGGCTCATCCTTCTCTTTCTTAAAGATCCAATTTTCTTTCCGTACGCTGGAGCTATCTTTCCCGGCTATCTCCTATCTATCCGTCATCTCCCGACGCTATCAGCCACCATCATCAAGCCGTTGTCGGCAACAATCACCATCAGTCACGTCGCCGCATCGTGCCACCACATCATGTAGCCGTCGATCCCTGGCTACCAGCCACAGCTGCCGTCAGCCAAGACAACAGTCAGCAAGCAGTAGAAGCAGTCACAGCGGCCAACAGCAATCAGCGCCATCAATAACAGCCATCACCTCTACCACTGCACCGCCGGGTTGGTACTATTGATAGGATGTCGGTACTATCAACTCCTTCGATGACTGCAACTTGTGAGTTGTGACCTCATCGATACTACCGACTCTAAGGTCAGTACTACCGAGAGTCTTGATCAACTGCTGCCCCAGCGCCATTGCCACATCCTTTGCACCAGCATTCGCCACCGCGTATGGAGAGGCTCTGCATTTGACTCCGCATGCAACCTCATGGCATGCAATATCTCTAGAGCCATATAGGAGACCGTTATCATCTCCTCCGTTGCGGCCAAATGCTACATCAACCGAGTGACATAATCCGACCATCCTCTGTGTCCGTTTGCTGCAGTGTTGCTGCCTCATTATCCAACAACCGTATCCCCAGCCGACGATCGCACTCTTCAGCTGTCGTTGCCATCATCCAGGCCCCTAGGTCGCTGCTCCACATTGCTGCCCTACTGCTATTCACTCCACCATATTCAACTATGCCATCACCCCCAGTTGTTCTATCTTCTCCCAAGTTATTGATGTCCTCCAAAATTTCATGGTCAATTTTTTTTTGCAGGGCTCCGCCCCTGCACCCCCATATTTGTCGGCCTAAGGGCCGGACAAATGTCGTTTCGGGTCGGGATTAGATCCATTTAATTTTTCTACTCGGATCTTACATTGACCCATTTAGCATCTCTGTTGCGCTTATCAGTTTTCATGTCGAGTAACCATTCCGGTAGTGCCGCTTCTTCTCCCTACCGAGCAAAATTTCGGTGGTGTATCTCCTCTTTCTACCGATGCTTCCATTCCGATAGCTTTTTTGTTCTTCTCTACATATTACACCTCCCGTTTTACCCTTTTCCTTTCCCACCCTTCCACCCATCATGTGTGTATCCCCTTTTCCACGTGGGGGGGGTCATATATCCTTTCCTCCACACCATATGCTCACTCTCATCGTATTTGGTGTGCGGGCGAGATAGAGAGGGTAGGAAGAGTATGAGAGGAGAGAGAGCATGAAAGAGAATATGTATGAGAGAGAGTATGAGAAGAGATGATATTCATATCCAGTTCATATTCCAGGCTATTATCTTCATGGAGTTGTGCATTGTTCAGCACATCTGTTCTCTACTTTCAGACATCATTATCACTCTTGCTGCATTCTTGAGAGACAAATGGGTGCTTCTCCAGACATCAGGAGCTCAACAATTTCTAGCCTGCCAAGTCTACATCTGTAAGGTTGATTCATCCAAATTTATCTTCACCGAGCCTTGTAGCATATACATCAGCATCTTGCTCTTATAACAATAGGCATAACATGTAAAAAAATCCCATTTTCAATTTTCTCTAAGCAAATGTTTGCAATCTGTATAGGTTTAGTTTTGTTGTGTATGACAAGGTTATTTTCCAAGCTAATAACAGCCTTGTCGTCATTGCATATCATTGATAGCACCATCAAAGACGAATACCAACATCCTTCGTGGATAGTTATATCAAAGTAGTAGGCCATGGGAAATTGCCCTTTGCTCTATATCTAGATAACCATCCTAGAGAATCTAAAGAGGAAAAAAGTATAATACAGGGTAATTGTAAAATCTGAACAATTCACGAATGAATGAATGAATAATACCTATTGATTGGGAATTGGAAGTTATTTGGCCATCACATATGCCAAGGGAAAATTTATCATTTTCAAACATGACTTTATTCAAAAGTCTTTAAAATTGTGACACTGCTAGGAGGTAGTTGCATTTATACTTCCTCATTTAGGTTTCCATTAAAAGGGACTTTTTCCATCAATTCAATGGGATTCCAAGAGAGGTGGACAACAAGGGACAGAATGATACGGACAGATTTTGACCTGGCGACAAGGGCAAAGTCTATTGATGTGAACACGACTCAAATTTACACCTCTGACTTGATGTTAGAAACATATCTGAACGTGGAATCCAATCAATGCAAATGATATCATTTGAAAGATGCAATGAATCTTATTTCTTGCACTCACCTGCAAATTTCATATAATGCCGATGTAAAAAAGTCTTCACCAAACTTTTCATCGGCTACATGTTCAAGCTAAATGAATTGACGATTAATTTACTTTATAAACTGTTCTATACTGGATAAATTTACTTGAACTAGTTTGCCTCTTTGAATTTGTGAGTAGAGTTACATACATAATTAACAAGTATGATATAATGATCAGTGTCTCACACAGAAAAAAAGTTAAATAAGTGAAGTGGCATATTCTTAATAACCTACATATCAAGTGTAGACACACTAAAAGAGTAATCGTATGCACAATGACTGCAAACATATCACCTCTAAAAAATTGCAAACACATCAAACATATAAATCAAAATCCACATGAAGGTTAAATTTTGCGTTAACAATAAGTGACAAGCAAATTTCTCCATTTTTCGTGATATAAATGAATGTTTGGATTGCACCTCCAGCTCAAGTTAGCACCTCTCATTAAGGGCATTTAGACCATGATGTAGATTTTCCAATCTCGACGTTGTCTTTGTTGGTCCAATAGCAAAAAAAATCTACCAGCAAATATGACAAGCAAGTTCCGTATTATGCCAAACGTAATTTGTTCCACTTAACTTTTGATTTGCCACATGTTTTGCTCCATGTTCAAGCTACATATATGAAAGATAATAATTTAGTCGCAGTTGTGGTTTGACTTTTATAAATTATGGGTGGAGTTACGATACTTGTTGTAATGTAGAGAGGAATGTTTGAATTGCTTCCAGTTAAGATTAGCACCTCTGATCGCGATGATTTAGATCGTAATGTAAAATGTTAGCTTTCAATGTTGTACTTGTTGATTTGAAAAACAAAAAGATTATAGAGTTTCTGTGGGAATTTTAGTAGATGCCTTGTTGTTGACACAAATTTGAAGCCTTAATTAAGGAATCAAGCAATGTTACTAGATTGATCAACAAACATAATATACCTACTGATGCAATTATAATATACCTAAATGAAGGAATCAAGCAGTGTTACTAGATTGATCAACTAACATAATATACCTACTGATGCAATTACTATATTGATCAACAAACATAATATGCCTACTGAATTAAGCCATAAATATGTCGAGTGGATCTCTTACATGTGTAAGTGAAGGAAGCCATTAATATGTCGAGTGTATATTCATGCCCATTTCGCGGACGACATGATGGAATTAATGTATAAAACTTTACACCCACAATATATACATATCAATCACTTATGCAATCATATCTTATAGCATCGTACAAAATTGATAGATTTAATCAAATCTAGCTTAAAAACACTATATGTTTACATATAACCATCCATGTAGATTTACAAACGTAAAAAAATACATGGTTACATGCCAATGTGTGATGCAAGTGCAACTATCCCCGACTAGGGATTTCTTCAAGATATATAGGTTTATGACAAACAGACAACTTAAAAGATTACAAATTACAAGTACTAACATAACACAAGTAGAAAGCAACTAAGAAATTTAATAAACATACCAATTCATGCAAACTAAAGTACCTACTTGAGAGTCTGATGAGTGCTGACTAGACTAATACCATGCCGAATGTCTTGCATGCTCTTCATATTTGACCAATATGCCTAGAGCATGCTATCTGGTTATTTATTGCATCCATATTATATTTTCTTTGTGGTTTAGCTCACAGTCAGCTACAAATGCCACAAAATCAGAATCAGAAAGGTCCGCAAGGCATCCAAATCGAGCATAAGAAGAAAGATCAACAACTTTATATGCTTTTGATCTGGGAAGAGCATCAGAATCAAGTGACAAAGGTGTAGATGATCTTTCATGTTCAAAATGTGTGCAAGAGGGCTCATTACTAGAGAGAATAAAAGGATCATATGTCCGCCCTTGAGATCTTTCATGATCATTAGCTGGATTCACCATAGAGCTATTAAATGGATATGTGTTGTGCTTTGAATACTTGCCCCATGGGATCCACTAGAAGTATAATGACCACTCCCACAATGACCAAAGACACTATCAATATCAGTTTTCATCTCTTGAATTTGATAATGTGTAGGTGTAATGCTATATCAACCATTGCCCATTCTGAATAAATCATCCTTGATACTAGATCCTTCTATATTACCAGTACTAGGCCCACTAATATGCCAAGATCCCATAGACTCAGTTAAGTAATCAACTGATGATTGTTCTGGCACTTGAACTTGTTGCTGTCCATAACCATATTGTCCACAAGGATCATAACCATAACTTTGATCATAGCCATAAGGAACATAAGTCTGTGGTGGGGGCAAGTAGGGCAATTGTTGTTGCTCAGGCTGTGGTTGTGGCTGGCTAGAGTTATCCTCAAGGAAGAAAATGTCCGATTTCGACGCCGTTTCGGTAGCCACAGAAACAGAAATTTTGACAAATGCATTCCTAGCGTTTCGATGACCAAATCATCGAATTATTTAGCGAAATTTTACCAGAACAATCTACCAGTGTAGATCTACTCAAATTTAATTTTTTTCTGGCAAAATTCCCTACGTACAGACATGTAAGGCCATTTCTATGTCCGATCATTGGCGGCATCGAAATAATTAGCGAAATGTCACCAATTTCGACGAAATTTTGAACATTGGTTATCCTTTCCTTTTTTTGATATTGTTTTGTAGATGCAGGCCTAGGAGGAAGATCTGCTTCTTTTCCAGTTCTTTTAAGCCTTGATAAATCAACAGGAGGAGGACTTAGAGGTGGTGGAGTTCATCCTCTGATGTGTGATGCATCTGATGGAGCATTAATAGAAGAATCATCAGATGTAGATGTTAGAAAGTATATATTAGCCTGTTTAGTTAATAGGTTAATTAGTTAGTGGGCCTTTAGTGTCTCGGCCCGTTTAGATTACTTGTGTCCCAAGTCTCAGGGTTTCTCCCTTGCTCCTATATATAGGATAGGGCTGTACGTCTTATATTCATCGAATCAATTCAATACATTCATTCTTATTTCTCACATGGTATCAGAGTGTGTTCTGTCCTAAGGAACCCTAACCTACCCGCCGCTCCTTTTCCCTCTTCTCTCGGCCGCCACTTCCAACCCTGGAAGCCGCCGACCCTTTCTCTCCTAGAGAAAGCAACAGGGGAAGCGCCGCCGCCCCCTCTTCCAGGGCTTAGGCCGGCTACTCACTAGGCATATCACAACCTCCATGGCTCATCCTTCTCTTTCTTAAAGATCCAATTTTCTTTCCGTACGCTGGAGCTATCTTTCCCGGCTATCTCCTATCTATCCGTCATCTCCCGACGCTATCAGCCACCATCAAGCCGTTGTCGGCAGCAATCACCATCAGTCACGTCGCCGCATCGCGCCACCACATCATGTAGCCGGCGATCCCTGGCTATGAGCCACAGCTGCCGTCGGCCAAGACAACAGTCAGCAAGCAGTAGAAGCAGTCACTGCGGCCAACAACAATCAACGCCATCAACAACAGCCATCGCCTCTACCACTGCACCACTGGGTCGGTACTATTGATAGGATGTCGGTACTATCAACTCCTTCGATGACTGCAGCTTGTGAGTTGTGACCTCATCGATGCTACCGACTCTAAGGTCGGTACTACCGAGAGTCTTGATCAACTGCTGCTCCAGCGCCATCGCCACATCCTTTGCACCAGCATTCGCCACTGCTTATGGGGAGGCTCTGCATTTGACTCCGCATGCAACCTCATGGCATGCAATATCTCTAGAGCCATGCAGGAGACCGTTATCATCTCCTCCGTTGCGGCCAAGTGCTACATCAGCCGAGTGACATAATCCAACCATCCTCTGTGTCCGTTTGCTGCAGTGTTGCTGCCTCATTATCCAGCAACCGTATCCCCAGCCGACAATCGTACTCTTCAGCCGTCGTTGCCATCATCCAGGCCCCTAGGTCGCTGCTCCACATTGCTGCCCTGCTGCTATTCACTCCACCATATTCAACTATGCCATCACCCCCAGTTGTTCTATCTTCTCCCAAGTTATTAATGTCCTCCAAAAATTTCATGGTCAAATTTTTTTTGCAGGGTTCCGCCCCTGCACCCCCATATTTGTCGGCCTAAGGGCCGGACAAATGTCGTTTCGGGTCGGGATTAGATCCATTTAATTTTTCTACTCGGATCTTACATTGACCCATTTAGCATCTCTGTTGCGTTTATCAGTTTTCATGTCGAGTAACCATTCTGGTAGTGCCGCTTCTTCTCCCTACCGAGCAAAATTTCGGTGGTATCTCCTCTTTCTACCGATGCTTCCATTCCGATAGCTTTTTTGTTCTTCTCTACATATTACACCTCCCGTTTTACCCTTTTCCTTTCCCACCCTTCCACCCATCATGTGTGTATCCCCTTTTCCACGTGGGGGGGGGTCATATATCCTTTCCTCCACACCATATGCTCACTCTTATCGTATTTGGTGTGCGGGTGAGATAGAGAGGGTAGGAAGAGTATGAGAGGAGAGAGAGCATGAAAGAGAATATGTGTGAGAGAGAGTATGAGAAGAGATGATATTCATATCTAGTTCATATTCCAGGCTATTATCTTCATGGAGTTGTGCATTGTTCAACACATCTGTTCTCCACTTTCAGACATCATTATCACTCTTGCTGCATTCTTGAGAGACAAATGGGTGCTTCTCCAGACATCAGGAGCTCAACAATTTCTAGCCTGTCAAGTCTACATCTGTAAGGTTGATTCATCCAGATTTATCTTCACCGAGCCTTGTAGCATATACATAAGCATCTTGCTCTTATAGCAATAGGCATAACATGTAAAAAAATCCCATTTTCAATTTTCTCTAAGCAAATGTTTGCAATCTGTACATGTTTAGTTTTGTTGTGCATGACGAGGTTATTTTCCAAGCTAATAACAGCCTTGTCGTCATTGCATATCATTGATAGCACCATCAAAGACGAATACCAACATCCTTCGTGGATAGTTATATCAAAGTAGTAGGCCATGGGAAATTGCCCTTTGCTCTATATCTAGATAACCATCCTAGAGAATCTAAAGAGGAAAAAAGTATAATACAGGGTAATTGTAAAATCTGAACAATTCACAAATGAATGAATGAATAATACCTATTGATTGGGAATCGGAAGTTATTTGGCCATCACATATGCCAAGGGAAAATTTATCATTTTCAAACATGACTTTATTCAAAAGTCTTTAAAATTGTGACACTGCTAGGAGGTAGTTGCATTTATACTTCCTCATTTAGGTTTCCATTAAAAGGGACTTTTTCCATCAATTCAATGGGATTCCAAGAGAGGTGGACAACAAGGGACAGAATGATACGGACAGATTTTGACCTGGCGACAAGGGCAAAGTCTATTGATGTGAACACGACTCAAATTTACACCTCTGACTTGATGTTAGAAACATATCTGAACGTGGAATCCAATCAATGCAAATGATATCATTTGAAAGATGCAATGAATCTTATTTCTTGCACTCACCTGCAAATTTCATATAATGCCGATGTAAAAAAGTCTTCACCAAACTTTTCATCGGCTACATGTTCAAGCTAAATGAATTGAAGATTAATTTACTTTATAAACTGTTCTATACTGGATAAATTTACTTGAACTAGTTTGCCTCTTTGAATTTGTGAGTAGAGTTACATACATAATTAACAAGTATGATATAATGATCAGTGTCTCACACAGAAAAAAAGTTAAATAAGTGAAGTGGCATATTCTTAATAACCTACATATCAAGTGTAGACACACTAAAAGAGTAATCGTATGCACAATGACTGCAAACATATCACCTCTAAAAAATTGCAAACACATCAAACATATAAATCAAAATCCACATGAAGGTTAAATTTAGCGTTAACAATAAGTGACAAGCAAATTTCTCCATTTTTCGTGATATAAATGAATGTTTGGATTGCACCTCCAGCTCAAGTTAGCACCTCTCATTAAGGGCATTTAGACCATGATGTAGATTTTCCAATCTCGACGTTGTCTTTGTTGGTCCAATAGCAAAAAAAATCTACCAGCAAATATGACAAGCAAGTTCTGTATTATGCCAAACGTAATTTGTTCCACTTAACTTTTGATTTCCCACATGTTTTGCTCCATGTTCAAGCTACATATATGAAAGATAATAATTTAGTCGCAGTTGTGGTTTGACTTTTATAAATTATGGGTGGAGTTACGATACTTGTTGTAATGTAGAGAGGAATGTTTGAATTGCTTCCAGTTAAGATTAGCACCTCTGACCGAGATGATTTAGATCGTAATGTAAAATGTTAGCTTTCAATGTTGTACTTGTTGATTTGAAAAACAAAAAGATTATAGAGTTTCTGTGGGAATTTTAGTAGATGCCTTGTTGTTGACACAAATTTGAAGCCTTAATTAAGGAATCAAGCAATGTTACTAGATTGATCAACAAACATAATATACCTACTGATGCAATTTAAATATACCTAAATGAAGGAATCAAGCAATGTTACTAGATTGATCAACAAACATAATATACCTACTGATGCAATTACTATATTGATCAACAAACATAATATGCCTACTGAATTAAGCCATAAATATGTCGAGTGGATCTCTTACATGTGTAAGTGAAGGAAGCCATAAATATGTCGAGTGGATATTCATGCCCATTTCGTGGACGACATGATGGAATTAATGTATAAAACTTTACACCCACAATATATACGTATCAATCACTTATGCAATCATCTTATAGAATGTTTGGTTGTGAGGGCCTTCATCATGTGCCATATGTGCTACTAAGGAGTGCAGTGCATATATGTTACTGTTATTACAATCTATATTTCTTTCTATCTGGTAGATATTGCAAGTTTACAACTGATATTATAAGTTACGTCACCGTAGGTCAATATATTCAAATGAAAGAAATATATAGTCAAGTTACCAAATTCAAACTGATGTGCATGGTGGCTGATTTGCCAAGGAAGAAAATATCTGCTTTTGCGCCGTTTCGGGTGGACAGAAAAACATTGATTTATAGAAATTTCTACGGATGTGTTCCTAGCTTGTAGACGACAGAACACATTAATTTATAAAATTTGACGATATCGATCTACTAGTGTAGATCTACTTATTAACTCAATAATATTTCATATTGGATATGTGTGTGTGTGGGGGGGTGTCGTCATGTGAGTGAAGGAAGTTGAAAATGTTTTAACGGGGATTTTGATGTCCAATTCAATGGTACAATGAATGAATCAAGTCATTATAGTTTGCAAGCACAATATATAGACTTAAAGATGCAAATATATGCAAACATAATATGTTCTTGGATGCTAGGACCTCTAAGTTGGATGACATGATGTAGTACATAAGTAGTGCTACAGTGGTCTGTGAGTGAGTATTGAGGAATTTACAACTTACTACAACAATAAACAATACAACTTTAATTAAAACTTATAAGTTCACAAGTTTGTAGCAGTCAAAAGTGATCATAATTATATAAATGAAACACAATTATGGTATATGTATCTAGTTGAAACTTGAGAGTCATGATAGTTGCTGTCCTCTTTGTCGGCTATACATGAGTTTCAGTGTGTTGTCTAAATGCCTTACTATTGATAGATTGCATAGTCTTGGATAAGCTCAAGCTTTGTGCTTGGTCTGTGTGCTTGTGTAGCTAGAGTAGCAGTGGCAACCCATTGGTAATAGTATAACATAGAGACTAATTCGGTGGTCATGTGAATTTTGCGTGCTATTATTAGAAATCATGCAACCTCAGAAATGAAACCTAGAGGGTCAAACTAGTTGTGGATGCAACTTGGAAACCTATTTTTGAATATTGTCCTCGTACATCTTTATAGAAACAAGAGAAACAGAAGAGGGGTGGAATTCGGCGAGGAATAGAAGAAACATATTTAGATTGCCCCTAAAAGCCCAAGGAGTCACATAGCGAAAGCAACATACATGTTACCCCGTTTATCTAAATATTACTTTTGTTTACGTTGTGTTTCGCCAAACAGGACCGAAATGGGTCCTTTTTCATTGAAAATGCCTTCTTTCATCGCAATGTTGAAGTATGGTCGAACCTCTAGGAAGCACAGACACTTCTAGACAGCCCCCGTGTCCGTGTCGGACACGTTTTGGACACAAACACTTCCTGGACACGGCCCAAAACGTTTTGGATATGGCTGAGACGTGTCCAGTTCTGTTGGAAAGAACCAATATGCAAATTCTAAGCTGAATTAAATCTTACAAGTCCAATTATAGTCTAATAGGTTGGTTAAATGAGAAATACAAACTCATATATATTTACAAGAAACATACATTTAGGTCTCTACTTCATATTGTTTTTACCATACACATAAAGACACACATCTGCATATAAGATTATACATACATAGATACATTAATATGGACAAATTTTAAGATAAATTCCAGTTCATAGATACATATTTAGATTGCCCCTAAAAGCCCAAGGAGTCACATAGCGAAAGCAACATACATGTTACCCCGTTTATCTAAATATTACTTTTGTTTACGTTATGTTTCACCAAACAGGACCGAAATGGGTCCTTTTTCATTGAAAATGCCTTCTTTCATCGCAATGTTGAAGTATGGTCGAACCTCTAGGAAGCACAAACACTTCTAGACAGCCCCCGTGTCCGTGTCGGACACGTTTTGGACACAAACACTTCCTGGACACGGCCCAAAATGTTTTGGATACGGCTGGGACGTGTCCAGTTCTGTTTGGTGCTTTTTTGCACCCCGGACACAGCTGGACACTGCCCCGACACTTCGTGGACACATCACTGCAGCTGCAGCTGCAGCTGCTGTAATAGCCCATTTCAAAGTGCAAATGTTGAATATACAGCTGATGTTTATGCCTTATTACTGAGAAAATCTAACATAGAGCTGAGGTCTAATCACAATTACAAACAAATCTGTTGGAAAGAACCAATATGCAAATTCTAAGCTGAATTAAATATTACAAGTCCAATTATAGTCTAATAAGTTGGTTAAAAATAAATGAGAAATACAAACTCATATATATTTACAAGAAACATACATTTAGGTCTCTACTTCATATTGTTTTTACCATACACATAAAGACACACATCTGCATATAAGATTATACATACATAGATACATTAATATGGACACATTTTGAGATAAATTCCAGTTCATACGTCATATACGCACATATGTATATATTAAAAAAAATCCCCCTCATTCAATGCCGTGTCCGTGTCCTATATTTTAGAAATTCACCGTGTCAGTGTTCGTGTCTAGAAATGTGTCCGTGCTTCCTTGTCGAAACTCCATCAAAATTTCTCAAAATGCTCTACCAAGTCAGAGTTGCATGCGTTTTTCGAGCGAAATTTCAACAATTTCATCAAATTTTGAACTATGGATCTACTACCCCGTCTGGTGATTGTCGCACAAACTGCCAAACATAAGCCAGCCTATTTAACTGGCATATTGAGACTAGCTTATGCTATCTCTATCTGTTTATTATGTGCGTGTCTGCATGTTCTTTATATTCTTCTTTTCCAACGAATTGTATCATCCCTAATATGGAAAATGCTCGTCTAGGCATACTTATTAAGGCACCTTGACTCCTTGGCGCACCTAGGCATTGCCTTATTGGCTTTCTAAGCATGGTACCTATTTATATACACTTGTTTTATAATTTGTACAAACATTTCCCTCTTCATATACATATTTTCTAGTGTTATATGTGTAGGTTTATACATATATTTAGTATTAATCCTCTTATATACTTGTATCTTATGGTACAAAAGCATTACAAATTGCATTTCTAATAATTTCTTAGTATATTAGTGCAAAAGAGTCAAAGAATAGAATATAATATTTATAAACAATGTAAGTTGTGAAGTGTATACGATAATGTTGTGTTGTTGTATTGATATGTACACCCGTCCTATATATAGGAAAGGAGGCTATTACAAGGAAGCACAAAGGAAGCGGACTAACCCTAATGGACCATGGGCAACATGCCCATGTAGACAATAGACTAATAACCTATTAACTAAATAGGCTATATTCTAACATAAGTAATTGTCAATGAAGATATAAGTTAAGATTAAATGAAATAGCTTCTTGGGTAAATCAATGGATGTTCCTCATAACATAGCCCCCTAAACAAAAACTATAAGTGAAGACACAAATTCAGACAACAAAATATGCGCATTAAATTTAAGAGTATTTCATTGCGTATAAAATTGATATTTGGCACCTAACATGAACAAAATTATTTGGTTTAAACACTTTTTCTGTAAAAAAGAGCTTCTAAACTCATTAATGGCTGCACTTCATAAGTCATAACACAGCCTCAAAAACAGAAACTAAAGGGAAGACACAAATATGATAACAAAATGTGTCCATTAGGAGTATTTAATTGCAGAAGAATAGATATTTGGCACATAACATAGGATATATATTTAATTTGAACGTCTTGACAATAGAAAAGAATATAGAAACCCATAAATATGCCCCAAAATCCATAAAAATGACCAAGTTGGCAACTTAGGCGAGGCGTTAGCAAGGCACACCCCTTGGGCGCCTTGCCGCCTAGGTGTACCCTTAACAAGTATGCCTCTAGGGCCCATACTTGTTAAGGCATTAAGGCACTAAGGCTGTAAGGCTTGCATTCCCCTAATGCCTTGGCATGTTGAGGTGGGTTTTTTAATATATTAAATCCCCAACAATTTTTATACATATAGTTTGTGGTTATATTGAATATCCCCTATGTATACATAATATCATATTCCTATATACATAGAAATATGCACAAGTTTTGTAGTTATACTTAGATATATACGATCTTATTGTTATATGCATAGATATATACATTTTATTGTTGTTAAACTTGGATATAAATATATATTATGTGGTTAATATACATAATATTCTCTTAACCATAAATAAACATAATCCAAATAGATTCTGTTAAAAGTTAACATGGGTATTTGAGGATCTAATAATACATAAAGGGGTTGTAATATATTTTTATAATCTTCTATATATCAATCTAAGACTTGACTAAGGAATCAAGGATAACATTGTCTTTACAAAACATATCAGCTTATATACATAAATTTTGCAACTAATACGGGTATTTGAAAGCATGAATGGATTAAGTACAAGTCAATGAAAGAGATATCGACGATATCGTCGATATATCGACCGGTATACCGATATCGACGACATCGGTCATCGGTTCACACAAACCTATCGTTGGGATTGCAAATATCGGTATACCGCCAAATATCGCCAAATATCGCCAAATACCGCCAAATACCGCCAAATATCGCCAAATTTCGACGAAATGTACTGATATACCGACAGAAATACCGATTTTTTGTGTGCTTGAGTCAGTTTCTGTTGTTTGAGAGGAGGAAATGTTGGAGCAAAGGGATCTCGACAACTAGGGCTTAGATAAGTCTAATCTAAGGTATGCCTTTATGTTTTCTACCATTTCTCTCATTTACACCATCTATCTCAATTAAATGTAAATTCATACCAAAATGCCTTAAATTGGCAAAGATCTCACCATCTGCTTTTTTATGTCCTGATTGTATGTGTTCTTAGATCCACAACACTTTCTCATAATCTACATTATAATCATAGTTATATACCTAAATATTCACAAAATATAAGTATAATTTGCTATCATTTTTAGTAGTAAGCTAATTTGTATACATATCTTCTTCTTACTAGTATTTTTATCATACAAAGTAAGAAAATGTACTACTTCGCAACACAACAAACAAATATTGTAAAAAAATATAGATTTTGTAATTTTCTGGTCTTATATTTGTTGATATATGACACTTGCTACATATATCACACAACATGGACATGGTTGACATATTAACTACACTTTTATATTATCGCATCCCCACGATATGCATATAATGGGCATGGTAATAATGGCTTTTATACTTATCCCTCTATTATGCATAATCCATGGAGAATCTCACTACCGCATATCAAGATCATGTGGTACAAACAACAACGGAGAAAAGGTGTCACAATAGTGATGGTGCTTAACTTCCTTGACAGTCATGAAGTTAATTGTCAAAGTCACACATTGAAGAAGAGCAATAGAAAGCCCTTGTGTATATTTCTTTCAGAATCTAATATGATGCATATGGAGACATAGTACTTTAAAATTCTAAAACATATCATGTTTAATTACATAATACGAATGGGTATTATACACTTATATAGTATTGTACATGACGTGTCTGAGCAAAACGTAACTTCATATCAACAAACTTACATAATGTACATGTCATGGGAGAAATATGTCAACCATATCAACTCAATCTTGTATGGATAATCAGTGTGTAACCCGACATACAATTGATATGAGTTAGTAAGTTACCATGTTATTCATGTGTTGTAAATTGGATATTATTGCATAAGTGTGTGTGTGTTTATGTTTATGTTTATGGATTGTGCTAGTAAAATTCCAAATCTTAATTGTACACGTGTCTGAGCAACATGTAACTTCATATCACCAACCTTACATAATGTACATGTCAGGGGAGCAATAAGTCAACCATATCAACTCAATCTTGTATGGATAATCAGTGTGTAACTCGACATACAACTGATATAAGTTAGTAAGTTACTATGTTATTCATGTGTTGTAAATTGGATATTATTGCATAAGTGTGACTGTTTATGTTTATGGATTGTGCTAGTAAATTTCCAAATCTTAATTCCAATATTTTGTCATCGAAATCCTTCATCGAAATTTGCAAAAAATAGGACAGGTTCCCTACCTCCCACATGATGGACAACCCCCCCCCCCCATACCCAATATAGAATTTTATTGCATAAAATGTTGCATCTAGGTGTTGAGACCACGCCTGTAAAATTTCATGATTTAATTCGTTCATTTTGGCGTCGGTATGGCCAGGATTGCATTTTTCGATATTTCCGTCGGTATACCTGTAAATATCTATACCCAAGTTGTCGAAACGACGTCGGTATCGGTCATTTAATTCCTTGGTACAAGTAGTAGGATTATTAGATTGCAAAATACAAAATATATTGCATGGAGATGATTAAAGCATTTACCAGTCCTCTCTTTTATAGGATAAGTAAGGAGGACAACTACAAAATCTAACAATATGGGATAAAAGATAAACGAGTAAACACAACAATATATAGTAAATAACACAAAAATATGAAATATAGTAACGCCCCCCTCAAGCTGGAGCATAGATGTCTCACATGCCCAACTTGTCCACCGTGGTGGTAAATCTTGACTTCGATAGAGGTTTTGTGAAAGTGTCAACAAGCTGATTTTTGATCCCGATGTAGGGAGTGGATTTGCGTGTGAACATGATAGAATCCAAAGTGACAGCCCACCTCAATGTGTTTAGTACTTCATGGAATGTAGGATTGCTTGCTACGAAGATGGACGCCTTGTTTTAACTGTACATTGGGATAGGTTCAAAATCACAAATACCAATTCTTTCAGAAGACCTGAACATGCATCAATTTGCAAGTGGTATGAGCCCTAGCTTGATACTCATCTTGAATGCTAGATCATGCAACAATGATTTGTTTTTTATTGCGCCAAATCACTACATTACCTTCTATAAAGTGCAATAACTAGAGGTAGATTTGCGATCAGATATGCTGCTAGCATGGTCATAATCAGAACAACCAGTAATCTCTCAGTGCCTGTTTTGTCTGCATGAACAACCATTTCTAGACAAGCCTTTTAAGAATTTTGGAATATAGCAGAAAACATTCTAGTGACATTGTCGAGGTTTGTCTAGATACCCACTGACAAGTCCCACTGCAGATGTGATATTAGCTATTGTAACAGTTAAGTAGATGGATTTAACACACTAAAAAAGTAGATGAATTTGAAAACTACTTTTCTATATTGCTTGCTATTTGAATATGGAGGAGAGTCATCATCCTAGTTTATTTAGGATCAAGAGGAGTGCCAATCAGCTTGACTCCCAACATGCTGATCTCTTATAAGAGATCAAGAACATACTTGCACTGGGATAGACAAACTCCAGAGGAAGAATGTGACACTTCAATTCATAGAAAACAACAAAGTTTGCTTAGGTCTTCAGTGATGAATTGTTTGCCTAGATATTCCTTGGTCCCTTGGATCCATCATGATCACTAGCAGAGAGAATAATATAATCCACATACATAATCAGAATCACTAGCCCATCATTATTTTTTTTATGAACATTGAATGGTCACAGTGAGAGCGTCTAAAGTCAAACTTAGCAATAATATGTCTTAATTTATCAAAACATGCTCATGGGCTTTTTTCTGAACCATAAATTGCTTTTCTTACTCCATAAACCTTAGAACACCCCCTAAGCTACAAAATTGGGAGGGTGCTCCATGTAAACTTCCTCATGCAGATCACCATACAAAAAGCATTTTTCATATCTTGTTGAAATAAGGGCCAATTATTATTGACATGAACGAAAATAAGAACACGAACTGAACTAAGATGGGCATTGAGAGAACAAAATTTCAAAGTAGTCTACTCCATAGGTATATATATGTACATCCTTTTGCACCTAGACGAGCTTTGAGGCGCTCGACTGTGATATTTGGATGATATTTGACATTATAAATCCATTGGCATCTCGCATGAGAGATGTGTAGTGCATTCAACCAGATCCCAAGTACGTTGATTGTGAAGAGCGCTCATTTCAGCTTCCATGGCATGAACTAGGCAATATGTTGCAGAGCCTCAACTACAATTTTAGGGACAAAGATTGTAAAAAGAGCAGTGGTGGAGTAGCAAAAGTTAGTGCCGAGGTTAGAAGATCCAATTTAGAACAAAATTGCTGATAGGATGTAAAGTACAAGAGCACACTCCTTTCCACAAACTAATTAGAAGATCCAATTTAGAAGTTTCCTGAGTGGTGTCTTCAATTGCTGAGAAGATAGAGGGTTGGAAGATTGATGGGCCATGGAGGGAGTTGTAGTTTTGTGGCATGGCTGATAAAACCTTGAGTGCTGGATAATGACCAGAAGGACGATCTTGTGAATTCGGCTCGATAGAAACAGGAAGAGGGGTATCAAGTAGCAAATATGTAGATAGAGTCGAACCCATTTCAGAAAAGTACAATGTATTTCAATAATGACTACATTTGCACTTACAAGCCACTTTTGAGCTGATGGGTCGTAGCATCTGTGCCCATTCTGAAATCGAGAGTCACCCAAGAAGATATATTTTGTGGAACGTGGGTCAAGTTTCATCAATACAGACTGAAGATTTCAAACAAAGCAAGTACTGTCAAAAATTCTGGGAGGAATAGTAAACAAAGGTGCATCAAGGTACATAGTACTCTATGGCACTTGGTTGTTCAACAACGAGGAGGGCATCTAATTTATCAGAAAACAAGCACTAGAAACCGCATCAACCCAGAAAATCTTAGGGACATGGAAATGAAAAATGTCTGAGCGAACTTAAAAAGATGACAATTTTTTTCTTTCTTTCAGCAAGACCATTCTGTCATGGTGTGTAAGAACATGAGGTTTGATGAATGGTGCTCAAGATTTTATAGAATTCACTTACGTAATGTTGCATAAATTCAAGAGCACGATTTATATGAAAGATTTGTATGGGCTTATCAAATTCAGTTTTTAAATCAACAAAGTAAGTGACAATATTATCTAGAATGTGTGCCTTGGCTTTAAAAAAAACAACAAAGTGACTTGAGAAAAAGCATTACATATCTGAATCTAACACACTAGTCACAAAACATGGTTCCCAATTATCAACATGCACAATGTCAATCACAAATCCAGAAGTCTTTTTTCAAGGAAAACTAATCCAGTGCTTGCCAAGTTGGCATGCTTCACAGTGTAACACAATCTCAGATAAAATTGGGATTAAACTTTTGAGTTTTAAAGTAGATGCATGTCCAAGTCTATAGCGCCACTGAAGTACAACCACATATGAAGATCGCAATGCAATAGTAGTAGCCCGTGGAGAATAAAAAAATATAAGCTGATGGCCCGAACCAAGCCTCCTCATCTTCGTGTGGAGATCTGGAAAGACTACCATCTGGGTCAAAAGTGATAGAGCACTGAAGATGTTTCACAATTTTGCTAATAGAAAGCATATTTAGAGGAAATTACGCAACAAGGCATATTTGAGTAAAAATATCGTGTGTCTGAATATATACAACACCATGCACCAATGTTTGAGTCTTGTAAGCCACAATGACAAGGGAACTGCTGATCTGGTAGTCATATAAAAAAGAGGGCATGATTTCCAAAAATATGAGTAGAAGCATCATAGTCAATGACCCATATGCTTATACCATACGACGTAGGGGAAGCAAGGAATGCGAAATCACCATCTGGTCAGGCAAAACAGTCTGAGCAAGAAGTTGTTCTTGGAGTAGTTTTTTGAACTCACAGCAGATCCAGTCAGTGGATGCTGCAGACGTCAGACGTTGTGCAAGATCAACCTTGGTATCGTGAGTAGAGGCCTGATTATCCCATGTGGGTTCTCCATGTTTAGCCCGCCAGTGTCTGCAGTATGGTTATTGCGTCCACAAAAGTTACAATGTCTTGATCTGAGGCTGACATCGTCTAGGTCCAAAAGGAGAGTGACCACATCTAGGGCCGGGAGCCTTAGTAGGCAACCACACCTCGACGACCTTAGCCACAACCATAGTTTCCTGAATGAAATGCCCTTGTCGATGCATCAGAGGAGGTGGTGGGTAAAGAAGAGACAGAGAGGTGTTGGACCTTGTTTAGAACATCACACTGTTTAGGTAAGGGGTCACAAGACATGATTTGATCAACAACTATAAGATTAGTGTCCTTGAGCCTTGACATACAACACAAAGGATGTAGACCATGTATGATAGTTTGAACCGTCCCCCTTGACAGTTTCTGCACATAGTGTCCGGAAGGCATTAGTAGACGCCAGGATAGTAGACATATAAGGGGGTCTCTAACCACACAAGGCAAATGTCAAAGCATGGTAAAGTATGCGAAGTAGAAGCAACACCATATTAGCAAGAAAGGGTGTGATGCATCACCCCTAGCATTAACAGCAGAGTAGACTAACTCGTCTCATGGGCAAAAATAGATCACAAGGAAAACAATAGATCATAAGGAACCTTTGTTGCACTGTTAATTTATAGGCATATGAGGGAGGCAGAAGGGAGGGAACGAGTCCCTCTCGAAGGCTAGAGATTACAAGGGCACAAGAGGTTGTTTTAGAGGGGGGACAATGTGAGAGAGATTATTGATTCCTTCTCAAGCGTTGGTGCCTTATAGGGGGGGAGCTTGGTGGGTAGGGGTAGAGAAGGGAACAATGGTTGAGAGCTGGTTGGGTGCCGACAAATGCCGGATGGGGTTGCGGGTAGTCTGGGCGGTGAGAAGGGGAGGTGGTTGGGTGGGTAGGGGCCTGGGCAGGCAGGGGGATGGGGGTTGGGCGGCGGGCTGCAGAGTAGGCGGGGGCAAGGAGATTGGGGGGTGGCGGGGAGGGAGGAGTGGGCTAGGGTCGGGCGAGTTTTTGGTTAGTGGCGGTTGGGATTGGTGGTGGCGGCAGGTAGGGTTGGGGAGAGGGTGGGGCGGGAAGGGGAGGAAAGGAGGCATGATGGGTAGGGATTTGGAGGGGGTGGGGCAGACTGGAAGAGAAGGGAAGAGAGAGAGAGAGGAAGGGCGACAGGTAGGGAGAGGGAAGAGTTGGTGATGACGACTAGTTGGAGGGGGGTTAGGTCAGGGGAAGCATTAGGGTTAGAATAGTGACCCTTTAAGGTCCCCTGAGTACATCCACTCCTTCCTTGCTAGATTAGAGTCAATATTTTTTACTAATCCTGTCCCATGCAATACCTCATTTACTTTAGAGTAATGGATATTGATCTCTTAGTTAACTCAATTCTTTGATACAATCATCTACATTGATTTTTTGAACATGAAGTTGGTGAAAGGTAAAACATGTATTTTCTTGTAGTGACTAGCTGGCTATTTTATTCATTGGTGTATTTAGTCATGCTCACTTTGTCTTATAGGTAGAATATAGATCCATATTACACTACTAACTTTCAAACTTGTTGCCTAGGTAATGGCTATGATTCAAAGAGGTGAAACACCACCTAATATTAAGGTAGATGTTCTTTTATTCTAAAATCTTATTTTTATATTATATTGTTTGCATTTTATATTCATGTTGTGTGATCAGGAAATTAATGATATGCCCCCTAATCCTGAGCAACAATTGCCGAATCCCCGTATTGCTCCCAAAACCAAGGTATGCATATTTTTTTGAATACAATGAATGACAATGGCTTCTACACAGATACTTAATCTTGTATAAAGGGTTGTTTGATAATCTCATGTAGAAGAAATTGGTTACTTTAATTGCACTGGCTCAAGTTGTGTGAATTGGTGAATATTGCAATTTTGAACTAGACACTAATCTATTATACCTACATGAGGGTCAATATCCTTAGTTCTCTCACTTTGGTATCTGAGAAATAGTAAATGGAGAAAGCGTAGGGTTACACAATCTGTGTACCCTGATATATATACTAGTGGAACAATTACATGTAGGTCCTTTTAGAAAAATAAAATAACAGGACAATAAATTAAGACATATATTAACACTCCCCCTCAAGTTGGAGCATAGATATCAATCATGCCCAACTTGTCCACAAGCAAGTTGAAATGTTTCTTGGCCAGCAATTTTTTAAACATATCAGCAACATGATCTTCTGAGCGGGTGAAAGGAGTGCAGATCTTGCCAGATAAGATAGTCTCTCGAATGAAGTGACAATCAACTTCAATATGTTTTGTGCGCTCATGATATACAAGATTATTAGCAATGAAGATAGCAACTTTATTGTCACAATGCATAGGGATAGCAACAGAAGACTCAACCCCAAAGTCTTTCAAGAGAGATTGTACCCATAAGAGTTCACAAGCAGTGTGGGCCATCGCCTTGTATTCAGCTTCAGCATTGGATCTAGCAACAACATTTTGTTTTGCCCTCAACCTCATGTTATAGTGAACATATACCAAGTCCTTTAGACGTTGTGCACCAAGTCTGTTTTGTCTTTTGCTATGAATGAGGTTGAATGTGGACCAATTTCTTTCGCAACCACCTGCAACAACTGTCTGTGATAAAATTCTCACAACAATGTGACATAGCTCTTCACAACCTGTGCCATGCCATGAACACCACTCACATGGAACAACTTTTTCTCTATCAGCAATAGCACTTAGATGTGCAAATCATTCAATGCCTTCTCTGAACTGCCTCAACTACAATTGCAAATTAACATGACAAGGTCAATGGTAATAAAATCTGAATTTATTCTCAATAAATAATAAATTCAGACTATACATATTACCTGATCCATAATAATCACCCTTTCTTTAGATGTGGTGACAAGTTTCTCTACAACTTCTTTAATAGCTGCCATGAAGTCACTCTTGAACCCTGACTGGTATTTGTATTGGAATCTAGGGTTCAAGTAGTAGGCTATAAGACAGAAATATCTATAAGTAAAATTGTATGTGTTAAGTATCAACTATTAAGAAATAGAAATCTCTATAATTATTGAATAAGTATCAGTTATGTACCAACTTTGTGCGTAGGGTGTAAAAGCATTTTCTCCCACCACTTCCTTACAATTTTCATGTATTGGGCATTTCCTCTTAGAACAATTTTTAATATTGTCTCCTTCATCATTGTCATTGCTTCATACAAGTTGGGCATGGTTGGCGACTTATCTCCATCCACCAACTTGAGCACCTTCACTATTGGTTCCATGATCTTACAAATTTTAGTAACTCTCTCCCAGAAGCTCCTACCGTGTTGACAAGGTCTTCTATCTTGGCCTCTAGTGCTGTCTTACTTTCCTTCATTGAATCCCACTGAGCTCCAACAAATAATTTTCTCAACCCATCCCTCTTTGACTTCAGGCTTTTCAATGCCAAAAAATTAGAAGCAAAACGGATGATTCCTGGCCGCACCAAGTCACCACCACAATTCTCCCTCCTCATACTAGCTAAAAGAAATGAGCAATTGTATATGAAGCCTGTGATTGTCCTGGCTTCAATGATCAAATTCTTCACATGTGACAACCCACCTACATTTTAACAAACCAGAGCATGAAATCAAATAATGACACTATGAGAGTATGCGTCATTTGGAATTGGAAATTGGAATACAAGGAGACAAACAAACATATATGACTCACCTATATCTTTCGGAATCAAATCAATGCAGTGATCCGCACAAGGAATCCAAAAGTTTGTATACTTATCCATTAAAGATTTTCCAGTCTTCTTGAAATTGGATCCATTATCAGTTACAATTTGAACCACATTTTGCACACCAACTTCTTTGATATATTTGGTCATCAATTTAGATATGTATCTAGAAGTTCGAGCCTTAGTGGAAGCTTCTATAGATCGAAGGAAAATGGTGGATCCATTACAATAGGCAAGAAAGTTGATGATCTATTTTCTATTTCCAGATGTCCAACCATCAACAAGTAATGTCACACCATAATTTTCCCACCTACAACAAATATTACAAAAATAATGATAGAAACTCAGTCTTTAAGACTTCAATAATCAAGAGTGGACAATAAAGAAAGAAGCTTTGTGCCTTAGTTACCTTTGTTTCTTATTCTCAATCCATTTTTGGATCTCCACTTTTTGTTCAGGAAGGTATACATTCATAAGCTCATGCAGTGGGGGCTTTAACACCCGATCCAACCTCCCCTGTAGTTCACAAGAGGTGTTGTAGATGTGGCTTAATAGCCACATGTGCAGGGATCCCATGGGCAAAGAAGAATTTACCCACTGCTTGACCAACCTTGTTCTTTGCACTAGAAAACATAGATTTCAGCTTCTGTTGTACTGGTTGTGGCCTTCTCATACCTGGCTCATCTATATTTACACCCAACCTCCCTCTTGTTGTGCTATGAGATCTGAACATGCTATCAATTGTCCCTTTCTTTCTTTTAACTTGGGCATGCCCATCACTGTCATCTCCTCTGTCAACCACGGGGATGGATGCTCTTCCTGATCGGGAACCAGCTGCACGACCGACACCACTGCCTCCACCATGCTAAAAAACAGATGGGCCAATGCCCCTCCTGTATGCATCATGTTGTTCTCTATCCCATGCTTTGTTTTTGGAATCTCTAAGCGCCCTGCGATACAAGCAACATTGTTGGGAGGTGATGTAACCTTATGGATAATCTACATCTGAGTCAGACTCAGCAGAAGAACCTCCTCTCCCATATTCAAAGAGGGTATCAACATAGAGTTGATCAAGTTCTTGTTGATGTTAACGAATGTTTTTCTTCTGACTCGTCATATCCCAGAAGTCGTCCCTCACTCCTTGAGGGCATTTCTTGCGCATTGCCACATTCCTGTCACCACCAACAATGTAGGATTTGAATCTTGTAATCCCCCACCCCCTATCTTCTTGGTACAATATATGCAAATTACTTGTTGCTTAGTACCAAGAACTTGATCACAATGAGCCCTTGCAAAATCCGTGACCTTTCTACCACCTTCATCATTTCTCCTTCCACCATCACTATCACCAGCTGAAGAAGCCATCTACTGTAATTTTAAAAAACAAAAACATGAATAAATCATCACATCATGTCAACATGTGTACATAAATAAACCCTAAAGTCTAAAATTGCATGTTAGAAACTTAGAAGTTAAAAGTATAACTAATTACTTCATCATATTTATTTTAATTAGTTCATTTCATATATATTTTTTTAATTTAAGGTCTGAAATTAATATTTAAATTGGTATAAAAATAAAAATTGAAGTTACTATGCTGAAAAGTCTGAAAATAGTTAACATATATTGTATAAGTCTAGTATTATAATATATTTTGGGTTACATAAGTGTAAAAATACAAAAAAAAAGAAAATTTAAGGTCTGAAATTTATATTTAAATCGGTGCAAAAAAAAATTGAAGTTACAATACTGAAAAGTCTGAAATTAGTTGTCGTATTAGTCGAGTATTATAATATATTTCGGGTTACATAAGTGTAAAAATACAAAAACAAGAAATTTGATTAAAATAAGCTTTTTTAGCCTTTTTTGTATTAATACATGTTGATATACTGAAGACTGCATATCTCGGTACTACCGACCTGTCTGTCGGTACTACCGACTCATCAACAGTAAAGATACATAACTCGAAATGTTATTCTCAGTAGTGTACCGACATGGCGGCAGACTGACGGTTTTGTAGTTTCGTTTTCTTTTGTTTTTGTTATTCTACATGTATTTGTTCTTTCTATAAATATATGCCAGGGCACACGCTGTTCCCTAAGAACTTGTAACACAATATTTGTCATGGTATCAGAACGTGTTCGCTCCTAGGGAACCCTAGCCGCCGCCCCCTTTCTTCCTCTTCCTCTCCGACGCCCCCCTCTTCTCTCTAGTTGTAGTAGCCACCGCCGCCACCGGCCTCCTCTACATCAGCAATTCCTAATCACATCTCCTCCATGTGTGATTAGAAAATCTCAGTTGGGGACTGTAGATGCGCCAGTTACACATCTAATATATTGATGTGACGTGTATCTCTCCGTTCCTTCTTTTATCGTGACATGTATCTCTCCGTCACTCCTTTTCTATTGTGACATGTATCATCCTGTCACTCTATCTTCTGTTTGAAACATGGAGGACACCAAGGCATCTGTAGTCTACAATGAGATGTCCTATCCCCTCCATCAAGCTTGACTTGTGGATGAATGCTGTCCATACAGTATTGGAGTCCAAAGACAAAGCTAATCATGTTGATTTTGATCCTCATGCTTCTACCGCCGAAGGCTATGCTCAATGAAAGCGTCATGACAGTCTGGTGAAGATGTGGATGTGGGGGAGCATGGAACCTAGGATCGCTGCTAGGTTCATGTTCTACACTACTGCAAAGAGATATGGAATACAGTATAGAAACACTATTGTCAAGAAAAGAATGCTCTTCGTTAGTTTATGATCTATGACCGCCTGTTTACAGAACGATAAGGAGACAAGCCTTTGGAAGAATATTTTGGAGTGATCCAAGCTATTGCTCAAGAATTGAGTTTTTATCATCCGGTGACATCAAAGAACAAATCAAGGACCGAGACGACTTGATCACAACAAAGTTCTTATCAGGTCTGAGTTCTTCATGCCGTTGAGCCCGCAGTGTCATCCTAGCTTCTGACAAACTTCCTAGCTTGGAAAAAGCCTTCTCACGGATTATGCAATCCAACTTTGAACCGATTGATTCTACAACCGTCCCATCTCTTGGAGATTCTCATGCCGCTGTAGCTACTGCAGTTGAGGAGGACGCCCAGGTACAGGCCGAGGATGAGGTACACGTCCTAAGTGCACTTTCTGTGATAAGCCTAGACACACTATTGACAAATGTTGGAAGAAGCATGGCAGACCTATTGCACCTCTTGTGCGGGCAACAGACTATGCTGGTACTACTTCAACTTCTGAGCCTCCCGCGTCGAGTTTTGGAACTTTTGGCATCACACTCACCAAGGAAGAGTATGATAGATTTATTCTGGCTACTCAACATCTAAGTATGAGGTCATCTTCTTCTTCAACACACTTAGCTTCTACTACTGGTAATCATGCTACCTCTTTACTGGCTTCTGGTTCAAATACTTCGTGGGTGGTTGACTCTGGAGCTTCACAACATATGACTGGTATGAAGAGACTGCTTCATTCCATTGACTCACATATTTCTCACCAATCTGTGACTATAGCAGATGGTTCAGTGCGACGAGTGTTAGCCAGTAGATATGTTTCTCTGACCCCTAGGATTGATCTTAAATCTGTACATTATGTGCCTGCATTTCCATTCAATCTTCTCTATGTTCCAAAATTGATTGATACTCTGAAATGCATCATAACATTCAGACCTTCTTGTTTTGTCTTACATGATCTCAAGAGTACGAGGATGACTGGGGGGGGCTAGGAAAGGTGATCTCTACCTTTTCCATGGTGAAAGTCTGCCTCGTCAAGTTTCTACTTCTGTTCCGGCTATTCTTGTTAGCGGTTCTCCCTTACTGTGGCACTACAGATACAAACATCCTTCACTAGAGAGCTTGCGGAAGTTAGAACCAGTGTTGTCACAAGTGTCTTCATTAGAATGTTAATCCTGTCAACTTGGGAAACATCATAGAATGTCATATCCCAGTCGTTTCAATAAACGGGCTTCTTGTCCTTTTGAGTTAGTCCACAATGATGTGTGGGGTTATGTAAAAGACAACATCTATAATGGTTTTCGCTATTTTATTTTTTTTGTAGATGATTTCTCTCGCATGACGTGGATTTATTTGTTAAACAATAGAGTTTGTGTTGTCCATTGTCAAACATTTTCATCAAGAAATAAAGGTTCAATTTGATTGCAATATTAAAATTTTTCAATTTGACAATGCTTTGGAATATGTTCAGAATGCTATGGCTGATTTTTGTAGTTCTGTTGGAATGATACATCGTACTTGTTGTCCTCACACTCCTCAACAAAATGGGGGTAGCTGAGAGGAAAAATCGTCATCTTGATATTGCCAGGACAATCATGTTTCAATCCAGCGTTCCTAAAAGATTTTGGTTTGATGCTTTACTTACTGCCTGCTTCCTTATTAACTGGCAACCCTCATCTGTGCTTCAGGGACATACTCTTTTTTCTGTCCTATGTCCTAATGATCATCCCTTTCCTGTTCCCCTTAGGGTGTTTGTTTGTACCTCCTTTGTCCACAATTTTGATCCTGAGGCTGATAAATTATCCCCTAGGTCAATTAAGACTCTTTTTCTTGGATACTCGAATACCAGCAAGGGGTACAAATGTTACTGTCCCTGTCTCCACCGTGTGTGTGTCTAGGGATGTAACTTTTCATGAGTCTACTCCATATTTCTCTAGTGTTCCCAGTAATGGGGAGCAATTGTGTGAGAGTGAGAGAGTAACACCATCAGATATCAGTGAGAGAGTACCACCACCACATCAGAGTGAGAGAGTGCACTTATCATCCCTGACTATACTATAGTTCAAGAAGAGCAATCAGTAGATGATACCACAATTCAACTATTTCCACATGTTTACAGCAGACGAGGCAGACAAGATCTAGAGGAGGCAGCGTCTCCAGTTTCTGAGCCTTCCTGATCTTCCTCTACTCAAGAGAATCCTGAAGAACCATATGATCTTGATGTTCCCATTGCCGTCCGCAAAGGTACTCATTCTTGTGTTGTTCGACATCCTATTGCAGGTGTGTGTTGCTTGTCAAGATTGTCTAAACAGGCACGTTCCTTTGCTCTTGAGATTGATTCTGTGGTCATTCCAAGAAATCATCTTGATGATATGAAGGATAATGGTTGGAAGCAGGCAATGCAAATAGAAATATCTGCTCTTTTATAAAACAAAACCTGGGAACTTACTGACTTACCTTTTGATAAAAATGTTGTAGGATGCAGATGGGTGTTTACAGTAAAACATAATCCAGATGGCTCAGTTGAGAGATTAAAGGCTCGACTGGTAGCAAAAGGCTATACTTCAACATATGATGTTGATTTCTTTGAGACCTTTTCTCCTGTGGCTTGTTTGAATTCTGTTCGGATTATTATCTCTCTGGCTACTACTTTTGATTGACCTCTGTTTCAACTTGATGTCAAGAATGCCTTTCTTTATGGTGATCTACAGGAAGAGGTGTATATGGAGCAACCTCCTGGTTTTGTTGCTCAGGGAGTGTCAGAAGGTGTGTAGATTGAAGAAAGCCATCTATGGGTTGAAACGATCTCCTAGAGCCTGGTTTGACAAATTCAGTGAAGTTGTATTACAACTGGAATTTTCTCGTTCTGTGACTGATCACTCCTTATTCTATTCTAGTTCTTTTGTTGAATCTGTTATTATTGCAGTATATGTTGATGATATAGTTATCACTGGGAGTGATGCTGCAGGCATATCTCGTGTGAAAGAAGGCTTGCAGAGGCAATTTCACACAAAGGATCTGGGCAAACTGAGGTATTTTCTGGGTATTGAGGTACTTCAATCTCGTACATGTACTAATTTATCTCAGAGGAATTATGTGCTGGATTTATACTTCATGATACATGTATGAGTGAGTCCAAGCCAGTGTCTACTCCTATGGATTATCATGTGAAGGAGATGACTGATGATACTGATTATCTAGATCCTGGATACTATAAGAAAATTGTTGGTAAACTGATATATCTAACAGTTACTCGTCCTGACATTTCTTTTGCTGTAGGAGTGGTCAGTCAGCATATGAGTTCACCACGTCAGTCACATTGGACAACAATTTGCTGTATTCTCAGAAATCTAAAAGGTGCACCTAGGAAGGGAATAGCCTACTACAAACCGAAGACTCCTGTTTCTACTCTAGTCCTTACTGGCTGTGCAGATGCAGATTGAGCTAGTAATCTGAACGATAGGAGGTCTACTTCTGGATATTGTACTTTTCTAGGAAATCATCTTATTACTTGGAAAAGCAAAAAACAGAATGTTGTGGCAGGATCTTGCACTAAGGCGGAATATAGGGCAATGGGTCATTCTTGTTGTGAGTTGCAGTGGGTTCAATCTGTACTTTCTGAATTAAAGATTCCTGTGTTGTCTCCCATAGAGCTCATATGTGATAATCAAGCTGCAATTTATATTGTCAAGAATCCTGTCTTTCATGAACGCACCAAGCATATCGAAGTTGATTGCCACTTCATCAGAGATCAGAGTAAGAATGGAAAGATTATGACTCCTCATGTCAAATCTGGAGATCAACTCGCTAATGTTCTCACAAAGCCATTGCATCCGGCTGTCTTCCAAAAATTTTGCAGCAAGTTGGGCATACAGGATGTGTACACTCCTGCTTGAGGGGGAGTGTTGATATACTGAAGAGTGCATATCTCGGTACTACCGACCTGTCTGTCAGTACTACTGACTTATCAACAGTAAATATACTAAACTCGAAACGTTATTCTCGATACTACCGACCTACAATCAGTAGTAGCGACATGGCAGCAGATCGGCGGTTCTGTAGTTTTGTTTTCTCTTTTTTTGTTATTCTACATGCATCTGTTCTTTCTATAAATATATGGTAGGGCATATACTGTTCCCTAAGCACTTGTAACACAATATTTGTCAATACGAAATATATTGATTGGATTTTCAAAATAAGTATACATATACGTATTTTTCACACTATTGTTTCTTAGATCTACAAGTTTCACTTCAAGATCTTGAGTATTTTAAGAGAAATGTCACTCTGAAATTTAGGATTTTCGGAGTATATACTAAGATACATATAAAAAAGAGTAGAGATAGTAGTAGGTGGGCTAGGGAGAGGCGTAACATATTGGAATCAAGTAGAACGACCTTTGGGAGCAAGAAATCTCAAGAGAATCGCCAAATAACCAAAGTCACAGCTCACCCAGTCGGCGGAACAATGTTTCGCGAAACGGGAGTTGCGTCCCGCAGTGATTTCGTGATTTCAAGGCCCAAACTAGGCTTTTTGCACCGAAATGCCCCCTATTTTGTGAAATTTCGACATCAGCTGCGAAATTTTCGCGAAATTGCGGACCAATCCCTGCGTACAGACGTTTCAATGTCCAATTGAAAAAAAACAAAATTTTGAGCGAAATTCGCATTTTCGTTCGAAATTTTGTTCCATGTTTACAAGCGTGATCTCTACACCTAAATGCATCATTTTATGCAATTTTTTTAATGAAGGGGTAGTTGTGGGGGATCCTTTATGTGGGAGGTAAGGAAACTGTCATGTTTCCTGGGGATTTTAATAACAAAATGTGGGAATTAAGATACATAATTTTGCTAGCATGAGCTATATGCATGCATGTACTAATTTATGCTAGAATATCACATATAGGATATCTAAGGCATTCCTCCATATTGTTTATTTTGGTTGATAGTTTGTTGTTGATATTGACTCAATGGTCAATCGTGTCATTGGCCCTAGGAACAGTAGTGCAATGCTTCCTAGCAAACTCATTCTTTTTTTGGTGTGGTTGGCTTCCTATCACCCTTATTGTCTAATAAACCACCACCGACATACATGTCGTCCAAATTGAAGAAAAATTATAAGTAACACAAAGCATGCATTGCATTAGTATTAAATACATTGAATAGCAAATATTAGGGAATGCTACTATCTTATGATTACTATAGGTAAATACTAGGTATGAGTGTTAAATGGTGAAATCACAGAGGAGGGCGGGATGAGGTCGTCACAACGTCCTTGCCCTTACTCGAGTAAGGGGTTGAAAAACTCTGGTGAGGGGGTTGAGGCAAGGGATAGGCATAATGAGACAGGGTAGTAGAGGGGTTATTGGTGGAACGATTGTGTTCACCAAAATGAGTAACGGAAAGGCCTCGTGTAGCCAGTTTTAGGTATGTTTCTCCCTTTTGGGCACGGTGGAACGCGTCATCCAAGGAGTCGTACTGTTGTAGTTCCATGACTAGGTTGATAATTAGTGTGCAAGCGGGGCATAAAATGAGTTACGAATTGCCAATCTGAATCATGGTGAGCATAATGGTTTATAACCTTAAACCGTTCCATGTACTCTTGAACAGATGATGGCCTGTAGCTAAGGGCCATCTAGTCACAAAGAAGTTTTCTTTGGTATTAGGAGCGTACAATAGTGCTCACGTAGCTTAGTCTTCATCTCGTCCCAAAAGAGGATGGGAGGTTGACCACTATGCTCCATGTCACATTGGACACCTTGCTATTATCGCTTGACAGTCAGCCCCTTTGAGTTTCATCTTGGCTAACCTAATCCGTTGGGCGTTTGTCATGTTATATTAATTGGAATAGTCTTCCAAACTGTCAATCCAATTGAGAAAAGCTTTTGAGACCAAGTTTACCATCGAAAGTGGGGGAATCAATTTTGACTCTTCAGGTGATATTGTAGTGAGATGGTGGATGAGGTCCTTAGTGATATTAGTTGTAAGGATTGTGGGGAAAAATAGTTCCACGAGAGGGAGAATGAAAAGCATCATGGCTAGGGGGATGAGGATGTGGCCCCAGAGGAGGGGCAATGGTTGGTGATAAGGCGAGCAATGGGTTGTAGGAACGAATTGCGGAGCACGTGGAGGGGGATATGGTGGTGGTGCATTGTGCGCTTGTATGTAACAAGTTGGGGCGCGTAAGAATACACTCGAGTGTATTCGGAGCGGAATACACTCAAGTAGTTTTTCATGATGCAATATTTTTTTGAAAATCTAATCTGTTGATCTTCTTAAACATCTCGTGAACATTTCATAAATAATATTGGAGCCCATTTGGATATGTATAGCTCATGTTATGAAGACCACAAAAATTATACATTTAAAAAATAGTTTTGTGCGTCGATTTTGTTGCCCTTGGATGAGTGACTTACACTGGTCCAAATGGGCTCAAAATTTGTATGTAGCCTACTTATAGTATGACAACGAAGATCAACGGTTTACATTTTGCAAAAAAATAGTCTTGATATGCAAACACACTTGAGTGTATTCGTGCGATCCGTACACTCGAGTGTATTCTAGCCTGACTCTTTCTCTCTCTATATATAGAGTCAGGCTAGAATACACTCGAGTGTATTCAGAGCAGAATACACTCAAGTAGTTTTTCATGATGCAATATTTTTTTCTTTCAAAAATCTAATGCATTGATCTTCTTAATCATCTTGTGTATAACCCATATAAAAAATTTGAGCACGTTTGGATATTTATAGGTCATGTTATCTGGGTTGTACGGGCGGCCGCCCAGGCGGGCCAGGCGTCCGTTAGGTCCTCTACAGCTGAGCGCCCAATGGTAATGTTGTATCTAGGCGGGCTAGGCGTCCGCCCAGGCGGACTGGGCGACCCGCCCAGGCGTCAGGCCCACTAAATCAAGGCCCATTAAGAAAAATAATTCCTCTTAGTATTATAATATATTAAATCCAAATCTAAATCCTACGTTAAGTATAATTCCTGTTAGTATTATATTATACTAAATCCTACTCTAAAATCGAAATATGAATCCTAATAAATCCTAAACCTCTATATTTTAACCCTTTTATCTATCCCACCCTCAACATCTGTTGAACTACTGCCGCTCCATCACAGACCGTTTTCGCCGTGCGTAGTCATCCGCCTTTGCATGAAGCAAGGAGCAGCAGCAGAACCTTACGTGAAGTAAGGAGCGACCAGCAGGAGTTGGATGACTTCAAGGTTAGTCTTTTTTTCTTCTTTGTTTTTTTACTGCTATCCCCTCCTCCTCCCCTTCTCCTCTTCCTCCTCCCATGCTTCCTCTTTATGCTCCTTTCTTTTCTTTTTTACTACAACTGCTGCTGTTGACGACTCCCCTTTTTCCTTCTTTTTTGTGTTACTACTGCTGCAGCTAGCGTCGACCTCATCATTTTCTGCCTCCTACTCTTCCTTCGGCCCATATTTTTGTGCTCCTCTTCCCCTGCCTTCTTCTTCACTTCTGTCTTCCTTTGCCTTCTCTTCCCCTGCCTCCTCGTTTACTTCCTCCTTCCCCGGCCTCCTCTTCCCCTGCCTCCTGTTTCCCCTTCTCCTTTTTCTTCTTCTTTGTTGCTGTCTTCCATTGTATTATCTTCCTTTGCCTCCTCTTCCCCTTCCTCCTTCCCCCACCTCTTCTTCCCAAGCCTTTTCTTCCCCTGCCTCCTCTTTCCCTGCCTTCTTCTTATTCTTCTTTGCTGATGTTCCCTCCCTTTTCATCCTCCTCAAGTGCAACACCTAGGCATATAATTATAATATGTAAATATTTATACATATAAAGTATAAAGTATATATATTAATGAAAAATAATGAAAAAAAAACGCCTAGGAACGCCTAGGCTTCCGCCTAGGCGCCTAGGCTGTCTGGGCGTCCATGGGCAACGCCTGGCCGCCTGGACGCCTATACAACCATGCATGTTATAAAGACTGCAAAAAATATGTATTTCAAATTAGTTTGGTGCGTCAATTTTGTTGCCCTCGGATGAGTGACTTACACTCATCCAAATGGGCTCAAAATTTGTATGTAGCCTAATTATAGTATGACAATGAAGATCAATGGTTTAGATCTTGCAAAAAATAGTCTTGATATGCAAACACACTTGAGTGTATCCATGCGATCTGTACACTCGAGTGTATTCTAGCCTGACTATATATTCACTACCCGAGTCGGGTAACTATGTCAGTTACCTGTAGATCTAGTTTTGTAACAGGAAGGCACCAAACTGTAACGAGATGACTGATTTTGTAACACAAAGACTCGTTTTGTAAAAATGACGCCATTTTTGTATTTTGGTCGTTGAAAACAGTAAAGATGACATTTCTGGGAAAAAAATTCTCCGCTTCGAACTGTAACTAGGAGCAAAAAATTGTAACCAAAATGCTAAAATTGTAAGCACAACACTCAGTTTGTAACCAGAATCGTTGGATCACTAATTTATGTTACTCAGCTGAGTAACAAATACATCCTCATATATATATGGGTGTGTGTAAGTACGTATGTATATGTTGCCCACTTGTGTAACTAATTTTTGTTACTTGTGGATCCATTTTGTATTAGAAAGACACATAATTGCAATGAAATGACCAAAATTGTAATATAGACTTGTTTTTTAAATACAATATGCAAACTTTTTGTACCGTCGAAAACTGTAAAAATGATATTTTATAATAAAAGAGTAAATTTTTTGCATTGTATTGTAGAACGAGTTTTTATTATAATTTTGGCCGTGTCATTACAATTTTGGCTGTCTAATTACAATTCCGTGCCTTCATGTTACAAAATAAATTCATGGGTAACTAACCTTAGCTATCCGCGAGGGTAACGAATGAATGACCATATATATATTTGTGTGTGCATGTGTGCAATATAAATATGTAGATATAAGTAAAACCAAAACTAAAGAGAATTTTTTAGGCAATGTGAAAAGGATCGGGAGCAAAGTTAACACCAAGACTAGGGGTGAGCAAATGGTGGCCCAGACCGCAAAACCGGACCGGTCTGAGTTTGGTCCGGTCCACGGTTCACAAATTTTGGAAGTTCGGTCTGCGGTCCGGTCCGGTCCAAAACCGGTCAGACCACGGTTCGGACCATAAACCAGTTTATATGTAAAATACATTGATATTTGAATATATATTATGTCGCAAGCACAAACACATCACACATACAAACACTATTAGTGTAATTGTTTGATATTTATGTTATATAATTGTTAAAAATAATTGAGATTGTCTATTTTTTACTATTAAATAATATGTGAGATACATAAAAAGTCTGATTATGGTCCAAACGGTCTGGTCCCATTCCGGTCCAACATTGAAACGGTCCGGTCCAACCTCAAAACGGTCCGGTCCGCGGTCCAAAAAATTATTGAAATTTGGTCCTCAATCCAGTTCTGGACCGATGCTCACCCCTACCAAAGACCACCACAACAATAAAAAAATTTATGTAGCAAATAATGAGAATGTAATGCTCTTTAATATTAGATCCAACAATGAATACGGACAAAGGAAATTACAAGAAACATAATTTTGAATCAGTAGGAAAAGAAACCAAAATTAAGTAAAATATGATATTTAAAGTCCACTAACATTGTAAATAAGAAGGTAGCATAAAGATTAAAAAAAGCAATTTAGATGAATACATTAAATCTAAGAGATTATTATTTCAATATCAATATTGATAGTTTTCTTCAACTCCGAAATAACCTTTGAAAAAAGTATCCCAATAATCTTATACGTAGAAGTGTCAGTGGTTAGCTAGGAAGCATGTACACTTCCTAGAGGTCGCTATGTCCGTGTCAGACACATCTCCAACATGGACACATGGCGGACATGACCTGAACATGTCCAAGTCCCCATTATTTTCATTTGGAACTGGACACACCCGAGAAACAACTTGGATGCACTAGGACACAACTCGTCACTAATAAGAAGGGGAAACAACCTGTTGCACATAAACCCCCTCACCGCTCCCTATACCCATGTATCCCCCTCCTTATCACATTGTCACCTAGACATACTCCTCTTCCTCCCTGTATAGATTCTGGCAACATGCTCATCTTCCTCCCATGTATAGACTCTGGCCTCTCCTCTCTCTCTACTCGTTGATTCTGATCTCTCCTCTTCCTCAGTCTCCTTGTCCTTCACATCCAATACTATGTTCTATTTACCCACCTCCGCCACCACTGGCGACCTCCTCTCTCCCTCCCCTTCTTCCTAATTCCAAATGTACAACAATGTTTTCACTCCTCTAAAAATAACAACATACCTCCTCTTTTTTCTTTGTCCACCACCGTCACTATCTTTTTAGTCAAAATGTAGATGTGCAATTACTTTATTATAAGTTTGTACTTGTAGTGCTTAACTAATTTTTTGCAAATGAAACTTCTATTACTTTGATTAATATTGTGTTTACAATGTGGCCTTGTTTGATATTGTCTTTGATGGCCTTATTTCATGATGAGTGCAAAGTTTGTGTTTGAATGAACATATGAAATTGAATATAGCTTGGATAAAAGGATCCATGTGTTTGAATGGGCTTGTTCTTTTGTGTTTATACATAAAAATATTATACATGTATTGTGTCGATTTCTTTGCCGTGTCCGGCGTCATGTCCATGTCATATGGTTTTGAAAATTGCCGCGCCCTGTGTCCGTCTTCGTGTCCGTGTCCATGTCCATGTTTTCTAGGTGGTTAGCGTAAGACATCCTCTAAAACCAAGGTTTATACTTCGGCGAAGCCTCAAAGCCTCAATGCTCTAAGGTGAGTCTCAGACATTTTCAAGGCATAAGCCTTGAAGCACAAATATATTAGCCTCGAGGCGCCGTGTAAATATGTTAGCCTTGTGCCGAGCTTGAGTCGTAAGCCTCTAGAATCGTTTCTTAAAACCAATGTTTACACGTGCCCATGCTACAACATGATTCCTTTTGTGTAGAGTCTGTAGACCTTAAACTTCTTGGAAGTCTCCAACAACTTATCTTTACGTATAATAATATACACAACATTTGATTATAATTTCAGAAGAGACGCTCGCATGAGTCCTTCCACCAGAAGAGACGCTAGCATGAGTCCTTCCCCCAGCTAACTATCATTCTTTGCTTTACCACTGGTGGATGGCCCCAAAGTTCAGAAAGGGCAAAAATAACATTGATTGCTTTTCCATAGATTCTCTTGACAGGTGAAGGGAAAGGGATGAGGTGGTGACGGACATAGGTCAAGTGTGTGTTATGGATATTTATTCAATATTTGAGTATAGTATATATCACAGTGTTATGCAGTGAACATGGATAACGGGGTATATATGCCAGATTGGCTTGTGAGGGTATGTATGTATGCTAAAAACCCAGTGAGGAGTGAGGACCACAAATTTAATTGCACTGAAACTTGAAACTACAACTGGAAAAGAAAAACAACAAATCGTGTTGAATC
Source organism: Alisma plantago-aquatica (assembly GCA_963693085.1). Classification (NCBI taxonomy): domain Eukaryota; kingdom Viridiplantae; phylum Streptophyta; class Magnoliopsida; order Alismatales; family Alismataceae; genus Alisma; species Alisma plantago-aquatica. Next base: position 771,212,240 of record OY856410.1, read on the forward strand.
TGCTGGTCTAAAATAATAATTATCAGAGGCCAAAACAGTTATGAATGCAATGCCTACTTGCTTTGCTCCAAATATAGAAAAGAACGATTGATCTTTCATGTCTTGCTTTTGTTCCTTTCATATTTTAAGAATATTTAGGAATGCTTTATGTGCCAGCTTTGTTTGCTTTGGTGTTTTGCATTGGCCCTTCTTTTAAAAGTTGTGTTAGACATTCAAATACCTATAAAGAGAAGTATTACTATTCCACTAGCTTCTGTCCTCGTGGGCATATATGTAATAAATTGGCTAGACTTATCTTGAGCAGTAGATCATCAACATGATTGTCATCTTATGCCTCTGCGCAGCCATGGGAACACAAATATCAAGATCAGCAAACATTCGGTTCAAGCTTTTCTGGCAATGAAGGATACAATGAACACCGGGACAATGGACATCCTTCCTATACGAATGGGAGGACTCCTGCCACCTCTGAATACCCATGGCAGAAGACCGTGAAAATCTCTGAGTTGGATGGTAAGCAAGAGGAGACCAAGGCCATTCCTTATGGACCTAGTTCTGGTGAGTGGCGGGGCCGAGGATGGGTACCACCTCAGCCTCCATCTGTAGCTATTCCTGAAGCAGCTGTGGCCATTCGACAACCAAAGCAATCTGCTCAAAAGCAGCAGCCTGGCAAGGAGGTTTCAGCTGTAGAATATCATCTTTCCGAGGATGGAGCCGGTGGAACATCTGCTACGCTGAATGACACCAGTAGTTCGAGTTCTCAAGTAGCAGAGCCACCGTCTATTTCTGAAATGCAAGAGGAACCATCCAGCAGCATTCAAGTGTAATGGGGTTCTCATTTTATGCGAAGGGTACCTAGTTAAAAGTGACAATCAAGTTGATATATTAGCTTGAAGCTTCCTACTACTACAGCAGAAAATAATTGTCTTATACGTTTTAAAATTCCCGAGGTTGTAGCATGCTCTGTCTTTGTAACGTCAGATAATATCAACAAAGATTGGTATCTAAGCAAAAGAGAGCGATTTATTATCTGTGTTCTCCAGGAGCTACGTAATAATAAATAAGTTCTAAATTTATAATTTTCGATCATGCATGTTTCTTTCTTTCTAGTGGATTTCTCCCTAGTTAATGCTGGACGGAGATGCTCCATGTCCATTTGAGTAACTCTAGAAATCAAACACATTGTGGAGACCACTTTTTTCTTTTGCCAGTGATGTCTCCTAATGGTAATGGGTTGTGGAGAAGGCGACTTAATAGGGTTCAATAGGCGGTTTATTTCACTTGATATTTCTCTTGAGGGGGTGAGTGCTGTTTTAATTGTGCTCTGACCGTAACGTCTCAAAATTGCACTTATTTGTGGTCGCATTTGATCCGATTTCTTTCTGCTTGTCGTTTACGGTTGAAGCAGTTGAAGTGATTTTCCTAACACTTTCTACATGTAATAGGACGCAAGGTCTGTTTCTGGCAAGGTGTTTTAATTTCCAAAATTTTTTCGCAGTACGGGATATGGGTCTATATTGGTTTCTACACTGAATCTGAGATTATTGTCTAAATGCAGTGGACTATTTCAAAACACAGTAGACTTCATTTAAGAATTATATACCGGGCAGCATACCTTGCAATTGCATTTTTGCAAGGACAAAAACCATCCATCATATCCCGTTACCCGAAATAATTAGGTTATTACAACTGCCTAGTAAGTTTAACGTGTCAGTACGGTCTTTTCAATATATTGTTGATACACATGTAAGTAAACTTATGTAATTTCCTAATCCTGATTTTTTTGGGTATGTAACGTTTAATATTTTGCGCTCGATATTTACCGTGCCTCACTTAAACCAAGCCAGAGAGATTACCATACGTCTTATGTGGTGGTTGCAAGGTGGTAAGAGTGTTGCTATGTGTTGAGATATCTGAAATTGTCAACATCATTAACGGCTGTGTTTGTTTTGCCGGCCAAGCAGCAGCACAATAATTTTTGTTACGACAAATTAACTTTTGTTTGTTGCGCCGTTTAAATACAAATAAAATACCACACAAATTAGTTAATAAAAAAAATTCTGAATAATGTGATGTTTGAAATCCTTGTGTTAGAGATTAAGTTTATTTGCCGCAAATATTTATTTATCATGTAACTCTTTCAACCGACTCCTTAACACATGCAATGACTCCTCAATACATGCAATGCAACGTTATTTATGTGCGCAGCATAATGAACTCTGTCCAAATAGACTAAGATTACTTACATGTATGCCAAATGACGGACACCTTACCATGAAATTTAATTGTCATTGTTCCAAATAACAATCATCTAACATAGATAAAAACTATACTCATGGCAGATGTAACTTGGACACGTCGATTAAACTCATGGCAGATGTATACCAACCGCAGTAAATATTTAGTCGGTTCAATCAGGTTTTGCATCCGAGTTGTCACATGGTCGCTTTGAATGCATTTATCAAAACAGACACTACATCTTTTGTGTTATCTTCATTTCATCACTAAAGTGATCGAAATATGTTCGACTATGCATATAATAATTGCATTTAACTCATGAACTGTCTCAGTATGAAATATGTAACTAAGTTTCATCTCGTAGATGATATTTGTTTTCTAAGTCAATTGTCATGCCTTCATGACTACATACTAGTTAGTGCAAGTTTGTCCTTTCTCTAATTTACGCATCTAATTGGTTGTCCTTTTTAGACGTCGGGAAGTACTTGCTTGGTTTATTTACTCGATATATCTGTCAAATAATATATATCTAAATCATGTATGTTCGCATATTTTTCTGTGACAAAAAAATAAGCGGTGTGCTCGGAACTCTGCGCCACAATAAATATGACGGAGAGTTTAGAATTAGCTCTTAAGTTTTTTGTGAGCCATCTCTATATATTTTAACAGGCTCTTCTAGAACCTCTCATCTAGTCGTACATGTTTGCTCAAAAGAGAGTAGTAACAGATCGAGCCCATTTACTATCACAATTGCATACCATTGCCCAAATGAAAGTATTGACATGTGGGCAATTTTGATCCTTTGGCTCTATTCACCATAATATCGAGTCAAATTTCGGTAAAAGCAATTAAGAACACACATTAGGAACATCACTGTTCTTGAACCAAATTGGGGTAACTTGGTTTATTAGGTTCACATAATCCCCGGATGAATCATTACCAAATTTAATCAATGTTTACGTTCAAAAACCATATGTCAACATTTAGCATCATTACTAGCATGTTCATTACAATCAAGTTAGGGTTTAACCTAAGTAGGCTTGATTTTGGAACATGTAATCAAGGTTACTCACAAAAATCATGAAATTACCAATTGTTATTGACTTTGGAGTCTACTATCATGTTCAATACATGTTTAGAGGGTTTAACATGATTTAGTCATACTATCGAGGCCAAGAATGCATTTTCTAGTATTATTGTTCCCTAACTAGGTTGTTCTGTCACACTATCAAATATCCATTTGAATGATGTAAATACTTAGGCCAGAGCCTCAAATAGTTGTTTATATCATATTAGAAGTCTACTGATATTTTTCGAGGATTTATCAACCACATATTTAATCTATCATAATATTTTTTTGATGACCGAGAGAACCCACCCCGGGCAAAGCCGACATGGTAAACTCTCGAGGCATGAGAGAGTGTGGTCCGGTCACCCCCCTCCCGCGCCTAATCAGCGTGGATTGCCATTCGCAAAGTGCCTTCGGTGAGGTTCGAACCCGGGTCCTTCATTGGGACTTACCGAGCTCTTACCACCCGGGCTACTATGGCCGGACAATCTATCACAATATTATCTCCTATAAAATATTATTCCATGTCATTTACATCAAAACTCTATTCAAGAGTTCCGCCATGTAGGATATAATATCTCAAATCTAACTATACATTATGCATTTTTTACATCACGAGGCTATATTTTATCAACTAGGCTATCTTATCATTCTAAATTGAATTGAACTTATCAACATTAGTCTTCTGGATAGATGTCCATCTATTTAGCTTAATTTAAAAAAGTTCAAGAGCTTGACTAAGTGTTAGGATGGATTGCATATCCTCGATGATTCAAGTATAATATATATAAAATAAGTTTATCTTTGACGATTTAGGTTAATTCAATGATCAAGTTAAATATTAGTGTAAGCACATGCTTATAATATGAAAATGATTTCACATTATAAACTGTATGGATATATATATCACCCTGATCAATGTTCTATAACCAATAAGACCAAACATATAAATTTTAGGTATCATTCTCTAGAGTGTAAGTTGGGGCCCTATGGTGGGTTTCCAGAGTCATGTGACAAGAGAAAAAAATCATTTCCAATCCATGAAAAAGCACCATTTATACAATCTAAGAAAAGGCTTTAATATCTTTATCAAAGAATATACAAGTTGAATATCAATTCACTTTAAATAAGTGGAAATTATAAGAGTAAATCCCATAACAACAATAATAATAAATTCTTCTAACTGAAGTTGCATAATCTTCTAGCCATCTTTTGGGAAACCAATGGATACGGCCACTTTGCATGATGTGCCTTCTACAACGGGTACATGACCACTCGACTGATCTACCACTCACGATCACTTGAGAGACTACAACCCAATTGCTAAAATCTAATTGGCTACGCGATATTCTCATAGACAAGTTGGAATATCATTCATGCTACAATAATCTAGATGCACCATATACCCTAGGAACGCCATAGGGTAATAGACCACTGATGCTTCACACTGGGATTAATTGTAAGATTTCTAGAACCTTACACATAAACACCACAATAAGTATCCTATCCAATGCAAACCCCACCTCTAGTTGATATCCTGGCCTATCATGGTCACCAAGCACTTGGCTAGTCGTCTTTTAGAACAAGGGGTCTTGATGCCGACTAATTGAGAAGGAGCATTGTATATATGACGAATATTTTCTTGAATTGGTATTCACCCATTTTCTACCACTCTCTGAGTGCCCTTTTGATATTGTTCCTCATTTTCCATCATAGATGTGGTGATGATTCCATTGTTTCTCATTTATATTTGAATAGACTCAACTATTTACGCTGTCTGGGGGGTCACAAAAGTGACGCTTCTACGAGGACGGTTCTCTCGTTAATCCAAAAAAAAAATCACACCACGTCTACGCAGATGTGACACACACCCCAACCTTTTTGAATTGCTTTGGAACCATAACAATGTTTTGGGGACTAAACACTATATCCTGACAAGGTAGTGATTTATTTATTTATTTAGGATTTCTATATAGGTCTTCCTCATCTAGAACATGTGTCATTGTTCACCGTATTTCAATCTACAAGGGTGTCTAATGGTTTCATGCCCCCTTTGAATTACATGTATTTCATAATGCCAAGGGAGAAAGTTGGATATCTATGGTTCAAACTATACTTGATGATCGTTAGATGTATTTCCAAAGACCATAGTTGCTCTACATATTTAGGGGCCATTCAACCATTTCACATCCTCCCTTGTTCATATTTTTAAACAATTATCAGAAGGGATAATGTACTGAGATGTTAGATATCCAAGAAAGGGAAGATGCATATTATTTTTAAAGACCATTGCAAAAATGCATTGAAAGGCTTACCAAATTTAAGGAAAATCCCTTCAAAAGGACCTCTCCTCTTAGAGATCAATTCAAGCTTTTAGTCTCAAAATGAAAGGTTACCCATAATCCCCAATCCATGCATATGAATTGAACAAACCACATTTGGCTTCATTTTGTACCGCTACATGTTGTAGGGATACATACTAGAATTTTGGTCCCATTAAGGCTACTTGTTTGAAGACTATTCAGCTCAACTTGATCCATTTGAACATATATAAGGCTTCCCTACATAGTAAGGCTTCAGTCATCACTTTTATACATTGAGGTCTTAAAATATCCTCATGCTTCATTGATATTAGGCAATGCCTCCAATGTGCCCCTTAAGCATTCATCAGTCTGGGGGAGAGAACCCATTGATATACAATCAACTACAAACAAATCCAACACTTTTAATGGTGCACATAAAGATTCTCTCAAAGAAATCACATTATGACTCCATATTGGGTCACATACATTCTCAATATTGTTTATCATCATAGAGTTAAGCCTAGAATTCAATCTTCTTTAGGAAGGTCATGGATTTATCTAATTAAGGTGTTATCATGGTTTCTTCATTATAAACTTAAATATAGGATGGGAAACTCCAATACCATCCATGCCAAAGGTTGAAGCGACACCATAGCATGCATGGAAGAAAATGACCTTCAACTATGGTTCGACAAGCTTCACTTGCAATTATCAGCTACATACCACCTTGAAGACATAAACATCTCCACAAACCATACAATCTAGTGCATTTTAATCAGAAGTTGAGGGATATGGACATCCATCTATATGAAGGTCTAGGCTCAAGAATAAAAGGGCACATACAAAGATAATACAAACCCACCAATGCCAAAGCAGATGGGCCTTGGGTTCAATGGTCCATTATACTGCCATCCATGATTCACAAAATGGATGCCCTTATGGAAACCTACTCACTGTGGACTACACTAGATGATATTACAAGACAAGGATACCTCATCTACTATAAAAGAAGCTCACAAATGTGCCATGATGAAGAGTGTTTCTTAGGAAGTAGTATAGGTGGGACCTAGGCCCCTAGAGAAAGGGTCTCCACCCTAAATCCCCCTGAACCTTCTCTATAGTTGATGATGGTTTAGAAACAAATGAAACCATAATATACATGATGACACCTTAACTCATTCAGGAGGTAGGTAATAAAGAACAAGATGAATACCTCAACATTGCAACTACCATCAAGGAAATTGCCCTCATCACTAAAGTTCCTAATGGTGTCTAGACTGCCTATGTGGGCTCTGATCTCCAAAATCCGAGATGAACACATAAGCTTTGAATTAAACTTAGCGGAAGCGATTCGTTTAGCAGCGGAATACCAAAAATCAGTGAAAATTAAAACTTTTTGAGATAAGACATTGAAACCATAAAACTCCTTTCATAGATTCAAGATAAACTATTTACATCTCTGTTAATTACTTCTTGAGTAATTATACACAACATGCTACAAAATCTCAAGAGACGATTCAAAACTCAGACCAAGACTCCAAGGACCTGAGAGTACAGAGGACGCATAGGACTGACTATCTATCTATATAACTCAGCAGTCTGAATCTCCACCTGAGATTTACTGCTGCTCCGGGTGCTACTGCTGCTGATACTGGTCACCTGGAGATTGGTCCCTTCACCCTTGGCGACCACCTAAAAAGTTGAAATCTACGGGGTGAGACAATTTTAAATAATTGTCCCAGCGGGAGTTATAACTCTTCGCCAGAAACATGATTATTACAGAATAAGAGAATAACAGTACACAAAGAAGTCATATAAATTTTAGGAATAGTTAGAACAATGTTTCACAGATTGTAATATATTCCTCCTACTAGAAGCAAATCATCTCTAAGATAAACCCACATATCACTTTTCTTTTAGAAATAAAAGGACATTTATAACATCTATTTATTATAAACCCATCATCACCACACTGGCTCTCTTCAGGCTTAGATCATATATCCATCACCTGGCATTATAATAAGGGATATCATGGTCTGTAGCCATACCCTTTCCTACAAGGTGTTAGGATTCCAAATCCACAACATAACTGTATGATTAGTACACATGAAATCGTACTTAACCATATTCAAGTGACACAAGGGTTATTTACATTCATCACCCATAAGTCTGCAGTTAAGCCTTTCATAGGATTATCTTGTAATAGAACTTCACATAGTTACACTCTATATTAGGATCACATTTCATAATTTAACATAGGGATATCAATCCCTAAACATCTTATCACTAAGAATCCGGAAAGTGAGAGTCCAAACCCCTGGACTAATTATAACATTTATTACCAAGAACATCATATTTTATCTGGTCATCTAAATAATATGACCTTTGATGATCATCAGCGCATATTACTCATGACTCATTCAACCTATCAAACTCATAAGTTATCACTTATCAGATAACATACATGTTCTTGAACATTAAACATTAGCATAGCAACTAAGAAAGAAGGATACTAAATGTAACAAGTCTAACTTACATCAATTACCATTTCTCAATTCTCTCATCACAAGTCATCTGTTAAGCATGACCTTGATGGTACTCATGGCTCTCACAACCCATCAATCTCATAAGATGCCACTAACAAGGCACCAGGATATATCGCTATTCATAAAGCTAACAACATGCTTTCAAATGAATATATCATCATCATCCATACCTGGATATGATCATCCTCATATAGGAACCTGCATGGTCAATTCAACTGATAACAATAAATAACTCATTTAAAGAAGTTGTATCTCCCTACTCTTACAAGAGCTAGGTTTCCCTGGTTTTCATCAAATAATGTTTTAAGGCATACATTACATGCCCTCACCCTAGAATCAGGGTTTACTATTCACATTACATGTCATCACCCTTGAATCAGGGTTTACTATTCACATTGCATGTCATCACCCTTGAATTAGGGTTTTTACTATTCACATTACATGTCATCACTCTTGGATTAGGGTTTTTAATATTCACATTACATGTCATCACCCTTGAATTAGGGTTTTTACTATTCACATTACATGAATTGAACTCATATCATCATCATGTATGATAAAACATCACCTTTGGTGCTCTCAGGTTAGGTTAAGATTCATCAATTATCATAGTTAGGGTTTCCATGATTTCACATAGTGGATCATACCCTATTCATGCACATTCATGTATATTGAAGGTATTTTACTTGAGTTTCCACCATAATTGGTACTTTCTCTCTCCTCTAACTAGTAGATGGTGATTACACCACTCTAGATTAGGTTGGGTTAAGTCCTCATTGACTAACACAAGTCAACATATCACCATCATGTGATTAGGGTTTGATTAAAACAAGGTATCACTCAAATGAACCCATTTAAGTTGAAACGAGTGTGAACCCATTTGAATTGAAACGGGTGTAGACTCGTTTGAGTTGAAATGAGTGTGGACTCGTTTGAGTTGAAACGGGTGTGAACCCATTTGAGTTGAAACAGGTGTGGACTCGTTTGAGTTGAAACGGGTGTGGACTCGTTTGAGTTGAAACGGGTGTGAACCCATTTGAGTTGAAACGGGTGGGGACTCGTTTGAGTTGAAACGGGTGTGGACTCGTTTGAGTTGAAACGGGTGTGAACATGAAAGGTGACATAAAGGTTATGATAGAATAGGATATCCTATGTTGAAGCTTCCAATTGGCCCAAGCCATGTTAACCACTTACAAATTGAGTCAATTAGGATGAGCCTCAAACAATTGGACACCAATTTGACCTTCAATTGGAAGCCAATTAGAGTTAAGTCTAACCCAATTAAGGTTTCCAATCGGCTAATCATCAATTTTCAACAATGTGAATCAAATCAAAGTTGAACCTATCAATTGAACTCCAATTGGACCCAAACTTGGCCCAAACGGTCTTGAGATCGTTTGGATGACCTCCAAACGATCGTGAGACCGTTTGCCCAAAGTTTGACCAAAAACCAAGTCGGTAGGATTAGGGTTGAACTTGAATTAGGTCTAAAATCAACATTTTTATCGATTCTTCAACTTATTACAATTGGACCCTCAACCCATCAAATTACCTCAACTTTAGACCTTCAAACGGTCTTGAGTTGTGCCCAAACGGTCTTGAGACCTTTTGGAGGAACCCCCAAACGATCTTGAGACCGTTTGGGTCCTTCAACCCAAAACTCAACAAAATCTATATATGAAAACAGCAAATTCAGCCCGATTAGGGTTAGGATGTTGAAATGCCTTCAACTCTCAATTGGTTAATAATTTAACTTTGATTCTTTGCAGGAATGAAATTCAACATATTATGAACAGGAATCTCAAACGGTCAACTCTTGGTCAACTCACTCAAACGGGTTGAACCCGTTTGCCCAAAAAGTTCAAGTTAATCAGTTTGGAAAATCAACACTTAATTCAATTCGATTGCCTAATTGATTGGCCTTCAACCTACGATTCCTTTGGAGTTAACCCCTCAAATTTGGTGGGTAATTAGCCTACATGATTATGAACAGGAATCCCAAACGGTCAACTCTTGGTCAACGCCCTCAAACAGGTTGAACCCGTTTGCTCCAACCGACCATGTGAACCCGTTTGCCCTTCAAACGGTTTGGTCAGAGGGGGGGGGAACAGGACCGTTTGATAAAGTAACTTTGGTAATCATGCCCACCTTCTTCAACCTCTGTCAAGGTCGGTTATTCCACCGCTTTACTTGCAAAAGTGCAAGGAAGAAGGGGGGTAGAAGAAGAACTAAGTACTAGAATTGCAAGAACAAAACATGCATATAAAGTGTAGAGTTTAGAATTATAAAACCCGCCTTAAACGATGTTCTTGGAGCTCCAAGCTTCCAAGCTTCAAGCCTATAATGGCATCTTGAACTCCAAAACTTGGTCAAGTGTGATTCCTCCAAAGAAATGTAGGAATGGATGGCTAGAACAAGAAAACTAAGTGAGTTATCCACAAAACCAAGCTTGCATGATGAATTCACCCAAGAATCCGAGCTTGAAGATGGTTCTTCTCACCTTAGAACTACTTGGTCGCCTCCCTGAGCTCCAGAGCTTGCCTTAGACGTTTTGAGAAAGAAGAGAAGTGAAGAGAAATGAAGGATCGTTCACTTGGTTTACAAGGAAAAGGGCTTATATACTTTAGGCCATTTTACACCATAAGGACCTCTAAAGCATGGGATTTTCATCTAAGTCCCTCCTTGCTTCTTAGGCACGTCCAAGCCATCTAAACTTAAACCATGTTCATCAAAGCTCAAGATTTAAGGGTAGAAAAGATCAACTTTCAACTAGGGTACACATATGAAGGTCTTCATACACATACATGGTGAATTTTATGCACAAAGATTACTTTTCTTATCTGATTATTTATTGATGCATCTCTTTCATCATTTCTACTCTAAATGATTCCAAGAGCCATATAAGATGCTCTAGAAGGTCTACTTCACAAGTTTCACCCATAATTTGGGTAAATTGCACTTTACTCCAAATTAGGGTTTTTAAGCACCATGATCATTCCACAAGCTGCATCTGAATGCCCAAGCTTGAAAAATCCATCATGCCTCATCAGATTCACTCTTATGATGTTTCATCATCAAGGGTACATCTTAACCTGTGAACTCTGCAAGTTAAACCTCTTAACTGGATAATTGCACATAGGTCCCTGCATTGCAAAACAATACTACAACATTGTTCCTAGGGGACAGGAATGGAAACATATGTTCCTTAGGAGCTTTTATTACCTGCTAAAAGATAATTACAAGTGTTTAATTACATATTTAGGCAAAACTTCTAGGGTTAGGTTATAACCCAGGTCAGGGATGTTACAGCCTAGAGCACCTACAGTCTCAAGACATGATTATATTATGATTCAAGAATTCTATCATCATGTGAAAAAAGTCACAGATCAAATTCCTTGATGAATGAAGGGGATGTCATTTAATTCAACATACTTTGTAAGATTTGTGCCCATGCTCATGGTTGACTCACCATGCCTGACATATTCCATTGAGTGGAGAGATGAGTGAATGAAGAGGGACATGGGGACCCATTTAATGTTCATGACATAGAATACATCACTAATCACAGGGAGGCAACTAGCATAGATATGCATAGATCATTTGATGAAGCTACTTCATAACACCCATGCTCACTGTTGAGTCACCATGTTCAATACATGCCAACTAGTTGAGTGATGACCACATGGAAGAAGACTATAAAATTCCCTATGATGACTATGAAGGTGCTTACAAAATGTTTGAAGGATGAGGTATCAAAACACCATCTTTAATTAAATAATTAAAAAATATGCTATGACTCATTTTTCCTATACTAGTATGTGGAAATTGCCAAATTGGCACATAGATGATTGGACTATCTGAGAATGAAGACATCTCTGATGCCCTAAAAAAACATTTTGAAGAACATTACTCTAACATTGTGAAGACCCAAATATGTCTATTCTTCCATGCTCCATAATGTCCTCATCTTCCACTAAAAATACCAAAAAAATCACAAAATGTAAAAAACCAAAAAGAAACAAATAAGTTCTTGCTAGATAGGTGTTTGATGATTATTTTTCAAAAGTAGCTCAAATATATACAAAAATGACACATAATTTGATGTCACTACTCCCATAGACACACCAAGCCAACCTGATGTAAGTTTCTTAGTGATACAATACCATGTGCATTAAATATATAAGATGTGTTGTTGGTATGATATTGTTCAAAATCATAGATGGGTACAAAATGAAAACTTCCAATGTTAGAGCATGAATACCTAATTGTAAATGCAAAAAAGGTGATTCTTAGTGGTAGAACTTTTCATTGCTTACTCATGGCTGATGACATGGCATGTGTGTCTATCCAACTTATCTATGATTAAATGAGAGACATCATACAGTAGGAGAAACAGAAGGTGGCTAGGTTGGGTGGCCCAAGGACATGGTTATCAATGAGACAGTCTAACAAGTTTCTATATCATTCGTATTCATGAGTATTTTTATTTGTCTGTATATGGTGTTGATAGATACGAGGAACATTAACATATAAAAAATCTAAGGTACCCCAATAGTTCATCCTCCTAAGCTTGCACATGCTTTGTCTCTGTAGAACATATTCTATTTGCTAGAGAGTAAATATAGGGGCTTATGTGGATGGTTAACCAATATAGAACCAAAGTCAAATATGATGATCCATATGTTCAAGGATGTCATAAGATAATATCATGACAATCATGTCTTCCCTCAAGATATCTTATAAATATTCCGGTATGAAGTTGTATACCTCCATTGTTGAAGTATAGACATAGTGAGAATTTATCAACGTATCAAGTCCGTTTAAATATATATATATATATATATATATATGTATATATATATACATGTATATATATACATATATGTATATATATATATTTACATTTATATATACAATTGTTTCCTATATACGAGACACTTATATTTTATTGTAGGTACATATATATATATATATATATATATATATATACATATACATACACACACACACACACACACACACACATATATATATATATATATATATATATATATATATATATATATATATATATATATATATATATATATATATATATATATATAGAGAGAGAGAGAGTCAGGCTAGAATACACTCGAGTGTATCCGGAGCGGAATACGCTCAAGTAGTTTTTCATGATGCAATATTTTTTTTTAAATCTAATCCATTGATCTTCTTAAACATCTCGTGAACAACTCATACACAAAATTTGAGCACATTTGGATATGTATAGCTCATGTTATGAAGACCGCAAAAATTATGCATTTTAAATTAGTTTCGCGCGTCGATTTTGTTGTCCTTGGATGAGTGACTTACACTCATCCAAATGGACTCAAAATTTGTGTGTAGCCTAGTTATAGTATGACGGTGAAGATCAATGGTTTACATTTTTCAAAAAATAGTCTTGATATGAAAACACACTTGAGTGTATTCATGCGATCTGTACACTCGAGTGTATTCTAGCCTGACTATATATATATATATATATATATATATATATATATATATATATATATATATATATATATATATATATATATATATATATATATATATATGGTATATATGCAATATGGATCATATTAAAATCATTTTGATGGTGATTGGTAGCATGTTTGTGGCCAATACCTGTAGACCTTTTGTGCATGGTTGGATTGTTGTTCTTCCTTTTTATATCTTAGTTTGCATACTGAGCCTCTCTCTCTTCTTTTCCTTATGTAAAGGTATTGATTTTTTTCTTTCCTATAGTCCCCTGTAATGTAACTCGAGATTTCTCAATTACCATGTAGTATTAGGATAGTTTAATTCTTGTTATGGAAAAGAAGGCATTCTGCATTAGGCGAGTCAACTGACTCATCAAGCGAACTTTTTTTTAATATAAGTCAGGGGTCGCTCTTATTCATCCCACACCCCTCTTGTGGGCTAAAATATCATAAAAATAATACAACTCCCGCTCTTATAACTCGGGTATTTTCCCCCCAGCACATCAAAAGAAAAAAAACCAACAACCACGAAAACAAAAGCGCAGCAAGAGAGACTAGGATATCCAGGCCCCGCATTATCCAGCCAGTGAGGGATCAGTACGTCTGATTACCACATATGGACGTCCATTCACCTCAAGGTTCAAGAGGCCTCTCACCCTATTTGGAAGCGAAATGGAGGACCAAGGAAGCCAAAGATAGAAGGAGCCAACCGATTGCCTAGTGGCCCAACCAACTGGCTAGAGGAGTCCAGATGACCAGTTTGAGAGACCAATCAACTAACCAGAAGGCCAATCGACTAATTTAAGAGTTGAACCGATCGACCCAGACTGGTTCCAACATAAATCATCATCAACAACAAGATGTTACATATTATGTGGACCTTAGGTGGTAGTAATTCCTTGTGGCTCCAAGGAATTACAATAGAATGGCCATAACCATTCCTTATGTTAATTATTGCATGTTTTCGTTGTGATTATAACATCTATATGATACATATTATAAGTATATGGAAATTGGATATGCATATGTATTTATGTAAAATCCCTCAAATATAGTATTAAGTCTTAGATGCTTCCCATAAGTAACACACATGAAAAAGTTGATCAAATAGCGTAGGTTACGCCCAAGTGTGGTGCACTATCCATCTCATGGAAGTGTGATGGTAGATATGTAGATCTGCAAAAGTAGGGTGTATGTTCTATCGTGTTGCCTTTTGGGTCAGGATTACTAGGCGATCTTAATGAGATTAAGTACCTAGAAGCATGAAGATGGATTATTACAAGGAGTTGTGCAAATCATCTATCCAAGAGTTGCATATAGATGCAATTGAAGAAATTTGCCTACCTGAATATTCAAGTTGTGGGCGATCATCCAAAACTGACTCATGATTTGATGAAATATGGATCTTGGCTCACTAGAAGATTGAATGATACAATCTTCCAAATTGATAAGTGAGGGATATGAATTTGAACAAAATAGTGAGATTGATAGTTAATTAAAGGTCTAATTAAACATCATCAAATTTTATTTTCACCAAACCAAACAAAAAGTGTTTTGACAAATTGTACATTTTCTATTATAGAATCAAATGACAACAAACATCACATTTTGTTTTTGATCAGTCTTTGAGAAGGATAAGTTAAATGGGAATAATTTTCGGTGACTGGTTCAAGATGATGATAACTATTCTCATACAAGAGCACAAGCTCTATGTCTTAAAAACATCAGAGCCAGATGAACCTACTCCCACTACGCTTAAGGCTGATAGGGATGCTTACAAGAAGCACTCTGAATATGCCATAGATGCCAAGTGCCTGATGCTATGCTCAGTGAACTATGAGTTGCAAAGACAAAATGTGCACGTATATGTTATTAAGATGGTCACACATATTAAGGACATGTATCAAGATTAGGTGAGACATGAGAGATATGATGTCTCCAAAGCATTGTTCAAATGCAACACGGCAGAAGCAGATCTAGTAGGTCTCAAGCTTATTGGGTATGTAGAGAACCTTGCAAGACTGGGTTTTCCTTTGGGTTAAGAGTTGGCCATAGATGTGATTCTACAGTCCCTGCCAGAGTCATACAACCAATTTGTAATGAACTACAACATGAATATTTTGACAAGCTATTTTCAGAATTGCTTGGCATGTTGAGAACAACTGAAGCACAAATGAAGAAAGACAAGCCCAATTCTGTGATGATGATCAACAAAGTAAAAGGGAAGTCCAAGTGAAAATGCAAAGCTAAGAAGAGTTCTAAAGCTAGCCATAAGACCAAGTCTTTTGCACTAAAATCAAAGGGAGGGGTTATCAAGGGAGGCAATTGTTACCACTGTCACCAGCCTGGACACTGGAAGAGAAATTGCCCTCTCGATCTGTAGGGACTGAGGAAGAATAAGGAGGGGATAGAGTTCTCCACTTCAAGTATATACTTTATTGAGATAAATTTGTCCACTTCTTCATCTTGGATATCAGATACCGAATATGGATATCACATATGTTCGAGTTTGCAAGATCTGAAAAGAAGTAAGCCTTATGAAAGGGTGAGATCGAATTGTGCATTGGGAATGGAGCAAGAGTTGCTGCCATTGAATTTGAACCTATAATTTATCTCTACCCATGAGGCTTGTAATAGAGTTAAAGAGCTTCTATTTTGTACCTGCCATTAATAGAAACATTATTTCTATATCTTGTATGGATATGAATTTCATATTAAGAATGATCTATATTCTATTTAAAAAGGTGAGATCTTTTATGGCAGTGCCCCAATGCTGTATGTTCTTTATTTATTAGATCTTAATATTAATGTTTATAATGTATATACCAAAAAGGTTAAAACTTGACAACTCAAACAAAACATATATTTGGCATTGTCGTCTAAGGAACATCAATGAGAATCACATCTCTAGACTCCATAAAGATGGATATCTAGACTCTTTTGATTTTGAATCAATAGAGACATGTGAGTCTTGTCTGTTGGGAAAGATGACAAAGAATCCCTTATCACTGATAACATTAATAGGGCTAGTGATCTATTAGGACTCATACATACTAATGTATGTGGCCCTTTTAGAATAAATGCTAGAGGTAGGTATCAATACTTCATTACCTTCACTGATGACTTCAGTAGGTATGGTTACATTTACTTGATGAAACATAAATAAGAACTCTTGAAAAATTCAAGGATTTTAAGAATGCAGACATAACTAACTTGGTAAAAGTATCGAGGCACTTCGTTCTGATCGACATGGAGAATACTTAAGCCAGGAGTTTGAGGATCTTCTTTGAGATTGTGGTATTGTATCACAATGGACTCCACCTGGAACACCATAACACAATGGTGTATAGAACCAACTTGGTAAAAGTATCAAGGCACTTCATTCTAATTGAGGTGGAGAATACTTAATTCAAGAGTTTGAGGACCTTCTACGAGACCGTGGTATTGTATCACAATGGACACCACCTGGAACACCACACTACTAGATATGGTGCAATCAATGATGTGTTTTTCTAGACTTCCAACTTCCTTTTGGGTTATGCTCTTGAAACTACAATCTTTACACTAAACAATGTACCATCTAAAATGATTTAAAAGACATAATGTGAGATATGGATTGTGAAACATCCTAAAATGTCTTTTATGTGGATTTGGGGATGTGAAACTTATGTCAAGAAATTTTTTTTTGAAAAGCTTGGCCCTAGATCAAATAAATGTTATATTTATGGATATCCCAAAGAAACCAAGGGATACTATTTGTATGATCCATTTGACAACAAAGTGTTTATTGCCAGGGATGTTACATTCCTAGAAAAGGAATTTATTTCCAAATGAATCATTGGGGAGAAAAGTATAACTTGAAGAAGTTCAAGACCAACAAGAAAGAATTGAACCTTTAGAGGTACAAGAGGAACATAGAGAGTCACAAATTGCTGTGGAATCTCAAATTCCTCAAGTAATACATGAACCTTGCAGATTTAGTAGGAGATGCCCTAAGCCAGTAAGATTTGGTTATCTTGTAACTCAAGAAGGCGATGAGCTGGTCATCAATGATGAACCAATAACCTACCTAGAACATGTTAAGGGACTAGAGTCTGAGAAATGGCTAGAAGCCATGAGATCTGAGATGCAATCCATGTACACCAACAAGGTATGGACCTTGGTAGATCCACCTAAAGGGGTAAAACCCACAGGGTGCAAGTGGGTCTTCAAGAAGAAGACTGACATGGATGATAATGTGCAAACTTACAAAGGACGATTGGTTACAAAGGGTTCCAGATAAGTTCAAGGTGTTGACTATGATGAAACCTTTTCTCCAGTTGCCATGGTTAAGTCCATCATGATCATGCTTGCCATCAAAACTTACCATAACTATGAGATTTGGCAAATGGATGTTAAAACCACATTCCTTAACGAGAATCTTCTTGAGGATGTGTATATGACACAACCTGGGGATTTTATAAATTTGAAGGATGCAAATAATGTATGTAAACTACAAAGGTCAATTTATGGATTGAAGCAAGCATCTTAGAGATGGAATCTTCAATTTGATGATATAGTCAAAGAGTTCGACTTTAGTTAAAATGAAGATGAACTATGTTTTTACAAGAAGGTTAGTGGGAGCATGATTCTATTCCTAATATTATATGTAGACGACATAATATTGATGGGGAATGACATCCCTACTTTATAAGGGGTAAATGTTTGACTAGGAAATACATTTCTACGAAGGACTTGGGCAAAGCTTCCTATATATTAGGAATCAAGATCTATCGATCTATTCATATACATCTGTAATTGGATCTATCATGTATGCAATGCTATGTACTCGTCCTAATGTTTCATATGCCTTGAGCATGATGAGTAGATATCATTCAGATCTCGGTGATGCCCATTGGACTGTCGTGAAGAACATCCTTAAGTACTTGAGAAGAACTAAGGATCAATTCCCAGGAAGAGTTGGTGGTAAAAGGTTACACTGATGTGACTTTTAAACTGACAAAGATGATTATTGATCACAATCAAGATATGTGTTTTGCCTCAACAAATGGTGCTATAAGCTGGAAGAGTTACAAGCAAAAGATAGTTGCAAATTCTAAAAAAGAGGCCAAGTATATTGTTGCATCCAATGCAACAAAGGAAGTTGTATGTATCAAGAAGCTCATTTTTGAACTTGGGGTGGTTTCAAGCAATAGTGATGCAATTGACCTATATTATGACAATAATGGAACTACAGTACAAGCTAAATAACCCCGAAGAGATTCTATAATGAGGAGATGTGAAAATTGTAGAATGCCCACCGAAAGCAATCTTGCTAACCCCTTGAAAAAAGCACTATCACAACAGAAGCATGATGGTCATGTTAGATCACTTAGGATTAAATTCATGGGTGATTGGCTCTACTTGCAAGTGGGAGTCTGTAGGTATGTATGCCCAAAGAGTCAATCACATGATGATTGTAAACATATAACTTGTAATTATTTGATTAATAATAAAGACAATCTTACATTTATTCTATTTTATTCAGTTATGAGATGATGAAGTAACTTAATAAATGTCTAAACAATGATGTTACTCAATGACGTATGTCTTCGGGTTGAGGACCTGAAAAATGAGATCATACAAATGTTAAGAGTATATACATTACTGTTATATCCCTAGTCAAATGTTATTCTAGAAGCAAGTTAGATAGCAGTAACACATAAGACTAGAGTGTGTGTTAGTTGTTGACGTAATCTCATTAGTCATGATATGTTATATCATGCCAAACACATAGATACTTGTTAGAGAACAATATATCAGATAAACCCACCTTGAGAGTTTACATGGAAACCATTGAATGGGAGTCAAAATCACCTTTGATAGTGATGGTGGTGATTATGGTTCTTAGACTTGAAATCACTACATTCATCACATGTTGTTTGATGTACTTTGTCATCATCCAACTTTTTAGATAATGGTACATCATTCATATTTATAGATGTGGAAACACCAATTATTATTCTAATTTGTGTATCAATCACATTATACCATTCAACAAGTATTGGCTAATATTTACATATTAGTTAGCAAAAGAAATATATGTGACATGCTTAAAGAATTTACTTACATATTAGCACATACTTAAGTTATTATGTTAATATGAGTGTATTATAACATGTCATATTGATTATATCACCTTTTTTTATATAAGTCAGGGGGTAATCTTATTCATCCCGTCCCCCTCTTATGGGAAAAATCATCTAAGGAAAAATACAACTACTGTTTATAACCACAGGTATGGTTCATCAAAGAACCCAAACCGAACCTCAAAAAGGAGACAACAGACGCAACAAAAAAAACACGCCCTAAGACAGGTCATGGCAATCCGGAGCCCTTTTCCTAATATAGATATAAGGGATGATTCTATTCTCCATAAGCATCAGACCTCTGACCCGCCTGGGTAAAAGGGAAGGCTCGGAGAAAATGAACAAGTAAAAAAGAACCAAGCATTTATTAACAATGCCACACAATGTGCTATATTTATTAACAATGTTCATTAAGGAATATCTTTTATCATTGTTTGGTCAATTCGAAAGAACCAAGCATGCGACCTCTTATCCACAAGATTGGGGTTTCTAGAGTCAAAAGCTAGGTTTTGGTATATTACAATTCTCTCGATGAAGAAATCATCTTTCTAGGTGAAGAGATCCAAGTAGATCTAGTGCTAAAATGCCTAAAGAGGTTGTTGTCAGAAATAGTGCTAAGGTGACTAGAAAAATAATAATAGACAACATTAGTGAAGATATAATACCAACTATCAAGAAAGACATGAGTGGGAAGAAATCTAATAACTACATCCTAAATACCTTCTATCAAGCCAACATCTGGCCCCATTATCCAATGTATGGGTTCAAGTTTAGGTTCTCCTGATAAGGTGAAGGCAAAAGAAGGATGTTTTGTTGAACTAACATACTTCCAAAATGTGCCACCACCCAAGTATCATATGGATGACATGTGTGTATCTACCACTCGCCAAAGAAGAGTTAACTATCATGAATTAGATACTCATAAAAAAGCTATAAAAAGTTCACACTAACAAAATATTGTCATTAGATAAGCATACAATGCTATGGATGTCCCAAAGTATGACATCATGGATTATCTGCAAAAGACTAAGGCTAGAATCTCATAGTGGGAGTTGTACCATACATCTCCTATGAACAAGAATGTGGTGTCAAATGCATTATGAGGATCTTTTATTTTAAGGGACATCCATCTTGATATTGTTGCCAACATGGTAGGGTTGATCACTACCACACAAACTAGGACTTTCTCTGATGATAAAATCCCTCAAAAAGTATGAAACAAAGCCTTATATGTCTCTACAACATACCATGACTAACATATCGCGCACATCTTGATAGATGAAGGTTCAAGTTTGAACGTCCCTTCTTTAAGGACATTGATCAACATTTTGTTGAACACTAGGGGACATCCAAGCAAACACCAATGCTTCAAATTAAATGTGAATAAACCGTCTTTGAAACAAGGAGCGCTTCCGATTCTGTCTGTGCTTCAAACAATTTTGTCTTCTCCATATTACCATATCTCTAGAGTCAATAATTTTCTATGAAGAACTACTGAACTCAATCACTTGTTGTCGTTACTCAACAGTTTTTTGTTGAGGTTTATCATGTAGAGGTACTCAAATTGGATCAGTGATCGATTTCTAGGTTTCGTCGTAAACCTAATTCCCAAGCTCTACATGGCAAGCCACAAGATGTTATGGGATAAGTACATCTGAAACTTAAGACTGGAGAAAATATGTTTGACATTTAGTTCATTTTCATACGCATTGACATCCTTCAATATTGTATTGGGTCATCCACAAATACATGAATATTGCATCATTGCATACCACTACATTAATTTATGAAGTACATACAAGGCCATAACATTGTGGTTAGTAGAGGGAAAACAAGGTGAAAAACATCTATAGTGCCGATGTTGATAAGATTGTCAAGGAAGATGATATCCATGTGTTCATCTTTTGATACCTTTAGTAAAATCCCAATATAGGACATGGTTGTATCTAGAAACTACAAAACCCATTGAAGTAGATACACATGATATGAAAAGGAACTTGTCCCTAGAAAGTGGCTAGGCAAGTATAACTAGAGCATCAAGAAGCCCATTCAACTAACAATACACGCAGAGGATGTGATTGGGATACAAACTCTTCATTAACACCACAATCTACCAAATGAATCAACATAATACCATGAAATCCAAGAAGACTATGATGTCTTGTGAAGTGGGTTGATAGAGTCAGGACAACATCTGCTACTATTGACTCAAGATCCATTGAAGACATAACTAGAACCAATAGTGGAAGAGGTTGAGTAAAAGGAAGGATTCCAATAGAATGTCATTATGCCATTTTCTAGGGGTTCTTTAGCCATGCACACTTTACGACAGGATGAGTAAGAAGTCGTGGAAGAAATCATACATGGGGTATTAAAATTTGGACCTTTCATCCTTTGACATAAGTCCCACTTAGGGATGCACATTGAATCCATTTCTACATTGTTGTGATGCAAAATATATAGATATAGTTGACTAAGATTAATTTTCCCTATTATCTATGTGAAAATTATTTCAATCAAAGAAAAACTATGTCTCATTATGAAAAATTCATATGTCCATATGAGAAGTCTAGAGAGACATTTGATTTGGGACAATTTTTCGGCTGTAGAATTAGTTAATATTTATCTTTTGAAGTAAGTAAAATGAAACAAGGAACATGGCTGAGGGACGTAGCCCCCAATCTAGAGATGGAAACTATCATACCATTTTTGAGATAGCTTTGCAGTGCAATAGGGTGAATTTGAGTTCCAAAAATGGTATAAGTAGTTGAAGATATCTAACTAAAAGAAGATGAAAACATAGATGAACATGTATTTCTTTAGCTATATTGATGTGGATTTTCTTTAGGCTCAATGAAACTATGGCATGACTACAAGTTTCTTCCAATAGTTAACCTATACAGAAAGGGGAGTGTGAGGGAAGTGGGTGTAACACACCTCAAAGAATATATACATCAGCTGAAGAAAACCCTATGTTGTCCATAACATGGGTCACTTGGCTGGGAGGAACATTACAAAACATGATAAGCATTACAACAAGATAAATGAAACACCATGCATTGATTGGAAAAATAGATTCATACATTGTTCCTTAATAACATCAACTATTTCAAACTTGAACTAAAACCTAATACATGAAACATAGAACAAATCTTTGACATAAATCTTCTTTGGAAACTTGATATAGGATCTTCTAAGATGTAGATGGCACCCCACCAAGCTAAGTCTTGGGATCTTCTACTTTGAATCACTCACTTCAAATACCTTTGCTCCTGGGTCTAAGCTCTCTTATTCTTTCCTCCTACAGACATCATGTCCCCAACCATGCATTCAAGACAAAAACATGTTAGAGTAAGCGACATTGAGTATTATTATAGCAAAATAATAACTTGTCAATAAGGAAACATGAAATTACTTAAACAGTAAATCTTAAGTTCACATAATATGCTCTTAGTGGTTAATTATAATGTCCTCTACTCTTATGCACCAACTGTGCTCATAAGGCCCGTAGGCTCAACTGAAGTTCCACTTGAACTCATGATTTGCACCAAAGTTCCATAACTATGCTCCACTTGAGCTCATGATTTGCACCTAAGTGCCATAATAATGCTCCACTTGAGCTCATGATCTACACCTAAGTGCCATAATGTTCCATTTCAACTCATAAGGCCCGAGGGCTAAACATTGACATAATGAGGACAAAATAATACAACCAATTACATGATTAATCATTAACTTGACAATTCTTTACTTTAACTGAATTCTGTTTGATCATGATATAAGCTCTTGAAGATAACTTGAAAGCATAAGAAACATTTAATATCATTGATGTGCATAACATTCAAATTGAAGTACATAGTCATGCATATAGTATAAATTGATCATCATGACACATTTATCTTAAAGTGATTTAAAACCCATTATTTAATACTCAAAGTGTATGTACCTACTTACCTCTCTCTTAGAGAAAATCCTAATTTCTTCTTTAGGTCGTAGAAATCCTAATCACGTTGTCAGTGTTGATTGAGACCCTAAATATCCTGAAATAACATGGTTTACATTAATTACCATATGAAGTAACATCTTAAACCCTAATATGAGGTCATTAGGAAATTATGGTCTAGTATTATTAAATTAGGGTTTCAAAACACTAAAATCAGACTCTACATGGAAAAACCTTTCCAAAACATATTTTCTCATATTTTTTTTTGGTAAATAGTTGATTTATTATCAATTCTGGAAGAACTAGCCAATAGAAATTCAAGAAAAAGCAACATGGATCACCGACTCCAAAAAATTGGGTGCGGTCGATTTGAGTTGGTCCAATAAGGTAAAACCAACTGTCTGCGCTGGTCAAACTGACACCTACAACTAGAAGCATATGAAAAAAAACCAAAATTCCACTTATGCCCATACATGTGTGACGATCACATCTAGAAGCTCAGGGGTAAACTCATCAAACAACTAAGGAACATCTTCTTTGCAGATCAGAAGTGAAACATGACTTCCCAATTTGAGATGATCCTGAGATGGAAACTCGACTCTTGATCTTGTCTTTGAAAACAAAGGGGTTATCCAACTTCCCCATACACTGCCAGACCTAACGAGGACTAGATTGGGTCTCACAGTGGTCTAAAATAAAAAATGGAAAGCCACAGAGCCCAAACATGGGAGAAAAAAAGGAAGCTTGTTGGAGCTTGTCCAAAACACCAAAATTGAAAGAAAAGAAAAGCAACCTGAGTTCATTAATCGACCGTCGATGTCTACTATGGTAAAGCTTAAGCAAAACAACATTAGGATCATCTGAATCAATTCTGTGATTATCAAAATAACAACGAACATGAAAAGGGAAAGGTTTTTTGGTTGCCTCATTAGACCAAACTCATTGCTTCAATAGCTTCTCAGGATTGCCAGGAAGATATCTGAGGCCTTGGGGTTGCTGACTCTATTGAGAAAGCGGGAATGATTGTGGTGCTCTCTATTTGTAGGGGGTAGTCAGAGTGAGCCTATTCTGACACAACACTGGAGTCTGCTTCAAACAAGGACTTTAAGCAGGTCAGGGATTCTAGATATGTCCAATCCCTATCACTACTACAGAACCTACCTTTAGTGTCGGTTATTTAAGGCCTTTAGTGTCGATTTCTGAGCGACGCCTATGTGGGCGACACTAAAAGGTCACCCATTACGCGTCGGTTCCAGAACCGACACCCAAACTCTTCGCGCGCGACCGAAAACGCGCCATCAGGGGACTATAGGCATCGGTTATTAGATAAGAAACCGACGCCCAAACCCTTTGCACCACAGAAAGGGCACCATCTTGGGCGCTATCAGTGTCGGTTATAAGCCAACAACCGACGAAATATGTCTTCGCACCAAAAGAATATGTGTCGGTTACATTTAAATAACCGACACTGTAATGTTATGTGTCGGTTGTTTACAATTACCGACGCCTGTTATTGGCGCCAGCTTGGGCACTATCAGTGTCGGTTTGTAGTAAGAAACTGACACCATATATGTTCGCGCCACAGGAAATAGGCGCCGGTTATATCTAAATAACTGACGCCTATTGTTTTTTTTTACAGACCTGCAGACCTGCTGTGGCTGGTCGTAGGATGAGAAACCTGCAATTCAGTTAACTGAACTGCAGGTTTTACGACATCCATTGATATCAGCCAACAACAGGCCACAAACCTGCAAATTTAACAACAAAAATATTCACACATGCATTTAGCAATACAACCTGCAGTTCCATTTTATTTTCACACATTTAGAAACATTCATGTAGCTAGCAATCTGTAGTTCCATTCATTCACATTCACACATGTAGAAACATTCGTATAGTAACCAACACTTTCATTCATTTTCACTCAGACACATGTAGAAACATCTAGACATGTAGAAACATTCACACATATTATAATTCAGAAATTCATTTACAAAATCCCCACTATTTGTATGGTTGTTGCCCATTCTTCTCTTACTTCATTTAATTCTCCCATCGTATAGGGAGCATGTACATCTGGTAAGTCTATTCCTATAGTGGGGTCAGCTTTAAACACTTGTAAAGAGAATGATGTATATATATAATTAATGAGCTATAAATAAGATTGATATATTTCATATTATCTACTGAGACTATATAATACCTGAGCAATACAATCGATGTCCATACAACATGACAGACTAACACATATATAGTACATAACAAGAGCAGCGTCGAATTTACATACAACACTAGCTTAGTACATATATAGTGGGACTTATAAGGTGACGATCCCACCTGGTAAAACAGGTTACCGACAACTACATGTTACGACTGGGAGGTCGTGATTCAGCAACAGTATGCATTAGCAGGAGGACAAACAGATCACCATATGTTTGTCCTCATATGGTGATCTGTTTGTCCTCCTGCTAATGCATACGTTGCTGAATCACGACCTCTCAGTCGTAACATGTAGTCGGTAACCTGTTTTAGCAGGTGGTATCGTCACCTTAGTCCACTATATATGTACTAAGTTAGTGTTGTATGTAAATTCGGAGCTGCTGTTGTTATGCACTATATATGTGTTAGTCTGTCATATTGTTATATGAATCTGAACCACTTGTGTGTGCTGCACTTTATGTATTATATCTGTATCCTGCTTCTCTTCATTGGGGCTTCTTCCTGCATATCCTGCATATCCCGCATAGCTATGTCATGTCCGTCCTGCATAGCCTTCTTCCTATATTTATTTTTCAAAGAGAATACAAACAAAAATTATTAGTGTAGAGTTGGTGAAATACTGATCAATGTCTAGAATTGGAATAGATCAAGAACCTACTCTCAACATCGCGTATGTAATCTCGGGTGAGATTGGTCCTATAGTTCTTTAGCACCCTCCCACAATGTTTAGCATTTGTATTAACTAGAAGATAATGAAACATCAAATCAGAAAATGATATTGATATTAAAAAAGTAAACATTTAGCTTCAATAAAAAAATATAAACATGCATGCCTCTAAAATTGTGATCTTTTATCAATTAACAATCCTTCATTGTGATCTCCGTGCACATATAAGTCATCATTAGCTTCAATATTTTTTGGAGTTGGCAACCCAACTGAGAATGGACTGGAGTCATCATATTTATCATAGTACTCTTCTTCATCTATAGGATCTTCAATGAACTATCTTTTACCATGAAGAACAACCGACCATTTATCATTTGCAGGATCATCGATATAAAATACTTGTTTCGCTTGTGATGCCAATATGAATGGTTCAGCCTTCTCGCCAATCTTTTCAAAGTTCACTAAAGTGAAACCCAATTCATCCACTATAACTCCTTTGGTGTTATCAACCCAATTACATTTGAAGAGTGGAATTCTGAAATCTATGTAGTCAAATTCCCATATCTCTTCAATGACACCGTAATATGACATTTTAGCTTCACGTGGACTCTTATCCTTTGCACTTGCAAAAAACATAGTCGATGCTTGAAGGGTGACCCCACTGTTTTGGACGACACTCTTATCATCTTGGCGCTTTGTGTAATATGTGAATCCATTAATGTCATACCCTTCATAAGACATAACAGTCAACTTTGGTTTAAAGGCGAGGCATTTGATAGTTTCAGTAATATCACCTGGTGTTTGAGATAGTTGATGTAAGACTTTATCTTCAAACCACTTAATAAAAGTCTTGTTATGCTCTCTAGCAAGCCACATTGTATTGGCTCGAGGATATTGTCTTTTGATGAAATTGGTATGTTCCTCGATATAAACGTTCACTTCGTCCATGTTGTGTAAAATATACAAATGACCTTGTACCCACTGCTCACGGCTGATTACTTTCACACGTGATCCCAAAATTCCTTTGCCAAATAGCTCGTCAATATTCTTGTCATTATCAGGAGTGTCATTACCACTGAGAAAGCCATTGCAGAAATCCATAACCTCTCTCGCCACATAACCTTCAATAATACTCCCTTCCGGCCGATAACGGTTTCGAACATCACCTTCAAAAACGCTCATGTATCGTTCAAAGGGATACATCCAATGCAAGAAAACCGGGCCCAAGATTTTCACTTCCCTAGTCAAGTGGACAACAAGATGTACCATGATATCAAAGAACGAAGGAGGGAAATACATCTCAAGCTGACATAGGGTAACAACCACTTCTCTTTGCAAATTATTGAGAGTCTCAGGGTCAATAACTTTGCTGCAGAGATTGTTGAAAAAGAAACAAAGTCTGGTGATTGCAAACCTTACATGCTTCGGCAATATAGATCGAATTGCCACGGGCAATATTTGTTGCATTAGAGTGTGACAATCATGAGATTTAAGTCCTATCAACTTCAGATCTTTCATTGATACCAATCTATGGATGTTGGATGAGTAACCATTTGGCACCTTAACATTTATCAAACATTCACAAAAAGCTTTCTTCTCTTTTCTAGACAACGTGTAACATGCGGGAGGTAAGTATGTTCTTTTACTACCCATTTCACGTATTTCTGTTAATTCTGACCTTATTCCCATTTCACGTAGGTCCAGTCTGGATTTTATCCCATCTTTAGTCTTACCTGGTATATTTAACAGAGTACCAATGATGCTATCACAGACATTTTTCTCAACGTGCATTACATCGATACAATGTCTGACTGTCAAAGAACTCCAATAAGGAAGATCCCAAAATATTGACTTCTTCTTGAATGAAGAATTTTCACTCCATGTAGTACCTTGTGATCTCTTACCAAATTCATTGACAAAGTCTTTTATTCTTTCATAAACAACCTCCCCTGGTATAGGTTTAGGTGCACTGCGTTCCTCATTCAATCCATTGAATGCTTTGCGCTTCCTACGATACAGATGGAATTTTGGAAGAAACCTTCGATGACCGAGATATACATCCTTACCGCCATGTTTTAGTCTTGTTGAATCAGTGTTCTCTTCACATATAGGACACGCTTTAGCTCCTTTGACACTATATCCAGACAAATTCCCATATGCTGGAAAGTCATTAATAGTGCAAAACAACATAGCATGCAAACGAAATGTCTCTCTTCGTGAAGCATCATAGGTCATCACACCTTCACCCCAGAGTTTCTTTAAGTCATCAATCAGAGGTTCAAGATAAACATCGATGTCATTTCCAGGTTGTTTAGGGCCCGATATCAACAACGACATCATTACGTACTTATTTTTCATACACAGCCAGGGAGGAAGATTGTATATAACAAGCATGACTGGCCAAGTGCTATGTTGGCTGCTCAATGTCCCGTACGGATTCATCCCGTCTGTACAAAGCCCAAGTCTTAGATTCCTGACTTCTTCACCAAATTCAGGGAACAATACATCAATCTTCTTCCACTGTGGGGAATCAGACGCATGTCGTAGGATCCCATCATTAATTTTCTTAACATCTGCATGCCACCTCAAATTCCTCGCATCTATCGGATTGGCAAACAAGCGTTGAAACCGTGATATTATAGGTAGATACCACATCACCTTGGCAGGAGAACCAGTTTTGGACTCCCCCGAAGTCGTCAATTTATACCGTGACGCACCACATTTTGGACAATCTTTCAAATTTGCATAGTCCTTTTGAAATAATACACAATCATTAGGGAATGCGTGTATCTTCTTGGCATCCATTCCCATTGGGCACAACAATTTCTTTACCTGGTATGTTGAGATTGGCAGCTCGTTTCCTTCAGGAAGCATTTCTTTCAACAAAGACAGCAATGACGTGAAGCTTTTCTCGCTCCATCTATTGTTAGCTTTCAGCTTATACAATCTCAACACAGCGTTAAGCTTCGTAAACTTAGTACAACCTGTGTATAACGGCATCTCAGCATCATGCACAATGTTTCTAAAAATGGGAGGTGGATCGGTGTGCTCTACCCCACAACTATCCATCATCGCATCAACGATGTCTACTGGAACTGGTTCATTCACATCTACGTCATCGTAGGCAATTTCTTCTTCCATACAAGCACTGTTATCGACATCTACTGGTTTCGGGTTTGAAATCTCTCCATGCCAGTGCCATTCTGTATAGCCTTGTATAATCCCGTTGCACATGACCTGAGTCATGATTTCGTCACCAGTGTTGACTTTCAAGTTGTTACCGCAATGTCTACATAGACAGTAGAACCTATCTCCAGGTTGTTTCCTATGTTCCTCGGCAAATTTAATGAACTGGTGAAGACCAGAAATAAACTCTGGGGTGCAGCGATTGCGAATGGACATCCATGATCTATCCATTCTATGATCAAAGAGAAAACAAGTATATATTAGGACAAGATTATGGTCTAGGGTTAACAAATACATGTGATGTCATTATTATATATAATAAATGTGTACCACATATCCATTCTTGAACACCTAATCTCACTAGTAAGTGTATAATGTGTATTGGGTTTTCAAGAAAATTTCGGTAGCATTTCCCCGCTGTTTTCCAAGTACATATGTACTTAGAGAACAAACGGGGAAATGCTGCCAAAATTTTCTTAAAAACCCAATACACATAATACACTTACATCCTAAGCGATATTAGGTGTTCAAGAACAGTCCCAAACCGGGGACTATCCAAGATTTACTCCTAATGAGTAAATCTTGGATGGGTTTCTAGGCCAACAAATAATGTATTGTCATTCTTATACCTAAAATCCTAGTTCTTCAATTTAGGGTGATTATTGATGTCTTTAAAAGCATGATTGGCAATTTAGGGAAAAGTTCATCATTTACATTCCAAGCATGTCACATGTGTGCATTACAGTTCATCATTAAGCAAGATATAAGCAAGTATGTCATATTAAAATAGACTAAACAATATGAGAAAATAGTAGTGTAATCATGCAAATGGGAACATTCATGGGAACACACACTTCAGTTATAAGCATTCATGTAGCAACTTTCAGTTCCATTCATGGGAACACACACTTCAGTTATAACAATAACTAAACAAAGGGGTTGGTGTACCCCTAAACATGCGCATAATTACAAAAACTATTAATACAGACAAGTCTAGATAGATAGACAACTAAATACTACACCAACATGGTCCCGCATGCATCAGTAACTTCTTTTTGATGATGAAGCTGTGTCACGAAGCTCCTCACTGTATTTAGACGAATCTGAACTGACAGGGGCCTCAGATTCAGATTCCTCATAGATGATATCCGACGCCGTGCACTCATACCGCAGAAGATGATCGGGGGTCTCGCAGTTGTTGTTGGTTATCCAAACTTTGATGGAATTATGGTCAACTGGACGGAGAAAAAGCCTGTTCCAACGGACCACATGAAGCTCTCCAATCCAATCACGCCAACCGGATTTTGATACAAGATTTCCCGCCAAATCATACTCAACCTCGATAACATGTGAATAATTACCAAAAGGTAGGGTCACTTTACCAGGCATGTAGTGTCTTCCTTTTAGAAAACGCCAATGTTTGGGCATGACCAATTGGTTTAAGGAACGATCATCTAGGATGATGTCCAATTGTTCTTCAATAGGGAACGTTAACATTGACATAGAGGCCCAGTTCATAGTGACTGTTATGGGTGGACAGAGACTGCACAATATTAGTATTAACAAAGTGTAAGTACATATAACGATGTTATATATTTTCAGAAAAAGTTGTATAACATCAGTTAACCTTTTATTGCTTGTCATAACCAACTTTATTATGGTAGACATGATAGCTTGAAAAGAAGTCTACAAATGTACTTAGAGAACAAACGAGGAAATGCTCCTAATGAGTAAATCTTGGACGGGTTTCTAGGTGCTTACTAAAATAGAACCATTATATGGAACTAATCCTACATTATACACATACTTTTCCTGAGTAAGATAATGTGCACTTCATGGAATTATTAAGATCTGAATATATATAAGTTGTTTCTACCTACTTTGATGGGATTTTATAACATTCGAGTCTTCCATTTATAACATTAAGATCTGAATATATATAAGAATCCCATTTGATACACACGATTGAGAATCTTTCACGATACTAGGAAAATACACTAACTAGATATTCATTTAGGTGTTAGACATCAATATGTGTATGAGCCCTAATTAAAACTGATTCTTATAAGAAGTTAATAAATTAAAAAAAAATGCCCAGTAGCAGGGCGGCACCTTGAGGGAAGACGAGCAGAGGAAGAAGAAGAAGGCAGGGCGGGCACCTTGAGGGAAGAGGAGCAGCGGCCGAGGCAAAGTCCTAGCAGCTTTCGGTGGCAAAGAGAGGAGCGGAGGAGAGGGCGGCGAGGCTAGGAGACCTAGCTTCTACCGGCGACGGAGGAGAAGAGGCCGGCAAGCGGAGAAGAGGCCGGCGGGCGGAGAAGAGGCCGACGGCGGAGGAGAGGCTGGCAGGCAGAGAGGGAGGCCGGCGGGCGGGCGGAGAGGGAGGCCGACTGCTTCTCGCTCGACGGCGACGAGCGGCGAGCACGGAGGAAGGAGCGGCGGCGGCGGCAGGGAGCAAGGGAAATCGCCGGAGCTAGGGAAATCGGGAACGAAATAGGGAAATGGGAAGAATCGTTCGGGCAGGGTGAGCTATTAAGTTGAAAATACGTGTCGGTTCTTTAAAAAACTGACAACTAAACCTACAGTGTCGGTTCTTTGCCACAAACCGACAACTATACTAGATTATAGTCGTCGGTTTTTGATTAAACGACAACCGAAAACTATTCCTATCTCACGAATACCCTTTAGTCGTCGGTTATTTAGTTACGAACCGACGCAATATGTAAAATATTGGAGCCAATTTTTTCGCTGGAATTTTGGGTTTGGCGGTTGATTTTAGGTGTCATTTTTTTATTAATTAACCGACACTTAATAAAAGCGGTACCCGTGTCTGGTCGACCTTCACGGATTGGATGTCGGTTTCTGTTCAAAACCGACACAGTAGGGTTTATGTGTCGGTTTTTGTATACAACCGACACCTTGAAAAGTGACTTTATAAGCCATTTCTGTAGTAGTGTATTGAAGTAGGGCTCTCTGAGTCTGGCCATCGGCAAGGAAGGTGGAAACTATTCTTTGCGTGTGTGGGCTCGAGCAGAAAATGGAACACAATGCAAAGAGATCAGGGTTGAAGGGACCCTGCGCACAGGATGAGTCCAAATGGGACTCATGCGTCAGGC
This sequence comes from Alisma plantago-aquatica, assembly GCA_963693085.1. Taxonomy (NCBI): domain Eukaryota; kingdom Viridiplantae; phylum Streptophyta; class Magnoliopsida; order Alismatales; family Alismataceae; genus Alisma; species Alisma plantago-aquatica. The sequence continues at coordinate 771,245,175 of OY856410.1, forward strand.
AAAGATGATACCCCCATCTCGCAGATCTTCAAGGGTCCAAGATTCTAGAGTGGAGTGGGACTCTTGTCCACGTGACACCCATCACTAAAACAAGATATATGGTTCTAATGTAATTGAAATTACATTTATGATTATATAGTGAAGTTAGGTATCTTCTTTCTAAATCAAATTGGGACATCTAGAACTGTCCAAATACAATGAAAATTGTCATGTTGGCTAATTCAACTATGAGAAATCTAAAAGTTAACATTGTATTCTATTTAGAGAGTCACAACCAACTATGCTTTCCAATATAGGATAAACATGTCTTCAATTATTTAGGATTATGAAAAATGAAATAGTGGCCCATAATTAAAGGGAGTTACTTATTATCAAAATAAATGCATATACGTTTAATTAAGTCTGATTGTAGATATTAGTTAGGTAAATTGCACTTTGAACTCACATGTGTCACATATTGGACAAAATAGAGTTTTATCAGCAAAATAAATTAGAATTGAGTTGATAATGTGCAACTATTTAAGAAATTTATAGAAAACATTGTTTTAATAACACCTTTGAGTCTTTTAATCACATTAGAATTAAATTGAAGCATCAAATTTAAATAAAAAAAATTCTAAATATGGATTGATTCATAAGTTTAAAATTTCAGGGATGTTATAATTCTACCCACCTTAAATAATTTTGTCCCCAAAATTTCCATATACTATCCCACCTTAGGGTTTTCCTTATTCTGTGTATCCTAATCCCTAAAATCATCTTAATGTCTCATTATTATACTTAACACATGGCCTTCTCAGGGTTAAACACTATCGAAACCTACCTCATTATTAAAACTGGCACATGGGTAAACCCCTTATGAATCTATGTCATCATGATTGACATGAAAAAGAAAATCCTTCTACCTTTTTCTTTAGGGGTCTATGTTCTACTATGGATCTATATCAAATTATCCACCCTTTGTATATGCATGTTTGGTCGTGCTAAGGAGACGGTCTACACTGCTGACCAGGACAATGATGAGCGTCTGAAGGAGAAAAGGAGGAAGGCCCGACGGCGTGAGTTGAGCAAAGTCTCCACCCTCCGGAACCACGTATCGGCTGACTACGCGACCAAGGTTTCTAAATGACCCTTCTCTCATGGAATGTGAGAGGGGTGTGGAATCTTACCGGCAAGGTGAGATTAGGAGAGTCATCCGTGAAGCAAACACCTCTCTTGCAATCATCACAGAGGCACAAATCTTGGCCACTAATATAGATAAGGTAATTACTTTGTTTCCTATGGGTTGGAGTTCCTTCTCTAACCATGAACAGATCCAAGGAGGGTGCATCTGTTGGGGTTTTGATCCCAAGGTTTGGGAAGTGGAAGTCCTCAATTCTACACCTCAAACAATCACTGCTAGCTGCCACAACAAAGGAGGAGCAGACCTCCATATTATGGTGGTCTATGGTTATACAAGAACGAGAGAGTGAAGGGACCTATGGGCTAACATCACCAACATGTCCAAGTTGGTGGAGGGACCATGGATTCTGATGGGTGAATTCAACTGCACCCTCTTTGTGTGGGAAAAGAAGGGAGGACGTGAGCGTGGCCTTAGGGCCATCAATGACTTCAACGGCGTGGTGGCCACATCAAGCTTGATGGAACTCCCACTGTAAGGGGGAGATGTTACATGGAGCAATCTACAAGACGAAGATATAAGGGTTGCGTGCAAGCTCGATCGGGTTCTAGTGAATGACCAATTCACCCTTATCTTCCCCACGACGGTGATGACTTTGGCCTTCCCGGCAGCAATTAGCGATCATGCAACACTGCTTGCCACTCTTACGTGACCAGCAACCAAAAGGTTGAAAATGCCCTTCCGCTCACTCAATTACTGGTTGGAATGGGAGGGGTTTGATGAGATTGTCAAGAAGGGATGGAATCTCCGGGTTGAGGGAAACCCTTTGTTATGTCTTATGAGGAAGCTACAACACACGAAGAGTTGCATTAAGACATGGGCGTTGGAGAAATGCAATGTGACTAAGCTCAAACGTGACGTGCTATGCGAGTTTGAAAGTACAAGCAAGGGCCTTCAGCAGCATCCCCTTGACCAGGTTCTCATCGATACAGAAAGAACTCTACGCACACAGCTGGATGCCTTGACCAAGGCCGAGGAGTGTTACTTTTACCAAAGAAGTCGTGCTAGGTGGATTTCTGACGCTGAAAGGAACACATCCTTTTACCAAGGCGCGGTGAAAAGAAAAGTGATCAGGGAGACAATATATGAGCTGATCTCGGCAGATGGCCATAGATTGAACATGCATGACGACCTTTGCATGGAGGAAGTCTCATATTTCAAGGAGTTGTACAACGGGCGCGATACCTACCAATTTTCCAACCCGATCAAACCAGCCCGATCTCTCAATGATGCATAGAAGACAAAGCTGTGTACGAGGATCTCATCGCTAGAGGTGAAAGAAGCTCTATGGTCCATAGGACTTGACAAATCACCTAGCCCGGATGGGTTTAATGCGAGGTGGTTCCATGCAGCCTGGCCTATTATTGAGGAGGATGTATACTCTGCTATCCGGTGGCTGGAGGAAGGAGGCAGCATGCTCCGCGAATGCAATCATTCCTTCCTTGCACTCATGCCAAAGACAAACACGACGTATACTATGTGGGATTTTCGTCCCATTGCTTGCTATGGAGTTGTCTACAAAATCTGGGTGAAGCTCCTAGAAAGAAGACTCAAAGAGGTCCTGCCTTCCCTTGTTTCCCAGAACCAAGGAGCCTTTATCCCGAGCCGAAATATTACAGACTGTGCTCAATTAGCTAGAGAATTCCTATAGGGCTTCAACATTAAAAGAGAGAAGCCAAAAGTTTGTATCAAGCTCGACATCTCAAAATCCTATGACCATGTCTCTTGGGGCTTCTTGTGGACTATCCTAGAAGACTATGGTTTTCCTGCCACATGGATTAGGTGGATTCGTGAATGCACCCAATCGACCTCTTTCTCAGTGCTGGTAAACGGATACCCTAGTGGGCTCTTTACAAGCAATCAAGGTCTACGACAAGGTGACCCCTTGTCACCTCTCTTGTTCACCCTCATTATGGAGCAACTCACGCTTATCTTTGAAGACATAGAGACCAAAGGGAGGCGCAAAACGTTCTCGGTGAGGGGCCACCTATGCTTTCCTCCAAGGATCGGTGGGCAACCTTAGGGCGGCTAGGGATGGTCTTAATAGATTTGCATCCATCACGGGTCTTCACGCGAACCCGTCACAATCCATGTTGTTTGTTTCTAAGGCAACACAACAGATAGGTGGGTTATTAGCTGTAGCAATTAACATGCCCATCCACCAGCTGCCATGCACGTACCTTGGCTTCCCACTCACTGCTGGCACGGTATACGCAAGACACTATGGGGCATGTACAGATCGGTTACGGACGATGATAGATAAATGGCCAATTAACCGGATATCGTTTGTTGGAAGAGCACTGCTGATACGAACCAACATCATAGGCCTTATTACCTTCTGGGTGATGCAAGGTCATATTCCACAAGCCGTGATGGAACGGCTGTAATCCATAGCGAGTAATTTTCTATGGGGGGAAAGCTCATACCCTATCGTGGGAGAAGTTATCCTACCCGCTGGAAGGAGGTTTGGGTCTCAAGTAACTCAAAGACTTAGCTAAATGGGTCACTAGAAAGAAAGTGGACAAGTTCCTTACAGATTCTAAATCTGTATGGACAAGGTGGATGAGGAGAAGGTACGGAAGATCGTTGGACTTCCGACATTCAATGAGGCACGGGTTCTCCTGTACTTGGAAGAACATGGTGAAGGAGTATGATGAATGTCGTGGAGAATATGTGATGAACGAGAGGGGCGTCCACACATGCTCAGAGGTGGTCCATGACTTTTGGGAGGCTATTCGTCCCCAGAAACCCAGATGCAGCTTCCTCACAGACCTATGGCATACACTATGCATACCTAGATGGGCAGCGACGGCGTACAAAGCGAGACTGGGGGCACTTCTTACAGCAGATAGAGTGGCCACATGGGAGCCATACACTTCCACATCTTGCTTGCTGTGCAACAACAAGGAGGAAACGACCCAACACCTATTCTTCTCCTGCACCTTCGCCAATGCCGTATGGAAAGGACTCACTCCAGACCAATTGGATGCCCCGACGTGGAATCCTTGGACGCATCAAGATGACCTGAAGGGTGTGATGAACAACAATGTAAGGCAACTGTACTTGCTAGTCCTAGCTGCTGCTACGTACTTCCTATGGAAAGAAAGAAGCAAGAGGACACACTAGGAGCGCGAACAAACTCCTGCAATGGTCACTGCGTTGATCAGAAGGTCCATCAAGAACATCCTCTTTGTACATGTAGATTGGAGGGAAGGCTTACCATGTGGGCTGGCAATCGCGTGGGACGTCCACTGAGCTTGCAGTGCCCGTGCATTCACAATCGCACGACTTCCTTCCCACATGCAAGCTGTCATATGTCCCGGGCCACCGTTTTCCTCTGTGTGCGAGCGCCTTGGTACCTGATTTTGAACCTATGTGAGCGGGTGAACTCTCTGTGGCATGTTGTTGTTAATTATATGTATAGGGCGGCCGTATGTGGTCGGTCCCTTACTCTGGTGGCTCGTCCACACCTACATAGGTACTTTGTACTCCTAATCGCTTACCATACCGGTTGACTTGCACGACCTTGGATCGGTGGAGCGACGATATGCGTGAGGGATTAGATTAGGCCCAAGGGCTTTTTTGTTTTGTTTGCACCCTGTAAACAACTTTGTACGAGCACGTTGTGCTAAGGGCTAGTTCTCTAGTCCTTCATCGAATAAATTACCAAATATTCTGATGTTTGGTCGTGCTATAAACAAGATTAGGTTTAGGTGACTATGTGTCTCAAACTCTTAATGCAACTCTTGTTTTCTTGGTTGCCTTTGGATACATGTCGACCGCTCATATATGCAAAGGTGACATATTTTTATCATACTTATCTTAGCACCTCCTTCATGCACATGTCCCATACCATATGCACTTGAAAGGACAAGACAAGCATGATTATGCATATAACATTCTCTCTACAAAACCCCATGAGCCTATGTCCCATACCAAAAACAAGTGGGAAAAAGAGAGAGCATGCTATATACAATTCTAGAGTTAATATAAGAGTCCAAAACATCTACACACATGACCATAATCCTCATTTGAACTTATGTCTCTTATCTAGACCTCTACTTTGGTTTCTAATATCTTTCACCTACTTCTTTTAAACCTAGGGTTAGAACATATGAATCTTTAGCTTAGTGGCCATCTACTTGTTGCTCTGATACCATATTGTAACGCCCCTCCAAGCACATATACATCAGCGGAAGTAAACCCTTTATTGTCCATAACATGAGTCACTTGGCTCAGAGAAACATTACAAAACATGATAAGCATTGCAACAAGATAAATGTAACACCATGCATTGATTGGAAAAATAGATTCATACACTGTTCCTTAAAGATAAACTAATAGCATCAACTATCTCATACTTGAACTAAAACCTAATACATGAAACATAGAACAAATCTATGACATAAATCTTCTTTGGAAACTTGATATAAGATCTTCTAAGATGTAGATGGCACCCCACCAAGCTAAGTCTTGGGATCTTCTACTTTGAAGCACTCACTTCAAATAACTTTTCTCATGGGTCTAATCTCACTTATTCTTTCCTCCTACGGACATCACGTCCCCAACCATGCATTCAAGACAAAAACATGTTAGAGTAAGCACATTGAGTATTGTTATAGAAAAATAATAACTTGGCAATAAGGAAATATGAAATTAACTTAAACAGTAAATCTTAAGTTCACATAATATTTTCTTAGTGGTTAATTATAATGTCCTCTACTCTTATGCACCAACTATTCTCGTAAGGCTAGTAGGCTCAATTGGTGTTCCACTTGAATTCATGATTTGCACCAAAGTTCCATAACTATGCTCCACTTGAGCTCATGATTTGCATCTAAGTTCGCATGATCCTACCTAACAGGTAGATCAATATCTAGGGTTGAGTGGCATGGCACTACCCATAGGTATCCCAATCCCTAACTCATGGTGTGCTAAAGAGCCGCATGGCACTATCCATAGGTAGCCCAATCCCTAACTCTTGATAACCTGATGGTCCCACTTAACAAGTAGACCCTTTACCAGGTTACCCTTTTCATTATTAGCAAAGCCACAGAGGAGACCCAGGATCTGAGCCAGTCATGTATACATAATTATGATGATAATCGTAGTCACTTTATAGTTGCATGAAATAAAAGTCATTCAAGCAGTTATTTCCAGGCAACCGATAAAACATCTGAGAATCGTCGTGAAACTAAAGCGATTAACCATAAGTATAACCACATACTTGTTCAGCCGAATCAAGATAGAATTATTCCAAGCAAGTATGAAATCTAGGCAAGCAAGCAATTCACACAACAAGGTTCCTGAAACAACCATACAATTTCCTTCATTGCTCATGTTATCAAGATCTATCCAATCTAACTTGCTTCCTAGGGTTTCTATTTACTTTTAGGGTCTCACTTGCAATTAGGGTTTCATTATCACTTTCGCTACTACAAACCCTAAATCAATAAAATACACATAAACCCTAATTATCTTGTTCTATCAGGCTTAGGATCAACAATTATCAACATATTTCCAAATAATTTGCATTATTCAAATTAATCTCCTTCTTTACCCCAGATCCAGGTTTCTACATGCATTATCATGGATTCATAGATTAAAACCCTAAAACGAGCAACTTCTCATCTAAATCAGATTTGATTCTTATTTTATCATCCAACATGCTAATAATGCTTGAATTAACCAGTTAGGTGTCATAGATTCGATCTCCAATCTCAATTAGGGTTTTTAATCACAATTCAATACATTATATGATCACATTAGACACCTTTGAAATTAGAAGAGAAATCAGGTTCTCATAACATTTTAATTGAATTTCTCACGTTTTTCTGATCAAAATTCATATATAGGTTGTCCTAATCGGAGTTACCATTAATTAGTTACAAATATTACAAGATAAGTTACAACAGCTCACCTCTAAACCTGCTCCATGCGGGTCTTTGCTAGACCAAAGTACGATTTTCACCCTCTCACCCTGGGTTCAGTCTTTATGGCACGAGGGATATGCTGGTAATTTTCCTGCTATCCCTTCTTCTTTCTCCACTCACGCTACCTGCAACGCATCGCCAGGGTGGGCAGTCAACCCCCGAGTTGACTCCAGGCCAGAAGACCCTGGAGAAGGAATCGATGTAGGCGGACCCTCCGTCTTGGCTCCCTGAACTCTCCTGGCCTTCCACCGACGTGAGGTGGTGGCGGGAACATACCAAAGCATGAGCCCGTCAGAGATAGAGAACAACTCCATAGGTCCGATGACACGACGACGACATGGGACGGCAAGGTAACAGATCATGAGAAGTTGGTGTTTGTCGAACGTGCTTTACCCCCCTTGCTCGTGGGGTTCCTACCCCTTATATAGGTAGGGAAGATGCCTGCGTGAATCCCATGGAGTCCAGGCTCTATCAGACATTGGGCAAAGCCCCAATGGTGCACGAAACAAAACCACCCAAGCGTCATTAGATTTGTTTTATTCTCCCGAACTCGGATATACACTTTTTAAGTTTCCTTATTGATCAGGGTGAGAGCTATATATGTGGGGAGATTGTCTACTACTGTTGCTATCAGACTGGAGGTCGGAGATGATAGACATCTGTCCGATCTCAATCCAACAGTCTCCAGTGTGTGCCCATTATATTTCTAAAAGAAATCAAATTGTGACATATAATACTTTCCTCTACACTTTATGAATTTTTGTAAAATATATATCTCCCAAATCATTGTCTAAAAGAAAATGTGCCTTTTTAACAGGAAGATGCTAGGGTTCACCGCTCGTGGAGGCGGCTGTGGAATGTTTGTCGACACTGCATTCCAACAACATACTTTAAAGACGGGCACAGGAGTGCACGTCACTAATGCCACAGGCTCCTGCTTACTTGGCTCCGGTTCACAAGGGTTGGCTTTGTCTGTCCTGGAAGCTGAGATCAAGAGTATCATTCATGCAATGCACTTATGCATCAATAGGAATTGGCATAAGCCAGTGATCTTATCAGACTCTTTGTCTGCCATCACCCTTCTACAACAACCATCTGTACCGGCCTACAGGTTGCAATCTCTGAGAAGGGGGTTCGCCCGCGGCCTCCTCCACCTGCCGGATCTTCAACTCGTCTGGATCAATAGGAAACACAACCAAGTAGCAGATATTCTTGCTAAACGATCGATGTACCTCTCATCACAGTTCAGCTTCTCTACTGTAAAGCCAGACTGGTTGTCAAAAGACATATATATCCTACCTCATCGAATATGGCCCGCAATAGAGAGCGGGATGAATAATAACTGATCTCTATATCTAAAAAAAAACGTGCCTTTTCTTTAGGTGCAAGATATTACTCAAAAATGTATATTTCTCACCTATTTTCTCTTTCGTATTTTCTTATTTCCCATTATTTCTATTCCTTGTAATCCAATAAAGCAAGTGGGGTTCGAGATATCACTCATTATGACCAAACCCTCACTTATCTCTTTATTTCTTGCATTATCTCCTTTATTTCAAATGTTCTTGATTTATGTTTTATTTCTGGTTTTTCTTTTGATTTATCTCTCTCCTTGTTTATTATTTTTCACTCGAATTTTAGAGGAAACTCTATCTTGGCATTATGTACTTGTATATTAAATTTGAAACCCAAATTCCAAAGGAAAAGGGGTGTTTCCTTCATATGCACGTTATTCATTAATAAAACCAACTTAATTGATATTTCCTCTTTCTTTTGCCATTATCTTATCATTTTGGATTCCTTGGACCTCAAGGAACCCTAAAGGCATGAAATCCCATCTTGGGAATATTCCTTAGCCTTTTCCTTATCTTTTATCCATTTTCTTATTTATTCCTTTATTCAAACAAATTCTTTTTTCCCTCACTTTTTCTTTTTATTTCAATTGGGCTCAATAGCTACTAAAGTCCACAAATCAACCAACAAGGCTATTGTAAATGAAATCCATTTTATCAAACAAACTATATCATTATTTGTTTAAATATCTTTAATAGGAGAAATTACATTTCTCACCAAAAGAACCCAAAAATTGGGGTTGTAACAACCAGGGAAGTAATGAAAAGCTGGAGGTGGGGTGAGGGGTCTCTAAATACTAGGATGTGGGGGCATCAGGTGGGGTGCATCCTGAGAAATCAAATGGAGTCGGTGAGTATGTGACATAAGATGGTGGTTGACTGTCATGAATAACTAGTGGTGGGAGTGGAGTGTATAGAACAGAAGAAGGAACTGCTCCATAGTAGGATGTTGGTGGAGGTGGGGGTGATGTATGAAGAAAATGAACCGACTCCTAAAAAGTATGGCCTTGTCGGTCCCCATGCCATGAACTGAGAAGTGGGAGTGGGAGTGGTCTCAACAGCAGTAAGCACATGAGTAGGAGTAGGAGTAAGAGTAGGAGTGGGCTCATGGGATGTGGTATGAGTGGGTATGGGATCATACGGGCAAGCGTAGTCGGGAAGACTATCAAAGTAAGTCCTCTAGATGCCATAGATGTCATCTCTGATATGTGTAAGAGCATGCTATAAAGTCACTCAGATCCGCACATGTGATTCCACCTGTTCAAACAAAATATGTACAAATAATAAAGACCAATTGCATATATTACAAATAATAAAGACAAATAATAACAATTTGTAAAAGAAATATAAATGATACTCACAAATTGTTGTTGACGATAACTTTGTGGGTAGTCTGTGGTCAGAGGCTGAGCTGAAGGGGGCAGTACATACTGGGGATGATACCATCCGTAGTGCGCCTGTGGACTGAAGTCTGTCTCCGCTGGTGGAGGGGAGACTAAGCTCGCACGCCTGTTGTTCCACAGTTGCACCTCCCACCTATAATGATGCAACCAATCCTCAACCGCATGACCCCTCCCATCTATCCTACTAAGGCGTGGCAACTCCATAGTAGGTTGTACTTGAACAAATCTGAATTGTCCAAGTACTCTGTCAGGGAAGTGCCACTCTACTACTGTGTAGCATAGTAAAGGCACTCGTGCCAACCAAATATCCCGACCCTCTCGACATAAGGTTGGAAGTCTCTCCAGAATATCAGCAGTGTAAGGAGTTAACTATATCGGTTATTCAAATAGATACAACATGTAACATATAAAACAGAGTAAATTGCATAAAAAATACAACATATATCATACAACATGTTAGTAGAAGTAAGTTATACATGAGAGGGGAAAATCTGGTCAAATGTTGAATCATAAAATTAGACCGATCCTCTCATAGAATCACTCCTTTCAAGAAATGTAGGCCACCTATTAAATTGACAAACAAAATTTAGATAAACATTATAAAATGTTTGGACAAATGTATAAATAAATTGTGTAAATCTTTACCTGTAACCCAAGGGAACATCTTCTGGCCACTCCCCCCAGTTCATAACCAGTGAACCTGGGCGTCCAATTCCTAACCTCTCCCAACACCACATCTGCAGTAGACATACACAACCAGACAGGTGGGCATTTTTCCTAGAACATATGGTAGCCTTATATAACTCCATATACAAGTATGCTAAAGTTGCAGCACCCCAAGATAGAGTGATACAACTAGCAAAGTCAGACAGAAGCGGGAGATACCATACATGAACTCTGTTCCCGGTACTATCAGGAATAAGGTAACTACCTATAAAGTATAGGAGATATGATCTAGTATACCTTATCCTATTTTATATTTGTTGTTCTTCATATCCCAAAGTGAAATCCATATCCCTAAAGGTCTCACGCAACCATATCAAGAAGATATGCCCCTTCAACATCCCATCTGGTGCATCTCCTAAGAAACTCTCACAAAGTGCAGACCATGAAGAAAATTGCCCCTCGTCTACGCCTAAAGGATATGAAGCTATAACCGGTGGCCCATAAATCCTAAGGCCTAAAAAAACTGCAACATCCTGAAGGGTTACACTCATCTCAAAAGGGGGAAATCTAAAAGTATTGGTAGAGTTGTCCCACCGGTTAACTAAGGCAGTGATTAAATTGGGATCAATGTGGATAGGTCATAGCCTATGAATAAGCCCAAAAATAGACAAAGAAATGTTTTCCAAAACACCCAGGTCAGTAACAGTCCACTGTGACAACATAAAGTGGTCCTGGGAGAGTCGGAAGGATGCTTGTCTAGGAGCCATATCTACAAAAAGTGCAAATATTACATTAAATGAAAAGTGCAAATATTACATCAAATGAAAAGTGCAAATATTGTACAACATATAAGTTTGTCAAGATTCTTCATTAGATAAGATGAAATTAATTCAAATACATGAACTACCAAACAATATTAAAATACAACATGCACTACTAAAAGAGAAATATTACAATAATTAGTTACTGCATTTGATTCAATATCTCATCTAGAGGTTCATAAAATGGCCACATTTGATGTACAACTCGATGTATCTCTGGATGTGATACAGCTAACTGGTTTTTAACTTGTTCATTGATTGGCATTGCTTTCTATTTTGTGTGATCCCAATACCAACTAGGTAGCTCAAGAAATTCTTCATACATGTGAAACATTTGCTTTAAAAATTGCCAATGATATTTTTCTTGTTCTTTTGTCACTATAATTCCTAACTTTTTGTACAACAAATCCGGTACGTCATTCCAGTCATCATCAAATAGAGTTTGATAAGCCATTTTTCCCTATAGACACTTTGTAGCTATTATTTGGATTAACTCTACGGACATGTGAAATGTCCATGTCCTTCGATGAGCCATCTATAAAAAATAACAAATTGAAATTGAAATTTCATGACTTGATTAAAATTGAAATTGCAAACATTACATGACTTGATTAAATTGAAATTGCAAACATTACATGACTTGATTAAATTGAAATTGCAAACATTACATGCCTTGAGTAAATTGAAATAGTAAACATTACATGACCAGACATCATATTACATTAGGACAAATGCGTCTATTATGGCCCTTTTTACCACACTTATGATAATGATATATATATTAATTTGGATCAACATCCATAGTTGAAGGCCTTCTTTTTTTTCTTTGGTCTTCTAGCGTGCATTCGTTTCCTTAGGGGTGTAATAAGGGATAAATACCTCTGCTTTCATCAAAATGAGGCCAATACCTCTTGTCGGGAATACCACAAAATTCAATTTTGAATGCATTTAAATAAGCTTCATTTGTGTAATATGGGCTCACAAGTGCATCAGTATCATAATTGATAGATCTTGCATCTATCCAAACATGACCACATGGAAAATGCCATTGTTGTGGAAAACCACAACTGCATTCGGTTACACCATTTGGAAGCACGAAGACTTGAAATTGATGTATGTCCATGTCTTCAACAAGCCATTCATCATTGTTCACGCGGATGTTTACTAATAGTTTTTGTGCAACTTGTGCTACATCAAAAAGCTTATCATGAAACCTAAAGGGCCATTTAAAACCCTTTTGTGCACGACCATATGCTTGATTACGCCTCTCCAACTACATTGTAACAGAGCGATAGTATGTGGCAACAATAAGTGCCTATATTGGTAAACCTCTAACACCTTTTAAGACTCCATTTAACCCTTCAACATGATTGCTAGTCAATGACCCATACATGTAGCCTCTGTCATATGTGAGAGACCATTGTACTGGATTTTGGACTATCAAATACTCCTTAGTCGCTAGTTTCATAGTTTCTATATCATCCATTAGATGATCAAATTCATGTGTATCAGTTGTGGATCCCACCTTCCACAAAAGTTCATTCAACTCATGTGACTTGAACTTTTGATGGAAGTTCTCACGAAGATGTCGAAGACAATAACAATGTTGAGCCCAGTTAAATTTTGACCTAAGTGCTTGAAAAATTCCACTCATTCGATCAAAAATAATACACAAATTTGTACGACGTGGAATGATTGGAATACAAGTTTGTAGAGAACCAAAGAACCACTCCCATGAGTCCTTATTTTTTTCCTCGACAACAACAAAAGCAACTGAAAATAGACCATTATCAGCATCTATGCCACATGCAATGAGAAGAGTGCCAAAATATTTTCTTGTTAGAAATGTGCCATCAGCAGTAAGAACAGGCCTGCAATAGGCCCAACCCCTCACAACTGGACCAAATGCCCAGAATACCCACTTGAATCTACGAGTGCTTTCAGTTTGAAGGGTATAATCATCCACAAGGTGGGAATATATAGTTCTTGGAATAAATTGTGACAGAGAAATCAGGAACGACAACAAAGTGTGATATGATGATTCCGAGTCTCCAAATATTTTATAGACAACCTTCCTTCTCGCTAGAAATGCCTTCTTGTAAGATATATGGAGCCTTAGTTCATCATTCACCTTGTGACAAATTTCTCGTGTGGACATATCCAATCTTGATACTAGGATTGGCATTATCATACGAGCAATATAAGATGATGTGACTTGGCGATGGTCCTGATTCAAAATAGTTAGTTGACAATTGTGGCTTGTATTATAATGTTTTACCTTCCACATGCCACCTGCTTTTTTGGACTGGCCAGCAGTCAAACTCCAAGGACATCGTTGGTCATGGATACAGACAAATTTAAGATGACGATTATTTGAGTGTTGTGTCCGATATTGGACATTCTTTTGTACTGACCATTTTTGGATCGTCTCAACCATTACAGCTTTGGATGCAAATAAAGCACCCTCATATATTTCAGTGCTGGAAGGGTTGTAATTGAGACAGAATTCCTGATGAAAATCTTCCACCCATTGTTCATCTTGAAAAGCTTCATAGTTGGTATCAATGTGTTCATGTCGGGGCCATTCTTTATCAAATATAGATGGAATGAAACTCAATGTTGTAATAGAGTCAGGGAATGGATGTCCATGCTCATCATCAGTTTCAGTCAATGACTCATCATCATGATCACTATTATTATCACCTTCCTGATCACTATCATTATCACCTTCATGATCACTATTATCATCACCTTCTTGTTGAATATTTTGTTCACCCTCCTCAACCTTAACACCAGTACTCTCAATAGTAGGATTTTGAGAGAATTCATGTGGTTGATTCCATTCAGCAATTACATTACTGCTACATGGTTGGGATTCAAATTGATTCAACAAACTAATGAAACTAGATTGTTGGTGGAAAGATGTTTTTTCAAGAAACACATCAATATAGGCATCAGATGAAAGTGCGAACAAGGTTCTATATGCATCATCATCAACTTATATGAGCATATGATCTTCTCCAGGGAAATGATTGGATATATTGATAGAGAAGTGGTTGGGATTGATGTCAAGTATTGTATGGATATATGATTTTAGTTCAGATAGGGTATTGATAAGTGAAATATTTATGGGTCTAACATATCGACTAGAATAAGACCCATCTGAGAAAAGTTGACCATTATATCGAAGTTTGACAATTCATGAATGTGAACTAGATGCCATGTTCCTATCATTGTAAAACAATAATTCAGATTTTAGAATAGTAATTTAACTTTGGAACAATAATTAACACGAATTAATATTTTATAGCATGAATTAATTTTTTCGAACATTGACATCATTTTTGAAGATTTTAGAACAATAATTTTGAATTTGGAAGTAAATTTGGAACAATATTTTTTCTATAACATTAACATTCTAGAACAATAATTTTGAAATTTGGAACAATAATTTTTTGAACAATAATTAACCTTCAAGTGTCATTTTTTATAACATTATTTTAGTATTGTGGAATCAAATAGTAGCAATACAATTATTTTATTTTTAATATTGCATAGTAATTTTAGGTACAAATTTTTGAATCTAAAATATAGTAGAAAAATTACCTCAAATGGCGAGATCTCAATACCCAATAATAAAAAGAAGAGAAAGAATCCTGGCCAGACAGCGAAAGAAGAAGAATAGCTCCAAGATCGCACGGAATCAGCTCCAAGATTGTCCGAAATCAGCTCCAAGCAATAGAAATCCGAGCAAGAGCAATGGAAGTAGAGAAGAAGTTGAAGAAATAGATGAATGGTGTGTGTTTGGGGGGTGATCTCGTCCCCTTTATATAGGAGACCAATTGCCCCCACGTGGCAACGGCCGCGGCCCGCATCGACTATGTCGCAACGGTCGGGGGAGAGTAATGCGTCCCCAACCGGGACGCATTGCCCCAACTAACTGTTGGGACGTCTCGGGACGGGATGCATTAGTCTCACCGAAGGGCAATGCATCCCGATTCAGGACGCATTGGCATGGGGCCAATACGTCATGAATTGGGATATATTTCTCTTCGGTGGGACCAATGCGTCCCGGATCGGGATACATTGCTCTCCGGTGGGACCCATGCGTCCCAGATCGGAACTCATTGCTATGTTGCAGAACAATGCGTCCTGATCCGGGACGCAATGGCTCGCGAGAGAGCAATGTGTCTCCACAGAAGACTTGTTACCTCCAAAATGTATCATTTTGAAACTATTATGGGAATTAAAATTGACAAACTTGTCATTTTGATTTTTTTTGCCAAATTACAAAGGCAGCTGCATGCTGGTGGTTTCGGCCAGGCGCCGTTCCTACCCGGTGGTTCCGGCCTGCCGCTGCTACCTCTTCAGCGGTCTCGGCGGTGTTTATGATGATCCCAAATATATCCCCATCCCAACAGTACTGATACCCCACCGCCGCCGCCTCTCTGGAATCATGTACAGGTAATGCAGACGTAATGTATGCGTGGGGTCACGCTAGGAGAAGACAGACAATACCTAGTGGGCCGGTGCATTGAGTTAGTTTACAAAGGAAGAGGTGTCTTGAAATGTTTGTTTAGGCTGAGAGTCACCCACCCATGACCCACCCTCCTCGATCGACAGGAGGTTATGATAGAGACCTCGCTGGCTGTTGCTGAATCAACTAGTAGTGGAAGATCTAGCGCATGATATTCTGTCACTTGTCTGGTGGTCCTTTGTTTCTAGAGGAAAGTGAAAAGTTTGAGGATGGACGCGCCGTTGACGAATGCCAGGGTGTGGGTGGGTGTGGGTACGGGTACACAATGAAAAGGAGGAAGAAGTTTGGTGCTAATTTCTGCTGGCTATAAGGAATATGACTTGACAACGTCCAGGTAGTATCCCATTCCGTTCTGTTCACTGTTCCACACACATCCAGTGCGACACAAGTACATGCGAACCGCACATGCTCTCACTCTCTCTCTCTCTCTCTCACGCTTCTGCTTGCCTAGCTGGAGAGCTGGTAGTGCGCATTGCTTGTTGGGCTGTGCGTCTCGCCTCACCGTCGTTGTCGACGACTCCACCCATCCAAACTCCTGTCTTGCGCCGTCTCTCCCCCAGTCGGCTGCCGCCATTGGAATCAGCTGGCAGCGGCACCCGCACGCTCGTGGGTTTTCCTACCTCTCGACGGAAGGCGGAAGAGGCATATATTTATGCAGCTTTTGGCAATGTTGTGATTGCAACTACAATGTAAATGGGAGCGGTGGATAACTGTGTGTTTGACAACGCCAGTGGTAACGATTGACCCGATGCCCGTGGTTGTCCATCGATGCTCGAGCAATCGCCACCGTTTTGCCAAACGAAGCATTAGAAAGACATATAATTTTATAAAAGTGATTATTCATCTTAGAGGAGCCAGATAGCCTATATGAGTTAAATAATTTCTAAGTTTCCATATCTACTAACAGGTATCAACCATGTTAGTTTGTGCATGTTCTACTCAAAGTGTCCATAATAGTTTGTGCATGTTCTACTCAAAGTGTCCATAATGAATGACTAATTCGTTCTATCAAAGGCCTTTGATAGGCCAATTTGTAGCCATGAATTCCTTGTTTTCCTTCTTAAACCACATTGAGTGTATGGTTTCTTGCACAAGTAGAAAGTTCTCACTTATTCTCCTCCCAAGAATAAAGCTGGATTGGTTGGGAGATATCCATTTGTTGAGAAGAGGTTTAGAGCGTTCAAAAATAACCTTTGAGATGATCGTAAAACATGAATTGTTTAGAGAGAAGGGCCTGAAGTCACTACACCATTGGATTACTTTGATCTACAATACGAGGGTCAACAGTGCCAAAAGTGAAAGATGTTTGAACTGTGTTGATGACTAAGGATGCAACATGGCTCTAGTTTTCTTGAAGAAATTTGTAGTAGATGCCAAATGGGACAAGTGCTTTAGAGTGTGGTAGTTTGAAATTAATATTTTTGATTTCTTTTGTATTGGGGATCATGGATAATGGATGCAAAACATTATGTGAGGGGGGGACCATAGAAGGAGGTCAGATAGTTGGAGACTGCTTTAGGCCTTGCAAAATGTTGTTGACAATAAGAGTTCTGAAGAAGTTAAGGATGAGAGCTTGAAGTTGGATTAGATAGTGACCCAATTACCATCATTGTTCTTTGAGCTGCAAGATTCCATTATGATTGTGTTTATCTTGGACATTGGATTGAAAGCATTTTGTGTTTCGATCATCCTATCTAAATATTATTTTGTAGGATCTCCATCATCAATCCACTTCTTCTCGAGGTAGAATGGAGTTTTATTTTTCCTATAGATTAGCAATCTTACATCATTGTAAACATTAAAGTGTCGGGTGAGTTGTACCTAAGCCTCATTGATTTGGAAAAAGATGGTGGATTTTTCTCTATGGTGTCCATGATTTGATTCTGGCTCCCATTCTAGATTTGAGGCTCGAAAATATTTGGTTGCATCGGCTACGCCTTTCTCTTTATTCTAGTGTTGTTGTAGATGTTGAGTAAAATGCATGTGTTAACTACCAAATGAATTTAGTTATGAAAACTTGACGATGACTACGATCTTCATAATGAGCTGCAAGAAGGATGTGATTATGGTCAGAGATGATGCAGTGCAATATGACTAACTTAGATATGTTGAAGTGTTGTAGCCACATATAATTTACTAAAATACGATACAACTTCTCCACTAGACTGTTCTTCTTGAAAGTCAAAAGTTGTCCTTCACTCTTAGTGTCTATTAGGATACCACTGTTGAGAAGAAAGTCATTAAACCTCATTCTAGTGTGGCTATCAAATTATTTGCTAGCTCTCTTGTTAGAGATACTTAACATTATATTATAGTCGCCAAGAACGACCCATGGATGTTGTGCAGTTTGGCTAATATCAGTTAACCTTCACCAATCCTGGGTGTGGGTTACCATAAATGAAGGCAATTAGCACATTGTTGTTAACCTCACAATTAATATTTTGTAGATGGTTTTTTAAGATTTAAGATTTAAAGAGTACTCTAGCTACCATCCCAACTTACATTATGCAAACGGCAAAGCTCCCTCTCCAACTTTGTGATAGAATTAATGGAGAGATCAGGTATTTTATATGGAGCGGTGGACGAAGCAGAAGAGGGACACATCTCGTGTCTTGGGAACGCCTCACTAGCAAGAAGATTCACGGGGGCCTTGGTCTCAAAACCATGAGAGATTGGAATCAAGCATTGCTCCTAAGGCATAACTGGGATATATGGAGCGGAAGGAGAACCTTATGGAGTATGGCCATGCAAGACAGACTGCTCAACAACAATCCAAGGACACAATCTAATCTATCTCAGCTGGCAGGAGCTGTTCTACAATCGAGCTCCTTTATAAAGGCCAACACATTCCTTAGCCCTATAAGTGGGAATGGAATCAACGTGTGGACTGACTGCTGGCTACCAAGTGGCAACCGCTTGGAGGATCATGTCGTGAGAACCATCCCAGAGGAGCTTAGGGACATGAAAGTGAGCAGCCTTGTGAACTTGGATGGTCAATGGGATTGTGATTTCCTCGAACACTGGCTCCCCGCAAACGTTACTTGAGAAATCTACGAAGTTAACCCACCAGTCGATTCGGAGGCAGATGACATGTGTGTCTGGAAGCTCAATGATGGAGGAAGATACACGGAGGCAGATGACATGTGTGTCTGGAAGCTCAATGATGGAGGAAGATACACGACCAAGTCTGCCTATACGGCCTTGCGTGCAAGCTCTGAAGTCAAGCGCCCTGGACAATGGAGACTCATTTGGAGATCCCAGGTTGCTGCAAAAGTCAAGAATTTCATGTGGATCGCTGCCAATGGAGCTATCCTTACTAAATGGCAACGTAGATGCCGACAGATGACTACCTCCTCCACCTACGGACGGTGCAATAACACTGAAGAAACTAGCCTCCATTCTCTAAGGGACTGTGCGAGGGTGAGGCCCGTTTGGAAACAATTATCTGTCGTTTCAATGCCTGCCTCCTTCTGGACTACAAAAAACTTTGAGCAATGGCTCGGGCAGAGTCTACGCTCCAAGGAGGAAACCAGGAACACCTTCCTCATTGCTTGTTGGGCGATTTGGAAACAGCACAACCTAGAGATCTTTGAAAAATAAGAGGTGCCCGTCTCGCAATAGGTCACCAGAATTTTACTAGAAATCAGAAGATCGGTGCAAGCCCGGGAAGTTGCGGCATCCACAAAGATCACGCAAAGGCCGGCTCAACAGGAGCCCCATACCATGAGCAATTTAATCATGCAAACTGACGCTGCTTGGAAGAAGGGCAAAGGAGCCATAACAGTTGTCATGAAAAACCAGGATAACCAGTGGTTGGGAGGAGTAGGACAACTGATTATTACAGACAACCCCCTCAAGGCAGAGCTAATGGCCATTGCCCTAGCAACAAAAATCATCAAATTCATTGATTTGTAAGGCATCACAATGGAAACTGATTGCATGTCGACTACTAAGATGTTAAGAGATGATTACAGAAGCCATCCACGACATGCCAATATCATTAGGGGGATCCAAATGCTACTGCAGAACACTGCGCACATTACTTATACGGAGAGAAAGAATAATGGCCCAGCTGATGCGTTGGCAAAGCTTCACTTTCAAAACAACATTCCAATTCAGTACTATGCTACACCCCCCAAAATAGTACTTGACACTGGTCAGGTACACGGCTGTAATGGTAGTAGTACTACCATGTTTAATTCTTCACAAATAAACAGAATATGTAATTTGCAATTGAATATGCTTGCATGAGGTGAGCAAGATGAATAAAACTATCGCCTGACTTCTATAAAAAAAAAGATTACATTGGTTCTGGTTCCATAAATCCGAGATACCTCCTGAAAACCATAGATTCATACATGTGTGAGGAATCAAAACCCATAGATTATTTGATGATATCAAGATCTCGATCGCCACTAAAATGAGGTTCCACGATTATCTAGTTTGTAAATTATTTTGAGTTCTTTGATCAGTCAAATTTTCTCTCAAGAACAACCTCCTTGAATATTCAACATATAGTATTCATATTAGAATAGGTGAGAGAAGGATTTATGTGTATTGACAGTTTAGGATGTGTAATGCACACCTAGAAAGTCTTCTTCTGTTGTATCATAATTCATTAGTGGAATCATTTATGTCAAAATCAATTTTTGTTTTGGCTTCTCCATCCTCATACGGTTGTTCTTGTTTAGAATTCATTTTTCCTTTATTTGGGTGCCCTATCAGGGTCTGTGTAAATTGGGTTGTTTTGGTATACAACTTATCTATTATGCAAACAAACTTGTCTACATGCTTACTTTCTTGGGTCAGAAGATGAGTTGATGCCATAGACAACTACTTGGGATGTGTTGTTCTACTACAACTACCTACCTTTAATGACATCATCTTCATTAAGAGTGATGAATGTGTTGGTTCATTGTAGATTCCCAAAGTTCTTATTGTTGGTTTCTTTATTATTTTTAGTTTGTTTGTTCTTGCACCTTTGTTTCCTACTTTGGGTAGTTTTCCAGTCATCTTCTTCCCCCATATTTTGATCTTTAGGGTTTTCCGCTTCATTAATGTCGGGTGGTCTCTCTTTGGTTCTTTGGGATTTGTAGCTTAAGGATTTGAAGTAGGTTTCTTTGGGACAAGATGGCATTCTAGTAGTTTAGCGTGTATGACCATGGTATAAATAGGAGGCTATGGAGAAAAAGGTGCATCACCACCATTGTTAGCTGAGGCTTCCTCAAGTGGCTTCTCATTGGGTTTATGAGGACATTCCTTGTCTACATGACCGAATCTTTCACATCCATTTTTTTTTAAAGAAGCCAGGGGTCATTCTTATTCATCTCACACCCCTCATGTGAGCTAAAAACATCAGGTAAAAAGATACAACTCCCGCTTATAAAACGTGGGTACCACCATACCTCGACCTAAGGCCCAAAACAAATACAAGAAAACTCAAAAAAGAAGAGAGAAACCTCATGAGCAGCAACACAGAAAGTTGAATCATCCAGGCAGCGAGGGATCAAGAGGTCTATTTGTTTCTACTTCCATAGTGATTCATACAAACTTTCCATGATCACTAGCTTATATGGTAGAATCAATCTTAATGGTTCTCCCAATGGCATTGTTGATTCCTTGTAGTAGATCAGACTGATACAACAAGATAGGGGGATATGTGATTCTTATCCATACCAACAACTTTAGTAGAATAGCATCAGAAGAACAAAAATTAGGTTACCATGATTGAACATGGATGTAGGTCATGAAAATTATCAAAGGCCCTCCAGTCATGGCATAGGTAAGATCTTTGTTGTTTGAGAATTGGATAATTTAATATCCCATCTCCAGATCAATAACAGGAAAGTGCTCTATCAGCTTACAAAGACTATATAATCTATTAACCAGAGCACGGTATCCACCTACTATCCTGATCACCTTGTTTACATTGAGTTCTTCAAAGGTTCAAGTTCCAACATGCATGATCTTTTCATTCAATAAATCAATAGATGGGATTGGCCCACTGCAATCTATGACTATGTCAGCTTTTTGGAGGAAGTCTACATGCATGGGCTTTAGTGAATCCAATTCTTTCTACCATTGAGTGTCATGATAAGATGGGTGACTTGTTTCAAGCTTGTCAATTGGGATGTTGGGGATCTTGATGGTTTTCCAGTCTATTATGTTTGGTACCACAAGGACTTGTGGGTAGATCTAGCATGGTCACATCTATGTGAAGTCTAATTCATTGGTTCTTTTAGTGGTTGTGGATGGCCCTACTCCTATTCCTCCTTTCCCTGTCCTTCACAACTATCATTGTTTCCTCCAAACCCTAGCACCATCATGGTCCAAATTCATATGCATTCTTGTGAGCATTGCTTTTGGTTGATTCTGTATTAAAAATGTAGTGGGATTTTTCAGTCATCTTTAACAACTGGTGTTTATGTTTGGTTGACATATAATTGTTACACACAAAACAAGTGTAGATGAACTAGAACAAGACCACGAGAAAAAACATCTGAGGACTATTTAAGCACATAACTTCTTAACAAGTAGCAACAAATGCAAAAGAATAATGGTAAAAGTAGTGAAGTGAAGGCTCGATGGGGGTGGCATATTAGGAGAAAGGAGTTGGAACAATATGTCTTGACGGGGCTGATGTTAGTTGGATGACAATGTCCAAGTATTTTTTTAACATACTCCATCTATGTATAATAGATTTAACCTCCCTTCTTCTAGGTCCCTATTCAATTATGTTAACATCTAGTATCCTTTTTCCTAGTACAAAGTTCACTAGGATTAATGGGAGTCAATTAGTATCATGAAGATATAAACACCTTATATAAATAATATTTGAAAGATAAAATATTCAATAATAGGGTTTGATGAATAAAAAGATACCAAATAATATGCTAGACTCTGATATTAAACTAAAAAATATTCCTAGGAGGATGAATTGGAAGAAATCAAATTGATATTTAATATAAAGGGTTGATTAAGACGAAAAATAGTACATTAATGGATGCTCAATATATAGTTAATGAAATATGACATTAAACATCTCCAAAATGTAAAATTTATGCCACAATTAGATTAGTTTCACTTTAATCAACCAATACACCAAATTTTTGTGACTCTGGAAGAGATTGTACATGATTGTTCATCTTGACGATGGCTTGGAATGTCCTAGTTGACCTCTGCTAAGTGTCTTAGATGTAAATAGATGTAATACTTTTAGTTTGTATTACCATCTTCTAAGCTGAACAACAATGTATGTGGGATTTTTGTGACAAATGAAAATAGTTATGTTTTGTGTTGTGTTACTACATGACTCTTTGTGTTATACCATTTGAGTGGAACCCTATCAGGTTCCACTCTTTACAATATGGTATCAGATCCCAAGCAGTTGGTTACTTGACTATTTCAAGTTATGCCATGTACTTTTGTATACATGTAGTTGAGTATCCCTGTATAGATTGATGGTATGCCTACACTTGAGTTACTAAATACCAATTAGGGTTTTAATCTAATTTGGTCACTTTCACTCTCCAAATTACCTATGTAGTTGATACTCAGTTCTCAGTGACCTTGATCACCCCTACCCTCTTTATGGAGGCAAAAATGACATTGGGTAAGAGTTGACTTATGTAGAGTTTGATTCATATCTTCTTCCTTTGAGGAATTTAGGTTGAACTCTACAAAATGTAGTTTAACTTGAATACTTATAGATATCTTATAGTTGGTTATCACCTTAAACTCTTTCTTTTTGCTAACTTTTCATCATGCCATGTACACATTCAATTCAAGTAGTAAGCATGCCTGGATAACAAGCTTTGAACCTCGACGTGAGTAATATCTCACCTCTCTCTATCTCTCTCATATCCATAGTGTGATTGGTTTACCTAATGATTGAGATGAGTAGTCTCTGACTGTATGGTACACCTTTTCTTTTGATAACATTGTGGTAGTAAAGAATCAAGTGAAGAAAAAACTCTAATGTATTCTTATAGTGGTTGGATGATCTTATAACTACCCAATGTTCTGAGATGAGATGGTATAAGTCATGTTTGTGGTGAGGGGTGGAGTAATGGATTTCTTGCCCTAGTAGAGCCTATTATATGTGGATTGCATGCCATAGGAAAATTTTCTCCCCACCTAATATGGGTTTTAGATATGCTTGTTGCATGCCCAAATGATGTGTGTAGATTGGACTCTTTCAGGAGAATAGTCATGATAGGATGAGAGTTTATGTTTGAAGTGGTAGGGAGTGGTTGACTTGGTTCTCAGATTAATTTTGGTGCCATTTCTATACTTCCATGGCAAAGTTGTCATCAAAAATATTATGTTTTCTATTAAATTATATGTGCAAACAAAATTTCACCAATGGATTTTTGAACCAAGTCACAACCACAACAAAGTTCATCAAAAATATTATTTTCTCTATTAAATTTATATGTAAAAAAAAAAGAAAATAGTTTTGATTTCATTGATGGCTTTTGGAACCAAGTCACAACCACAAGAAAGTTTTTGTAGCAGGAAAACCCTTTAGTGAAGAAACATTTGACTATTATGTTCAACCCTAAGACCCTAGACCCAAGTGCGACATAGGATATAAGAAGAAGAAGTTCAAATGTACACACATAATGTAGTTGGTCTACCCCATTGACTCTCTATAAGGATAGATAGGTTATAGAGTGAACCTTTTAAGGGGTGGAGTCTTGTCATAGTTCTATAGCTTAGGAAATAGTTGGAAACTATACTTGTTGCAATAAGAAATACTTATGTGAATAAGGTTTTATATGGTTAATTTATTGTCACAACTTATTTGGCTAATTAATTGTCACTCAATTTTCATAAGTTTCAATTTTCATCTTTGCCACACTCGCTCATTTAGTTTCACATGCCGATCAACAATAGGGATACTTCCTCTCACAAATCCAAAGGTACCTCTTGACTATTTCCTGACTTAGATAGAAGGACTGACATAGCTTTTGTCAATCTTCCTTTGCCCCCTCTTACAACCTTACACAATGAATCCTAGACCAATGTCTTCCTCTCTTCCACACATACACATCAAGCCTTTTCTTGTCCTCTCTTAGACCCTAACAATGAAACACCCAAAAACACCAGTTACTTCCTCACCTCATGAATTTGTAGAGATCTCTGTTGTTAATTGCACCTCTATATAACGATTCTAAACCACCATCTACTCTTGAACTACTCTAATCCACTTCTAATTTGTTCTTCCTCTCCCTAAGACACTATTGCCAATCCAGTTTATTAAGTTGATGATGTTGACATCACCATAGCCACTGCCATCAAAATTGTCACCTTAGTAAGAAACCTATAACTCCTATTGCTCTTTTCTGTAAGATTTCAAGTCGTGCGTCTTAGTCTAGCTAAGGGTCTGAACCCTCACTACCTCAGTGACGGAGATGGGGGTCCTTTGACATGTTTCAAGCTGTTTGTGGCCACATAAAGGTAACCCCAATCCTTCTCAGGTCCGTGTGAAGTTTTTACCAGCCTTACTTCTTCTTCTAAATCATTTTTATGATGAATAGTTTTGGCCCCCTCTTCTATTTTTTGTGGTTTCTAGACTAGTTTCAAGGATACTAGAGCCCCATAAAGATCAAGAATGCTCCTTCAATGTTTTTGCCTCCCCCCCATTCCATTTCATCAACTTTGTCTTGCCCTAACTCTTCAAAATGGTGGTTTCACGATTTGGGAAGCCACCAGCCATTGACATGGCGTAGAGCTTCTGCTCCATAGCACCCTAGAGCCCAAGATTTGGCTCATCATGTTTAGAGAGATATGGCTAACTAGGTTGCATCCTTAGTTTCACGACCAGTCAAAGATTCCTAGTTTAGATGGGAACCCAAAACACCATTGCTACTCATCGAGTGAGGTTCATGAAGAAGGAGATTTAGGGGAACATTTTGGCCTCGATGCCCTGGCAATCCAATCGAATAATTACACATGCAAGGGCATTTTCGGGTTATTATGATTTCAATATATTCATAGTAGCATGAGATTTTAGAAACTAAAATGAGAAGGCAACCCTAGCTTTGATTTTAATCATGTAATGCCCCACAAGGTCATTTTTGTCTTTTAGTTTCAGCAATTTGATTGAAAATGTTCCAAATTGTAAAAATCCTAATAAATAATCTAGAGCTCAGAAAAATGCAAAAGTATATGTTTTTGACATTAAAAAAATTAGGTCGATTTATTGGTCGAGATTTCATAGCCTAAATCTAGTTTTTTCTAAGAGGTCATTTCTTGGGTTTCATTGTTTTAAATATGATAACTAATAATCCTATTTTCTATACATTGTAATAGGTGTTGAAAAGTATTTTACTCTATTCTAAGCGTATATTTTGACATTTAGGTCGTGTTTGAGGTATGTTCTCTCTTCCAATTTCTTTTTTCCTTTAATGATTAATCATTACTTATTAGTATTAAGGCATATTTCTATTGCGGTTCCTTTTTTGAGTATCGTTGAACTCGCTATTTTAAATGTTAATTATTATCCCCTAAATTCTCTGTTATTGTCACTATTTGAATCATATATCCTTTTTATGAGTCGTGTAACTCCATTCCTCATGCATTGGATGTTCTCATCCCTATGATACATGGATGTTAATTGGATTATTTTATGGTCTTTCTGACTCTATTTGCATGTGAGATATGCACTAGTAATATTTAATAGTAGTTTAACCAAGTTTAGACACAAACATTTGTTCCTCCTTCCAGGTACTAGGTTTTATTCTCTTGCAATGTTATGTTATAGGCATTGGTTTTATTCCCTTGTCATTCAATGAGTTTTATTTTCATGTAATGTTATATTATAGACACTATGGTTTTATTCTCCTGCAATGTTGTGTTATAGGCATTGGGTTTTATTTTCCTGCAATGTTATGTTATAGGCATTGGGTTTTATTCCCCTACCATGCATTGGGTTTTATTCTCCTGCAATGTTATGTTATAGGCATTGTGTTTTATTCCCTTGTCATTCAATGAGTTTTATTTCTATGTAATGTTTTATTATAGACACTATTTTATTCCTCTATCAGGCATTGGGTTTTATATCCCTACCATATTTTGTATGCTGGGCATTGAGGTTTTATTCCTCCTGCCCTTCCTAGTGGTTTATGGATGCCTAGCCCTACTTTAGTTTATTCTAGTCTTGTTGTAATCTGCATGCACTATTATATGTTGTTATTTGTAATCATAAGGCAAGAAATTGTTGGTTTCATGATATTGTTTCTCTAAGCCGAAAATGCCTTAATTTTTATTTCTCATTCCTTGGTTACTCATTCCCTTGAAACTAATATTATTGAAATTCCTAAATGAAATTATCCCCTTCTTGTGGAAAGACCCTCTTTTTCAATTAAATGTTCTTAAAATGCCCATATATTTATATATTGTACACATATACCAGTTTTAAACAATCATACCCTTTATTTCCTATTTTTTGGTGTTGTTCAAAAACCACCCAGGTGTAGGTGCTTTAGAGGGTCGTGACTCTGGAAGAGATTGTACATGATTGTTCATTTTGAGGACCTAGTTACCCTCTAGTAAGGGTCTTAGATGTAAATAGATGGACAATTTTAGCTTGTATTACCACCTTTTAAGGAGAAGAATAATGTATTTGAGATTCTTGTGACAAATGAAAATAGTTATGTTATCCGTTGTGTTACTAAATGGATCTTTTTATTATACCATTTTAGTGGATCCCTATCAGGTCCTACTATTTATGATCTGAGATGGAGAAGGACACCCATCATTTATGTATATAAGAAAGTGTAAGAATTTTAGCATTTTTTGTCTTGTCACGAACTAGATATAATTATTTCTCGTTGTATCAATAAGTCAAATCCAATACAACTAGATCTACAAAATCATACATGCCCTTCATGTAACCACATAGAGATGCACAAAAATATATTACCAAGTAGTATAAGGGTCATGGGTGAGTTGTTTTTGTATGTTATAGATGCATGAAAAAGAGTAGTCTTATATGCCACTGTAAAATATACTTTTTCTAACACAAATTGCAATTATATTATGAAACACATACATAATCTACAAAGAGATCTACAATGATGTCAGATCAGCAATAAGGACACAACCATTTACCAAGATTAGATTGAAAATAGATATAGCACTAATGCTTATTTCTTGGTTGATGCACATTAAAGTAGCTTTTGGATAAATCCCTCCTCAATCTTGATCAACTTCCATTCTGAAGGTAGCCCAATTACTTGTACATAAATTGGAAAATCAAACCTCAAAGTAAAAGCCCTATGGGCTTGTCCATTTGTAGCTCAACGTTTATACACACACAAACCCTATCTGTAAGGAAAATAAGGTGTTGATGGCAAACCTGATACATGACAAAGATACGGGGAAAACCCAAATCTTGTCATCCCCTCCATACAGAGAGGCCATTAGACATGATGGATGTACATGTTGTAGAGTGGAGAGCAAAGGGGCAAAGACCCTAAAGTAAAACAAAATAAAAAAGACCTAATAATGAAAAAGTGAGAGGGGAAGGGGGAAGCCAGCAAAGGGGACACCACTGACAAAGACAGCCACAAAGCTTCACCCAACCAGCATGGAGAGTCGCCATAGTGAAATTATCACTGTTATGGTTCATCTTCATCAAACAGTGGCCACCAAATGCGAGGAGACAAATCCCAACACCCAGTCTCTGCCAAGTGATAAACTATGTTGGAGGAGGAAATTGTTCATGGAACCACCACCCACATACAAAGCCTCCAGCAATATGACAAGGAGAGTGCCCGGGAAGAGCGGTCTGGCTATAGTTAGCAGTCGCAGTCTCCCTACCCTAGGCTAGAGGAGATGACACTGGATCCTTAGATCGCCCATGTGATTGCCTGGGAATGGGTGTTGAGCAGTCTCTCAATGTAAAATGCATTAAAATGAAGCAATAATAATATATAATTATTATGGATCACAATAGTTATGATGACCAACTTTTTTCTCAAAAGATTAGAACAAAATTTTTGATGCAGCTTGTAGGAATATTTTGAATACAAACACATATAGAATTTGAAGTTGTGATTGTCAATTTTAAGATATTAGGTGGAAATTCAAGATTTTGAATGTACAATTAAAAATGTTAATATATACATCACATAGTTTGTTGTAATGTCTAGTTTTGAAATTATATTTATGTACAATATAAAAACTTAAAACATGACTCATGTTCAATATGGTAAAATATGAAAACAAATTAAATATTTTTCTTGTTGTAGAATTTGAAAAGTAAATTCCCAATCTCATTTTACAAGCATGAAAACCAAAGATTAGTTAAAGCACTAAATCATGTGAATTAATTTATATACTAATTAATCATGATAAAATGACTTGACTTGTGTTCTATAGTTATATAAACTTATCGCTAAAACCCAGACTGAACAAATATCAAAATAGGTATTATTCATGCCATTACAACTGTATGTTTGAGTTGTTTGAATAAAAGGTGGTAGAATTTGTTTTTTTTTAACTTATAGCTAAAAATATTATAGATTACTCTAAGGAAATTATTGAAAAAAATAGTCTTGGCCATATAGACTTTGAACATTAAATTATAGCCCGAGAACTATATAAAATGAAACACAAAGTACAAAAAAAGTAGGGGTTCTCTTACACTAAAGTAATTGTGATTTTTACATATTTGGTAAATGATAATGTTGGGGGATATAAGGAGCATTTATCAAATCATCATTAGTCATTTTTAGTTGATTTATACATATAGTATATTAACTATAATTAGATAAGAATCGATTGTTGCAATGGATTTTCAAATTAGAATTCTAAAAAACCATACACATATTGATCTATATTTTATAGAAATTTTGAAAAAATGCAGTCATATAATTGCTTACGTTTGGCAATAAACATGGTAATGTCACATGTACTAAAAGGATTTTGTGATTAGATCAAGACTTTGACAATTTGGTTTTTGTATTTACCAATGTTTTTATATTATGTAATGATGCTAGATTGATAATCATGTCCTCTACATGCAAGAATTTTGTGTTATGATCAATAAATTTTAGGTGGTCAATTTTGAGATTGTTAGTTTATGCCTTGAGAGCCATGATGTGATGATTTTAAGAGGGATATATTGTATATGATTCGTGTCAAGAAAGGCAATTCCACATATTTGTTTGGTTCAATATCGAGATAATGAGTAAATGTAATAATTTCCTAATAATGTTTTGACTCGATGACATATGATTTGGGTTGAGGATCTAAACATGAGATCATATGTGTGCTCAAGTGTATTCATTCTTGTTTTGTTCCTACTCAATTATTATTGTGGTATCATGCAAATACAATTGTACATAACACTAGTGTTAATGTTGAATGATGACTATGCTCTTTAGTCTTCATATTGGATATCTATTTAGATACATGGGTACTTTATAGAGAATAAGTTGTATTGGACATATTTGCATTAATAATGTACTTGGAAGCCACATCATGAAAGTTAGATTTATATCTCAATGTGACTGTGGTTCATGTGATCCTTAGACTTGAAGTCACTACAATAATCATATGGGGTTTTGTGTACTTCAACACTATTCACTATATCTTTGAAAAAGGATTGACATACATGTAGAAACTGGGTGCACTATGACATTTGTGTATTACTATGAGTGATATAGATGGAGTCTGTCCCTCCATTGGCCACTTGATAAGTACGACTATGAAATGCATGGACATGTTGATGCGAGTCAATATATGATATTGAGATCACCAATCTGAGTAGTGTGCTCTGGTTCAAGAAATATAGATTGAATCTTAAGAGGATGACAACTCCATGCCTTCTTTTCAATTTGGATATATGTGACAAAGGGATTATATAGTCATGTAACATTCATGTTAAAGTTGTTCTAACCTTATTCAAAATACTTGGGTAGCAATGATGTGTTCCTAGAACCATTCTTTGCTTATGGGTTTTCTTCCATAACTACCAACATAATGAGGAACTATAAGACCCCTGACCTTGCTTTTTGGTTGAATATGCTTTCTTACCTTAATTGGATGTTTAAAACCTCAATCTAACCCTAATATGTGTTTTTATTATCATGTGATGAAGTTAAGTTTCAAGTTTGGTCCAGTTTGGACATTGTTTGAACATGTTATGCATATATGTGCTTGTTTAGGGCTTTTACAAAATTAATCCATATCTAGGGTTTTCTTGTAATTTGTCACATGATTTTTGTGTCTCACATGTTTCTATATCATGATTGAGTTAGTTGTACCTTGGGGAGCCTTGTTACACCTTGGTTTAGTGGTGCATCTACCTAGGGTTGAACTTAGGGTTTCCTCTCATGGATGAGCTACCTTTAGTGCTAGAAATTGATGGTTCTTCTTGTGAGTTGGGATCTGATGGCTTTCTTGGTGTGTTGGGATCTGATAATGGTTCTTATATGTGTGAGGGTTTATAGTTTTCTTTCTTGGAGCTACTTGGATTGATCATTCACCAAGTAGAGGTGCAAACTGATGGTGGAGCAAGGGTTTTCACCCTTGTGACCAAGGTTTCATGATTTGATGGTCATCCTACTTTTAGAGCTTGATGGATGACTTGGGAGTCAGGATTTGATGGTCCTCCTAACTCCCACAACTAATGGACTTATTAGTTTGCATGGAAGTGAGGCTTTTGACCATGGAAACAATGGCAAACATAGCTAGACAACTTAACCTTCTCTTCTCTCACCCATGGCCTTGTATACCTCCCTCCTTACATGCAAATGAGTTCTTTACACAACTAACTCACCCCTCTTCTTCCTTTATGCTTGGATATTGTCCCCCTTACTGGTGGAGAAGAAGGAGCCCAATGTAAAAGAAGCTTGGCCGATCTGCTTGCATGTGCACCTAGGGGTCAGATTTACCCTCTTTTTGAGCTTGCAGAGATTCTTTAGCTTGTTCTTGACGTAAGTAAGATCTCCCTCCTTTTTTTGTTTTCTTTGCTGTCCTACCTTCTTCTCTCTTATTATTGGTCAAATCCATAGTGGAGCTTGTGCAAGAGCTTGAAGAACACCTCTTTCTTGCTTCCTTGACCTCAGGTTTGCTTCCTTTTGAGAAGGAGCTAGCTTGGCCAAGTGGAATGATCAAACTAGGCTTTCTTCATTCTTTCCTCGAGCTAACTTGTTTGAATCTTATTCATCATCTTTAAGGCGAGTTATATAGTTGTTTGAATCTTCTTCATCATCTTTAAGGTGAGTTATATAACTTTCTCCATGTTTATTGCTTACTTCTAGCTTGCATGTACTAGATCTTGCTCTAAAATGAAGTTCTAAGTATAAAGATACTATCTTTGCCTAGAGTTGTGCTTATATGGTATCTATTGAGTAGTTTATCTTCTTGGATGAATCTCAAACTTTGTGTACGAACCTTCCTTGGTATTGGAAGCTCTATAACTTGCTTGCAAGTGGAAAATGAGGGCTTTTACTCTCTCAAATGATGGTTCTTAATTAGGATTTTTGAGCTAATTTTCCTCC
The DNA here is from genome assembly GCA_963693085.1 of Alisma plantago-aquatica. NCBI lineage: Eukaryota > Viridiplantae > Streptophyta > Magnoliopsida > Alismatales > Alismataceae > Alisma > Alisma plantago-aquatica. Next base: position 771,277,584 of record OY856410.1, read on the forward strand.
TTGAGATGCAACATGATGGTTTGAGTTTGGTTCTATTTTGTTTGACCTTCATATGAGAATCGATGTCTAATGTTATGTTGTTGTTTTGAACTTTCTCTTGTACACACAACCAATGGTTATCATCCCCCTCACCAATGATGGTTTAGTTTCCCTTCAAATGGCAGTTTCGATGATCACTAGTAGTGGTTTCACTTGATGGTTTTCTCCTTCCATGAAATGATGATTTTTAGTTGGATTTTGGATATGTTTTCCACTTGTTGACCACAATTGATGGCTTCATTAGGGTCCAAACTTGATGGTATCTCTAGGTCATCAACCAATGGATCTATTGGATCATAACTCGGTGGATTTTTTGACTCTTAGGTCGATGGTTTCTCTGAGTCTTTAGCCGGTGGTCAACAATCGATGGATTCTCTGGATGCCACTGTAAAGACCAAGTCTCTACTAAAAACCATGGCAAATAAAAATACCAAATGTGTGGCAGCGGAAGAAATAAAACTTGACTTTATTCAAAATGTATAAGGAGTACATTATAAAAATTTCCCAAATGGGAGTACAACTTTATACAAGCATAGGATCTAGGTAGAGGAAGACTAAAACTACTTCAACTTGTCTCCACAAACAACATAACAAAAGTTTATGCAACTAGTCCAAACTCTCTAGATGTGCAAGATCTCCTTAGCATTAGGCAAGCTCACCAAGCTTCCACTGCACACTCTGATCCTAGCTTGGATGGTTGGGGTCATCCAGCAAGAGAGAAGAAAGTATTTGTTAAACAAAAGGAATAGGACAAATAATAGACAACAATATTGCATAATAAAAGATTCTCTATACTACAATATTTTAAGAGAATGAGACAAGTGTTCAAATAAGAAATAGAGAACTACCATAACCAATCACCACAACAACAATCATGTAGCATGAATGATATTAAGACACAAAATCATCTCAATGTAGGGTGAAGCACCTACCACACCTGACCAGTGGCAGGGGGACTAAAACCCCAGTGCCTATATAAAGTGGCAGGGGGACTAAAACCCCAGTGCCTAATATAAAATGGCGGGGGGACTAAAACCCCAATGCCCGGTAGGAGGACTAAAACCTCAGTGCCCTATGGGTGGTTTGTACTCATGTACACTACATTGTCATTTGGCCTAAAATACATCATGCTTAATAGTTCACTTGGCAGTAGTGAAAAATATAAAAGTAACATTTGCATCATAACATTTGGGAATAAAACCCATGAAATAAAGGAGCCAACAAAGGCAACAACAACAAACAATATTTCCAAGTAAATGAGCCAACATAAGTGGTAGCAAGATTCACATAATTCAACTAGATGAGCCACAATGGCCTTAGAAGCATAAAATAAGTAAAGAGCCAATAAAGGCAATTATAAGGATAACAAGGCTAGCACATAATGAAGGTAGGGTTGGACAAGACCCAACTGAAGGGTTAGGATTGTTTGCACATAGATTTCACAAATATACATTCCACATATATAATAGGAATCACATACACCAATAGGTTTTCACATACCTTTTAGAAGATTCATATTCAACCCATTTCACCAATTACAGTGTTCCATATCCGTTTTCCCTAGTTGTCAACATTACACATGTATTAGTATTTATAAAGCTTAAAGCATAGGAAAACCCTAATTTTGGAACTTATTTTCAAAACCATGATTTAAGGTTCAAAACCTAGTCCAATCAATTAGTCACATTCCCCTGATTAAGAAAACATATTTTACTACCCAATTTGGAGTTAAAATAGATTAATTACACATTTTCGATCATTTAATATAATCAAATAGGTATCCAAAGAAAACTTCGAAGAAGGAATCATAATTGGGACTCAAGAACAATAAAATCAAATTCTACATGAAAAATCCTTTCTAACGACTATTTATTTGCATTTTTCTAACCATGGATCGATTTACTATGAATTAAGTAAAATCAACCAATCATGATTTTGCAAGAAAACCATAGCGTGACAGTAATTTAAATGAAAATGCAAATCGATGTAAATAGTAGGTGAAATGACCAAAATACCCTTTCTCGTAAAATCGAATTAATTAAGTAGCAAGGGCACTACTGTCATTTGAACAATTCATCATCGTTGGCGAGAAACAAGGGAAGGGATGAATTTACGATTATGCCCATGGATGATTAATCATCCCAATCATAGGGGCATGACCACGGGTGTCATTGCACGGCTAGGCTTCTTCATCCTTGGCCATGGCGCGAGGGTTGTACACCCTGCTTCGACTCCAGGGTCGTTGCACATCGTATGACCACCATTCGACAAACTGGAACCACGAATGGGGCCGATGGGCTCCGACGAGTATCGAGGAGCACTCGCCACAAGGCGAGTATCTCTGTACATCCATTTAGCTCTAGAAGCAGCCGGTGAACAGGGGCGATGAAAACTCAATCAACAACGCCGAAAACCGAGAGATAAACGCCAAATAAGGCTCGAAAAACATCTAACGGTGCATTGCAAGTCCAAAGCAGGTCCTTCCACGGCAGGAGGAGAACTGAGGCTTGGAATCCACTAAGCTCTGGCGAGGTCAGAACCGCGGTCTATAGGACACGGAGTTTGGGGCTACCTCGAGACTAAAAGAGGGTACGGGGAGGAAGAGCAAAGCCCCTAGTTGCTTACCGATTGCTCAATTGGCCCGAAGGTTGCCTGGTGCAAGCAGCTTGAAGTCGGTGCCAGAGAAAAGAAGACGAGTAAATCAGGGGAGAATAGGAGGCTAGGGCCCTCATTGAACGGGGAGGAAGGAAGGTTGGGGCTCGAGGATGGTTTTCTCGGCCTCAAGTAGGCAAGAGGGGAACTCTACACTTCTCTGTAATCTCTCCGTGAAGAAGAGGCGAAGAGCCCAAATGGGTGTTTCGTTTTCTTGGAGAGGTAGGCGGCGATTAAAATCTCATTTGAATCGGCTCGTCAAGACGAAGCCAAAGGGCTTGAAATCATGTGAAAGACCAATCACAGAGGGAGAACGGTCACGCGAGAGTAGGCTGGTCGTAAAACGGATGCACTCGGGGCAGCTCAAGGGTTGAAGATAATGATCTGACCATTAGATCAGAAGGGATATATGATGATTGCATACAGACCGTTAGATCGAGGTTGGGGGTGCGTGACAGTGGAAAATAGCTAAACAATAGTGTGATGAATGACATTAATGAAATCGATATAGTTACCATGGATTATATTAAAATCTTATAAAATGGATTTGGAGGGTCAAATGAATCCCAAATGGTCCCAAATTTGGACCATAGACGTGAAATGAATTCTAGTTTAATGCTATCTATTTAGATTTTCGTTTTTCACAATGTGTTACCCTTAAACACCCCATGGCCCATTAATGTACATTTTAATGCATTTTAAAACACCAACTTAATTTCTAATTGATTCATTTTATAAAATTCGAGGTAAAATGCCTTTAAGTCAATTAAGAGTCATGTACCACCTTTAATTCTCTATTTCATTAGTTTAATAGCAATTTGGAGGAGAGAGAGAAATGTGGGTGATTAATATATTAATCATTTATATTACTCATTAATTCTCATTTCTTAACCCAAAAGGATATAAAATACTCAAATTATCATTATCCACAACTTGCCACTATCTAATGTACATTTCGCATCATTAGTTCCCAATATTTCATTGTGTGGTTTATTTGTGCAAACACCCCTCCATTTATATAAATGAGGGAAAAGGATGTTTTCAACCTTGAATTGTGCTCAAATTGCACTAGGAGTTCAAAAAGAATATGAAATAAGGTAACTTTATGAAATTAGTCCAAAAGAACTTGAAAGAAATGAAAAGATAGAATATGGGTAAATTGCAGAGAAGACCTTGAGATTCAGTATGTTACAACACCCCACCCCTTAAAGAGGATTTCGTCCCTGACATCACAACAAGAGGAAAGAGTGGGTGAGTGTGCAACTTCCCAACCTTAAACAACTAGGTGGGTATTAAAAACTCTACACATAAGCCAAGTCTTACTAAGGTTTTCACAAAACCTATCAACTTTTATCCAACACAAGGTAATCAACATTTTTGTCTTATTAGCATAAGATCCATCATGAAGAGGCAGTATATTTATTATCCATCAATTTTGCCACATTTTATTCCCAAACAATTACATCTCATCATTATATCTTATGTATTTCCCTCATCAAGGGTTTTAGGGTTTACTAAGCCATAACATTTTATAGATGCATTTGATCACCACCTTAATAACTTGATATTATTCTCCATTAACTTCATCATGTAGGATTATCACATATTATCTTGGTGAGAACCATATAATATTATCAACAAATTATTAAACTTATAACAAGTCCAAATGTATCACATTAATGGCTTATATCTGAGTTACATATTGTCACACTATCTTACATACTCATATCCATGGCATCATTAATCATTTTCTCCTATAACACTAATTAATATGAATTAACATCACATTATATGAATCAAATTACTCATTAACTTATTACTGGTTTGATTCATAAGCCAAATTATGATAAGATGATTAATGAGATGTATGTAGTGAACAAGGTGATATGCCTTACCTATGTTGATAATTGGATCACAATTATGTTTAAGTGATTATAATCCATTTACATGTACCAAGGCACATTATGTGATGACACCTAATGTCACTTAGTGTATCATGAAAACATTATATATTGTTAGGGCTAGATGATTACATCTTATGGTTTAGGTCAACATGATGATTACCCATTATGCCTTTATCTATCATTAGGGTGGCTAAGTCAAAATTATGTATATTCACAAATATTAATGAATGACTAATTATTATTTGCATCAAGAATATATTAAGGTTCAAGCATATGAATTATATGACTTATCCATTTGTTCATAAACAAACAAGATGAATTACAATTATATTATGTTTGTTCAACACTAAACATATAAGCTCACTAATCTCATGTCTAAGGAGTTAGGGTTTCTTGATTTCAAGGCATTGAGGGACTCCACCCCCTTAAAGAGGATTTCGTCCTCGAAATCAGCAACTCCAAAATCTATCAAGGTACTAACACCACCATTCCACTTAAATGGTTGACTAAGTCAAACTATTTTAAGGGTATAAGGGTATATAACCAAGTATAAGGTCCAACACTAACAGTTTTACTAATCACTACCTTCCAAGCTTTAAGGTATAACATAGGGTACACTAACCCTAACATGGAAATCTAAAACTCCTATAAGATACTTAGGGATTTCAAGATAATTTTTGTTTGAAAAAAAAAACAAATCATCATATAAGGGTTTCTAAGGTTACTCAACAATAAGGTAATATGTCTAAGGGTAGACTATTTTGAGCTGTCCGTACCAGATCAGGCCAGGCCAGGTCATATTAGCACAGGAGTCCTCGTTACCAAGCTAGTGGGGCGGAGGAAAATATTGCCAGCCCCTAAGCTCTGACCCTTTCTAGACACCATCACCTTCAACTTCTTGCTCTAATAACTACTCAATAGACAATTCACCAAAAAGTTGACAAATTTTATTTCTAATATGAAATTATTATGATCCTAAATCAAACTTTCATCATAGGTCAACTCTAAGGTGAAAAACCTTCTAAAGAAGCTATATGAGGAGAGAGGTTCTATCTAGAAGACAATTTGAATTAGTTAAGAATCCGACTACCTTGATGCTCTGATACCATGCTGTAAAGACCAAGTCTCTAGTAAAAACCATGGCAAACAAAAACACCAAATGTGAGGCAGCGGAAGAAATAAAACTTGACTTTATTCAAAATGTTTAAGGAGTACATTATAAAAATTTCCCAAATGGGAGTACAACTTTATACAAGCACATGATCTAAGTAGAGGAAGACTAAAACTACTTCAACTTGTCTCCACAAACATCATAACAAAAGTTTATGCAACTAGTCCAAACTCTCTAGATGTGCAAGATCTCCTTAGCATTAGGCAAGCTCACCAAGCTTCTAGTGCACACTCTGATCCTAGCCTGGATGGTTGGGGTCATCCAGCAAGAGAGAGGAAAGTATGTGTTAAACAAAAGGAATAGGACAAATAATAGACAACAATATTGCATAATAAAAGATTCTCTATACTACAAGATTTTAAGAGAATGAGACAAGTGTTCAAATAAGAAATAGAGAACTGCCATAGCCAATCACCACAACAACAATCACGTAGCATGAATCATATTAAGACACAAAATCATCTCAATGTAGGGTGAGGCACCTACCGGACCTCACCAGTGGTAGGGGGACTAAAATCCCAGTGCCTATATAAAGTGTCAGGGGGACTAAAACCCTAGTGCCCGACAGGAGGACTAAAACCTCAGTGCCCTATGGGTGGTTTGTACTCATGTACACTACATTGTCATTTGGCCTAAAATACATCATGCTTAATAGTTCACTTGGCAGTAGTGAAAAATATAAAAGTAACATTTGCATCATAGCATTTGGGAATAAAACCCATGAAATAAAGGAGCCAACAAAGGCAACAACAATATACAATATTTCCAAGTAAATGAGCCAACATAAGTGGTAGCAAGATTCACATAATTCAACTAGATGAGCCACAATGGCCTTAGAAGCATAAAATAAGTAAAGAGCCAATAAAGGCAATTAGAAGGATAACAAGGCTAGAACATAATGAAGGTAGGGTTGGACAAGACCCAACTGAAGGATTAAGATTGTTTGCACATAGATTTCACAAACATACATTCCACATATATAATAGGAATCACATACACCAATAGGTTTTCACATACCTTTTAGAAGATTCATATTCAACCCATTTCACCAATTAGAGTGTTCCATATCCGTTTTCCCTAGTTGTCAACATTACACATGTATTATTAGTATTTATAAAGCTTAAAGCATAGGAAAACCCTAATTTTGGAACTTATTTTCAAAACCATGATTTAAGGTTCAAAACGTAGTCCAATCAATTAGTCACATTCCCCTGATTAAGAAAACATATTTTACTACCCAATTTGGAGTTAAAATAAGATTAATTACACATTTTCGATCATTTAATATAATCAAATAGGTATCCAAAGAAAACTTCGAAGAAGGAATCATAATTGGGACCCAAGAACAATAAAATCAGATTCTACATGAAAAATCCTTTCCAACGACTATTTATTTGCATTTTTCTAACCATGGATCGATTTACTATGAATTAAGTAAAATCGGCCAATCAGAATGCAAGAAAACCATAGTGTGACAGTAATTTAAATGAAAATGTAAATCGATGTAAATAGTAGGTAAAATGACCAAAATACCCTTTCTCATAAAATCAAATTAATTAAGTAGTAAGGGCAGTATTGTCATTTGAACAATTCATCATCGTTGGCGAGAAACAAGGGAAGTGATGAATTTACGATTATGCCCATGGATGATTAATCATCCCAATCACAGGGGAATGACCACAGGCGTCATTGCACGGCCAGACTTCTTCATCCTTGGCCATGGTGCGAGGGTTGTACACCTTGCTTCGACTCCAGGGTCGTTGCACACCGTCTGGCCACCATTCGACAAATTGGAACCACGATTGGGGCCGATGGGCTCCGGCGAGTATCGAGGAGCACTCGCCACAAGGCGAGTATCTCTGTACTTCCATTTAGCTCAAGAAGCATCCAGTGAACAGGGGTGATGAAAACTCAATCAACAACGCCAAAAACCGAGAGATAAATGCCAAATAAGGCTCCGAAAACATCTAACGGTGCATTGCGAGTCCAAAGCAGGTCCTTCCACAGCCGGAGGAGAACTGAGGCTTGGAATCTGCTAAGCTCCGGTGAGGTCAGAACTGCGGTCTATAGGACCCGGAGTTTGGGGCTACCTCGAGACTAAAAGAGGGTACACGGAGGAAGAGCAAAGCCCCTAGTTGCTTACCAATCGCTCAATTGGCCCGAAGGTTGCCTGGTGTGAGCAGCTTGATGTTGGTGCTAGAGAAAATAAGACGAGTAATCTAGGGGAGAACAGGAGGCTAGGGCCCTCATTGAACGAGGAGGAAGGAAGGTCGGGGCTTGAGGATGGTTTTCTCGGCCTCAAGTAGGCAAGAGGGGAACTCTACCCTGCTTTGTAATCTCTCCGCGAAGAAGAGACGAAGAGCCCAAATGGGCATTTCCTTTTCTTGGAGAGGTAGGCGGCGATTAAAAGCTCATTCGAACCGGCTCATCAAGACAAAGCCAAAGGGCTTGAAATCGTGTGAAACGATCAATCATAGAGGGAGAACGGTCACACGAGAGTAGGCTGGCCGTAAAACAGATGGACTCGGGGCAGCTCAGGGGTTGAAGATAATGATCTGACCATCAGATCAGAAGGGATATCTGATGATCGCATATAGAACGTTGGATCGGGGTCGGGGGAGCGTGACAGTAGAAAATAACTGAACAATAGTGTGACGAATGACATTAATGAAATTGATATAGTTACCAACGTTACACTATATTAAAAGCTTATAAAATGGATTTGGAGGGTCAAATGAATCCCAAATGGCCCCAAATTTGGACCATAGGCGCGAAATGAATTCTAGTTTAATGCTATCTATTTAGATTTTCATTTTTTACAATGTATTACCCTTAAACACCCCATGGCCCATTAATGTACATTTTAATGCATTTTAAAACACCAACTTAATTTCTAATTGATTCATTTTATAAAATTCAAGGTAAAATGCCTTTAAGTCAATTAAGAGTCATGTCCCCCCTTTAATTCTCTATTTCATTACTTTAATAGCAATTTGTAGGAGAGAGAGAGAGAAATGTGGGTGATTAATACATTAATCATTTATATTGCTAATTAATTCTCATTTCTTAACCCAAAATGATATAAAATACTCAAATTATCATTATCCACAACTCGTCACTATCTAATGTACATTTCGCATCATTAGTTCCCAATATTTCATTGTGTGGATTATTTGTGCAAACACCCCTCCATTTATATAAATGAGGGAAAAAGATGTTTTCAACCTTGAATTGTGCTCAAATTGCACTAGGATTTCAAAAAGAATATAAAAGAAGGTAACTTTATGAAATTAGTCCAAAAGAACTTGAAAGAAATGAAAAGATAGAATATGGGTAAATTATAGAGAAGACCCCGAGATTCAGTATGTTACAACCACATACAATGGTCTTGTATGGTGTACCTAAAGTCCACAAAAAATGGTGCTTTTGAAGTCAAAAAATGATGGTCCTTCTAGGTGTATAATCCTATGGATTCTTACGATCCAAAGGTGGTGATTAATGCACATGATTCAAAGGTCTTGTTTGCCTTTAAGCATATAGTTTTATGTATAGTTTATGATTTGATGGCTTGTGCTGGCTGCACCTAATTTGATGGTTTGGATTTGATGATTTAGAATCAAATTTTTAATTCTATGAGTTTGTAGTCTTACCTTTTCCCTCAAATTAATACAATCCTATGGTTTTTCCTATCTAACATCCAATAATTTTGTATTTATATGAATTGATGGTTGTTGAACCCTAAGTTTTGATGGTTTTGGTTTAATGCTACAATCTGATAGTTACACCTTAGTTGTGTATGAATTCATGCTTGAGGATAGTATGTCATTCAATGGTAATGCTTTAGCATGTGCATCCATGATCAGATGGGGATTCTATGTGTGAAGGGTGTGCTTTGACCTAAGAAAGTGTATGAACCTATGTTTTAGTTGAGGTGTTGATTGGTAACATCACTTCCACCTATCTTGTCTAACTTAACTTAATGAAATTAAGGAATGATCGTTAATCATACTTAGCTTCCTTATACTATAGGATGAAGGAATACTCCCTCTAATGTTTGTTGTAACCCTAATATGTTAATTGGTAGTTAGAATAGCCTTATGATTGGTGCTTTATTATGCTACATTTGTGTATCAGCAACATGATTGTGTAAGTTGAACCTTCTTTAAGGTGTTGAAAGATAATGATGATCATGCAGGAAATGATGTGAGGGTCTTAATGACCTTTGGGAATGTCTTGAAACCTAATGGAGGTGTAATCCTCTTTATGTTGACAGGGGTTGGTACCCTGGGATAATGTGATAAAGAATTATATCATGTGATGGTGTGATGACAAGTATAGTCTCATGAATGGCATAGTACCATGTGATGTTGAAATGGGGATCGTGTCTCATACATTTTATATCTTCAGGAGTTGTTATACATATATGATTGCTAGAAATGAATTAGGCACTACTACAAAATGGGGATATATCGTCAATTATTTTTTCAAAGCAAACTGATAGTGTTATATTTCTCACATGTTCTGTAAAGATTACCATCACGGTTTGGGAAGCTGAGAAAACACAGACTGTGTTTTCTTTTTGTTGTTGATTTCTTCAAAATGTAACTGACTCTATATATCACCCATGAAAATTTAATTTCACACAAAATTTTTGTGAGACATTTCAATTTCCTCCAGAAAACTACATTTTAGTTTTATCCAATACAACTCATGGGATAAAGTGGCATACACGCCATGTGTCCAACAAAATCAATGGGTGTTTCTCATCAGTTGTATCCACACTAACCGATGAGAAAGGTTTACACACCATGTGTCTTGTGAAAAAATTTCTCACCCCTATTTGATTTATCATCGGGTTTCATCACAACAATAGATGACTTAAGTATCATTGGGTTTCATCTGGGTTGCCGAGTTAGTCATCAATTTTTGTCTATAACAGATGAAAAATGTATCTATTTTGTAGGTAGTTTTCATTTCACAACCGAAGACCTACAACCTATGGTCTCGATTTGTTGAACAACCAATGGGTAGGTCTTACTTAACATGTGAAACCCCTCTTTTCCCTTGTACCCTACCCACATTTCTCTAGAACTATTCACTCTAATGATTTCCCCTCTTTTACCGCCTACACCCTGCGCTCTAGTTGCCTCTGCAGCTGACTCCAGCACATCCACTGGTCGCCACGGACTCTACTACTCTATCTTCCGCCAGCTTCTTCTCTCTCCTTTGCCACCATTTCTAGTACTATATCCTTCTCTATATGTTTCTCTCTCCTCTGATGGTTGCTACTCTCTCCTCTACTTCTACCATTATTTCTCTCTCCTCTTCTAATTGTTGTTCCTGCTCTCTCCTCCGTTTGGTGAGGTTGGACCTTCTCTCCTTTGTTTTTTTACATTGAATCTAAAATGCTTTTTGCAAAATGATCATGTGGTCTTGTAAATCGATAACTTATCATGCTTTGCACACTCAAATACTTTGTGGATATTCTTGTGCTCTAAGATGATTACTTGACTTGAATTGTGACCTAATGCACATGTTAGTAACTAGATCTCTAATATTGCATGAACTTTGCTCTGAAGATGGTCTTTGCCACGAGCTTCATTCAAATTAGTATCTTGATTATATATATGGCACAAAATGTTACTTGGTCTAGCTTAAACTCTAATTATGACAACCTTGCATAATATTTACCCTACATGACTAGCTATGACAATGTTGATTCTTATGTTGACAAATATTACTCAATTCTTATGATAGTTCTATCTAGATAATGACACTCTAATCTTATGATCCCTAATCTTAGTTGTAATGTGTCATTCTAGGTCTGAGAAGTATGGTGTAATACCTAATATGTAAATAAATGATGTCTAAACCCTATTATGTAAACATTGATATATAAATATAATCTATAAACCCTAGATTCTAAACCCTAATTCATGAACCATGTTGTTGGCCCTGAAACCCATCCAAGATTTACCCATTAGGAGTAAACCTTGGATAGTCCTTGATTTGGGACTATTCTGTAGCACTTCATCTCACTTAGAATGTAAATGTATAATGTGTGTTTGATTTCAATAAACTTCAACAATTTTTCCCCTTCTACATATGTAGGTGAGTATTTGCCCATCTACATCGGTGTACTTGGAGAACTGCAGAGAAATGTTACGGAAATTTATAGAAATTGAACACACATTATACACTTATTAGTGAGATGAAGTCCTCAATAAAAGGATAGTTGGTACACTTTCATGAATGTGAATTCTACCATATGATTAGGGCTCAATTATTCAAACATTTTTTTCCAAAAATTAACTTACTAGCTAGAACATGATGAGCTACTCGTCTCTCATATGATCATATTGAAATGGACCAATCATGGATGTTGAAACCAAACCTCTGCACTCTGGAGTTTATCAATGGCCTCAATAACTTTGTAAGATTTACAAAGGAACATAGAAGACAACTTGGAGATAGGTTATATTGTCCCTATAAGAATTTAGCAACAAACCAAAAGTTGACATTGTTGACACAATCAAAGATCATGTCATGTGGAATGGGATTGTACATGGCTATACATAATGGTACTGTCATGGAGAGATTCCTAGTATGAGATCAACATATGTTGGTAGTGGTAGTTGTGTCCAAGAAGGAAGGCTGATAATGTTGATGAGAACGAACCAATTCTGTAAGGCCACTGAATAAGCTTCCTTAGAACCCTATGATTTGAAATCATAATAAAAGATTAAATTTCAAATTTGGTCCAATTTGGACATCGTTTGAGCAAGTTAGCAATTTTAGGTCCATATTGGTTTTTTTTCAATTCACCCAATTGAGGGGTTTTATTTGCAATTTGTCACATTCATTGTGTTCATTAGATGTTATGTTATCATTATTGAGCTTTTTGAGCCATGGGGCTCCTAGTTGAACCTTGGTTTGGAGGTGTTTTCCTCAAGGGTGTTTTAGAGTTTAGCCCTTTATGGATGAGCTATCTTTAGGAGATCTCAAGCAAATGGTTATTTTGCTTTGCTTACAAAAACAAGAAATGAGGGATAAGCAGGTCTCCTACGGTGGGTTAGATGTTTGTGTGGTTGCTTGTATATGCTTAATAGTTTAAGGCCATGGACACTTGGAAAGATACTAGGACTTCAACTTTTTCTTTTCTTTATCTTAAAGTTTTATATACCTCTCCCTAAGCAACCAAACGAACCATTTTCTCTCTACCACTTCCCTCCTTCTATGAACCTCATTCTCCCTCTATTTTTCTTCAAAGTTCCTATCCAAGGAAGAAGAAAGTGGGGATCTTCTTTACAAAAGCATCAAGGGTTGCAATTGACTTCCTTTAGGGGTTTCTAAAGCTCCTTCCTTGTGCTCTTAACCTAAAAGAGTAAGTATTCCCTTATTTCCTCCATTTATTTCTCTGTTCTCCTTCCTCCTATATTCCTCCAGGTCGTAACCTTGTTGTTCCATGGTGGAAGTGGATCTAGAACTCAAGAATCTACCTTTCTTGCTTCTTCTTCTAGGGTTTTGCTTCTTTGTGGAAAGAAGTGCCTACTTGGCAAAGTTCAGACTTGAAACTATATTTTTATTGCCTTATTTTCTCAAGATTCTTGCTGTTTAGGATCTGACCTACTATATAGAGGTGAGTTTTATAACATTCTTCACTTATATTTCCTGCTAGAAGCTTGTTAGTTCATGTTTATGCTTTAATGTGATGATCTATGCATAAAGAAACCATGCTTGTTTAGGGTTACGGATTTTTTTATGGTGTTCCTTGTTCTGTTCCAGTTCTATAGGAATTTGTAAACATGTGTACGACATTTATAAGGTATAATATGATCTGGGACAAGTTATTAGCAACAACCTATGGTGCAAAGCACAAAACAATTGATGGTCCAAATTAGGGTTTTCAAGCTATTTCCTTCCCTACCACACAATCGATGGTGATACCATTCAACAACCAATGGTGTTTCTATCTTGGCAACTGATGGTCATGATAAAGGGTGCCAAATTTATGGTGACAACTTATGGTCACCCCCTTAGGTCAGGTTTTGTCTCAATTAGATGTTTAATTATCATTTACTAAGTATTCTAATGATGTTATCAATCCATGATGACATTAGTTTAATATATGATGGTGTTAAATCAATATATTGTTGATCTAACGACCAATGGTGACCTAACGATCACAATAAATGGTGGATTAGGTCATCACCACATATGATGAGTTAAGAATGTAATTATAGATTTGACTAAACCTTAAACCAATGGTTCCTTGGTTCAATTGATCTAATGGTTAGACCTATACTTCAATTGATAACCTTGAGCAATGAACCTGATCCAATGAAGAATATTGGATGTTTCAACATCCAATGGATTAGAATGAATCCCATGGTATTATATGTGGGTCCTAGTGATAATAATTCAATGGTTCAATACCATTAATTTGTAGTCTTACCTTTGCCATCATATAGTTATATTTGATAAATCACTATAATAAGTGTATGTGTAACTCCCATGTGATATAGCTTCTTATACCTAACCTTAATGTAATTAGATGATATTGACTAGTAATAATCAGACCCCTTGAATGACTAATGTGTCAATGTATTACACTCTTCTTCTGTTGAAACCACAATGTAGTACTATTTGAATATCATAATGCATTGCCATGATAATATCTATGGACACATATGCGCTAATGATCTTTTGAGCCTTGTTTAAGGCATGGAATGATGATAACCTTACTATGAATAATGTGATGGTCTTAACGACCTTTGTACATGTTTGAAGCCATGATTGAGGTGAAATCATCTTCATATTCCAATAAGGGTTAAAATCCTAGAACTTGTGATAAGTATTGGTATCTTGTAATAGTATGATGATAAGTGTGGTTGATTAATTTGCAATGAATGATAGCATGTGGTAATTTGATTATGATTTAAATATCAAATGTTTTATATATTTTGAAGTTGGTATACATATACTCTTGTTAGAAAAGAATTAGGGTTTGAATGTCCACTTGTATGATAAAGCCTTAATGCATTCAATTGGCAGTAATTAATCATGTAGAGCCATGTGTCGTAAGCCATCTTCAGTGTCAGAACCTACTGGATGGTGAAATGAGTATTCCCAAGGGAAACTCGGAGTGCATACTATTGAGTATGTGGGGGTGGCAAGTTGAAGATATATCCTTGTCATCCACAAATGCAGGTTATGGAGGGTGGCTATGGTCATGCCTTAGACATTTGATGTGATTGAGGACAGATGCAGTTGTACCTCATATTAGAGGGTTTTGTATACCCTGGTTTCTAGTGTCGTAACTTGTACCAAGTATGGACTAGTTGTTTTCAGTTGACTATATGTCACTGTTGGGAGTTTGATTGGTATGTCATTGCAGTCTACTCGTACTGACTGAGGGGAAGAGATCTTAGGATATCGACACTCCTAGATCTTATATGGAACTGAATAGCACTTTGAAGTGGTTAGTTGGACTTTGAGTGGTACGACTCAAACTCCCCAGGGCATAATAATAAAAGATATAATACCAATCGTGTAGTATAATTGATAGGGTTTAATACGTATCACATTGGTTGATTAACCCTTGTCTTGTCTTTATACTACATTGTTCTTGCATGATGCAGACTTATGAAATTTGAGTAATTCTACTTGATGCTATAGTTTATTCGCTTAACTGCTTAATATGCTTAAATTGTTGAACGTGCTCATATTGCTTATTCAATACCTAATTGCTCAATTTATTTACTGTTAATTTATATGTTGTGATCAATATATGTCAGAGAGAGTTATATCTCTCGATGGGATTGGGTCTCACCCATGGGTCACCACATCTTTTTAGGTGGTTGCGGTTGCGCTGTGGAAGAGAACCAACCTGGTGATCAATAGATTCAGAAGGTTGGTCAGTCGTAGATGTTGGTAGTAGAGTTCTTGTGTCATCCCTTTACTCTCATGGTTGGGTACATGATGTGTTTTCTAAATGATATACTTGTATCGACACGAGATTTTGACAGTATGCCAATGTTTGTAAATATATGGCATGTACATGTGAAATATCTTTTGTATGCAGAATGGAACTATTGATCTTTATGTAAATGTTCTAGAGTTTATTTACATTGTTGAAATTAGTTTTAATTATTCCGCATTTTTACTATGTGATTAATTAATAGTTGATCGTGTTTTATGTTTTGAGTAATTTTGTTTTGTGTGACGATGTGTCACAGTTAAGTTGGTATCAGAGCTCTAGGTTTGGTGGGTCTACTGGGACATAGGAGTTGGGTTTGAGTCTGTTCTTATGTATCCAACATATATGATCATAGTTTATGCTTATGTAGATATGTTTGGAGGACATGAAAACACATTGAGAGTAGCTATGTTGCACTAGGAGGAGGTGATGGGAGGCAGATACGCGATGAGAGAGTGCCAGAAGCAGGGCCAGAGCAGCCCACAATGCCTCATCTAGACCCAAAAATGATGGTCAATCCTGAGTTTCAGTCTATGTTTAGACAGACGATGGCCACAATTACACATATTGTTGACAGAGCACCAACATCTCAATCTAGGGCATCCATCCCTAATGTGGAATCCCAAGGTGTCGGGAAGATGTTTGAACATCTTAGACGTGTTGGGGCGATTGAATATGTTGGTGATTCTGATCCAGCAAACGCCGACATGTGGTTGATTGAGCTGGAAAAGGCATTCAAAATCCTAAACATCACTGAAGAAGATAAAGTTAAGCATGCGGTATACTTATTGAAGGGTAGTGTTGGACACTGGTGGGGCATAGAAGAGGAGAAAAGGCCAGGAGTTGTGATAGGATGGGAGGAATTTTGGTGGGATTTTGTCAGCCGATATTTCCCAGAGACATACCTAGATGAGAAAATCTCTCAGTTCGAGAATATTTGTCAGGGATCTATGACTATCAATGAGTATGAGTCAAAGTTTACGAAACTTCTCAAGTTCTTCCCACACATGGCAGTAATGGACAAGGAAAGCATCTAGAGATTCGAGAAGGGTCTGAGTACGAAGTTGACTACTACGACATCAGCCTTGGAGAATAGGAAAGGTTTTCCACCTTTGTGGAATACGTAAGGAGGATTGAGAGGTCTGCCATAGAGAAGCATGAAGATAATGCTAAGAAGTGACATGTGTAATTTCAAGGGCAATCATCTGGGGTCTTTAAGAAGCCGAGGTTTTTCCCGCCACAGTCACAACCAAGGTAAACCTTCACTAAACCAAGATCACATGCACCGTCACGGTGGACCCCGAGTCACGGTAGAGGTCACAGTTTTCTGCCGACGAGAGCCCACAGTACCTCATCGATTTCAATGACAGGGCCATTTAGGCCATATCAAGACACCAGAACATGTTACAAGTGTGGGCAGATGGGGCATACAAAACCTTATTTCCCTGTGAAAGATGAGGAGGTGACTTAGCAGCCTAGGCAAAGTCAACAAGGTCCACAACAATGATAGTTTAGTAGTGGCAGTGGAAGAGGACGTGGTCAGGCATCCCAGGCAGGATCCTCTGGACATGCAAGCAATGCGACAACTAGGTTTTATGCCATGAGCCGGCCAGAAGTAGTGATCAATCCACAAGTCATGACAGATCAGATGGAGTCATTTCATTCTGATTTGTCTACTTCTTGTTTTGTATCTATGTTAGTAGACCTAGGTGTGACACACTCCTTTATCACCATAGAGGTGATGATAGGTAGTTGTTATCTATCAGTTAGTCTTAGATCTGATAGTCTGCGGCTAGAGGCTCCTTTTGTTGGTTCTGCCAAGTTGCGGGAAGTGTGCCCTTCTTACGTTCTTTCTTTTTCTGGACACAACATTCAAGTGGATCTCGTGCCAGTTGACATGCATGGTTTTGATGTAATCCTAGGAATGGATACCTTGAAAAAATACAAGGTAGTCTTGGACTGTAGTACTAAGGTGGTGACGTTCCATGATGGAGATGTATAGTGGATTTTCTCGGGTGATAGGAAGATTCTTCCTACATGTTTGATGTCAGCTATGACAGCTGAGAAGTTGATGAGACAAGGATGTGAGGCTTTCTTAGCTCATGTTGTGGATATGAAGGCTACAGGTCCTAGTATCCAGGAAGTACCAGTGGTGTGAGAATTTGAGGATGTCTTTCCTGAGGAATTTCTTGGCATTCCCCCTCCTAGAGAGATTGAGTTTGAGATCAATCTTGTTCCTGGAACACAACCCATAGCACAGTCAGCATATAGTATGGAGCCAACAGAGATGCATGAGTTAAAGAAACAATTACAAGAACTGTAAGAGAAGGGTTTTATCAGGATGAGCATTTCCCCTTGGGGTGCTCCCATGTTGTTTGTCAAGAAGAAGGATGGTTCAATGAGGTTGTGTATAGACTACAAACAGTTGAATAAGGTGACAATAAAGAATAAGTATCCCTTATCGAGGATTGATGATCTTTGTGATCATTTGAGAGGTGCCACCGTGTTTTCAAAGATAGACCTGAGGTCATGTTACCATCAATTGAGAATTAAGGCTAATGACATACCCAAGTCATCTTTTAGGACTAGGTATGGTCATTATAAGTTTGTGGTTATGTCATTTTGGGTAACCAATGCACCTGTAGCTTTAATGGATTTGATGAATAGGGTGTTTAGACCTTATCTTGATCAGTGTGTGGTGGTGTTCATAGATGATATCCTAATATAATCCAAGGATAGTCAGTAGCATGAGAAACATCTTCGCCAGGCATTGACTTTGTTGAGGCAACATCAACTATATGCTAAGTTCAGTAAGTGTGAATTTTGGTTATCTGAAGTATCCTTTATAGGCCATGTTATATCTACTAAAGGCATTTGTGTTGACCCCAAGAAAGTGGAGTCTGTACTAGAATGGGAACAACCAAAGATACCGACAGAGTTCTATAGTTTCCTAGGTCTAGAAGGTTACTACAGGAGGTTCTTTTTTTATAGAAGTCAGGGGGTATTCTATTCATCCCACCCCCTCTTGTGGGAAAAATCATCAACAAAGATACATCTTCTGCTTATAAAAGTGAAGGTGTGTTCCCACCCCCATACATAATGCAAACCCCAAGACAACAAAATAAAAACTGCCAAACCACCCACAACACATCAACTAAAAAGACACAAACTCATGAGCTAATCAGCATCAGTCTGCCTCAAGACCATGTATGGTGTCTTCCTTTTCTCCAGGGTGACCATGCCCCTTATTCTCATGGGTAATGCTCTAGCGTCAGTACACACATAAGTATCACTGAATCTTCTTCCCCACTTACCCAAGGCTCTAGGTATTGAATTGATCGACTTGTATATTAGGGAGCCAGTAATGTTATAATGTGTCAACACCTCCTTTAGTTCTCTGACAAAGGGTGTAGCTCAGCATGGCTCTGGTGCATCATGCCATAGGATATTAACAATTTTATTATCATCTATCTCAATACATGAAACGTTAAGCAACTGATCACCTGCCAGCTTAAGACTAACAATGCAAGCTTGAATGTAGGCTAGATCGTAATCAGGAGTATTGAGCCACACTCTAAAGGCTAGACAAATATTAGCTCGATGGTTACATATAGTCCCCACGGCCCATCCGCACTTCATGCCACCTCCATCTGGGATTATCCATATCATAATATTCATCTTCAAGTTGTACACGTCAGGTTCCATCCATCTGAGAAGGTGTATCTCACATAATCTAGCTCTGGGTTATGCAAAACCTTCATCTTTCAAAGTGGTATATATATCAATGTTAGCTATTGGAACAAACGCCTTCTATTTTAACATCTCATTGATATTGTAAATAATCTAATCCCAGTGATTCACGATGGATGGTTTGGTACCTTCAAATCTGGACAAACACCTAAGCCACCAGATGCTGCAAGGAATGAGGATGGCAATCCTACATGCTATCCATTCATCGAAAGAACTGGAAGTACCTTTATGAAAAAATCTTCAACAGAGCATGTATGTCAGTCGACGCCACCATCTTGGTGATGGATGTAAACTTGGTCCCAAAAAATGAGGCTATCTATCCACTGAAGAGGAGGTGGGGGATGTCTTCGACATGTGGGCTATCACAGCAGTTACCCATAGACGCCAACGGGATGCAGCATCTACGCCTCACATTGTCGTCTGTCAGAGTGGTGTTCCTTCCAAACTTCCAGAGAATCACATTTGCCTTAGGTGTACTGCTACCCCATATCTGACTCAGATAGGGGGGTCCTTTGTCTCTATACTCCATCAGAATCTTCTTAGTTGATCGCATGGTGAAAATGCCTCTAGTATTAGGTGCCCAAATGATATTATCATATGTGTCAGTGATCAAGGCCCCTGACCTTCTCATCAGAGTCAATCCTTCAGGATCAATGATCTGCTGAAGGGAACCCCAATCCCATCCTTGCTCCACCGTCCAAAAATCTCTAACCAGAAAAGGTTGAAGGCGATCACTGGCAAAGATTGTGTGTTCAGAGAGTCTGTAATCACACCATCGTGCATCCCAGAAGGAAATATCGCCCCTACCCACAATCCACCTGCATCAAGGGTAGATTGTTGGGAACATCTTCTAGACTTTTTTCCAGAAAGGTAAGGCAGTGCCGCTTAGCTTCAGTTGGCTAGGGTACAACCCAGATCTATTACCAGATAGATTCGCGTATTTGTCTCTACAGAAAGATGTCCATATCAAGTTTCCTGCAATAACTTCCCAACATGCTTTAGCAACAAAAGCTCCATTAATCGATTGAATGGATGATAAGTTGAGGCCCCCTCGATCCAGCAGAGTTGCCACTTGGTTCCATCTGATCCATGCTCTCCTAACATGATTGGATCTGTCAGCCCACGGAAAATGGGACATAAACATATTAATCTTGTGTGCAATGCCAATAGGGATGCTGAGGGCAGCAGCAGTGTATACCATGATGGATGAAAGGACATGAGCAATCAGTAGGCTACGTCCAGCAAAGGATAGAAGCATGGATTTCCATGACGCAATCTTAGTGTTAATCTTCTGGTTAAGGAACTCAAAATCAGCTAGTTTAACTCTATCAACTGTGATAGGCATGCCCAAGTAAACAAATGATTTGGTGGCAGTATCGACCCCTAATGCCAAAGCAATATCATTAGCACCCATCAAATCTATTGTGCCAACCACACAAATGGATTTTGATCTGTTGATTCAAAGATCTGCCTAACCTCCACGACTGAATCAGGTTCAACATTGAAGAACACTGTAATGTCATCCGCATATGAAAGGATGATGGGAGCCAAGCCTCCTCCTTTGGTCCAAAAACGAGCAATAGAAAGGTTTTCAGTCATGGTGTGGACCTTTCTACACAGCATCTCTTCGAAGATAATGAACAATAAAGGGGATATAACATTGCCTTGTTTTTAGTCCTCTAGTCATCGAGAAAAACCTAGCCATGATCTCCCAAGAGTGACAGTGGCCCAGGTATGGATGAAGAAACTCAAGAAGAGTTCTACCACTTCATGAATGAATCCAAATCTATCCAGGACCCTGCGTAAAACTTCCCAATGTATCATGTAGTAGGCCCGGGACATCTCAAACTTGACCATGACGTTGGGGGTAAGTCCACCTTGGTTAATGTCATGCATAAGATCCTTAACTAATTTCGCATGGTTGGTAATATCCTTACCTTTCATGAATGTACCCTATGAGGGGGAAATCATCTGGGGAAAAAGATAAGAGAATCTATTGCTCAGGATGCGAGCAAGGATCCTCAGTGCCATGTTCTCGATGGAAATAGGTCTAAAGTCAGACATAAGGTTCTCAGGGGACTCCTTCTTGGGGATGAGCAGAATTCTAGAGAAAAACAAGCCACGATGGCAGTCTTGTCCCTTAAAGAAGACCTATGTAAGCTTGAGGAAGTCGGATTGGATAATAGTCCAAGAAGTAGAGAAAAAAATTAGCATGAATCCGTCTACACCTGGGGCTGAACATTTGTCCATATCATTGATCGTTCTAAGGACTTCGTTGACTTACAGAATAGCTAGCAAAGAGAAATTGTCATCATCTGAAATGGTCTCTGGTATTTCAAGCAGAAATCTATTAAGATCATCGAAGCTAATGTCACTCTCCTCATTATAGAACTATTAAAAATGTAAGGCAACCTTCTCAGCCATCTCGACAACATCAATAGAAATAGTGCCATTTGGGAGAATAACCTTGGTTAGGCGTCTATTCCTCCACCTGGATCTAACCACAGCATGATAGAAAGGATTATTTCGTTCACCGTCTGACAACCATCAGATTCTAGCCTTCTCTTTCCAGAGCAATTCCTCCAAGTCAAGTAGGTGTTGTAGTTCCAACTCTGCAACCCACAAGTTAGCCTCATTCTCAGCGATCGGGTTCTCATCATAGGAAATCTGAGTAGTATATACGACATCTTCCAGGTCCTTAATGCGTTGATTAACATCACCAAAGGTTAGTTTGCTCCAGCTGCGCAAGGCACATCTCACCTGCTTCAATTTATGGAAGAAGATGAAAGACGGATGTCCCACTACTTGTTCCTCCCAAATTTTGCGAATAACGTTCATGAATTCCTTGTGTTGTAACCAAACCACCTTGAATGAGAAGTGAGATTGTCTGCTGACACGGTTCTGAGAGCTTGGGCAAGTAAGGATCGGGCAATGATCCAAAACTCTAAATCTGGTGAGATGCACAGAACTGGTAGCCTTCTAGCTAGCCATGATTCGTTGATAAGAACCCTATCAATTCTCTCCTAGATAGTAGGTGTGAGAAGTTGTTTATTAACCTAGGTGAACTGGCTACCTATGAACGAGGCCTCCTTCATATTCACGTCAGCAATCAATGAATTGAACTTGAACATATCTTGAAAAGCAGTTGAGGTACCACCTCTCTTCTCATGATTATTTCTAATCACATTAAAATCACCTACGATCATCCAACACAACTCTCCAATATATTCTGACATGAGCAAAATTTCTTGACAAAGGGTTCTTCTTTCAATGTTGTTGCAACTAGCATAGATAGTCGTGATAAAGAAATGAGACCCATCAGCTTCCGAGCATCGCACAGTTATATGTTGCTTATGTACTTTAAAGATATCTAGTTGAATGGAGGAATCAACAAAAAACCAAATATTGCCTTCTTCAACAGAGTTGTTTGTCACCCAATCAAGACAAACAATGTCCAAGAGCTCCTCAGATTGAACCGCATGAAGGAACGGCTCAAAGAGACATACTAAGCTGGTTTTATACCGTCTGCAAAGTCTGCCAAGAACTCTCCTCATAGGATTGTTCTCCGCTCCACGAATATTCCAAAAAATGGAGTTTAAATCCATAAGGAAGACCTGCCGCTGCTCATCAACAAGGCCACCAAGCTCTAGTGACTATATCTCCTCTCTTCGTCTTCACTATCATCACCAACCGTATATTTGTCCCCTTCTGAGTGTCTACTCCTCGATTGTGCATGCCTCGAGTAGGACCGGCCAAGAGAGTGGCATTGGAACCCTGGACTTTCCTGCTGTGATCTGGTTCTATAGTGGCTTTTTCCAGATCTCTGTACGTCTGCTACGTCATTCAAGTTCACTACCAGAAAATCGTCCAACCTCCTAAGATGCATAACTCTTCTACAACCTTCATCATCAATGATAGTCCTTCCTAGAGAAAGGGATCCTTCGTGATGCAATCTACTGAGAACAACACCTTGTGACGTATCCTCAACCATGAGCAGGGGAACCAAGGGTTCCTCATTATCAACCCTCCTAGACGAAATGAAAAGGGCAGATTTCAGGATTTCTAACTCAGCCCCCACTTCAGTCAAATTGAGTTTGTCAGATCCAATTGGACCTCTGGCAATCATATGAAGTTTAATAGAAGATATTCATATACCATAGGTAAGGGAGACAAACTGTGGAACGTCTTCGCTAAAGGCTTCGATGAGGACAAGAATGCCTAAAATGTTGTCCATGATCTTCTGCCAATTGGAACTGAACAGTAGGTTCCCAAATGGGTTGATGATGGATGCAATAGAGTCATCATCTCTACAGACGATAGGAACATCAGCAAGCCAGAACCAGAATTCCTCCCGTCGGCTACACCTTTCACCACCATCTAAGAAATGCAAAGCGAGTTGAGATGCTTGAAAAATAGGAATGCCCTTGTCAAAAATCGATCGTGCCTCCTCGAGGCTAGAGAAGTATGTGATCGCCTTCTTGGCAGCGAAGTGATAAATGTATTTGACAGAAGGCCAAAAATTCTATAGAAAAGGACAAAGATCTTCCCAAGACATGCGCTTGGGACAGGAAACCTCCATTGCACGATTAAGTGCAAAAGTCTTGCTCCTGTGTGAATCATTGTCAGGGCCAATATCCACATTAATCTGCTTGGGCACATGTTGTAGAGCCCCTCTCGCAGGAACCCCCGCCATAAGAGGGGGAAAGACAACTCTAGAATGGACATCAGGGACCAGATCAATCTGATGACCGACCACACACCGTCGCACGAAGTATCCCAGGCGGTGACATTTATAACAGATCTTCTGATGAGTACAATGGGATTTCCAATGACCTTTTCCCATACATCGGAAATAAGTGTCATGGGGAATCCCATAGAGGGGAGTCTTACGTGCAGGCGGCGGTGGTGGAATCATCTATTAAGCATAGTGTACTTGAATATTGGCTCTACCCCTCTGAGAACCTTCTGAGATGGGGGTAGGTTCACAGGGTTGGCCTCGGTCGAACATTTTGTCGACCGATGTTGTCTCGGTTGAACAATTTGTCGATTGAGAATATACTAAATTGGATCCTAAGTTTATCTCGGTCGACAATATTGTCGATCGAAAATCCCTCTAGGGTCGGTTATAAAGAAACACCGACACTACAGGAGCTTATACGAATGAATCTGGCTCCATCTCGGTCGAAAAATTCGTCGACCGAGAAGGAGCAAGATTTCCTTCATATAAGCACCTCTAGGGTCGGTTTTTTCCTTATAACCGACCCTAATGTCCTCCTCGATCGACAATATTGTCGACCGAGATAAACTTAGGATCCAATTTAGTTTTTCACAAGTGTGAACTAAATTGGAACCAAAATTCAGCTCGGTCGACAATATTGTCGACCGAGGAGGACTTCAGGGTCAGTTATAAGGAAAAAACCGACCCTAAAGGTACTTATACGAAGGAAATCTGGCTGTTTCTCGGTCGACGAATTTGTCGACCGAGAAAAGCTCTAGGGTCGGTTAAAAGTACAAATCCGACGCTAGAGGTGCTTATACATGCGTGAACTAAACTAGATCCAGAATTGATATCGGTCGACGAATTTGTCGACCGAGGAGCCCTTTAGGGTCGGTTTTAAAGGAAAAACCGACCTTAGAGGTGCTGAACCGAAGATGACTTTAGGGTCGCTTATAAGGAAAAAACCGACCCTAAAGGTGCTTGTATACGTGAAATCTAGCTCTTATTCGGTCGACGAATTTGTCGACCGAGTAGCCCTTTAGGGTCGGTTATAAGGAAAAACCGACGCTATAGATCGAGGCGCGAAGCCAAAATCAAGCAAAATTTTGCCGCGGGAAACTTGTAATTGACTTTCTAATCCAATTGTCTATAAGGTCGCTTATTTTATAAAAACTGACCCTATAGAGATGCACTACAAGGTCGATTATTTTAAGAAAAAGTGACCCAAGAGGTCTTAAGTGGTGCCCGCATTTTTATAGACATATAAGGTCGGTTATTTGGAAAACCGACCCTATAGAGATACACTACAAGGTCAGTTTTTTTAAGAAAACTGACCCAAGAGGTCTTAAGTGGTGCCCGCATTTTTTATAGACATATAAGGTCAGTTATTTGGAAAACCGACCCTATAGAGTTACACTACAAGGTCGGTTTTTTTAAGAAAACTGACCCAAGAGGTCTTAAGTGGTTCCCGCATTTTTTTTAGACATATAAGGTTGGTTATTTGGAAAAACCGACCCTATAGGTAGTGACGTTATAACCCATTTCTGTACTAGTGCATCCATGAGACTTCTTTGAAGGGAATGAGATTAATAATTAATAGTGAAATATTACAATCATGGAGTATCTCATCCAATATGGGGAAAGGGTGATAAATCTACATGATAAAGACTAAAGAAATGATTTCTGAACCATGTGATACATAATGACCCTAGTATATTTCTTCTTGCTAGATCCTTGGGAACTTGACATCTTTTGAGCTAGTGTGTGCATTTTGATTTGGGACTCTTGCTTGATTTATAAGGTACTAGATTCTTGATTTACATATTTAGTTATTTAATTTCCCTCTTGAATTCCATATCTATTGTTTGGTGGTGAACCACATGCCTTTTATAAGCCATTCCCGTATGTTGAAAGTTCACCACACCTATTATTGTCATTGATAAATATTATGATCACACTGAAATTGATCTTGGAGTTTTGACTCACTAGATTTTGGTCCCTTGGGCTTTGTCCGTTTAGAGTTTTAGCTCCTAGAGGTTGGGTATATCCTGTCGCCCTATGTGCAGGTTGTAATGGATTAGTGGTCCCCCAATATACTGGTTGAAATAGCAATCTACCGTGTCGTTCTTTCATAGATGATTGAACATATGGCACTGTAGTCACATATACAGAAATGATATGACCATGCTCAATCTGATATTTAAAGTTGATCCTTGTGAATATTTGGTAACTTGATGTATGAAACCTAGAAAACCTTGCATAATTGTTAGCCTTATGAAATTCCTACTTCAAATTATGAACATTGCAACATTGCTACTTAGTATCCACATTTTGTCAAATTAAGTCCACCAATTGTTGACCCCTTTTTTCCTCTTGGTTCATGACGTGGATTATATATCCCTTTGGGATATTGCATGGATAGAAGGGCCTGCTCACTTGGAGTCTTCTATTGTGGAGTACTAAGTATAAGCTAGGAGCATGGCAAGGTGTCCTTTGTGTGGCATAGTTCTTTTGTCTTTCTTAAGCATAATGATGTAGTCTATCATGTGGACAATAATGTTCTTTTCTTTTATCTTATTTATGCCAAAGAAACAAACACTATGTTCCTTATTGATGATGTTATTGAGAACTTTGATTATCATATTATGTTACACATGGTTTGGAAACTATGTCGTCACAAGAGTAATGATTCATAGAAGCACCGTATAGTCAAGATGCATAAGAAGGCACATACAAGCAATGATATTAGTACTAGAAGTGATATAATAGTCAGATTAAGATATTTTATGAAAAATGTTGTGCTTGATAAGAAGCATTACTAGAATGAGATTCACAATTCACACAAATCAAAGAGAATTTAAAGGAAGAGTAATGATTATATATTCACAATTCACACAATATGCAACATATATTATCTCGGTCACAAATTTTATAAAGTAGTCTACAGGATGTTGAATATAGCTAGCATATCTACATGGTAATGGTACATAGTCTTAAGGAGTCAATGTGCGCAATATAATGTGTAAAACAAGCAATAAGCCAATGTGCCTATATCATAGACAAGAAGCGAGATGGCATAGTGGGATGACACTGCTTCAATTGAAGTCATCCTACAAAATATTTTTATTTAAAGGAATCCAGGAGGTACGCTTATTCATCCTACCCTCCTCATGTAGGAAAAATCATCAAAATAATAATACAACTCCTACTTATATCATCCTACAAAATATACACATGGATGTGCAATGATCTAACTCTGGAAAGTTTATATAAATTTTGACTTTAACTAGAAACTCTATGTCACCTTAGGGCCTTCCTAGACACAATATTCCATAACTTTTTTTTGGAAAGTCAGGGGGTCATTTTATTCATCCCATCCCCCTCGTCTGGGCTAATCATCATCCAACAAATACAGCTCCTGCTTATAATTTGCAGGTAATCACCCCATGTCAACACCAAAAAACAAAGACCCGTACAAAGGCTGGATAAAACAACAAACTTCACGCCTTAAAAACCTCCTTTACAATGTAAGGAGTGTGATTCTTCTCCAACCTAGCCATACCACGGATCTTCAAGGGAAGGTTTCTACTATCAGAACAGATGAAAGGTGTTGTGAGATATCTGCCCCAGATACCAATCTCTCTAGCCATCGAGTTCACCACTTTATGGACAACACTACCAGTGATATTCCTCTCCTGTAGTTCTTCTTTGAGCAACCTCACATCATACTGAGCTTTCCAAGGAGTCTGTCCATCATTCCATATAGTGTTAAAAGTACCATTATCGTCAATCTCAATGGATGATATATTCAGTCTGTGATCCACTACCATAGAAACCCCTACATAACACGCCTTAATGTAAGCTTCATTGTATTCATTAGCCTTCAACCAAGCACGGAATACCAAACAAATGTCTGCTCTATGGTTGCGAATGATACCACCAACCCATCTACGCTTCACACCATTAGCATCCGAACATCTACCAATCATAAGATTCATTTTCAGATTGTGTATATCTGGGGGGTTCCATCTCTGTAGAGATATCCTTCTTATAAAATTACAGAAGCTATCTATCCCCTCTTCTTTCATGGATGTATGCATCTGCCTGTTACTAGAAACGTGGAGAGATTTGGAGTGCATCAAACTGTTCAGCTTGTAAATCATATGTTCCCATATTCTAACAAAGGATAGATCAGAACCGTCGTATCTACGCTGACATCTGATCCTCCATATGCTGTTCGGAATTAAAGTGGCCATTGCTCCAGTCAGCCAGTCATCAACAGTGGACTTGTCTCCCAAGCTACACAGTTCTAGCAACGTGTTGATATCAGTAGGTGCATTCCTCCCCGTAATGTTAGTGAATTTACACCAGAAGGATCGAGCAAGATGACTCAAGAAAAGGAGATGATCAGAAGTTTCCTCCATAGGTTCCGAACAGCAATTGCAGCAAGAGGAAAAATGGATCTTACATCTTTGGATGTTATCATCAGTGGGTAACGCCCTGCGAGCAGCCTTCCATATTAAGGCTATCTCCTTTGGTGCCTCCATCTTCCAAACACGTTCCAACCCTAAAGCATCAGGGAATTGTATCTGTAAGATATTCTTCTTCACCGATTTAAGCGAAAAGGCTCCCTCAACAGATGGTGTCCATATCAGTCTATCTTCCGTATCAGAAATGGTCACACCAGCCTCCTTGATCAAATTGATGCCATCAAGGTTGATGATATGACTGAGAGCATTCCAATTCCATCCCGTGTTCTATTCCCAGAAGTCCTTCACCAGAAACTTGAGGTTGCGATCACTCCGATGAAGCGCAAATGTGTCAAGCATGTTAGCGCACCATAAATCATTCCAGAAAGATATATCGCCATGACCTATGATCCACTTGCATTGCGGGAGCACCTTCGGAAACATGTTCCAAATCCTTCTCCAGCATGGAGAGGGGGTTGCGCTAAGCTTCAACATGGATGGGTGGGTGGACGATCGACCAGCAGCGCTACTTGTGTATTTTTCTCTACAAAAAAAACCCCAAACAGACTTTCCTGTCAAGATCTCCCAGCACGCCTTTGCTATAAAAGCATCATTCACCAGCTTGATTGGTGTCAGGCCCAGCCCTCCCATGCCTTTCGGTCTTGCCACTTTATGCCAGCTTACCCAAGCTTTTCTAGAATGCGCATTTCTATCAGCCCATAAGAAGCATGAAAGGATTTTGTCTATCCGTTGGGCGATACCCGCCGGAACCCCAATAGCTGCAGCCGAGTATACTGTGATGGATGAGAGAACATGCTCTATGAGGAGGCGTCTCCCAGCAAAGGATAACAGACGCGCCTTCCAGTCGGCGATTTTAACAATGATCTTCTTGATCAGGTATTCATAATCACTTAACTTAGTCCTCCCCTTTGGAATCGGAATACCTAAGTAAGTGATTGAGTCTGACGCATTAGGAATCCCAAACTCATTTTCCGTCTGTTTTGCCAGGATGTTGTCTGAACTTCCAACCACACAGGCCAATTTCAAGGCATTAACCTTCTGACCAGTTGCTTTTTCATAATCGAGGAAGGTGTTGGTGATGTGATGTATGGATTGTTGGTCTGCATTTACTGCAATGGTGATGTCATCTGCATATAGAAGAATAGACGGTGCCACCCCTCCTCCATAGGTTCGGAACACCGAAATCATGTTTCTCTCCTGCAAAGATTTGAGGCGCCTACAGAGGATTTCTTCAAAAACGATGAACAAGAAGGGAGAAAGAGCGTTCCCTTGTTTAAGCCCTTTTTTTATCGGGAAGAAACCCGCCGCTATGTTGCCCAGAAGAACAGACGCCCATGTATCCTTAAAGAAACTGAGGCACAGAGAGATCGACTCCTGTACAAAGCCAAATTTTACTAAAATCTTACTAAGGATATCCCAATTAATTCTGTCGTATGCCCTGGACATGTCCATTTTGATAATCGTATTAGGATGAACATTGTCCCAATTTATATCATGCATCATCTCCTTGACAAGCCTCACATGATTAGTAATGTCATTACCTCTTACGAAATCCCCTTGCTCTTTGGAAATCATCTTGTGCATAAGTGGAGACATTCTGTTACTAAGGGTGCGTGCAAGAATTCTCAGCGATACATTTTCAATAGAGATGGGTCTGAAATCGGTCTCAAGGTTCTCCGGAGCGTCCACCTTCGGAATAAGGACCATTTTACAGCAGAATAGACCTCGATGACATGTCTGCCATTTGAAAAAGCACTCTGTCATCTTCATAAAATCTTGTCCAATAATATCCCATTATTGCAGGAAGAAAGGCAAAGTAAAGCCGTCTGGGCCTGGCGCCGTCTTATTGTCCATCTCTTTCAAAACATTAAGGATCTCACTTTCCTCCGGAATAGCCAAAATAGAGAAATTGTCATCTAGAGAGATACTTTCTGGGATCTCCTGCAGAAAGGAGCTAAAATCTTCTTCTGAAAATTGTCTATCTTCTTCATAGAACTACTGGAAATGAAGGGTTGCAGCTTGAGCCATATCACCTGGGTCGGTGACTACCGTCCCGTCTGTGAGGACGATTTTAGAAAGGCTTCGCTTCTTCCTTCTAGCTTTAACTATAGCATGATAAAACGGCGTATTTCTCTCTCCGTCTTTTAGCCAGTCAATACGCGCCTTATCTTTCCAGAGCTTTTCTTCTTGATCGAGAATTTGCTGCAACTCGTTCTCCGCCAACCGAATATTCATCTCATTGGTGATACTAGGGTTCTCATCAAAAGCAATCTGGGTAGTATGAACAACGTCTTCAAGGTCTTGCTTTTTCTGGTTGATATCTCCGAAGGTTTCTCTGTTCCACTTCTTCAAAGCTTGTCTAACAAACTTGAGCTTCTAGCAGAAGATAAAAGATGGGTGACCAACCACGGGTGCTTCCCAAGCTTTGCGGATAACCTCCAAGCAGCCATCATGTGACAACCAGGCAGACAGGAACACAAAGGGGGCTTTCGTTCTCGGTGAAGTGCGTCTCCCGGGACGATCAACAAAGGAAAATTGGCTGAAACCCTAAACCTTGTCAAATGCAAGCAACGGCTTCTCGGCTTAGCTATCTCCCATGTGTCATTAGAGAGTGCTCTATCTAATCCTTGCCACAAGGTCGGAGTAAGATATTGCTTATTGACCCAAGTGTATCGACTTCCTTCAAAAGGAATCTCCTTTAAGTTCGCATCAATCACCGTAGTATTGAAGTCTAACATCTCCTGGAATGGTGTGGGCGTGCCTCCTCTCTTCTCATTTTTCTCGCGAATCACATTAAAATCCCCAGCTATGATCCACTTTGCATCCCCCATCGTTGCAGACATATCAGTAAAGTCCTCCCAGAGCCGATTTCTTTCTCGCTGGTTGCAGCTGGCATATACAGTGGTAATGTATTGATTTGATCCATCCGTTTCATCCATCTTGATGGTGATATGCTGTCGGTTTACCCTCACAACCTAAGGATTTCTAGAAACATCGGCGTATATCCAAATCTTGCCTTCTTCAACCTGGTTGTCCGCAGTCCAGTCAAGTCTAATAATGTCAAGAAGCTCCACCACCTGGTTAGCATGCAGAAAAGGTTCTGATAATGCAACCACTGTGGGACGATGTCTACGGTAAAGATTACCAAGGACCTTGCGAGTCTTGTTGTTAGCCGCTTCCCGGATATTCCAGAATAAAAGGGACTGATCCATAGAAGGGAAAGAAAACACCGCGGTACCTGCTGGCAGACAGTTAAAAATTGTCCCTCCTCTCCTCCCTATCATCTTCTTCATCAAAGCAGGACATGTCACCTTCGAAAAATCTTCTCCTGGTGTAGCCGGATCGATCTGGAGTACGTCTTCTTTGTTGAGTGTACATAGGAATCTCATTCCTTTGAGATCTAGTTCGGTTTCTACTGCGGTCCAATCTTCTTTGAACATCCTCTTCGAACTCCCCCATAGAAATGAAATCCGCTATAGTAGAATTCTACAGGAATCTTCTAGTGCCATCTTCATCTATAATAATTCTATTACTCCTTCCTTCATTCACCATCCTCTCCTGATGTGGCTGATGTCTTCTATCATCAGATGTGGCTGCGTGATTAGGGTTGTCTTCCATTGTTATTATTGCATGTTCCGTTCTATCTCCAGCAATTAGGGCTTGTTTAGGGATGAGAAGATCCTTTCCGGTCTCCGTCATCTGTATTTGGGATCCCACTGGTCCCCTAGCCACCATATGGAATCTAACAGATGCTCTGTTCGATCCGTATGTGAGTGACACGAACTGAGGAACATCCTCGCTGAATGCCTCCACCTTGACAAGGATGCCCGATATGTCGTTCACACTGCGCTGCCACGGCGAAACATCAATAATCTTGCCGAACGGCTTGATCAGCTTCTCAATTGCTGCATCGTCCCTACAGGTGATGGGTATATCCGTGATCCAGAACCAGAACTGCTCCAATTTGATACTGGCTTCTCCTGTCTCCAAGGACCTGATCTTCAGCTGGTGTCTATCGAACAAAATATCCCCCGCCTGAACACAGGCTCTAGCTTCTTCCCTGGTATTGAAGAAAATTACCGCTTTGCGTTCTGCAAAACGGTATAAGTCTCTTGCCTCCAGCCATCTATCTTGCATGAAAGAGCATAGCTATTCCCAAGTTACTCCAATCGGCCAGCTTGCCTCCACTACAAGGTGCAAGGCTGCTTCTTTCCTAGCCCTCTCTTCATCTCCAGGCCCAAGGTCGACATTGATCCTCTTCGGGACATGACTTGGGGCACCCCGAGCCGGAATGCCCACCGGCAGGGGGGAAACGCCCTCATCGAGTTAAGGTCTGGTAGCCTTTGCCGCGCTAAACATCTTCTAGCTACGTGTCTTGGCCGGCGACAAACGTAACAGACCTTTGGGGCTCGGCACTGAGACTGCCAATGGCCTTTACCCATACACCTGTAACACGTATCCTTTGGGATATCGTACAAAGGTTTCCTTCCTCTAATCAGATGTTGTTGATGTGGCGAGTTTCCTTGTTCCATCCTCTGCACCGGCGGCATCTGCAACTGATAACTCGTCCGTGTATTCTGCACGGCTTCAGGGATAACTGGTGTACTCGCAGAAGGAATCACTGTGGTCTGTGCTACTTCCCCTTCCTCGTTCTCGAGCATTCTCCTCACATCTTGGATCACCTCTTCAGGGTTGATGGCAGATGCGGCTGATTCAGAGTGCCTCTGCGCCACCACCCGATGGGCCCTAAGATCCGTTTGGATCCTGGGCGACAACCTGGTGAAGAACGGGATCTATCTCGCCATAACCTTATGTTAGGGTTTGGCGGCGTGACCCCTGGGAACCCCGCTTCTGAGCTTTTTCTGCCTGCGCAAAGTCTCGTCTCTTCTCAAACTTCTTCCACTGAAGGACCGCCAGTCGAAACGGAGATGGAGGGTGGCCTCCGGAAGGCAGGGTGCCTTGCCGGAGTGGGTGGCGGCGGCGCCGCCAGGCGCGAGCCCTAGGATCGCCCGCCCGATCGCCTCAAAGTCTGTGACCTATCCGCTCCCCCCGCGCGAGCGCCCCCACAATATTCCATAACTCCTCAACATCATGAACCAATTCATATGCAACAAGGGAGAAATTGTTGTCATTTTTATCATAAAAATTTAGTAGGTTTTGTAACTTAAGTGCAACCTCATTTTTCCACATCTGCCTCATTGAGCTCTTGAACATATCAGTCTTAGCATTTCAAAGTATTACAATAGCCTCTAGCTTCATAATGTTGACTTGTATGTTGCTCATAATAGAGAAGGTGATCCCATGTCTCATCAACAGAACTCAGAAATATATGAATAGCAGAGTGAGTAAACCTTGAGGCATCCCTTCTACAATAGTATATTGGAGCTCACCACCTTCATTGTTCACATGTGACCACTCATCATTGTCTTGAGCTAATCCACCTTAATGAGCACTTATTTCCTCAACTCTTGCTTTGGTGTTGCAGTGTTTCCCATTTATTGATTTTGGGCATGTCCCCTACTCACTGTTGCCAACATGCCTTTAATAAAAGGATAAAGCCCTAGTACCAAAAAGAAACCCTACAACAACATAAGAATTTCTAGAGTCTCCACTCATTACTTCTCATCATATGGTTGAAATTTCTATTTTATCCTTTTATATGAAGTTACGACTTGTACACGTAATTGCCTCCATGCACAACACCTTCTTGACATCATGTAGTGTGCAAATAGGATGTTGTAAATCTTTAATTAGATGATATAGCCCTATCTCTTTGATGCCTTATGTTGTTGGAACTTTATAAATACCTCTACAATGCCTGCTAATGAAATCTTTCCCACTAAAGTCTATACCATTTTGGCATCAAATCATTTCTAATGTTATAACAATGGGAGTAATAGTAGACACTATCTCTTATCTTTAAGGCCACCATTTTTTTATCAAATTTGGGGGTGCAATAGAACTTTTGCATGTCATGAATTCCCTCGTCCACAACAAGAAACATGTTCATATAGACACAATGGATTTTATGTGTAGCTTCAATGCTTTCAAATTAGTTTATAGGTCCACCGTTTTCATGAAATATGTCTCTATTGTTGGCTATGTATGCCCATAGAGCCAATCATGTGATGATTGTAATGACATATCATGTAAAAACGATTTGATTATTAATAAAAGGCAGCTTCCAATTTATTTTGTTTAATTCAGTTATGAGATAATGATGTAACATTATAAATGTCTAGAGAATAATATTACCCAACGACGTATGTCTTCAAGAACGTGACTTGGAAGAAATGATATCATATGGATGTTAAGAGTACATATTTACATTCTCATTATGTCCCTAATCGGTTGTTATTGTAGAAGGTTGATAGACAATAATAATACATAAGATCAAAGTGTGAGTTGGTTGATGACTGAGTCTCATTGGTCATGATATGGTAATATCAAACCAATCACATAGATACATGTTAGAGAACAGTGTATCGGACAGACCCATCGTGAGACTGACACATGGAAGCCATTATCATGGAAGTCATAGTCAGCTCTCATAGTGGTGGTGGTGGTTGTAGTTCTTAGACCTAAAATCACTACACTCAACACATGTCGTTGGGTACACTTTGTCATCATCAAACGTGGTCCTAAAACATGGGTTGTTATAACGGTGATGATTGGGTGGCTTTGACACATGGGGATTTATTGTGAGTGATAGATATGGGATTCATCCCTCCACTGGAGTTTGTTGTCCTAGGCCTCTTGATTAGCGAGACTGAGAAAAGAATGGCCATGTGTGTGTGAGTCAATATGTGATATTGAGATTACATATGTCTCAGAAAGTCTGTTCTTGGTTCAAGAAACAAGATTGAATAATAATGAGGGTGACTGCTCCATGCCTCTAGTTCAATCTAGACATCAGTGACAAAGGAACTATACAAACACTGCACACCATACATAGATTGTAGGTTGAAGTTGTTCCCCAACTTTTCCATTTACTTGGGTAGAAATGATGTGTGACTAGGCACCATTTTTTGCTTGTGATGTCATAAGTTGTTATGGACAATCACTGCCAACATAATATGGGACCTATAGGATCTCACACATAGGTTTTGACCTAGAAGAGGATTTCAGATCTCGAATGATAGTTGAATGAAGTGCTAAAGTGTTTATGCATTTGATTCAGGCAACAAACAGGCTGACATCACTGCCAAACACCCATCTCAAGTATTGAGACGGCCGTCTAGAAGTGCCAAGTGGCCATCTCAAGAGTTGAGATGGGCATCTGGGTGTCAGGCCTGGTAGTGAGTTGAAATTGGCAATGGAGCAAACTGACCCGGCCAAACAGGCTTGACTCGGATCACCAGACGACCATCTGGGTGAACTAAGATGGCCCGTATGGGCGAATCGATTGGGATGTGGACAACCATGACGAGGGAGGTAAGATCTGGTTCTATGCAGAGATGAGTGCAAATCCGATTATCTTTAGAAGGCACAAGCAACACATAACTGTTAAGTTCATTAGTGATGATGGTACTAATTTTTTCATTACGGCAATCTATGCGAGCTGTGATAATGGCGAAAGAAGGGATCTATGGAATGAAATACTTCTCATGTCTGGTGTTGTTGGAGATGACAAATGGCTAATAGCTGGTGATTTTAATGTTGTTAGGAATCCACATGAGAAAAGGGGTGGCAATTCCCCAAATTTTCAAGATATGTTTGATTTTAACTCTCTGATTACAGATGCGCTCCTGAGGGAGATTCCTTTTGAGGGTAGCCATTTTACGTGGGTCAACAAGAAGGTGCTTGCTCCAACTATCTGGGAGAGATTGGATAGAGTTTTCACCAATGATCCATGGCTGGCCGATAAACCGTCAACGCGAACTATTCATCTTACGAGAGCAAGGGTTTCAGATCACTGTCCAGTGATCGTAATCCCTGGGGTTCGAGCTGTCACTAAGAGAAAACCACACTTATCTTTTTTGTCAAGTTGGTTACAACACGCTGATTGTATGAAGGTGATTGAACAGACATGGAACGAGCAAACAGTGGGGCATCCTTTGCATGTTTTCTTCTACAAATTAAAGAGAGTTAGAGATGCTCTTAAGACATGGAGTAAAGACACGTTTGGGGATATTAGCCAAAGGATTAAGGACCTGGAAGATGTTGTTTTCACCACTCAACAAGCCTTTGATGAAAATCCCACTTCGATGAATGAAACAACTTTGCGAGTTGCTGAGGCAGAACTCCAACAACTGCTCGATTTGGAGGAGGCTACATGGAGAGAAAAGGCTAGAATTGATTGGTTGCAGGACGGGGAAAGAAACACCCCTTTCTACCACGCTATGGTGAAGTTTAGAAGGCGTCACAGGAGGATAGCATGACTCACGCTTCTGAATGTAGAGATAGTTACTGATCCAGAGCAGATGGCAAATGAAGCAGCTGCCCATTACCAAAAGATGTTCAACATTGATGTTGATATTGATGATGCTGATCTTGATATGTTGATGGAGGACATCCCAGAAGTGTGCTCGATTGACGATAACTTTTCTCTTTCTGCTGTTCCAAGGCAAGAGGATATATTTACGACAATAAAGGAGATGGAGTCATCGTCTGCCCCCGGACCCGATGGGTTCACCTTGCCTTTCTACAAAGCTGCCTGGCCCATCATTGGTGCGGACTTCCTTGTAATGGCAGAGGCCTTCTGCAGGGGACAGAACTGTCATAGAAGTTTGTTTTGTTGCTGCATTCTTCTCATTCTGAAGCGTGATAATCCCAAGAACCTTGCTTCTGATTTCAGGCCTATATCCATAGAGAACATGGCTCTTCAGATTCTTGCAAGAACATTGAGTAACATGTTGGCCCCCTTAATGCCCTCCTTCATCTCTAAACCCCAGGGAGCATACTTGAAAGGTAATGATATTACACATCATATTCGCCTGGAGAAGGAGCTTATGCACGACATCAACCATGGCCAACAGGCTCCGAATGTGATGATCAAGTTCGATATGTCCAGAGCGTATGATAGAATTGAATGGAAAGTGCTGAGGAAGATTCTAGCAGCTTTTGGTTTCCTGAAGGAGGTGATAGAGCTGTGTTTGAGCTTTTTTGTGCACTCTTGGGCCACGGTCACCATTGGTGAACATACAATAGGTTTCTTCTCTATGGCTAGAGGGCTCAAGCAAGGTAATGCTATTTCACCTTTCCTTTTTATCATTTTTGAGGAGATTCTATGCAGAAGGCTGAATAGGCTGGTTAATGATCGGGCCATATCCAGGTTCAGTACGAGAGGAGATGCAGTGGCTCCCCCTATGTTGTTATATGCAGATGATCTCGTTATTTTTTTCACAGCTGACCAGATGATGATGTAGGAGCTCGTTGATACCCTTGGATCCTATGAGAGATCCACAAGATAAAGAATCAATAGAAGTAAATCAGTCTGTGTGGTTGGTGGATCGGACCTATCAGTGGCGGCAGATATAGCAGAGGCATTTGGAATTGAAGGTACCTCTGATTCTTTCACGTACTTAGGTATACCTATATCCAAAGGGAGATACAAGCTAGCCGACTATGAATTCCTGATCAGTAAGGTGAACTCTAAGATAGCGTCATGGAAGACCAAGCTCCTTTCTTTCGTAGGTAGACGCATGTTGATTGCTCATGTGCTTTCGTCCATCACTATGCACGCGGCTGCGGCGATTGGCCTACCAGCGGGCATCATCATCCGTCTAGAAAGGAAGTTCTCTAATTTTCTTTGGGCTGACAGAGATAATCATAAGCAGAAGGCATGGATTGGATGGCACCGTGTAGCTACACCGCTGATCAAAGGAGGTCTTGGATTGACTCTGATGAATCTGATTAATGAGGCCTTCACTACCAAGGCGTGCTGGGAAATCCTCTCCGGCGACTCGCTATGGGCTCAATTCTATAGAGAGAAGTATTCTAACCCTAACATCAGCAGATTGGGGACCCACCCTGGACATCTGAAGTTGAGCAGCACACCTTCTCCTTTCTGGAAAAAGATTTGGGAAAATTTTCCAAAGATCTTTCAGCACTGCAGACGGGTTATCGGGAAAGGCAATGTACCCTTTTGGGACTCTTGGTGGTGCGAAGGTAGACTCTCTGATCATGCAATTTTCGCTAGTGACAGGAGACATCCGTTCCAAGTGAAGGACTTCTGGATTGCGGACCAGGGATGGGACTGGAATTCTCTCTGGTAGATAATTGATGATCGGGGTCTTGCGCTCATACAAGAGGCTGATGTGTGGATATCAGACGTGGAGGACGAGATTATCTGGAGTCCTACATATAACGGCGGATTCACGCTGAAATCGGCTAAGAATCTTCTACGTAGTGTGAACGCGGAGGGCTCAGCGGACCTTGGCTTAATCTGGAGCTTTGATTCCCCTAAGGCTACTGCCCTCATATGGAAGATAGCAAGGAGAGCCACTCCTACTGATGACAATGTTAGAGACAGGTGTTGCATTCATATCGTCTCACGATGCAACTGCTGTGATGAACCAAAGGAGGAAGATATGATTCATCTATTCTTCCATGGACAGTTGGTGCAATTTTTCTGGAGTAAATTCTATGAGATTACGGAGCAAGAGGCCCCAAATGAAATAACTTCCCTCATTAGGTTATGTGTAGCAGGTCGGTCTGATGATATCACGGAGTGGATTACTGGAAGTATCACTGTCAACATCCCTCTCAGCATCTAGAGAATGAGATGTGCGGCACGATATGATGATAAAAGATGACCTATGGAGAGTGAATGGAGACATCTTATAGCCAATGTGAATCAGATGATCAAGAAGAAGGTGTTCCCGATATCCAGAGATCCAACGTTTTATACCAGAATGAGCTATGCTAACATTGATGAACCTAGGGTTCGAATGAGGAAGGTGAAGCTCCTGTGGTGGACAAATCTAGATATGCATAACCTTAAGCTTAATGTGACGATAGGAAGAGATTTGGATGATGAAGGTAACAAGCGAAGGTGGGCAGCAGGGATTATCCCCAATCATAATGCTGAAATCTGTTTGATCTTCCGTGCTTGGTTTAAGAAGGATGACTATACGCTAGCATACATTCGGGCGTGCATCATTGGACTGAAGTTGGCAGGCGATCAAATGCTACATATATCATCTATTGAAGTAGATGATAAGGTTGTTTATGACATCCTATGGAACCAGGCAGCTGAGCCTTGGAGAACTAGATCCTTTGTCAGAGAGCTAAGAGAAGAGTTGACGAGTGCTAGCATTAATGGAGTTTGTGTTCACAAGATTATAAACTCCATACCTTGAGAGTTAGGAAGGTTGGGTCGTGGATCCCCTAATATCTTTATATCTACAGATAGTAGCAGAATTCCGAACAGAATCAAAGGGATGGCCAGATTGGAGAAGAGACGCGTACCATATATTGTTTTTGAGAGGGCGGAGATCGATGTTTAATGGCGTGTGGGTCTTGCTATAGCAGCAGTTTGTTTTTCGGTTTTTGTTTCTTGTGGGTGCTTTATGGGAGTTTTGGAAGATACCCGAGTTATAAGAGCGGGAGTTTTATTTTTTTATGATGATTTAGCCCACAAGAGGGGTGTGGGATGAATAAAAGCGACCCCTGGCTTATATTAAAAAAAATATGGTCCATCTCATTCGGGGAAGGTTCTAATTGTTTCCCGATCTATTACGCTTGAGCAATACTTATTGCATAAGGAAATCAATGTCTAACATTGATGGGAATTGATTTGCCAATTTCGTACATAACAGGAAACAACAAAATGGTTGTCTCATAGTGCGAGATGACCGTCTCGCGTGTGAGATGACTGTCTGGCTCAACCAAATGTCTGTCTCGATTGTCGCAGGCTGTGCAATTTCTATAATTGTTGTGAAAATTCAAGATCTACTTGTTCTTTCCACTCTCTTTTTAGTCCTGCATTGGTTGGGGACTGGGAACCCTGACCCTAACCCTTCCTATATATATAGGGGTACTGGGGGCTTCCCAAAGTACAACTACAACATAGACAATTGAGAATCAATTCCTCTAACAACTATTGTCCTCTCTGGTTGTGGTAACCATGAGAGCTTAGGCAAGTCCTACCTGACAAGGGAGGGACAACCATGGGAGAGAAAAACTGAGAGTTGTCATTGTAGGAGAGAAAGTTGGTGACTAGTACACCGACAGAGAGGGACAACTCCTTCCTGTCTGGTCCAACGGGACAACATGAGTTCTAGGAGGTCCGTGTGGACTACCATAGAGGCGAGAAGCCATTGTTTGTCGCTTGGAGGACAATGTCAACCAGGAGTTCATGTTAAGAGGAACTGTTGAAGAAGATGACGTTCATGACTGCAGTCTGTGGTGCAGACTAGGAGGTGTAGCAATTAGATGAGTCCCAGTGCAACTAGGATTCAGAGTTGCACATCTACAACGACGAGGATTGTCGCTATACTTGTTCCAGGACCAAGTATATCCCATAAACCATCCTTCGTGCATTATAGTTATTAATGTGATCTACTGTTTATGGGGAATATGGTAATAAAATTTTAAATTCCACTTCTTGCTCTATACTATATTTCCCAACAGTGGTATGAGAGGCAACATCAATTTACTATATTACAGGATAATCGATATGATCGGATTTTGGTTTTGTCATTCTATTATTGCATGCGATGCAAATAATATCTTGTCAAATCCAAACACCACGATAATCCCAAACTATAATGATATATATATACATATATATATATATATATACATATATATATATACATATATATATATGTGTGTGTGTGTGTGTGAAATTTACATGTGTCGCTCTAAAATGGTTTTGATGGTGGATGTGTAGCATGGTTATGGACAATAACCCCTATATGTGCAAGGTTGTATCCAGCTATCTTGGTCTGCATACCGAGCCTCTATCTTATCTTCCCAATATAAAGTTAATTCTCTTCTACCTTTGCTCCCCTCTAATGTAACTCGAGGTCTCCCTATAATCATGTAAAGGTAGGATACTTTACTTTCCTATTATGATGAAGATGAAGGACCTTGGAGGACATGGTGGACAAGCTGGACCGATCGCCTGGTGGGCCTGACTGATCAGCTAGAAGAGCCATCCGATGGTGGACAAAAGGACCAGACGACCGGTGAGACAACCTAGCAATCAACTAGGAGGTGAGATGATAAGTTTATAGTTTGAACCGATCAACCCAGATTGGCAAGCGCAGATCTTCATCTACAATAGATTTCTACATGTGATGCAGACCTAGATGACATAATCCCTTATGGCTCCAAGGGATTACATTAGGACTGGCCATAACCATCGCTTTCGTTTATTGCATGTTTTCATTGTGGGATATAGCATGTATATGATACATACTATATATGTGGTGATTGGATAAAGTATATGTATATACTTATATATACAAACTCCCTCAATTAAAATATTAAGCCTTTGATACTTTCCAATAGTAACCCACATGAAAACCTTGATCGACTAAGCATAGTTTATGCCTTCACATGGTGCCTCGTCTATCTCATGGAAGTGTGATGATATATAAGTTGTTTTGGCCTTTGTAGGGTTCATATCTATCGTGTTGGATGTTGGGTCAGGCTTAACTGGTGATTCTCAAAGCGTCTGGGCCCAGAAGCATGCAGATGATTATGGAAAGGGGTTGCACATATCATCTATCTAGAATTGCATGTGATGTAATTGACAAGAGTTTCCTACCTTGATGGTTGACTGTGTTTGCAGTGTTGATCGGGCCACCGTTGAATTATCTTGGATCTGGCCCGCTAGAATATTATACGCTACAATATTCTGAATTGATATTGAGGGCTATCAATTTGAATAAAAGAGTGGGAGTGACAATAATTAAAGACCTAATTATATCGTCAAAATTTTCAAATCAAAGGGTTTTTGACAAATGCAAATTTTATCTCTTGTAGAATCAAATGGAAAACAAATCATCACGTTCAGACAACTTAAACGAGATTTATTTCCATAACTAGTTCAGGACCTTGAGAAGTGTTCTGCATGAACCTGAAATACCAGAGCCAGTATCCACTCCAAATTCACCTAAGATTGACATGGATGCTTATTTGAAGCCTACCAATGATGTTGGGAACATTAAGAACCTTATGATGGGCTGTATGAACTATGAGATACATAAACATCATGATAAGCATGAAAGGTATAATGTCTTTAAGGTGATATTTGAGTGTAAACTGACAGAGGGAGATCCAGTAGAACCTCTTGTGCTTAATATGATTAGGCATATCGATCGTCTTGAGAAATTGGGAT
This sequence comes from Alisma plantago-aquatica, assembly GCA_963693085.1. Taxonomy (NCBI): domain Eukaryota; kingdom Viridiplantae; phylum Streptophyta; class Magnoliopsida; order Alismatales; family Alismataceae; genus Alisma; species Alisma plantago-aquatica. Next base: position 771,320,579 of record OY856410.1, read on the forward strand.
TTTTTTTGGGTCAAGAGTTGGCCACATATATGATTTTGCAATTATTGCCTAAATCATATAGCTGGTTCATTGAGTATTATCACTTATGCAACATGGTTGTACCGCTACCAGAATTGCTTGACATCTTGGTACATGTTGAAGCACAAATGAAGATGGACAAATCTGTGATGGTAATCAACGGAGTTGAGTCCTAGGACAAAGGCAAAGAAAAAAAAGTGTTTTTTGGCTAAGCTAAAATCCAAATCTTCTGCACTCAAAGTAAGGAGGAGGATAAGGGAACCCGGGAAGATGAAGTAAGGGATAGAGATCTCTACTTCTGGGGTATACGTTATTGAGATTAACTTTACTACCTTTTCATCATGGGTACTTGATACCAAATGTGGATCACACATTTGTTCAAATGTGAAGGATCTGAAGAGAAGTAGACCTTTAGAGAAAGGTGAGGTTGAACTGTGTGTTGCTAATGGCGCAAGAGTTGCGGCCAGCGCAGTTGGAATCTATGAGTTATATCTACCAAGTGGGCATGTGATAGAGTTAGAGAACTGCTATTACAACATACCTGTTGTATCTTGTTTGGACAAGAACATATTCGAATTTCTTATAAAAAATGGAAGATGTTATATTAGTATAGATGAGATCTTTTATGGTAGTGCCCCAATGTATTATGGTTTATACTTGATAGATCTAGAGACAAGTGTATATAACGTGAATACCAAAAGGCAAAAACTGAAGGACTCAAACAAAACATACCTTTGGCATTGTCGCCTAGGGCACATAAATGAGAACCACATATCTAGACTCCATAAAGATGGTTATCTAGACTCTTTTAATTTTGAATCATTAGAGACATGTGAATCTTGTTTGTTGGGCAAGATGGCTAAGACCCCTTTCATTGGTAACAATGAGAGGGCTAGTAATCTATTAGGACTCATACATACTAATGTATGTGGACCTTTTAGAACAACCGCTAAGAGGTGGGTATCAGTACTTCATTACCTTTATTGATGACTTCAGTAGGTATGGCTATGTTTACTTGATGAAACATAAGTCAAAAGCTCTTGAATGGTTCAAGGAGTTTATGAATGAAGTACAGAACCAACTTGGTAAAAGTATTAAGGCACTTAATTTTGACCCAAGTGGAGAATACTTAAACCAAGAGTTTGAGAACCTTCTTAGAGCCCATGGGATTGTATCCCATTGGACTTCGCTGGGAACACCTCAACATAATGGTGTATCAGAAAGAAGGAATCACACATTACTAGATATGATGCGATCTATGATGAGTTTACCTGAACTTCCAACTACCTTCTGGGGGTATGCTCTAGAAACCACCGCATATACACTAAACTGAGTACCATCTAAATCAGTTCAAAAGACAGCATATGAGACATGGCATGGGAAACATGCCAAAGTGTCTTTTATGAAGATTTGGGGTTGCAAAGCTTATGGTAACTCAGGTTGGCAGTAAATTGGTCATAGATGATGAGCCAGTATCATATAAATATGATATTGAGGGACTGGAGTATGAGAAATGGCTTGAGGCCATGAGATCTGAGATGGAATTCATGTATACCAACAAAGTATGGACTTTGGTGGATCCACCTGAAGGGGTAAAACCCATAGGATACAAGTGGATCTTCAAGAAGAAGACTGACATGGATGGAAAGGTCCAAACCTATAAGGGCAGATTAGTTGCAAAGGGTTTCAGACAAGTTCAAGGTGTTGACTATGATGGAACCTTTTCTCCAATGGCCATGTTTAAATCTGTCAGGATCATGCTTGCTATTACAACTTATCATGACTATGAGATTTGGCATATGGATGTTAAAACTGCATTCCTTAATGGGAATCTTATGGAGGATGTGTACATGACACAACCTGAGGGGTTTATAGATCCAAAGTTTGCCAATAAAGTCTGTAATCTACAAAGGTCAATCTATGGATTGAAACAAGCATCTCGGAGCTGGAATCTTCATTTTGATGAGACAATCAAAGGGTTTGTCTTTGCTTAAAATGAAGATGAACCTTGTTTGTAAAAGAAGGTTAGTGGGAGCATAGTGACATTCCTTATATTGTATGTAGATGACATAATATTAAAGGGGAATGGCATCCCTACTTTACAAAAGGTAAAGATTTGGCTTGGAAATACATTCTATGTGAAAGACTTAAGAGAAGCATCCTATATCTTAGGGATAAAGATCTATAGAGATAGATCTAGAAGACTTCTCAGACTAAGTCATAGCACATATATTGACAAAGTGTTGAAGCGGTTCAACATGGAGAACTCAAAGAGAGGAAACTTGTCTGCACACCGTGGTGTTCCCATCTCTAGAGCTCAATGTCCCAATTCTTGTGAAGAAAGGGAACACATGAGTACGATTCCATATGCCTCAGCAATTGGATCAATCATGTATGCAATGTTATGTACCCTTCCAGACGTCTCATATGCCTTGAGCATGACAAATAGATATTAGTCAGATTCAGGTGATGCTCACTATATAGTCGTGAAGAACATCCTCAAGTACTTGAGAAGGACTAAGGATTAGTTCTTGGTCTATGGAGGAGAGGAAGAGTTGGTGGTAAAAGGTTACACCGATGCAAGCTTCCAGACTAATCAAGATTATTACAAATCACAATCAGGAGTTGTGTTTTGCCTTAACAATGGAGTTGTGAGCTGGAAGAGTTCCAAGCAAGAAATAGTTGTCGATTCTACAACAAAGGCTGAGTATATTGTTGCATCAAGTGTAGCAAAGGAGGTTGTATGGATCAAGAAGTTCATCACAAAACTTGGGGTCGTTCCTAGCATCAATGAGGCAATTGAGCAATATTGTGAAAACAATGGAGCTATTGCACAAGCTAAGGAACCCAGATTGCATCAACGCTCAAAGCATATACAAAGGTCGTATCATCTCATATGAGAAATCATACAGTGAGGAGATGTTAAGATTTGTAAAGTTCCAACTGAGAGCAATGTTGTTGATCCCTTGACAAAGGCACTTGCATAGCAGAAGCATGATGGTCATGTTAGATCACTCGAAATAAGATTCGGCGGTGATTGGCTCTAAGTGTAAGTGGGAGTTTGTTGGTTATGTACGCCCATAGAGCCAATCATGTGATGATTGTAATGGCATATCATTGACAAATGATTTGATTATTAATAAAAGGAAAGCTTCCAATTTATTTTGTTTAATTTAGTTATGAGATAATGATGTAACATTATAAATGTCTAGAAAATAATATAACTAAATGATGTATGTCTTCAAGTACATTACTTGGAAGAAAAGAGATCATGCGGATGTTAAGAGTACATATTTATATTCTCATTATGTCCCTAATCGGTTGTTATTGTGGAAGGTTGATAGACAACAATAACACATAAGATCAGAGTGTGAGTTGGTTGATGAATGAGTCTATGTGGCATCCAACTCACAAAAATATAATTAACTAATGCGGAAGCATTCTCTAAGCAGCAGAATTACTGAAAATCACTAAAAATTAAAACTTTTTGCAAAGAGATCCACACATAGGAAATCTTTTTCTTCAAGAACCAAAGTATAATATTTACATTTTGTTCCATAAGTACACAACCTGTATTATATCTTCTCGAGGATTACAACATCAGCTGCCCTATTCAACATTATATACAGACAACATAAAAACCTCAAGGCATCAAGCCAAAATCTCAGATCGATTCATTAAAAACACTGACTACTGACTCCGAGGACCTGAGAGTACAGAGACGACACATAGGACAACTATCTATACAATACTTGGCAGCCAGTGCCTCCACTTGAGTTATCACTATTGTCTCTGATACTATTGTTGTGTTTCTCTTGCTATAGGGTTCCTGCTTCTTCTTCTGCGTTTACCTTAAAACATTGGATCCCACGGGGGTGAGACAATTGTAAATTGCCCCAGCGGGAGATATAACTCTCCGCCAAAACATTGTTATAACAGTTTATTATAATAAAACTGAGCAGGAGTTTTTATATATATATATTAACCATAATATTAATCATTGAATGAACAGAGTAAAGTAATCTCCTTTCTTAAGGAAAACATTGTATCTACTCATGGTAGATTCATAATTCATACATCTACTTGCATTGAATATAAAGGGATATGAAAAACATCTATCAACTAGAGATGTATAAAAGAAATGTAACATCAACCAATGAATTTCCATATTCAGTCCTTAAACAAACATGCTAAACGACTGATTATATTTTACAATCACACTTATGCCCTGAGGAGATGAGGTATACCGCTCATACTCCAATCGACCACTGCGAAGTCGAAATCGGTACCATACAAGGTCAATGGTAGAGCCGGCTACCAAGACCTCCCACATCTCGGTCAGTGTGAGATCACATGCAGGACATCTTATGTCTCTGCTATATAGCTTTCTAAGGTATACTGGCAACTTTGCTATGAGAGTTAATGTGGCAACACATCCCACTATCACACAGACAGTGAGGCATTACGCGAAAACATGTTGAAATCACCATAACCACAAATTACCAAAACACAGGTTAATTAAAACCGATTGCGGAAAACTGATAAACTGAGAAACTATTACATTCCAGTCCACATCCTGTAAGAAAACATGTTATGTAAATGTATACAAGCCTTGAAACTTGTCCACAGCTTAGAGCAACAGCTGTCTTGTCATCACATGAGTTCATCACATGTTCATACATATATAAAGGCCCACATCCGGCCAACAACAGGATATACAGAACATATACAACTGTACATCGTGAAACATCGTCAAAACACTGCCAAGGACCTAAGAGTACAGGGATGACTCTAGACTCTATCACAAGACATCCAAAACAGCAACATATCCATTGTTTGCCTCCTACTGTTCTTCTTGCTGCTCAGCCGTAACTCTGCGACCACCACCACGTCTAGCTCGACCACCTGAAAACCAGCAGAGTGAGACAATTGAACATTGTCCCAGCGAGAAACATAACTCCCCGCTGAAACTACAAAACCTCAGATATATATATATATATATATATATATATATATATATATATATATAAAGCAGCTAGATGATCAGAAGTATAACAAAAGAAGTTATAAAGGAAAGTTGTTCATACTTAGCAAGCTTACCGGGTGTACTCAAGCATTTCTCTAGGGAATATGATTAACAAGATAAGATATTACCACGTATGAGAAACATATAAGCAACTGCAAGATATAACAAGATTATCTACACAAACAAGGCCTCAACCAATGTTTCGTGTTTGCCTCAAGCAATTACTATTCGGCTGGATTACATATTATTATGCCCTGAGGAAGTGAGTCGTACCGCTCAGATCCAACCTTCGGTTATGAAACCCAAGCCGGTGCCATACAAGGTAAATGGAAGAGCCGGACTCCACGACCTCTCCGCCTCATGGTTAGTGCATGAGTACAACACAAGCAGGACTGCAGTCTCATGTTGAAGTGGTCTTAGCCACAGGGTCAGCTCCCGCAGGCTACCCTCTGCCTAGCCCGCCTTGGTACAGGTCTCGGCTCTAGTGAAACTAAGCCACGGGCATGTTCACCGTGCTCTGAGCCATGAACGCATTCATGCTCCTCATATCACATATCCTGAGCCATGGGCTTGTTCACCATGCTCTTATCATAGTTGGGCTACGGGCCTGAACCCGCACCCTTGAGTCTACAACCGAAGTTGCACTCTTACCTCCTCACTTTAGGCTAGGAGCAACCTTGCATATTCAACAATATGCGCTCCGGGTTAACCCGTAGGAGAACCCGTTTCACCATCACCAACTCCTGACGATGATGGATCTATGGCCAGGGCAACTACATGATAGGTTTCACTATGATTAATTATTATCTTTTATATGGATTGCAAGATTCAACCAAGTCGTATAGCATGCAATTATAATAGAAGTAAACAACATAAAACTCAACATTATGCTTTTATGGTAATCACATCAACCTGATCCATCTCAAGGTTCCAACATCACATGTTATCACTTGGCCTCTTGCCAATCATCCAGATCCATCTCAAGGATCATCACATACCATGGGATCTCAATCCCTCATCATATCTTGCCACTACCTCTCAAGGCTCACATCATCATCATGGAACAAGTACATCATACATGCAATCTCATCAACAGTAATTATCAAAGTGATGTTACTCAATCACATATTCTTCATAGTCTGTTCTGGGCTAATCATCACCTGCATGGTTAGGGTATACAATAATCATAGTTTCAACATAAGGACTTATGCTTACCATCATGAGATGACATTCAAGATGCTATCCTTATCAATCATACATCAACTGATGATCATGTGCATAAAGCACATCATATATCAAACCATATCTATGCTTATCCTCTTCTCATTTTTATACAAATAATCAAGGTGATCACTTCATGCATATAGTCATGCTAGATGTATAGAACAAGCGTTATAATTACCACTACCATTACCATTCTTAGCATTAACAGATGATCATTTCATATGTGTAGCCAGGCTAAGATAAATGAACAAGCTTATGATAACGAGCATCATTATCTATATAAGGAGTTACCATCGTTTTACTAAGAACATAACCACAAGGCTGTTTTCATAACAGGATGAACCATCATAAAAAGCATCGGGGACCCTCACTATAGGTCGCCACGAACCCTCACTAAAAGGTTGTCTCGGTCACCTGCCCTCACCCAAAGCTGTAACAGGCAGTGCCCAGCCCTATCGTTCATCTCATAACGGCTGTCACACCTATCGGCCAAGCTCACGACGCTGCGTCAAGATGGCAACGTTGTGTCTAAGGTCTGTCGTGCACCTTGTGCTTATCGAGCAACGGCTTGCAAAGCCCATCACCAGGTGATGTTATTGGCCGACACAGGAACAAAGGGTGTCGCCCGACACCACAACATATCGCCCAACACAGGCCTACCGGCCAACAGACACTCATGGACTATCGCCCATCACTTACTCATGGTCATCTTCTACCTCAAGCACAAGGTCACCCGAAACCCTAGGAAGATGGCTCACCTCAATAAACTAAGAAAGAGGGGTTTTGCACATCCACCACCACCAACAAGCTCACCCTTCTAGCCCATGGTGAGAGGAAAGTAATGCCCAAGCAAATAGAACACAAGCTCACCACAATCGTCTAAGAGAAAGAGGGGTGTTGCTCATGATACTAAAGCTTAAGCTCACTCCTCTAGACCAAAGGGAGAAAGGAGTATTGCTCGCCTAAAACCCTAGATCACAAGGATCGGCCAACATGAAAGCTAAGCAAGAAACTAAGCTACTAACATGTAAACAAGGTCATAACAAGAGATAATGTAGTTAGGGTTAGAAGTTATGCAACCCGCCTTAAGCAACTTCAAGCTCCTAGCTCCAAGCACCACCAAGCAAGGAAGATGGAGACTCCAAGGCAATCGGCCACCACTTGCTCCTCCAAGGTGTGTCGACCACCAAGCTTGCTCCTTCAAGGGGGGTATCGGCCACCACTGGCAAGGAAGAGGGTTGTGTCATGCAACAAGGTGGAGAGGAACCAAGGGACTAAAAGGAACTTCTAGCTAAGGAAAGGAACCACCTATATAGAAGGAAAGGGAGGAGAAAACAAGGTTGGTCCAAGCAAGGTGTCACTTGCCTAGGGACACTTCTCCTAGTGCACGAGCCACCACTCTAGCAAGCTCTATACACATGTCCAAGGTATGCACAAAGTGTCCACTAAACAAGGTCAAGGCTAGGTCAAGCATCATGGGCGACACAACAACTTGCTCCTAGGGTGACACACCTCATCCTCATGGGTGACACACTCCCATGGCCGATACACATCCACATCTTGGCCGATACAAGGCTCAACCAAAACAAAGCAAGGCACCTCAAGGCCCAACTAGCTCAACAAGGCCCAAAAGAACTCAAGCAACGGGCCCAAGCCTTACTCTCTACACAAGAGGAAGCAAAGAGAGGGAGGAACACCTCACAAGGTGGCAAACTTGCCAGCAAAACCCTAGACTTGGTTTATTTGCAAGTAGCACCTCCAACTCTCAACAAAGCACAACCAAACCCTAATCACCACTAAAGGTGATTAGCAAGCGCCAAAGTACCAGGGTTAAGCAAAACAAACAGGGTAAACCCTAAACGAAGGTCAGGGTCCTTATAGTTACAGTGGCGTGCTGTACTCTCTTCGTGATCGTGAGATTTCATGTTTATCTCCATCAATCCGGCATTAACATTATTGGGAGATGTGTACTGCATCTGTCCCAATCATCGGGAGATTCGTGATACATCCATTTCGATATAAGTAATGAAGGATTGAGAGGTTTAATGTTTACCTTTCCCCAATTCCCTCATTAGGACGTCAAGATACATTCGCCCATTGCCCCCACATATTCAAAATATGTGTTCCGGGTTTTTCCACGGAGCACCCATTTCACCATCACCTATTACTGATGATGATGGGTCTATGGTCAGGGCTCTACATGATATGATTTCACTTGATTAATTAAGTACATTAGCATATTCTTTTAGCATCAGTCAAGTTTTCCAACATAACTTATTCAGATAAATTCTATAAAGAAACATGTACTATCTTCATCAATCACTTCTCAGTCTTTATAAGACATTGGGATCTCAGTCCCTCATTTCATTTCTTTGAAAGTTCACATCCCTCAACAACATCATTATCGTACTTATCAATTTTGGGCATTCATACCCTCAATTCATCACTATCACTGTTACCACTTGTTAGGTAACTATTACCTCCAGGTCCTCAGACCGAGGTATACATAATACTTGTTACACAAGTATCTCACATGGCTCACAAGGCCTATTAAGTGTTTTGTCACCTTTCATTAGGCAACAACTTATTCAAGGAACTCATAAGGTCCATACACATTTTGTTACTTTTACTAAGCAACAACAACATTAGGCACATAAGGCCATATAACATATTTATTATGTGAATGTCATAGCTCAAATCTGGCTATGTTCATCATCTCATGATGTCTACATGATTAATAGACATGATAACAGTCATGTAAATCATTTATCACATCATATGAAACAATAGTAACACCACCATCCTTTATCAGGATTAGGGTTATCTATCAAATAGGGCTTTTCATTCCCTTTACTCAAAATTAGGGTTAGGGTTTCCCATCTTACATTAATTAGGATTTCATGCTCACATTATTAGTTCAACCCTAATATATTGCTCCACACCTCTAGGAGCATTCAAAGATATCATAAGTATTTGCTTATGATCACTATTCTCATCATATATCATTAATGATCATCAATTCAAGGTATGAGTTCATTTCTCATCCTTATCATGGTATGATTACATCATACTCATTGATTTGACTTAACCCCATTCTCAAGGTATATTAGTCAACATTTATCAAAGTACATTGAGTTCATTAAATCTTTATTGTAACAATTACATATCACATACTCCATGTGTTTCTTATCCAAGAATATTGGATTAGAGGTTCAACAAGGTATGTCTACACTAAAATGTTGAATGTGATATCTATCATGTCTTGATGTATCACTTTCTTCTCATTTCCATCTTTCTTAAGTTAATCAACTAACCTTGTATTAAGGTATTTCCCTCTTAATACTTTATCCACTAACTTGTCACTTTCATCATATGGTGCATAGATTACACATTAGAATTGTTCCACTATCTTTAATGATGTGGACTTATCCAATGGTTAGGCAGTGTTGAATATAGGATAAACCATTATCCATCACTTTAGATATTTCAACTCTTAGGATGTTATCCACATCATAATTTAGTATAGCATACATCATTCCTAAGAGTTTCATATCCTCATCATTGTAAGGTGTATAGGGTTGTTACACATGCATGAAATGAGATATATAATGATCTAGGCATCATCTTGTTCCTTAGACCCTTACTCATTATAGTATCAACATTACCATTCATATAGTTCATCAACTTTACCCTTGATTGTAATAACCACATCCTACTTTATTATATTGGCCATTATACCATCACTATGGTTGCATATATCATTATATGGCATCACCCTAGATTTAAGTCTCTCCTAATATCATTACATAAAGGTCTTACATAACACCATTCTAATTTAGGGATTTTCATGGCATTACTCTAGATCAGGGTTTCTCATTCAATAACCCACAATTAGGGTTTACTATTCATTCCAACTAAGGTTTCTCATAACATCACTCTCAATTAGGGTTTCTCATGGATTCACCCTCAATCAGGGCTTCACATGGATTCACCCTCAATTAGGGTTTCACATGGATTCACCCTCAATTAGGGTTTCACATGGAATCACCCAGAATTTGGATTTCCCATATTATCATCCTGGTTTAGAGTCACAACATTACCCTTGATTTGGGTTACATCTGATATTGCCCTAGATTTAGGTTAGAGCTCAACAACCTCCTTGATTAGGGTTTCATATTAAGGATCATACTCTAATTACTTAATCATTCATGTTGAAGGTGTTGAGGCTTATCCATTACATGATTATCATTCATGTAGGAAGTCCTCTCTCTCTCATCCTCTATAAGATAACACTACTTCAGACTTTTTTTTTAATTAAGCCAGGGGTCACTTTTATTCATCTCACACCCCTCTTGTGAGCAAAATCATGAGGAAAAGATACAACTCCCGCGCTTATAACTCGGGTAAGGAAAAGCAAGGAAAAGGAAAGTGGCCCGCAGCTCACAGATCATCAGGTTTTCTCTTGAAAGACGTGGATATATAGGGAATACCTCTCTTATCCATGACCATCATGCCCCTAATCTTCATCGGGAGGGTAGACGCATCTGTGCAAAGAAAAGTTTCTTCCCTATCGCATCCCCATCTACCAAGCTCAATGGTAGATGAATTCACCATATTGTCTACTTCAGACTTGATTAGACTAAATCAACTTAACTTGAAAGAAGAATTAACACTTAATCCATTATGTCATTTCTTTCATAATCATTAAAGATTAATTATCCAAAGGGTACTAATCACCCTATCTCATTAAGGGTACAATTATTATAGGAAAAAAAAACCTAAATGGCACATTTGCCAATTTTTATTACCTAAATGGAACGTTCTTGAACTTATTGGCCAAAATGGCACATTTCTAGAGCAATGTGTCCCCTACTGGGACACATTGCTCTCACGCGAGGCAATGCATCCCGGCGGGGGACACATTGGTCCCACATGAGGGCAATGCGTCACAGTTCGGGACGCATTGCCCTCCCGTGGGACCAATGCGTCCCCCGCCGGGATGCATTGCCTCACGTGAGAGCAATGCGTCCCAGCAGGGGACACATTGACTCCACAAGAGGGCAATGCGTCCCGAAGCAGGACGCATTGCCCTTTGTGGGACCAATGCGTCGTGCGCGGAGACGCCCCCAACGGCTAGAAATTGCCACACGGGCAATGCGTCCGGGACGGTGACGCATTGCTCCCTAGACAACGGCTATTTTGCCGTTGGGGCCGCGGCGCGGCGCGGGGCGGTGCCACGTGGGTGCAATGCGTCCCCAACCGGGACGCATTGCTCCCCTATATATATTGGCCGAAATCAACCCCCTAAACTCACACCATTCTTCATTTCCTTACTCTTGCTCTATACTCCCATTGCTCTGGAGCTTTTTCTCGGATTTCTACTGCTTTGAGGTGATTTCTAGCTTATTTCGGGCGATCTTGGAGCTGATATCTTCTACTGCTCGGAGACGATCTTGGAGCTTCTTCTTTCTCTTCTTGTATTCTTCGATTGTCAACACATAACTCTCCATTTGAGGTATTTATTCTACCAAAATTTTAATTTTCAAAACATGAACTTAACATTAGTACTAAATATTACAACTGAAATAATTGTATTGTTACTCCTTAATTCCACATTACTGAAATAATGATGTAGAAAATGACAATTGAAGGCTAATAAATACCTGAAAATTATTGTTCGAAATTGCAAAATTGTTGTTCTGAAATGTTAGTGTTACTAAAAAATTAGCAAAATTGTTGTTATGAAATGTTAGCTAATTTTACTGGAAAAAAATAGCAAAATTGTTGTTCTTAATTATTGTTCACTGTTAATGTTATAGAAAAAGTAGTCAAATAAATTTAATTCCAAATTCAAAATTATTGTTCTAAAATCTTAACTATTATTTTAAAAATGATGTCACTGCTCTAAAATATTAATCCATGTTAATATAATGTTATAAAATATGAATTTCTTTCTGATGTTAATATAATATTATAAAATATAGGAGCATGGCATCTAGTTCAAATTCACGAATTGTGAAGATGCGATATGATGGGCAATTTCTCTCTGATGGGTCTTATTCTAGTCAATCTGTTAGACCCATAAACATTTTACTTATTAATACCCTATCTGAACTAAAATCATATATCTATACAACACTTGACATCAATCCCAACCACTTCTCTATCAAAATATCCTATATTTTCCCTGGAGAAATCATATGCTCGTACAAGTTGATGATGATGATGCATAAAGAACCTTGTTATCACTTTCAGTTGATGCCTATATTGATGTGTTTCTTGAAAAAACATCTATCCACCAACAACCTTGTTTAATGAGTGTATTGAATCAATTTCAATCTCAATTCCCTCACAATAATTTATGGAGTCAACCACCTCAATTCTCTCAAAGTCATTTAACTACTGAATAGAGTCAACCACCTCAATTCAGTCTTAGCAATTTAACTGCTGAGTGGAGTCAACCACCTGAATGTTCTCAAAATCTTACTACTGAGAATATTGGTGTTGAGGTTGAGGAGGGAGATAATGATATTGATCATGAAGGTGATAATGATAGTGATCACGAAGGTGATAATAATAGTAACATTGAAGGTGGTAATAACAGTGAACCACCTGAGGATGAGTCATTGACTGAAACCGATGATGAGCACACACACCCATTCCCTGACTCTATTGCAGCATTGAGTTCTATTCCATCCATATTTGACAACCAATGGCCCCAACATGAACACATTGATTCCAACTATGAAGCTTTTCAAGATGATGACTGGGTGGAAGATTTTCGTCATGAATTTTGTCTCAATTACAATCCTTCCAGTGTTGTTATATATGAGGGTGCTTTATTTGCATCTAAAGTTGTATTGGTTGAGACGCTCCAAAAATGGTTGGTACAAAAGAATGTCCAGTACCGTACATTACGCTCAAATAATCGTCATCTTAAACTTGTTTGTATCCATGATCAACGATGTCCTTGGAGATTGACCGTTTGCCAATCCAAAAGAGCAGGTGGCATGTGGAAGATAAAACATTGTAAAGCAGGCCACAATTGTGAATTAACAGTATGAATCATGATCATCACCAAGTCACAACATCTTATATTGCTCGAATGATAATGCCAATCCTAGTATCATGATTGGATATGTCGACACAAGAAATTCGTGACAAGGTGAATGCTGAACTATGGCTCAATATATCTTACAAGAAGGCATATCTAGCGAGGAGGAAGGCTGTTTGTAAAATATTTGGAGATTGGGAATCATCATATCATAGTTTGTTGCCATTCCTGATTTCTCTGACACAATATATTCCAAGAACTATATATGCCCACCTTATTGATGACTATACCCTTCAAACTGAAGGCACTCGTAGATTCAAGCGGGTTTTTTGGGCATTTGGTCCAGCTGTGAGGGGTTGGGCCTATTGTAGGCCTGTTCTCACTGTTGATGGCACATTTTTAACAGGAAAATATACTGGCATACTTCTCATTGCATGTGGCATAGATGCTGATAATGGTCTATTTCCACTTGCTTTTGCTGTTGTCGAGAAAGAAAATAAGGACTCCTAGGAGTGGTTCTTTAGTTGTCTACAAACTTGTATTCCAATCATTCCACGACGTACAAACTTGGGTATTATTTCTGATCGAATGAGTGGGATTTTTCCAGCACTTGAATCAAAATTTCATTGGGCTCAACATCGTTATTGTCTTCGACACCTTCGGGAGAACTTCCATAAGAAGTTCAAGTCCAAGGAGTTGAGGGAGCTTTTGTGGAAGGTGGGATCCACAACTGATACACATGAATTTGATCGTCATATGACTGTTATAGAAACCATAGAACCAGCAGCGAAGTCATATTTATTAGGCCAAAATCCAGTACATTGGGCTCTCGTATATGACAGATGTTGCAGGTATGGGTCATTGACTACCAATCATGTTGAAGGGTGTAATGGAGTCTTAAAAGGTGTTAGAGGTTTTCCAATACAAGCGTTAATTGTTTCCACATACTATCGCTCCGTGACCATGTGGCTGCATAGGCGTAATCTCGCAAATAAACGTGCACAAGATGGACTGAAATGGCCCTTTAGGGTTCATGATAAGCTTTACAATGTTCGAGAGGATGCAAATAAATTGACAATACACATCTGTGTGAACAATGATGAATGGCTTGTTGGTGACATGGATGGATATAGATTTCAAGTAATAGTGCGTCCAAATGGTGGCAGTCAATGCAGTTGTGGTTTTCCACAACAATGGCATTATCCATGCTCTCATGTTTGGGTAGCTGCAGACTCTTTCAATTGGGATCTTGATGCACTTGTGAGTGCATATTATACAAATGAGGCTTATCTAAATGCATACATAACTGAATTTTGTGGTATTCCCGACAAGAGGTATTGGCCTCAATTTGATGAAAGTAGAGGTATTTATCCCTTATTACCCCCTAGGAAACGAAGGCAAGCTGGAAGACCAAAGAAAAAGAGAAGGCATTCAACTATGGATGTTGATCCAAATCAGTATACATATCACTGTCATAAGTGTGGCAGAAAGGGCCATAATAGACACACTTGTCCTAATGTCACAACATCTCTAGTCTTGTAATGTTTGCAATTTCAATTTACTTAAGTCATGTAATGTTTCCAATTTCAATTTACTCAAGTCATGTAATGTTTGCAATTTCAATTTACTCAAGTCATGTAATGTTTGCAATTTCAATTTCACTAAAACAATGAATTTATAATGGTTTTTCTATAGATGGCTCATCGAAGGACATGGACATTTCACATGTCCGTAGAGTTAATCCAAATAATAGCTACGAAGTGCCTACAGGGAAAAATGGCTCATCAAACTCTATTGGATGATGACTGGAATGACGTACCAGATATGTTGTACAACAAGTTAGGATTTATAGTGACAAAAGAACAAGCAAAATTTCATTGGCAATTTTTAAAGCAAATGTTTCACATGTATGAAGAACTTCTTGAGCTACCTGGTTGGTATTGGGATCACACGAAATAGAAAGCAATGCCAATCAATGAACAAGTTAAAAACCAGTTAGCTGTATCACATCCAGAGATACATCGAGTTGTACATCAAATGTGGCCATTTTATGAACCTCTAGATGAGATATTGAATCAAATGCAGTAACTAATTGTTGTAGTATTTCTCTTTTAGTAGTTCATGTTGTATTTTTATATTGTTTGGTGGTTCATGTATTTGAATTAATTTCTTCTTATCTAATGAAGAATCTTGACAAACTTAAATGTTGTACAATATTTTCACCTTTCATTTAATGTAATATTTTCACTTTTCATAGATATGGCTCCTAGACAAGAAACCTACCGACTCTCCCAGCACCACATTATGTGGGCACAATGGCCTATTACTGACCAGAATGTTTTAGAAAATATTTCCATAGCTGGTTTTGGGATTGTTCATAGGCTACCCTGTATCCACCTTGACCCTACTTTAATCACTGCATTAGTTAAAAGGTGGGACAACTCTAGCAATACTTTTAGGTTTCCCCCTTTTGAGATGAGTGTCACTCTTTAGGATGTTGCAGTTCTTTTAGGCCTGAGGATTGATGGCCCGCCGGTTATAGCTTCATATCCTTTAGGTGTAGATGAGGGGCAATTTTCTTCATGGACTCACCTTTGTGAGAATTTCTTAGGAGATGCACCAGATGGGATGTCTAAGGGGCATATCTCCTTGATTTGGTTGCATGAGACCTTCAAGGATATGGATCTGACCGCGGGTGATGAAGAACAACAATTAGAATTGAGGACAAGGTATACTAGGGCATATCTCTTTTATTTCTTAGGTAGTTACCTTATCCCAGATAGTACAGGGGATAGATTTCATGTTAGGTACCTCCCTCTTGTGTCCGATTTTGCACGTTGTGGCACTCTATCTTGGGGTGCTGCAACTCTAGCTTTCTTATATAGGGAGTTGTATAAGGCAACCACCCGATCCAGGAGAACTACCCATCTATCAGGTTGTGTGTGCCTATTACAGCTGTGGTGTTGGGAGAGGTTGGGAATTGGACGCCTAGGTACAATTGCAATGCGCTGGGATGATTGGCCAGAAGATGTTCCCTTGGGTTACAGGTTAAAGATCTACACAATTAATTTTTATATTTGTCCAAATATTATGTAGTGTTTATCTAAATTTAGTTTGTCAATTTAATAGATGGCCTACCTTTGTCCAAAGGAGTCAAACTATCAGGGGAACAATTCAGTTTTACGATTAAGCATTTGACCAGATTTTGCCCTCACAGGTATAACTTACTTACCTCTGTTGTATGGTATATGTTTTATTTATTTGCAATTTACTCTGTTTTATATGATACACGTTGTCTATATGAATAATATATAGAGTTGACTCCTTACACTAATGATGTTCTCGAGAGATTGCCTGCCATTTGTAGAGATGGTAGTGATATTTGGTTGGCACGAGTGCCTCTGTTGTGCTACACAATAGTGGAGTGGCACTTTCCCGACAGAGTACTTGGACAGTTCGACTTTGTTCAAGTACAACCTACTCTTGAGCTGCCGTAGCTTATCCGGATAGATGGGAGGGGTCATGCGGCTGAGGATTGGATGCTTCTTTATAGGCAGGAGGTGCAGATGTGGAACAACATACGTGAGAGCTTAGTTCCTTCTCCACCAGCTGATACAGTCTTCAGTCCTCAGGTTCACTATGCATGGTATCATCCACAATACATCGTGCCCCCTCCAGCTATGCCTCCAAGCACATCCTACCCGCAAAGTTATCGCCAGCAGGAATTTGTGAGTATCATTCTTATTTCTTTTACAAACTGTTATTATTTATCTTTGTTATTTGTAATATATGTAATTGGTCTTTATTATGTGTACATACTTTGTTTTACAGGTACAAACACAGGTGGCGATCCGAGCGGCATTAGAGCACGCCCTTTCACAGATCAGAGATGGCATCTACAACATCCAGGGGAGTTACTTTGATAGTCTTCCCGACTATGCTCGGCCGTGGGATCCCATACCCACTCATACCACAACCCCTGAGCCCACTCCTACTCCTACTCCTACTGCTGAGCCCACTCCCACTCCCACTTCTCAGTTCATGTCATGGGGACCGACAGGGCTATATTTTTCAAGAGCTGCTTCATATTCCTCATTCATCACCCCGCCTCAACCACCATCATACTATGGAGCAAGTTCTTCTTCTGTTCCATACACTCCATTCCCACCACCAATTATTCCTGAGAGCCGACCACCATCTTATGTCACATATTCACCTACTCCGTTTGATTTCTCAGGATGCACCCCACCTGATGCATCCTATCCTGGTTTTCAGAGGCCCCTCACCCCACCTCCACCTTTTCATTTCTTCCCTGATGCTCGCCAGCAGCCTCCTACGCAGTTGTCCCCAGTTCAGCCGTCTCCAGATGACACCAGTACAGAGGATCCTGATGTAGAGGGAGGTGGCCGAGGACGTCGTGGGCGAGGACGACGTACTTAGTTTTTTATATATTGTATAGTTTTGTATGTATGCCTTTGTGAGGACATCTATTGTATGTGGATCTATCATATTATGATATCACATTGGTTCATTTTGGATCTATCATATTGTTCTGTTGTGTATTATTTTCTCATCATGTTGGTTCATGTTTTAACCTTGTTTTTAATTGCTATCTCATTTTTTTGGATTAAGTTCTTATTATATAATCAATTAGGAACTAACTGATGTTGGTTGCAATACACTTATATATTCGATATGCATGTTATGAGCTATTGAAATTGACAAATTTATAATAATTGGGTATATTATAGACATCCAAATACAAGTGAATGAATTGTAAATGTACAAATATAATCAATATTGTTAATATATATATCAATAACCATGAAACAATATCAGTGACTGCAAAAATATGATTAAAAAACACAATGTGTCATGCATGGGGATGCATTGGTGCAATGCGTCTTGCATGGGGATGCATTGAGCAATGCGTCCCGGCGGGTGACGCATTGGTCCCACAGGAGGGAAATGCATCCCGAACCGGGACGCATTGCTCTGTTGTGGGACCAATGCATCCTCTGCTGGAACGCATTTGTGCAATGCGTCCCAACTGGAGACGCATTGGTCCCACAATAGAGCAATGCGTCCCGAACCGGGACGCATTGCCCTCCTGTGGGACCAATGCATCCCCCGCCGGGACGCATTGCTCAATGCATCCCAACAGGGGACACATTGCTCCAGAAATGTGCCATTTTGGGCAATAAGTTCAAGAACGTGCCATTTAGGTAATAAAAATTGGCAAATGTGCCATTTAGGTTTTTTTTCCATTATTATAATCGCCCTTGGTTCACATCATCTAATGTTCAATTAAATAATTGACCCTTACTCACTTTAAGTGTTCATACGGTTTGGTTGATTAACTTCCAAACGATCTTGGTCTCTTAAACTTCAAACAATCTTAACCAATTAGACCTCAAACGATCTTGGTCTAAGGGTTTGAGACCGTTTGGTAAAGGTGGTTCTTGAAACCGTTTACCAAAGCAAGTACTTGAAACCATTTGCTAAACCACTCATGAGATTGATTGGGCCTCAAACAGTTTGGGATCGTTTGGTCCCAAACGGTCTTGAGACTGTTTGGTCCAAACCTTCTCAAAACCGATTGGACCAAAGATGGTCTCAACCACTCAAACTGATTTAGGGTTTCCAAGATTTATTCCTTCAATTGATTGAATTCATATAATCATTCATCAATTGAACCTAACACCATACTTCTATTGAGATTAATAGATCATCCTTCAACTGATTTAACCCTCAATTAATCACCAATTAGGGTTTTGAATCAATTGGATTAGAGATTGAAATCGATGAACCTTCAATATTAGTCATTGTATTATTAATTACTTTGAAACTATTGGACCATCATTCAAATTGGACATGACCTGACCTCAAATGGTCTTGCTGTCATTTGGATGGCCTCCAAACGGTCTTGAGACCGTTTGCCCATCCCATCATCAAAATCCATGACATCCAATTAGGGTTTGGATCATTGGATTGATCATCAAATCATCACTTAATTGCAAATCAGTTTGGTATCTTTGGATCTTCAAATACCCAACCATGCTCAACCCTAGACCTCCAAATGGTCTTGGGTGACCCTCAAACAGTCTTGAGACCGTTTGGGTGATTCCCAAACGGTTTTGAAACCGTTTGGGTCAATCAATCCAAAGTTCTAGCTTAACCAATTTAGAATTCAGCACTTAACCCGATTAGGGTTTGGTGATTGATTGTCCTTCAACTCATGAACCAACTGAAACTAGTCAATTATATTTAATGGGTCATTAACCATCAAAATTTTCAACAATTCTCCAAATGGTCAACCATGGTCAACACCCTCAAACGGTTTTGAAACCGTTTGCTCTCATTCGGTTTGGTGAAACTGTTTGCCCTTAAACGGTTTGAAACTGTTTGAACATTTCAATTGAAACCGTTTGGCCTAGATATTTGGGGAGGTGTGTGCTTATGATGATGTCATCATCATCAATCTCTAAAATCACGAAATCTGCTGTGATTTCCATGGATATTGCATCAATCAACCAAATCAATTATCGTGAATGTAGAAATGATCATTATTTGCTAAGGAATTGAATGCAATAAAAAAATGAAGGGTTCAAGTTATAAAACCCGCCTCCAATTGACTTCCAAAGCTCCAAGATCATGCCAACAATGGTGGATGAAGTTTTTGCAACTCCCCCTATGCTCATCCTCAAGCTTTTGGTTGAAAATATTGGCTAGGGTTGAAGATGGAGTGAAGAAAAGAAGAAATCAATGATTTATTTTCGATTTCCACCATGGAATCAAGGTGAAAAGGGATCAAGAACCTTACCAACAGGTTGGGGGTCGTCCTCCTAATTCTCCCAATCTCCTTGGTCAGTTTCCAAGCAAAGAGAAGAGGTGGGTTCTGAAAAAACCTTTGTTTGGGCTAGGAAAGGGTATTTTTATAAGAAATTCAATGAGAGAGAAAATGCTTTATAAAAAATTCATTTAATCCAAAAAATGGAGCAGCCTCTTCCCCCTCAACTCCTTGGATCTAAGGCTATCTTGTTTGCCTCTTATTCCTCTGAATTATCCATGATTTAAAGAAAAGCAAATTAAGCACCTCAAATCATATTATACTAATATCCATATGTGAGTGGATATTTCTTTTTCTTATAAAATTGTGAGTGAGTTATCCACTCCCTTGGATATTTTCGTGCCTTTGAAAGGCACAAGCTCGTCCAACCCCTTTACAAAATCATCCCTCAACTTTTGATTGAAGGGCTCTTCAATTAATTTATTTCTTTTTGCATTAAAAAGAATTAAAGTTCCATTTATGCTTAAATCTTGATTATTTTAATATCAAGATTCTCTCTCCTCCAACTTAATTCAAATGAGGCGCCCCTCTCATTTTCTTTGCTCAACATGGTGCCAAGAAATATTAGGGACCTTATTGAAGTGGTAATTTGCATATTGAACCCTAGGTTTTAGGTAAATTGCACATTACACCAAAACTAGGTTTTAATGCACAAACATTGCTTTATTAGCTCTTTCTTGGTACTCAGGCTACCAAAATCCATGCCTCTGCATCATCTTCATTCTCATTATGCTTCAACACATGAGGAACATATTATCATGCACAATTTGCAATTTAACCCCTCAACTTGGGTAATTTGCACTTTAGTCCAAATCAAGTAAAACATTATTTCAACATTACTCAAAAAGGACTAAAATTGAAATATAAGTTCCTCTTGAGCCCTAATTACTTTTCACAAGATAAGATTAAGCATATAATCATCTTTCTTAATCAAAACACCTAGGGTTAAAGCATAACTCAGGTCAGGGATGTTACAAATTATAAACCCCTAACAAGGATTTCGTCCCCAAAATCTCAGATAAAGGAAGATAGATGTTATTCAATCATCATACTATCTAGTATTCACATAACATCTCCTTATTATGGAGACACCAAAGAACTTTGATCAGCACAAAGTGTTTCCATACAAGATTCTCATAGAATCAACATACAAGACACATGCTCCACTGTTCTTCATCATTGACTGTGGAATTAATTTTGTGTCAAGTAACACTTTTTTTGTTCAGAGAAACATCATTCATTCTTTATTAATATCATGTTTATGCAAAGCATAAACCCCTAACATATGATGTTCATACTATTTTACATGATTAATCTGATTTCATGGTTAACCATACCAGATCATCAACATAAACCTTCTGATATTTCTTAAATACTAGAATATTTCACCTTGGTATCTATCACGTGTGTTGAAAATACATCACATATTTATCTTCTTTTCATCTTGGAGCATTAATCGTTACATATGTCTTCACCTTAGATCCCAAGTCCAAGATAAACCGATACTTTCCTAAGTATCCATCACATGAACATTTTTATCTTTTGCACATTAAGTGTCCTAAGACCCACCTGATTGCCATGTCCCTGAAAGGAAAGAAAACAAGGATTCATATTCCTCCTATTAGTTCATGTATTTTCAATTATTCATGAACCATTTATTCTTTATCTCATCCTAGGTTCCTTGCCCTCAGCATAGGAATTTATAAGGATGATTACATAACATTATCCCTTTCCTTATTATTATTAGCATGTTTATGATCATCTCATGATCTCATCACATTTCCCATTTCCTTATTATGGGAAAGATCTTAATTATACTTACATCTTTATTGAACAAGGTTCACCTCCCTTATTCTTATTCTTATCTTATGAGGAGTACACTTTTTGTTCCTCATACCAACATGCTCATATGAGATTCTCTCAGACTTCTCTTTCTTAAACTTATGACACATTTTATTCCATATTTCTAATTTCATGATACTCATTAGATTGTCTCAGAATGACTACTTGATCAGAGCAATCAAAAAGACAATAATCTAATAGTTTCCATACTCACTTTATCATCAATAGTTGTATACCTGGCCAGGGTATATAAATACTGAGATCAAGTGGTATGCACTTTGTATACTATCATATTCCTTCTTTTTCATATTATTACAAGCATAAGATTTAACATCACTGGATTTTATCCAGTCATCTCTTCTGTACCTCATCTTTTCTCATAGAGGTAACAACAACATAAAACATTTGTGATGTTTTACTATGCAAAAAGTAAGTCCTCATAGGACTAATAAAAGAAAGCTCAATCAATTACTTTCTCAATTAAATCTAGGAAATCATAAAATGGCATATTAGAATGACATTATTTTGTCTAACCTGTCATGATTCGTGGATTGTTCATTGCCTCGGGCTGACTCTGCCTCAGAGGTTGATTCTCCATAGCATTCCTGGTTGAATAATCTCTTGCCAGATGTCCTACATGTCTACATTGATAGCAAATTCTGGGTGCCAGGTGTGGTCTAGAGGGTTCTTTACCCTTTTTAGATAACCATTGCCTTGGTGCACTAGGCCCTGGTTGTAGTGATGGTACCAAAAACTTCTTCTTTTTAGAACTACTAGGCCTCTGTTCCTGGATTTGGATAGGCCTTTTCTCAATTCTTCCTATATATTCCTTTTCTGGACAAATAGGTCTGATATGTCCAGGCTTCCTACACCTATGGCAGATCTTGGTTTCAGATTGTATCTTATTCCTTTCATCATTATTCATTGCTTCAACATGCTGATGTTGAGTAGGAAACCTATTGGGGTTCAAAATTTCATCATTGGGGGCTGATAGTCTTGGTTGCATTGCTAATGCACGATCTACTATATGCATCATAGCTGTCCTAAATTGCTCAAACAGAGCAGGAAAAGTTGGGCTCTCTATTATAGTTAGGTCAAACTGGGGATGTGCAGGTATATGTACTTCTCTGCTCTGATCCCCTGCACCCCTTCTTGGTGTAGCTTTGCTGCTTTCTACAGCAATCTTCTCATGTGACCCAGTCATCTTCAAGTTCTTCTTCTCCTATATGAGCAGAAGACACTATCAGATACACTGGAAGACACTAAAATAGACTCTACTACCTTAGTCCTATGTCTCTATAGACTCAGCGAACCTAGAGCTCTGATACCACTAAATTGTGCATCCAACTCACAAAAACATAATTAACTAATGCGGAAGCGTTCTCTAAGCAGTGAAATTACAAAAAATCAATAAAAATTAAAACTTTTTGCAAAGAGATCCACACATAGGAAATCTTTTTCTTCAAGAACCAAAGTATAATATTTACATTCGGTTCCATAAGTACACAACCTGTACTATCTCTTCTCGAGGATTACAACATTAGCTGCCCTATTCAACATTATATACAGACAACATAAAAACCTCGAGGCATCAAGCCAAAATCTCATATCGATTCATTAAAAACACTGACTACTGACTCCGAGGACCTGAGAGTACAGAGACGACACATAGGACTACTATCTATACAATACTTGGCAGCCAGTACCTCCACCTGAGTTATCACTGTTGTCTCTGATACTGCTGTTGCGTTTCCCTTGCTATAGGGTTCCTACTTCTTCTTCTGCGTTTACCTAAAAACATTGGATCCCACAGGGGTGAGACAATTGTAAATTGCCCAGCGGGAGATATAACTCTCCGTGAAAACATTGTTATAGCAGTTTATTATAATAAAACTAAGCAGTAGTTTATATATATATATATATATATATATATATATTTACCGCAATATTAATCATTGAATGAATAGAGTAAAGTAATCTCCTTTCTTAAGGAAAACATTGTATCTACTCATGGTAGATTCATAATTCATACATCTACTTGCATTGAATATAAAGAGATATGAAAAACATCTATCAACTAGAGATGTATAAAAGAAATGTAACATCAGCCAATGAATTTCCGTATTCAGTCCTTAAACAAACATGTTAAACGTCTGATTACATTTTACAATCACACTTATGCCCTGAGGAGATGAGGTATACCGCTCATACTCCAACTGACCACTGCGAAGTCGAAATCGGTACCATACAAGGTCAATGGTAGAGCCGGCTACCAAGACCTCCCACATCTCGGTCAGCATGAGATCATATGCAGGACATCTTGTGTCTCTGCTATATAGCTTTCCAGAGTATACTGGCAACTTCGCTATTAGAGTTATAGTGGTGTGATGTACTCTCTTCGCGATCGTGAGATTTCATGTTTATCTCCATCGATCCGACATTAACATTATTGGGAGATGTGTACTGCATCTGTCCCAATCATCGGGAGATTCATGATACATCCATCCCGGTATAAGTAATGAAGGATTGAGAGGTTTAATGTTTACCTTTCCCCAATTCCCTCATTAGGATGTCAGGATACATTCGCCCATTGCCCCCACATATTCAAAATATGTGTTTCGGGTTTTGCCGTGGAGCACCCGTTTCACCATCACCTATTACTGACGATGATGGGTCTATGGTCAGGGCTCTACATGATATGATTTCACTTGATTAATTAAGTACATTAGCATATTCTTTTAGCATCAGTCAAGTTCTCAAACATAACTTATTCAGACAAATGCTATAAAGAAACATGTACTATCTTCATCAATCACTTCTCAGTCTTTATAAGACATTGGGATCTCAGTCCCTCATTTCATTTCTTTGAAAGTTCACATCCCTCAACAACATCATTATCGTACATATCAATTTTGGGCATTCATACCCTCAATTCATCACTATCACTGTTACCACTTGTTAGGTAACTATTACCTCCAGGTCCTCAGACCGAGGTATACATAATAGTTACACAAGTATCTCACATGGCTCACAAGGCCTATTAAGTGTTTTGTCACCTTTCATTAGGCAATAACTTATTCAAGGAACTCATAAGGTCCATACACATTTTGTTACTTTTACTAAGCAACAACAACATTAGGCACATAAGGCCATATAACATATTTATTATATGAATGTCATAGCTCAAATCTGGCTATGCTCATCATCTCAGGATGTCTACATGATTAATAGACATGATAACAGACATGAATATATATATATATATATATATATATATATATATATATATATATATATATATATATCTGTGTGTGTGTGTGTACACATATTGATGTTAATGACATATGTAAAAATGCATGTATAATTAGATAGATGTATCATGTATATGTATGCACAATAAATGCATATAATACATATTTATATGGATGCAAATGGTGTCTTCACAAATATGTTTGTATATAACCATACTACGTCTATGTATAGAGATTTTTAATATACCTGAGCATCAAAATATATATGTATTCATATATACATACACTTATGAACTCATTACGTATATATATACTATATAGGTAATGAAGTGGGAGGGTTATGTGCAAAATCTTTCTTGATTTTTACAAATTACATATTAATTTCTGTATTCTAATAAGACATGCACATGTTAATCCTAGATGACAGGAGAAGTTGGATATATTTTCTAGATTTAGTCTTTCAAAGTAAAAGTTGGACCTTGTATATTCTAATAAAGATGTGAGTGGACTCTCACCCGTCTCTATACACATCACACCATCTTTTTACATATGCTATGGTTGGAAACGAGGGGACCATCCGTTTGCACGTACTATGGTGGAAGATGAGGATTGGGGGGGGGGGGTTGAGATGAGGTGAAATATGTGGCCGCTTCAACTAGAGCTAGTTAGGATTTATGTAGTGACATTGTCGACAACTGGTAGCACTTGTCGCTCTCTTGGGTGTGGAGGAGTTAAGGTTGGTTCTCTCTTTATCTTTTTTTTCTTTCTTTTTGTTGGTCTTCTTGTCCGTCTTCCTTATAACACCGCTAACATTTGCGCCACCCTAGAAGGTATTCAATAATCTTTTTCCTAAGAAGAAGAATCAAATTGGTTATCCAAGCGGGGAACCTCAAAAAATCAACAATTAACACAACATGTGATATCTAATGTTTTGAATCCTTTGCAAAGAAATTACAAAAACCCAACAAAGTGATATAATATTGAATGTTTAGAATCTTGCACAAAACACGGCACAGTCTATATATATGCCTAGTCAACCGGTCCAATCGGTCCATATTAGCATTGTAATAAAGGGCATATCATATTTTTGGGGTTATCATTTATGATGATGGCAACTTGATGTCATTTGTGATCGAACCGGTTCAACTCCCCGGCCCAACGTGGTTCCTATAGACTCAATGCAATGATAATTCGATCACAGGTCACTGTTTGAATCACAACTCCTCATGCTTATCAATGGTTTCTGTTTTTTTTAAAGCTTCCGCATTGCGAGTGGAATGTAAGGCGTTACAAATTCCTTCCCACTCGACGAAACCGTTCCGGTCCCTCTACTTTAGAGGCAGGTGGAAAAGATGGAGAACAGGAAAGAAAAGAAAGTTAGGGTAATTCGGAGAAGAAATCGGGAGATAAGAAAGGGGTGGGGGCTAACGCGTCCGGACTTGAGAGGCGTTGGACGGTGTAGTTGGGGCGTATGCTTGACCGTGATGGTAAGTACCTAATATATAATCAGTCAAGAACCTCCACCCACCCACCCACCCTTGTGATCTGTGATCCTGGTTCTTCTTCCCCTCTCTTCGTCTCTCCGCCATTACCCACCCACACACACACAGCTTTGGGCCTTCACCGCCGCCAAGTGCCGCCGTCACTACTAACCCGCCCGCAGCAGGCAGGACAGAAAATCAGGAAAGAGACAGAATTTATTGACGTAAGGAAAGGGGGCTAGGGTGCACGGAGATGCGATCGTCGCAATGGAATCAGGGGGAGGAGGACAAACTGGACACACCGGTCGAAGAAAGCGGGGATGATAAGGAGGTGGCTGCGGGCAGGGGAGGAACGACGTCGACGTCGACGTCATCCACACAAGTGGACGAACGAGAAGGGGTGGCTTTGGTTGCGGTGGCAGCAGGAGCACCATCGTCGTCGTCTGGAGCGGTAGATGAGGATGAGGACGAGGATTCGGTAACGGCACTAGAAGAGTCAATCTCCAAGAAAGATAGGGAAGCATACGAATCGGAAAAGGAAGACGTGGAGTTGGCCGCAGAAGGGTTCTTCTCGTCGTATCCGGGCTCTCCCGACTACATTAACGAGACCGCCCCTGGTTCCCCGCAAGAGATCTCCGCCGCTGAAGGGTTAGAGACGACGAGGGACGACGGCAGCGGCGGCTCTGCTTCTTCCAGCAGCGACGAGGGGTTCGAATTCCCCTCGATCTCCAACTGCCAGCAGGAGTGCGGTAGCGGTACATGTGACCGGGAGATGGAAGATGGCTTAGAAATTCTGGTCCGGCGCGTGTACCCCGTGTTCGACCGTGAGCTGTTCCGTTTCTACATGGAGCAGGCGATCAGAGAACAACAGCGGTGGGGCACGGCAGTGGTACTTGGTGTCGGCAAGGGCCAGGAGACAAGGATGAAGAAGCCGGGGCCCCGCATGCCGCTAGGAAGGCTGATGCTGGAAGAGGAGTGGCAGCCATCGACGTCGTCATCAGACGCTGACGAGCTGGAGGGCCTTCCGCCGGAAAGCTACTGCTTGTGGACGCCTGGAGCAGGGGGTTCTCCGGCGCCTCAGTCTCCTAGGGGCATGCCGCGCCGCAAGAGCAAATCCACAGGCGTAGCTAGTGGCCGAAGGAGATGGCGGTTGAAAGACTTGGTCATTGGGAGGAGTCACAGCGACGGGAAGAAGAAGTTTCTGTACCTGGCCACCGATGAAGGTGCGGCGGGAGAGGGTAAGGAAAGTTGTGAGAAAGGGAAGAAATTTGAGCTTGTTACTATTAAGAAGGGAGCGGAGGTATCGGCGCAGGAGTTGCTGGCAGCCCACCAACGTATGAAGTACTCCACGGCGTCTCCGGAGGCCGATCGGTGCAGCAGCATCCCTCCCCCTCCCCATCCCCCAACCGCGCCGCCCCAACGGCAGAAGGACATTCTCTTGGGACTGTTCGCCAATGTGAACGGGGCCACCAGGAGCTTACTGCACCCGTTCTAGAGTCGTAATCCGATTTCGTTTTTCATTTGTACTTTTCTGCTTATCTATATGCTAATAGATGAACCGGTTTTTGGTTTGAAACTAGTGAAAACACAGACACATACTACGTATCCATGCACGTGTCTATGAACAACATAAATGTAAAATTAAATGATATAAAATAATAAAAGATATTTTGGATCCTGAAATTGAAATAAATGCAGATATTTGTTATAATTAATCGATTTATGATTTTATTAACTTTTAGTAAATTGAAGAAAATAAAAAAAGATGGTTGGTGTATGTCATTTTATTTTTTGATGACATCTTTGTGTGGTTAGTGTGAAGTCATTTTATCAAAATAATAACCAAACACTTTCTTCAAAGAAAGTAGTGGGTTACTTTCAAATTAACTTTGCATACCAAAATAGACTTGAACAAAGTTTCGTCGATAAGTTTCAACAGAAAAGATATAACATGATGCTTTTGTGCAATGCTTGGGAATGCATGTACCAATTTTTTTTATGGTGGGATTTTTTGGTGGGATGAACTCATTGTCTTATTTTTACATAAACCATTTGATCACCAAAAGATAATGCATGAATCCATTAGAAGAGCATGGGTGAAGTGAGCATTTGTCAAAATGTGAATTTCTCAATGGAGGTTATTGTAATACCAAAATATTTATTTGTTTGACGTCTCGCCAATTCAACTCATTGTTCACATCATAAGATACATGAGACATATTGTATTCACAGAGGTTGCCAATTCTGGCATGAACTGTTTGACTTATGGGAAGTACATAGTAGGAACAATATTTGATCAATGTCTTGATAGAGAGGGACGGCCGAGAGGAATGGCCAAGAAAATATGACATTAGGGATAATAATTTATAAAGATTTATACTAAGTATCCATAACTCTAACATAAATGTCTGACTCGAATCCCATGGCTGCAGCCTACACTGAAGATGGGGTTTTCTTCCATAAAGTAACACTCCCCATAAAATAGAGAACTCGAGTCAGTGTTGCTTCTGTCGCTTATCGTGGTAGTGCAATAATAAGGGTGGGGAATTGAACATTCAATATAATAAGGGAAGATGGAGAGGCAGAAAAGACGACGATGGAAGTCAAAAAGAGTGGGTGTGTCTTATTCACTTTAAGATTTGCTAGTGTCATGTGAACACGCATACACCCTCTACTGGATCAAGGCCACATGTCACGTCATTTAATCCTAACCAATAGATTTAATTGCACTGCACACATGTCAAAAGATAAACAGAGATGTAGCCTACTCTGTGTTCACACGTGAGAAGTACATCTGAACTCATCTTATTTAGTGGTGTTTGATGTGTAGGCTCCGATTTGTTTGTTGTAACTGATGTTTAGGTTCCTGAGTTCCCTCTTAAAAAGAGCGGAAAACAAGTTCCGGGAATAACTAACAACATTTCTTGTACAATTATATTATTTATTAATTATAAGTGACACATGTAAAATATTTATTACTAGAAATATTATCGGTGTGGATATAGTTCATTACTAAAACCATAACATAATATGACAAAATAGCATACACTGTATCACACTATGTAAAAATATTTTACACTATAACCACCATTATCAATGCAATTTACAAAATAAAAAATACAACCATTTTGAAAAAGAAACACACCACACCATGTGAAAATAATGTGATTTATGTAACATATTTTGATTTTTCATGTTTAAACAATTTATGTGAAAAATGATAATTAACTATAACTATGCAAGAATAATATAGTTAAGTTTCCTAAAAATAATGTAAAAATTAATTCTACATTGTGTTAAAACAATGATGAACTAAAACTTATATTTACAAGCACATAAAATGTGGATATTATTATAATACTTTATACACAAAGTGAAAAAAGTAATGTAACTTTAATCATAATATTTGTATTAGGATTATAATTGTATCATAATAAACTATTTTTTAAAAGAGCAACATCTGTACCATAACCACTTGTTGAGGTCATTATAGATTAAGAATATTATGATTTTTTACTGATATGATTCTTTTTTAATCCCTTTGTCATCCTGACTTATTTATATTACACAATAAAAATATAATATTTTTAATTATTTCTATATTTACACTTACAACAAACCAATCACATGGAAGTGAATAAAACTTAAGTTTCAGAAACTGAACGAGAGTTCTTGAAAAATGAGTTTCACATATATAGGCTCCTATTAGTTTGGTGTAAGTCATAAATTACGCGGAACTCATTTTTCGGGAACTCAAGTTCAGTTTTTGGAACTTAAGTTCCACTCAGTTACATGTGATTGGTTTTCGTAAGTGTTAACATCAAAATTAAAAAATATATTGTTAATTTTTAGTAGTAATGTAGCATGTTGCCCGCTTGTCTTCTACTTTGATGCAAATATTTTTATAAAAATATTTTTTACTATGTGATATATAATAAGTAAAGATGCATACATAAAAAAATCATATTTGTGAATAACTATAATAATTTTTATCATAATAAAGTGGTTATGATACAAATGTTGTTCCTTTAAAAATTATTTTAATATTGTATAATTATAATTTGAATAAAAATATTATAGTTAAAATCACATCACAATAATTTTATTTTACTTTGTATGTACAAAATATTATATTAATATCTACATATTACATGTTTGTAGATATAAGTTCTGGTTCATCATTGTTTAACAATACATAGTATTAATTTTTAGTGTATTTTGTACTCAAGATTATAGTTAATTGTCATTTTTCACATCATATTTTTTAAACATTGATTTTTTTTTGGATTAATCATATTTTTTTACATGGTGAAGTTTGATTATTTTATAGTGAATATATATTTTTTACTTTATACACCACATTAGTAATGGTGGTTATAGTGTAAATTATTTTACATAGTGCGGTTATAGTATATTGTAATATTATAATATGGTTTTGGCAGTAAACCATATTGACACCGCTAACATTTCTAGTCAAAAATATTTTACATATGCCATTTATGAGGAAAGAAAAATATTTTGAATAAGAAATATTGTTAGTTGTTCCGGAACTCGTTTTCCGCTCTTTTTAAGAGGGAACTCAGGAACTGTGTTTTGTATGGAAGTCTGTAACTCACCGGAATCATGAAAAACTGCTTACGGAACTCCACTTCATAAGTTTTCTAGACCAGTTACGATAAACCAATCGGAGACTTACAACAAACCCATAGAAACCGAAAGATAAAGTGAATGGGGAAAGTGGGGGGAGAAGACGTGGAGGGTAGTTAGTTGGATTTATATGGATACGATCACCCTTTCTAACGTTTTTCTTGACTAATTGAATCATGAAAATGAGACAGAGAAGAGGTAGAGGGTGGAACGGTTTTAAATGGAAAATATGATCTTTAAGTAGTGGGCTAACATAATGGGTGTTTAAAATAAAAATTAAAGATAAAGAAAAATAGAAAAATAAAAAGGAGAAAAGAGAAATCATGGATCAATGTTAACTTGTTGGCCGGTCAAAAACAGAAATGCAAATTGAAGATAAAAAGCAAAAAAAAAATAAAAAAGGGGAGAGAAGCAAAAGAGTTTAGGAAAATACCATAAAGTTGAAATCTTGCTTTCGTCATAGTTGGAATTTTCTAAAGAGAAAAAATGGCATTGAATTATTAGATTATAAATAATTGATTAGAAATGGAATGTTCGGGTAAGATAAATGATTGATTGCTATTTTGTAAAAGAAATATAATTTATAAGTGGGTTTGATGGGAGAGATGATAAGTGATTAAGTAATCAGTTTATATTTTGATGAACAATTATGACAATAAATGACTAACCGAGAATTGGGGAGGGAACCCTTTCGTGATAATGTATTTGTTTTTAGATTTTTGTAAACTGAGAAGTTATAATTAGTGGGAGTATAGATTAGATAATAACAATACATTAGAGATAAAAATGAGGAAAGTACTAGGAAGAGATTGAGAGAACGTGGAGACTCATAAGAGTATCGAGAGAGAGAATTAAAAGGAATCGGTGTTAAAAAGGAATGTAGAGGGTGAGAGATTCAACAACCGTGGGAGTTACGTGGAGGAAATGGGAGAGAAGAAATTGTGGGGATCCGTTGTTTTTTAGGAGTTGGAAAAATATCTACAAAAGTAATAAATTTTCAAAAATATATGTAGAGAGTTCCTGAGAGTGGAGCATTTGAAAATGCAGTAATTTGATTGGTTAGTAGCAGTTTTTTTTTTAATTTGTATAACAAATTCATTCTTTTTATAATAATATAGATATGGACAACAGATATGGTACAGGGACAATGTGATGTACAACTCTGTTATATTTTTGTTGTTGAAGAACTGCGGGTGTTACTTTTTCCCCCGAGTGGAAAACACTTTAATTTTTCATTTTGGTATGGTTATATCCTCTAGATCGTGCAATACTGACGCAACACTTCTATTGTGTGAGGTGTGAATGGTGACCTTGGTACCCCTGCAATTTGGATATGTTTTTTGCTTGCTTCCTTTTAGGAGTTGCACAGCTGGCTTGCATTATAGGCGATTTTCTTGATTAGTTGATTGCAAATATAACGATAAATACGATGCTTTTATATTGGCCATGCTCAACAGGAGTCATGGCCAATTTGTGTGGGGTCATGTGGAAGTGAGGTGCAAACAAGGGATATTGGGACATTACATTTGCATGACAGTTCATATTACTTCTAGTAGAGATAGATTGTGGTTTTAACATATATTCACAATTAAACATAATCATAGATTGGTCTCTTTGATTATCATATAGATTGTGGTTTGTCTGAACTTATGTTTCCGATCAGATTTAAAAATATTGGGTTTGCATCCATGTCATGTGCATAAGCAGTGGTGGATGAGGTGTGACTTAGAGTTGCCCGCTATATATACGAGGAAACAAGGAAAATCATTGTAAAGCTTAATGAATTGTTATATAGGCATAGATCAATGTTCAAGGATTTGAGTAATGGACCAAGTCCGTATGGGAAATGTGTTAGCAGTGGCGAAGTCATGATTTATATTCAGGATGGGCACCATATGAATAGCATGAAAGTAAAAGCCTTAAAGATTTATACAAAAATACTATTTTGTTATATTTCGTATTTGTACGAGAACGTAAGAGAAAGGAAAATTTATCAAATATTTGTTTTGCGAAAAAACTAGAAATCAATTATCGACTCAAACTGTCCACAAAGACCACACACCCTAAAAATCTTTTAATAGTATTCATAAATAAGCAGTACGATTATGCATGCCATTATCTGTGGATGACTTCTTCTATACAAACTTCCCATTGCGCAATACATCTAATAGTATGTTGACATTTACAATAATATAATACGCCAAATTCTAATATGAGTACATCCATTATGTCACGAACATGCAAACCCAATCATAATGGTATCAAGAACAATTTTTTTAAAAGCTTTTGGCATGATTTTCTATGATAGTAAAGTACAAAAATTGACCAAGGAATTAAAACATTAACACACTTGTAATGTAGTGGCTCTGCCAATAGATGCCCGATTTCTCACATTGTGATAGTTTGTGCAGAGACATGGCTACGTCAAGCAAGGCTTGCACTTCAAAGAATGATTACCTTTATATTAGAGCAAAGCCAATGAAAAAGGCAGTTAAGTCGAGCACATATAATTTATTTGAATAGGGCTCAAGATGCACATGCAAATGCCATTTTTCGTGTACGACTAGTGATCAACGTCAGTTACAATAAAGATTAAATCTTTTAGATAATAGGATATCACGATTTGTATGCACGAAGAAGTAGGGCTTTGACTGTAAAGTCATCATGTTCTAATTATTCTTTTGTTGATGTCACACCTATATTTTTTGGACTATCAAATACAAGATTAAGTTATTGATAAAATCAATATATGATGGATTTATGGTGATAATAAGGTTTTATCATATTTTATGATATTTAATTTAATGATATGGGGTGAAAAATCAAAGTGAACTATGAAGGAAATATAATGACTATAGTTTATAGTTTGAGCCCTAGACCTAGTTCAAGTTTTTATATTAAGTAAGTCAAGTCATAATCGTCAAATGTATCATCAGGAACCTTCAATTGAGAAATTATATCTGTTCAAAAGTATAATTTTATAATTGAGAATATGATTAAGCTAATGGACCTTTTAGAATATCAAGGAATGGACCATGGGCCCCAGAACCCTATTCAAACCTAATTTTTTCAAAAAATTAAGCTAGGGGTTGCTCTTATTCATCCCACACCCCTCTTGTGGGCCAACAACATCAAAAATAGTACAACTCCCGCTCTTATAACTCGGGTATCTTCCCCCCAACAAAAGGAAAACCCTTAGACGAGATCAAAAAAATGATACGCAGGAATAAAAACGCAGCTAAAAAAAACGTAATCACTCGGTCACAATCCTGTCCTTAACGATATAAGGCACTCGATTCTTCTCAAGTATAGCCATGCCCCTAATCTTCTGAGGGAAACCTCTACTATCCGAGCAGATGTATGGTGACATAAAATTACTTCCCCATTTACCAAGCTCACGAGCCATAGAGTTCACCACTTTGTGTACCAGATTTCCTGTAATGCCCATCTCCTGAATCTCTTCTTTGAGTATTCTATTTGTATATTGGGCTCTCCATGGCACTTTGCCATTGTTCCATATTATGTCGTAAGTACTACGATCGTCTAACTCAATAGTAGATACGTTTAACCTGTGATCTGACGCCATCAAAATGCCAACGTAGCAGGCTTGTATGTAGGCCTCAATATAGTCTGTAGCCTTAAGCCAAGCTCTGAAGATCAAACAAATGTCAGCTCTGTGATTGCGAATAATGCCGCTGACCCATCTGCGGTTGCCTATGTGGGGATCCGAACATCTACCTACTGTGATATTCATCTTCAAGTTGTTTAAATCTGGCGGGTTCCATCTATATAACGCAATCCTTCTAATAAAAGCACGAGGTTCCATTAACCCTTCGTCTTTCATGGTTGTAAGGAAAGGGATATTATCAGAAATATGGAAAGCTTTGGTTCGCATCATCCGGTTAAGCTTGAAGATGATCTGCTCCCAAGTTCTAACAAAAGAAATATCAGAACCTCCATATCTATGATGGCATCTTATCCTCCAGATTATGCATGGAATAAGGGTAGTCATGCTCCCTGCCATCCATTCCACAATGGATTTCTTCTCTCCAAGACTACAAATGTCTATCAACTCTTCTATGCTAGACGGTGTTGTTAGTCCTGTGATTCTGGTAAACTTGGACCAAAAAGATTTAGCAAGCTGGCTAGAAAAGAGAAGATGTATAGAATCCTCTTCCATCGGTTCCAAACAGCAGTTACAACACGACGCTATCTAAATTTTGCATCTTCGGATGTTCTCATCAGTTGGCTAAGCTTTATGAACAACCTTCCAAATTAACACAATCTCTTTAGGTGCATCCACCTTCCATATTCGATCCAACCCGTGAGCGTCAGACGTATTAGAATGATGGATGTTCTTCTTGGCTGACTTAAGCGTAAACTCCCCATTGCTAGTTGGAGTCCATATGAGCTTGTCTGTAGTGTCTGCAATTCTCACACCCGTCGCTTTGATAATAGCTATGCCACCAGGATTAAGAATTTGTATGAGCTCATTCCATTTCCACCCCCTCTCTGAATCCCAAAAATCATTCACCATGAACCGTAAATATCGATCACTATGATAGATAGCGAAATCCTCCAGCCTGTAAGAGCACCAAAGTGCCTCCCAGAACGGGATGTCTCCCCTACCAACAATCCACCTGCATAGAGGAAGCACCTTAGGGAACATATTCCAAATCTTTCTCCAATAGGGGGAAGGGGCAACACTGAGCTTAAGAGACGAAGGATGGCTGAAAGATCTGCTGCTGGAAATACTGGCATATTTATTTCTACAAAAGGATGCCCATAGAGAATTTCCATCTAAAAGTTCCCATCATGCCTTTGCAACAAAAGCATCATTCACGGTTTGAATTGGTGTCAACCCCAGTCCTCCCATCTCTCTCGGCGTGGCAACCCTATGCCAGCCTACCCAAGCCTTTCTTGAATGTGCATTTCTGTCAGCCCACAAGAAACTAGAGAATAACTTATCAATTCTTTGAGCGATACCCGTAGGAATTCCTATAGCAGCTGCTGAGTAAACAGTGATGGAGGATAGTACATGTTCGATGAGGAGACGTCTGCCTGCAAAGGAAAGGAGCTGAGATTTCCATCCATCTATTTTGGTGTTGATCTTCCTGAGGAGATATTCAAAATCGTTAAGCTTGGTCCTCCCCTTAGGGATCGATATACCTAGATACGAGAACTCTTCTGATGCTTCTTCTATATCAATATCATTGGCAATCTACTTGGCCTTGATGTTATCAGTCCCTCCTACCACGCAAACTGATTTAGATCTATTAACCAGCTGGCCCGATGCTCTCTCATAAACTCGAAAGGTGTCTCTAATACTATGAAGAGATTGCTGGTTTGCATTTACAACTATTGTAATATCATCAGCGTACAACAGAATGGCTGGAGCCACTCCTCCACCACGTGTACTGAAGGCCGTGAGCATTGATCTCTCTTGCAAATCTTAGAATCTTCTGCAAAGGATTTCTTCAAATATGATGAATAGGAACGGAGACAGTGCATTCCCTTGTTTGAGGCCCTTTTGTAGAGGAAAAAACCCAGCCAAAACTTCTCCCAGAGTAATAGATGCCCAGGTTCCACTGAAGAAGCTAAGGCACAAGTTGATCGTTTCCTGCAAGAAACCAAACCTGAGTAAAATCTTCCCAAGAACCTTCCAATTTACTCTATCATAGGCTCTGGACATGTCCATCTTAATTAGAAAATTTGGGTATGCAACCCCTTGATTTATGTCGTGCATCAGTTCCTTCACTAATCGCACATGGTTAATGATGTCATTTCCTTTAATGAACACCCCTTGCTCCTTTGATATCGTCTTATGCATGAGAGGTGACATCATGTTGCTCAGAGTGCGTGCAAGGATTCTCAAAACCATATTTTCAATAGATATAGGTCTGAAATCGGTGCCAAGATTGTCTGGTGTGTCCACTTTAGGAATGAGGACCATGCGACAACATAGAATGCCCCGGTGACAAGGTTGCTGACGGAAGAAACCATCTGCCATCTTCATGAAGTCTGAGCTAATAATGTCCCATGTGGCTAAGAAAAATGGCATGGTGAAGCCATCTGGACCTGGTGTCGATGTACCATCCATCTCCTTCATAACATTTAGAACCTCTTTCTCCTCAGGTGGAGTCAACAGTGAAAAATTATCATCGATGGATATGCTTTCAGGAATGTCCTGTAGGAACTGTGCTAAAACATCTTCTGGAGGTTCACTGTCTTCTTCATATAAACGTTGATAGTGCATCGCAGCTGATTGAGCCATCTCTTCAGGATCTGTAATAATCGACCCATCTTGAAGAACAAGTTTGGAAATGGTTCGCTTCTTCCTTCTTGCTTTGACGATCGCATGGTAAAAAGGCGTGTTTCTCTCCCCATCTTGGAGCCAGCTGATGTGGGCCTTCTCTTTCCACAACGTCTCCTCTTGATCAAGAACCTGTTGTAGTTCGTTTTCAGAAATACGAAGATTCATCTCATTAGTGGAGCATGGGTTCTCATCAAAAGCGATCTGGGTTGTATTAACCACGTCTTCAAGATCATACTTCTTCTGATTGATATCTCCGAAGGTATCTCTATTCCATTGTTTGAGGGATTGCCTAACTCACTTCAATTTTTGGTAGAAAACAAAAGATGGGTGTCCTACCACCGGGTCTTCCCAGGCTTTCTGAATAACATCTATACAATCTTGTTTCTGTAGCCACGCTGTCAAGAACACAAAAGGTGCTTTTGTTTTCTGTTGTACGCTTCCTCATGGAACAATCAACAACGGACAATGATCAGACACCCTGAATCTGGTCAGATGGATACAACGGCTGCTCAGCTTGTAAGTGTTCCATGTATCATTAGGAAAAGCCCTATCCAACCTTTGCCACATTGTCGGAGTGAGATACTGCTTATTAACCCAGGTGAAACGGCTGCCTTCGAATTAGATTTCCTTCAGGTTTGCATCAACGATTGCCGAATTGAAATCCATTATCTCTTGGAACGGTGTAGGTGTACCTCCTCTCTTCTCTGTTTGAGCTCTAATCACATTAAAGTCTCCAGCAATAAGCCATCTAGAATCCCCGATCATCGCGGCAAGATCTGTAAACTCCTCCCAAAGATGGCGTCTCTCATTATGATTACAACTGGCATACACAGCGGTCACGTATAAAAACGATCTGTCAATATCTTCAAGCTTAATCGTGATGTGCTGCCTGTGCACTTTCACAATCTGAGGTTGTCTAGCGATGTCAGCATAAAGCCATATCTTACCTTCTTTAGTCTGGTTGTCGACCGACCAATCCAGCCTGATAATGTCAAGCAGCTCCGTTGCCTGATTGGCATGTAAGAAAGGTTCAAGCAAAGCCACAACTGTAGGCCGATATCTTCTACAAAGATTCCCAAGTACTCTTCTTATAGGATTGTTGGCTGCTCCCCTGATATTCCAGAATAAAAAAGGTTGTTCCATGAGGTAAAGTGTACAATAACACACAATTATTTTCTGATTTGTCTATCAAAGACTGACCCTTCTATCCTCCCTCTCACTGTCGTCGTCAAAATAGGACATGTCACCTTCTGAGAATCTTCTTCTAGTGTAGCCAAGGCGATCCGGGGTACGTCTTCTGTGCTGTTCGTAAATAGGTATGACATCTCTTTGTGATCTGGTACGATTTCTACCTCGCCCTGATCTCCTATGTATTTCCTCTTCTATGTCTCCCAATGATGAGAGGTAATCCGCTATAGTGTTGTATTGCAGCGTTCTTCTGTTACCCTCTCCATCAAATACAATTCTTCTATCATGTCTATCTTCATTGAAGCTTTCCTGCGATGGTGGGGTCCTCCTATTTTCAACTGTTATGATCTGTCTCGGGTTGCCTTCATTCACTTGTTTTGCATGTCCTGAACTCTCACCAGCAATTAGAGCAGACTCAGGAATTTGGAGCTCTTTACCCACTTCAGTGATCAGCATACCACCGCTCCCCTAGCTACCATATGGAGTCTGACTGAGGTTCTGTTCGATCCATATGTGAGCGATATAAATTGTGGAACATCTTCACTGAAAGCCTCTACTTTGATGAGGATGCCTGAGATATCATTCTCGCTTCGTTGCCAAGGTGAAATATCGATGATCCTTCCAAAAGGTTTGATCAAGCTTTCCATAGAAGCATCATCTCTACATGTAATGGGTATGTCTGTGATCCAAAACCAGAAAAGTTCCTTCTTGGCTGACGCTTCACCTTTCTCCATGGATCTAATGGTGATCTAGAACCTATCAAAGTTGCAGGCGCCCGTCTGTGCGCTTCCACCAATTAATATTCACATATGGGTCCTTGGCGTATAAATTTGGGAATTTGCCATTTTGTGTTCATAATAAATACTCGATGTATTTTTAATAGATAGGTAACTGATATATATATATATAATTGATATATAAAATCATGGGAGAAATTTTAGATAAATTTAATTAATCTAGTGGCCTAATTAATTAAATTTGTGATTATCCAACAATTTCTTTAAAATATATATATTTTTAGTGTCAAGACGATTAATTTGGACATGATATCTTTCCTATGAGAAGATAATGATAATAAATTGATCATCCTAAAATTTGAGATCAATCGGAGTTCTAATTTGGATTATGAACATATTTCTTTATTTTGGACTTTAGTCTAAAAGATAAGAAAAATAAAAAATGCGGTGAGACTCTAGCCCAGCGCGGACTCAAAGTCGACGCATGGGAAGAACAAAGTTTGAATATGGTCCGAGAAGAGGAATTTGCTCATGAGACCTGGGTTTTGTTGGTATATAAAATCTTTGATCTTTGAAACTAGTGTTGGCCGAACCCAATGCTAGGGTTCAACGTGAATTTGAGAGAGAGACGAAGAGCAGTTGTAGGGAGGATGAATGCAACAACCATAAGCGTCGTGGAGCCATGATCTTCAATCATGCCTACCCTGCAGGTACCTTCAATTCTGCCAAGACCAGAGGGGCACGGCCGAACCCCATCCACCTCTCCTTACATGAAGAAACGTGGATGTCGAGTTGGTGGTTGTCGAGAAGGTTGTGTGCCGCTCTATCCAGATTCAGTCTTGGAGTAGAAAGGGGTATCGTCCGTGAGAAGAAGAAGGGGATCATGTATTCAAAAGTTGAAACGAGCCTAAGGACAAAAAATATGGATGATGAATAGGAGGATATGAGGATAAAGTCATCATTGATGGGTCAAGCACCAGTCTCGGGTGCGAGTTGTGCCACGGGAGACACAAGCGTCAAAGTTCTATTCTCGTAAAGCAAATAGGGGATCATGATCCCTCTTCACACGCTGTGTGAGAACGAAGAAGGAAATGGGTAAGTAGGGTGTGTTAGTCGAATCATGCTAGGGATCCATGACCCAGATGAGAGC
Source organism: Alisma plantago-aquatica (assembly GCA_963693085.1). Classification (NCBI taxonomy): domain Eukaryota; kingdom Viridiplantae; phylum Streptophyta; class Magnoliopsida; order Alismatales; family Alismataceae; genus Alisma; species Alisma plantago-aquatica. The sequence continues at coordinate 771,361,363 of OY856410.1, forward strand.
TAATGAAGGGAGACACTGCTGGCCAGTCCCTTGAATCTCAGGTATATGACTCATATTTGTCCACATAAGGTAACTTTCTAAAAATTGTATCTTGAGATACAGAGCTATGTTTGGGGAAAATAAGGTATCAACGGAACGGTCTTCGAGATCACTATGTCCTAAAAATACTTTCATAAGGTGATTTTGATGTTTGTTATTTAATATATATTATGTATTCATATCTATATGATTTTAAGGTTTCGTGCATGAAAATAGAAAATGACTTTAAAAAATAATGAATATTTTATCTAAGGTGTGTTTTGATATGCTCAACATGATTTTGAGTCCTAATCTTTCAAATTCTCTTATTTACCTATATTTTTGATGTAAACCCTAACAAGGGTGTTTTGGGTATTTCACCCATGAGTTGACCTTGAAACAACCTAATATTTTTTATTTGGACCCTATTACATTGTATGATTTTGGTTTCTAAAGTTTTGATCGCATTTCATGAGTTTTATATTAATACATAATTTTGAGGCCTGAGTGGCCATTAAGGTGATATAGATGATGTTTATTATTATTGTTACGAGATAAGTATGCATATTTTGTCTAGAAGATTATTTGTAATTATATTTTTCTATGACTTCGTAATGTATATTTATTCTTATTATATGATGTATGTGCTCATATTAGTGCATAAGATGAGTTTTGCCATATTTGAGTATAAAGATCATGGTAGTTATATAATGTAAGTTTTAATATACGTTCATTACTAATATTTTGTCATGGTTTTAGATCCGTGTTATGTTTAGTCTATGTAGTAACCCTAATATACTTTAGAAGCTCAGGGTGGTGGTTTTGAGAATTAGAAATGAAGAAGGGAAATATGCATGAGCTTATAGACATTTGTTGATGTCCAGGTGATTAAGTTATGGAAAATGGAATCGAGAGCGCATTAAGGAAGTCATCAACATCAAAGTAAGTGGGCCATGTCCATTGAATTTTATTATTCTTATGATTCAACCTACCCATATGCAAAGTAACTTAGAGATTGAGTTACTTCAGACATTTCGTTATTAATGTTCATCTCAATATCCAATAATACTTTTATTAGTCAGACATTATTCAGATAAAGTTATTTTGTGAGGATATCATATTATATATTTTAGCTACTTTCAGATACTTAGTACTTATTATTCAGTTTAGTTTATTTCTCAAGCCTTTATACTTAGATATAATATATCAGATATCAGAATTAAATTATGGCATCTATTAAATAAGAACTTCATGTTAATATTTACTCAAACAACAAGAATCTTGATTTCATATTTTAGGTTTAGATTACTCATTGTGAGTAGTCATAAATTAGATTCACAGACCTAGTAAGAGTCTCAGATCCAATTTCAATTATTTAGTAAGCATGACACATTTTTAGATTTAGTTTAGAAGTTCAGATTTAGATTTAACGCATAATTTAAGAACAATCATTTAGATCAAGAATTCTGTTTATAAGATTTTAGTTTCTAATAGAATAATTTCAATGCATCAGTTAAGTAAAACAAACTTTTTGAGATATTCAGACTAGATTCAGATTCAAATTCAAAATTCAATACATGTTCAATTATCAGTATTCAGTTTCAGTATAAAATAAGTTCATATTCAGAAATCAGTAAGCTTAGATTTAAGATAATTAAATTAAAACTTTCACATAAGACATTATATGATAAGTCTTCATTCAAATAGTCTCGGGACAATTTAGAGGCATGTGTTGCCAATTTAGAGGCATGCGTTTCCAATTCTTAGGAGTGTTTACTCCAATTCAGAGTACTTTGGTACCAAGCATGGCGTAGTTACACCAATTCAGAGATACCTTAGTGTCATTTGGAGGCATGTAGTGCCAATTTAGAGTTACTTTGGTACCAACTCAGGGCGTAGATATGCCAATTCAGGAGGACTTATCATATAATGGTGTCCGTAAATCAGATAAAAGATGTAAATTAAAGACACATCGACTCATTTTAAGTTTATATCTTTCAAATATTAGTTCAACTTTCAGTTATGGCATGTTTATATTTATCTTATTAGAAATTCAATGCCACTTACTCTAACCTAGGCTTTCCTTTTGTGCACGCCTGGGGGTGAGATGTTCGTAGGTACAAAACTTCATGAGATAGTCATGACAAGAGGATGCAACTACAACTTTAGGAGGTTTGCTTGGTGGAGCACCATCTACACGATCCTAGAGCTTATGATGGAAGTACAATCTTGCACATCATGTGACATGGTCTTCTTATAAGGTTTTATGTAACCAAGCTTCTTTTCTGAGAATATTATTAGAATATGTTTCATATATAGTCTATAATGATTCTTTTCTATTATTATTTTTATGAATATCATGTTAGTAACACTCCCTAGTTGAAAAAAATTAGCTTTCGCTCATTTTATAAGAAAAATCGGAGTGTTACAGTTCCCATGCCATGTGGGTTGCACCTATAAATAGACCCCGACTCCTCACAACAAGGTGGGGATCATCAAGAGCAACAAAGTGTTGTCAAACTATAGAGCCATTCTCACTGGTCTTGGACCCTCGAAGATGAAAGTTGAACGAGAGAGAAGATCTGCCATCCTCTTTGAGAGAGGAATTGTCATCATCCACATCCTTTTTAGATCTAGATCTAAAGAAGTACAGTTGGTGCATCACCTTCTCCCTTCTTAAGATCTATCATATTCCTCATGATGTATTCCCCTCCCTCTTCATTATTCTTGATGTATCTACACTTCTGTAACGCCGTTATGCTGCCCATTAACATGTGTGGCTAAACACCTAACTTGGGTTGGGAGTAGCCACCAAGGCTTTCCCAACATGTATATACTTTCATCCCTTTGAATATATATATGCTCCTATCATGATTATCTCCATACTCTTGTTCTTAATGCTTCACTTGTATGCTTAGCTGCCATCTTGTGATGTATGATTGTTGTGACTCAAAACAGTAGTACTAGCCTTATCTAAGTGTTATGGAGTAGTATGAATGCATGAAAATGTTGGAATACTAAGGCTCATGATCATATAGTTTGCTTGGTGGTGGTATGTTTTCATCTAGAGAGAGAGGCAATCCTATAATCCAGATCTATCCTAAGCTCGAGAGATGTTACGACCCCATCTGAGCTTAACTGGTAAACTAGGGTTTACCTAGACAATTGCAAAGATTAATTGGAATAATCATTCTTGAAATCTAATGAATGACAATAACACAATTAGGATGTTTTAACTATTATAAGAAGTCTAAATGTTCTTTGGTCTTGAGAATTAGGGTTTGAGAAGCATAAACCCTAATCGGCCCAAATAGGGTTTTGATGATACATGAATACAGAATTTAATAAGTAGAATGTCTCACTAAATGATTTTTAGTATTTTATGTGTAACTCTAATTTACGTCAAATTTGGATATGATTTGTATATATAAAATGTGATCAATATTGGCAAATATCAGAATTTTTGAAGAAGGTTCTGACCTATTTATCGGTCGAGTTTCAAACTCGGCCGATCACAATTTCAGAATTTTACAGCAGTGTGGTAATTGAATTTTATCTTTTTATTGGTATATCCAATTGATCTCAAATTTTAACTGTGCTTGAAAAACACAGTTTTAGACACTCTGTTAAATTGGCATAATTTTTGGATGATTTTGAATACCTACAGTAAGGGTGTCGGTCGAGTTTTGTGCAGGACAAACTCGGCCGAATATTCTGCAGACTGCAATATAGCAGTGCACTGTTCTATTTTTAATTATTTATTGGTAACTCCAAATGATCTCAAATTTTAACTGAAGCTTTATAGATCAATTTTAAACAACTTTCTAAATTCCCATAATTGTTGGAGAATGTTTGATCTCTGAAATAAATGAATTACAGTAACTTTTGTATAACTGAATATTCAGCCAATATAATTAAAGTTAAGTGTTGGGTCAATATGCAATTGACCCAAGCAGCTCAATTGACTTATATGAGAAACCACACACACACACATCTCTCATTCTTCGTCATTCACTCCAGAGAAACGAAAATCTAGAGAGAGAGGGAGAGTTAGGGCTTGAGTGGAGAAAGAGGAGGAATTGCTGAATTAGGGTTCTGCGGTCCCAAGAATGGTGAAATCAAGTAAGTTTGGATCCTTTGCATAGACTTTTATGGCGAATCTTCTCTCTCATGTCTAGATTCCGTCCATGCTCTGATTTGATCCAAGATGATGTCGAAATTCCCTCTTTTCTCACCCTTTCTTCATAATCCCTCATTTTCAAGGTTTCCGAGTTGAATGGAAGAAGAATTGGGAGATTTGCTAGGGATTTGATAGGAATTCGAGATTCCCTGAGTTGAGCTACAGTTGTGAGGTGTTTTCACACCTTAGGGTGAGTGGGTTCTTCCTCTAAACAGTGTAATGCACGAATTTGATTATAGCATCCAAATCCCTAATTGCTAGTATGTGATTCTAAAACCTGAAATGCCCCTTTGATTTAAGATTGTTGCAAATTGATATGATGTGGATTACTTCTCTGTTTGAATGACTCCTAAATGGTAGATTCATATCAGGAACGTATACAACACTTCCTAGTGAGAATGCTTTTTAGATTTATATCAAATGAGGTAATTAGGGTTTAACCTAATTGAGACATCACTAGTGTTTTAACCTTATTGAAAAGGACTAATAATCCTATAAGTGGTTAGGATGTACCTCGTGGGTTATCTTAATTGAATCTTATTCTGGATACATGATATCGCAGTGAATGATATGGAAAACCTAAATTTAGTTAAATTTCCATGGTTTCATGTCTATATTGATTGCATATGATTTGTTGGAAACAATCTTTATTTAGTGAATGCTTATATCCTATGAAATCATTATGAGAGCCATGTGAAAAGGTGAATGAGGCGAATGAAACCCTAAGAGCAGGGTGTTGGCATGTGATGAATGAATAAGTCAAATGAAACCCTAAGGATAGGGTGTTCAATGAATCATGCTATGGTAATATGAAAGGTCTCGATATGAGATGTGGTGATGCTTAATTGTTGAGTTATATGTTTCTAGTGCATTTAACTTTATATGCTTGTTCTCTCTGAAATGATATTTACATTATGCAGGGCTTCTTATATTTCAATACATATCTCGTAAATTGCAGGTGATGAGATATGACATGCCCTAGAAAGGGATGTTAATGAGACATGGTATATGTTAAATACATGAGCTGTGGTATTTATATGCTAATTAATTAATAGACCTAGATGCCCTAACACCGTAGAACCCCTTAGACAGGTCTGCAACTTTGGGGTGAAACTCGTGTTGCAACATCATCCATGCTTGTGTCACGGACAAACGAGGAAAGAGAGGCAGTGTCCAACAACAATCGTGCTTGTGTCACGATGGCACTGCAATAACAAAAGAAAACACGGTTATCTAACACCATTCGTGCTTGTGTCACGAAGGTAACCCTGTGACTCTCCGCCGGTGTACTCAGGTTAAAGGAGAAGTCGGGAGCACACGTGGTTGTGCAGCACACGTGGTTGTGTGTTGAGGCCGTAGAGCCTGGGTCCTGTGCAGACCAGGACGAGTAGTCAGACTTAGCACTTCCCGGGTGTGTCGCTAAGTCTTGTACGGTGGGACCGTAGCATGAACTTGTTACGGATCTTTATATGCAGAGTACACTGCATATGATTAGGGCATAAGTTAAAATATGATCATATAGGTTCACAGAGTTCTTTATAAATGAAAGAGTTAAGGAAGACTAGAAGCATAGTCTTCTTGTAGTTATTCTTTGGATGCAATATTTACATTCTTTGTTATTTCAATTATATTGTTTTAGAACTGCTCAGTGTAGTATTTATTGTTGTTAAATTTCATATCGTTTATTCAAATTATATCTGTAATCACATTAGTGCATTAGTCTGTTTCCATGAAGTACTCATTCACTGAGCGAGTAGGCTCACCCCTCTACTCAAACATTTTTAGGGTTAATCGCGTGGACTTGGAGATAGTCAGAGCTTCAGTGTAGACCTGCCACAGGAGTCAAGTATGAGATTAGTTGAGTCAGTCGGTCCTTGTCACTCTAGGTCCTCAGTAAGAGTTTAGAGAGAGAGTTGTAATTACAATGTGTAATATTGTTCCTCTTTGATATGTATGCTAATTAGCAAGTTTCATGTGCATAATGTGTGAAAGACATCATGAATGCTTATACATGTATCTTTACTATTAAAGTCTGATTAGTAAAAGAAATGTTCAGATTCCTTTGTTAAAATGATATGTGGTTCAATGCAGGGAAACAAGAGTTTTAAAGAAAAGTAAAGAAAAGAAAAAGTTAAGGGTGTTCTTTGTGTTGCATACAAATCCCATCTTATGCCCTAATCTCATGATTTGAGGAAATTGTGAGATCGGGGTGTAACAGCTTGGTATCAGAGCTTAGGGTGAGTTGTCAAGGACCATTAAGTTAGTAAGTTAGAGTCCTAAGTGTGGCAGATAGGAGATGTTTGATGTTAGCTTTGGGGATTTGAGTATTTGGATATCCTGGCCCGATATCTGAGTACTTGGATCAGCCAGTACAAGCTACTCTGTCTATTCTCTCACGTATACCCTGGCCAGGTATACAGTGGAAGAATGGGCTAGAGAGGAACCCTAGAAATGTTAGGGTTAGAAAACGAGAAAAGAAACAAGAATTAAGAGCATAAATGTAAAAGGAGATAGAACTTACATTTCATAATGTTGTTTTTGTTGGAAATGTATAGAAATGCTCTTATATGTTTGAATTGAAATATTCAATACTTCGAAATATGGGTCTTTAATATCTGTTGTACACTATGCAATTGTAGCATTTATTGATTTCACTCTTTGTAACAAGTAGACTAGAATTGACCTTTGAATGAGCTTTTGTTTCTATAGTTTTGCCCGCTGATTCGAGTGAAATTGACATCAGCAGGTCTGTTTAGGTTTTCAGTCTGTACGCGATTCGGCCGAGTTGTATGTAATTCGGCCGAGTTTCCTTTTTCAGGAAATCAAACGGCAAGTTGATCGGCCGAGTTTCAAGCAGATCGGCCGAGTTGTGAAGCAATCGGCCAAGTTTCTGACCAATCGGCCGAGTTTCTGAGCTGTGAGTGGCAGTTCAGGAAGAATGTAATCCTCAGTAGTCCTTGGCTTCAGGACTTCAGGTTTGGCCTGGTCCAGTTGGCAGGATGCGTTACTAGGATCTAATGACTCCTATCAATATCATAATAAGAATAGAATTGGAATAATTAGACCCACATCAGAGTAAGAATGTATATACAGTAAGATGTTGAAACAGATGGGCAAGATCAGAATAACTAAGAATTAGTCGAAACTGATATCTGAGGTTCAACTTTGGGGTCTCAAATGTGAAACCCTTAATTGGGAATAATAGAACATGATAAGAAGTTCATAATCAGTTTATTGATTAATATTACATGAACTATACATATGAAATATAGAAAAGATATGTGAAATGTATGTATGGTTCAAGATAGCAAGAATCAATCATGAAGAATGAATCATATAATAGAGTATAATGCTTTTATGAACTCTAAAGAAAAGGCTAAGTAGAAGAATAGAGTTGAGCTTTCAATAGGTCCATAGAAGTAAAGAGTCTTCAAAAGAGTAAAAGTAAAGAGAATCGTATGAACATGTAATTCATTAGACTAGAACAACAAACTAGTTTCTAAGCAAAGAACATAGGTGTAGTTTAACGAATGAATAAATCATACAAAGGTAGACTGTATTCAGGAAGGAAAAACTTGATTGAAAGAGAAACTATGTTTGACCCATGCATGATCCACTTGATGTAAAAATGAAGAATATGTAATGTATTCAACATGAGTAAAAACTAATAGAAGGACTATTAATTTAGAATGTTAACTTTACAATAGTATAAAGATAAAGGTGGAAATATGTGCAACATGGTATACATGACCATACATATGAATAAGCAACATGGTCATAAGAGAAAAATTTAGAATTAAAGATGACGGGTTAAAGAGTAGTATATAGTAAGAGGACTATGAAACATAAGAAAGGGTTTGAAATATGATGGAGAAGTTATAAAATAAAGAGGTTGTGAGATTCAAGCAAGTGCTAATTAATCAAATATCTCTGTTGATAACTAAGTAAATCTACATACGAGAATGTATTAAGGGAATGTTTGAATACAAGTATTCCAAGTCTTAAAATCATCTTCCCTTTCATATATTCCTTAATAAGAGCAAGGTGGGAATGAAATGATAAGAGAAAATGAATCATATATGGTGCATAACTACCTTGGTGGGGTCATCTAGTGAATGTAATAGTGACATATAATATGATGAAGTGTGATAAGAAATAAGTTCTTGCGTGATAGCAAGAATGATGAATAATTTATTCCTATCTTAAATCCTTCAATGTTAATAATGTTTATTATATATAATCATATGAAAAGGATAAGTAGCAAAAAGTAAAGAAGTAATGAATGAGCAGTGAGATATGGGAAAACACTAGCTTTGTGTAATATGTGAATTTGTTTTTACATGTATGATTTGTTGAAGGCATATTAAGGTATGAAAGTTGGTTCTACATATGATTTCAGGGTATTTGTGTAAGCTATATGTGAAATTAAAGGCGTATGATAGTTGTAGTAATTCATACCTGATATGCATCTTACTATTGTGTATTTGTGATATGGTGATACAGTTTGGATGATGTCAGAACACATGGAGGGATATCCTGAATAAGGTAGTTATATCTATTCACTCATATTAATAGAAAGGGATGGTAATTAGATTGTTTGAACAAGTAACCCTAATGAGGTGTAGCTTGTTATACCTAGCTCTAATATAACTGAGTGATGGTAATTGAGTATGATTAATGCTTGAATGACTGATACAATTGTGGATTACCTTATTACTGTTGTTGAAACCCTAAAATGATATAATGCGATGGTTACACTTTGAATTGTGTGTGGGCCCATAACCCACAGATCCCAGGATCGAAATAGGGTAGTATGGAATGAGGTGGTAATGCTTCACCTCATGCATCCATGACCCAATGGGGATGCCAAGAGTAGTATTGTGCAATTGATTGTTGAATCTAGTCTTTTAATTCAAGATTGTTTTGCTATTTGAATAACACTTGATTAAAGTTTAAAACAGTATGGTGAACTTGCTTTTGTCACTTAAAGGTGATACAGAACAATAGAACTCTCTGAGCAGCATAAGTTGAGATAGTTGTATCAGAGTATCAGAGTTGCGCAGCGAAAGCGTGATAGTTTATCTTAGCATTCTATGTTTGACTGTGGCATAAAGAATTTGCTTGATATCATTGAGAACTATTTGAAATATGTTGTGATTTAGTAAAGAATTAAAAGATCTAATGTTGAAAACTACATTCAGGTATGAAATACAAAAATATAATGACATGGAAGGCTTTAGAAGCTTAGAATAACCTTGAATGTATCTTTCTTGTAGGTTTATGTTTTGAGGATGAAACATTCTAAGGGGGGAAGAGTTGTTACGACCCCATCTGAGCTTAACTGGTAAACTAGGGTTTACCTAGACAATTGCAAAGATTAATTGGAATAATCATTCTTGAAATCTAATGAATGACAATAACACAATTAGGATGTTTTAACTATGATAAGAAGTCTAAATGTTCTTTGGTCTTGAGAATTAGGGTTTGAGAAGCATAAACCCTAATCGGCCCAAATAGGGTTTTGATGATACATGAATACAGAATTTAATAAGTAGAATGTCTCACTAAATGATTTTTAGTATTTTATGTGTAACTCTGATTTACTTCAAATTTGGATATGATTTGGATATATAAAATGTGAACAATATTGGCAAATATCAGAATTTTTGAAGAAGGTTCTGACCTATTTATCGGTCGAGTTTCAAACTCGGCGGATCACAATTTCAGAATTTTACAGCAGTGTGGTAATTGAATTTTATCGTTTTATTGGTATATCCAATTGATCTCAAATTTTAACTGTGCTTGAAAAACACAGTTTTAGACACTCTGTTAAATTGGCATAATTTTTGGATGACTTTTGAATACCTACAATAAGGGTGTCGGTCGAGTTTTGTGCAGGACAAACTCGGCCGAATATTCTGCAGACTGCAATATAGCAGTGTACTGTTCTATTTTTAATTATTTATTGGTAACTCCAAATGATCTCAAATTTTAACTGAAGCTTTATAGATCAATTTTAAACAACTTGCTAAATTCCCATAATTGTTGGAGAATGTTTGATCTCTGAAATAAACGAATTACAGTAACTTTTGTATAACTGAATATTCAGCCAATATAATTAAAGTTAAGTGTTGGGTCAATATGCAATTGACCCAAGCAGCTCAATTGACTTATATGAGCAACCAAACACACACACATCTCTCATTCTTCGTCATTCACTCCAGAGAAACGAAAATCTAGAGAGAGAGGGAGAGTTAGGGCTTGAGTGGAGAAAGAGGAGGAATTGCTGAATTAGGGTTCTGCGGTCCCAAGAATGGTGAAATCAAGTAAGTTTGGATCCTTTGTATAGACTTTTATGGTGAATCTTCTCTCTCATGTCTAGATTCCGTCCATGCTCTGATTTGATCCAAGATGATGTCGAAATTCCCTCTTTTCTCACCCTTTCTTCATAATCCCTCATTTTCAAGGTTTCCGAGTTGAATGGAAGAAGAATTGGGAGATTTGCTAGGGATTTGATAGGAATTCGAGATTCCCTGAGTTGAGCTGCAGTTGTGAGGTGTTTTCACACCTTAGGGTGAGTGGGTTCTTCCTCTAAACAGTGTAATGCACGAATTTGATTATAGCATCCAAATCCCTAATTGCTAGTATGCGATTCTAAAACCTGAAATGCCCCTTTGATTTAAGATTGTTGCAAATTGATATGATGTGGATTACTTCTCTGTTTGAATGACTCCTAAATGGTAGATTCATATCAGGAACGTATACAACACTTCCTAGTGAGAATGCTTTTTAGATTTATATCAAATGAGGTAATTAGGGTTTAACCTAATTGAGACATCACTAGTGTTTTAACCTTATTGAAAAGGACTAATAATCCTATAAGTGGTTAGGATGTACCTCGTGGGTTATCTTAATTGAATCTTATTCTGGATACATGATATCGCAGTGAATGATATGGAAAACCTAAATTTAGTTAAATTTCCATGGTTTCATGTCTATATTGATTGCATATGATTTGTTGGAAACAATCTTTATTTAGTGAATGCTTATATCCTATGAAATCATTATGAGAGCCATGTGAAAAGGTGAATGAGGCGAATGAAACCCTAAGAGCAGGGTGTTGGCATGTGATGAATGAATAAGTCAAATGAAACCCTAAGGATAGGGTGTTCAATGAATCATGCTATGGTAATATGAAAGGTCTCGATATGAGATGTGGTGATGCTTAATTGTTGAGTTATATGTTTCTAGTGCATTTAACTTTATATGCTTGTTCTCTCTGAAATGATATTTACATTATGCAGGGCTTCTTATATTTCAATACATATCTCGTAAATTGCAGGTGATGAGATATGACATGCCCTAGAAAGGGATGTTACTGAGACATGGTATATGTTAAATACATGAGCTGTGGTATTTATATGCTAATTAATTAATAGACCTAGATGCCCTAACACCGTAGAACCCCTTAGACGGGTCTGCAACTTTGGGGTGAAACTCGTGTTGCAACATCATCCATGCTTGTGTCACGGACAAACGAGGAAAGAGAGGCAGTGTCCAACAACAATCGTGCTTGTGTCACGATGGCACTGCGATAACAAAAGAAAACACGGTTATCTAACACCATTCGTGCTTGTGTCACGAAGGTAACCCTGTGACTCTCCGCCGGTGTACTCAGGTTAAAGGAGAAGTCGGGAGCACACGTGGTTGTGCAGCACACGTGGTTGTGTGTTGAGGCCGTAGAGCCTGGGTCCTGTGCAGACCAGGACGAGTAGTCAGACTTAGCACTTCCCGGGTGTGTCGCTAAGTCTTGTACGGTGGGACCGTAGCATGAACTTGTTACGGATCTTTATATGCAGAGTACACTGCATATGATTAGGGCATAAGTTAAAATATGATCATATAGGTTCACAGAGTTCTTTATAAATGAAAGAGTTAAGGAAGACTAGAAGCATAGTCTTCTTGTAGTTATTCTTTGGATGCAATATTTACATTCTTTGTTATTTCAATTATATTGTTTTAGAACTGCTCAGTGTAGTATTTATTGTTGTTAAATTTCATATCGTTTATTCAAATTATATCTGTAATCACATTAGTGCATTAGTCTGTTTCCATGAAGTACTCATTCACTGAGCGAGTAGGCTCACCCCTCTACTCAAACATTTTTAGGGTTAACCGCGTGGACTTGGAGATAGTCAGAGCTTCAGTGTAGACCTGCCACAGGAGTCAAGTATGAGATTAGTTGAGTCAGTCGGTCCTTGTCACTCTAGGTCCTCAGTAAGAGTTTAGAGAGAGAGTTGTAATTACAATGTGTAATATTGTTCCTCTTTGATATGTATGCTAATTAGCAAGTTTCATGTGCATAATGTGTGAAAGACATCATGAATGCTTATACATGTATCTTTACTATTAAAGTCTGATTAGTAAAAGAAATGTTCAGATTCCTTTGTTAAGATGATATGTGGTTCAATGCGGGGAAACAAGAGTTTTAAAGAAAAGTAAAGAAAATAAAAAGTTAAGGGTGTTCTTTGTGTTGCATACAAATCCCATCTTATGCCCTAATCTCATGATTTGAGGAAATTGTGAGATCGGGGTGTAACAGCTTGGTATCAGAGCTTAGGGTGAGTTGTCAAGGACCATTAAGTTAGTAAGTTAGAGTCCTAAGTGTGGCAGATAGGAGATGTTTGATGTTAGCTTTGGGGATTTGAGTATTTGGATATCCTGGCCCGATATCTGAGTACTTGGATCAGCCAGTACAAGCTACTCTGTCTATTCTCTCACGTATATCCTGGCCAGGTATACAGTGGAAGAATGGGCTAGAGAGGAACCCTAGAAATGTTAGGGTTAGAAAACGAGAAAAGAAACAAGAATTAAGAGCATAAATGTAAAAGGAGATAGAACTTACATTTCATAATGTTGTTTTTGTTGGAAATGTATAGAAATGCTCGTATATGTTTGAATTGAAATATTCCATACTTCGAAATATGGGTCTTTAATATCTGTTGTACACTATGCAATTGTAGCATTTATTGATTTCACTCTTTGTAACAAGTAGACTAGAATTGACCTTTGAATGAGCTTTTGTTTCTATAGTTTTGCCCGCTGATTCGAGTGAAATTGACATCAGCAGGTCTGTTTAGGTTTTCAGTCTGTACGCGATTCGGCCGAGTTGTATGTAATTCGGCCGAGTTTCCTTTTTCACGAAATCAAACGGCAAGTTGATCGGCCGAGTTTCAAGCAGATCGGCCGAGTTGTGAAGCAATCGGCCAAGTTTCTGACCAATCGGCCGAGTTTCTGAGCTGTGAGTGGCAGTTCAGGAAGAATGTAATCCTCAGTAGTCCTTGGCTTCAGGACTTCAAGTTTGGCCTGGTCCAGTTGGCAGGATGCGTTACTAGGATCTAATGACTCCTATCAATAGCATAATAAGAATAGAATTGGAATAATTAGACCCACATCAGAGTAAGAATGTATATACAGTAAGATGTTGAAACAGATGGGCAAGATCAGAATAACTAAGAATTAGTCGAAACTGATATCTGAGGTTCAACTTTGGGGTCTCAAATGTGAAACCCTTAATTGGGAATAATAGAACATGATAAGAAGTTCATAATCAGTTTATTGATTAATATTACATGAACTATACATATGAAATATAGAAAAGATATGTGAAATGTATGTATGGTTCAAGATAGAAAGAATCAATCATGAAGAATGAATCATATAATAGAGTATAATGCTTTTATGAACTCTAAAGAAAAGGCTAAGTAGAAGAATAGAGTTGAGCTTTCAATAGGTCCATAGAAGTAAAGAGTCTTCAAAAGAGTAAAAGTAAAGAGAATCGTATGAACATTTAATTCATAAGACTAGAACAACAAACTAGTTTCTAAGCAAAGAACATAGGTGTAGTTTAACGAATGAATAAATCATACAAAGGTAGACCGTATTCAGGAAGGAAAAACTTGATTGAAAGAGAAACTATGTTTGACCCATGCATGATCCACTTGATGTAAAAATGAAGAATATGTAATGTATTCAACATGAGTAAAAACTAATAGAAGGACTATTAATTTAGAATGTTAACTTCACAATAGTATAAAGATAAAGGTGGAAATATGTGCAACATGGTATACATGACCATACATATGAATAAGCAACATGGTCATAAGAGAAAAATTTAGAATTAAAGATGACGGGTTAAAGAGTAGTATATAGTAAGAGGACTATGAAACATAAGAAAGGGTTTGAAATATGATGGAGAAGTTATTAAATAAAGAGGTTGTGAGATTCAAGCAAGTGCTAATTAATCAAATATCTCTGTTGATAACTAAGTAAATCTACATACGAGAATGTATTAAGGGAATGTTTGAATACAAGTATTCCAAGTCTTAAAATCATCTTCCCTTTCATATATTCCTTAATAAGAGCAAGGCGGGAATGAAATGATAAGAGAAAATGAATCATATATGGTGCATAACTACCTTGGTGGGGTCATCTAGTGAATGTAATAGTGACATATAATATGATGAAGTGTGATAAGAAATAAGTTCTTGCGTGATAGCAAGAATGATGAATAATTTATTCCTATCTTAAATCCTTCAATGTTAATAATGTTTATTATATATAATCATATGAAAAGGATAAGTAGCAAAAAGTAAAGAAGTAATGAATGAGCAGTGAGATATGGGAAAACACTAGCTTTATGTAATATGTGAATTTGTTTTTACATGTATGATTTGTTGAAGGCATATTAAGGTATGAAAGTTGGTTCTACATATGATTTCAGGGTATTTGTGTAAGCTATATGTTAAATTAAAGGCGTATGATAGTTGTAGTAATTCATACCTGATATGCATCTTACTATTGTGTATTTGTGATATGGTGATACAGTTTGGATGATGTCAGAACACATGGAGGGATATCCTGAATAAGGTAGTTATATCTATTCACTCATATTAATAGAAAGGGATGGTAATTAGATTGTTTGAACAAGTAACCCTAATGAGGTGTAGCTTGTTATACCTAGCTCTTATATAACTGAGTGATGGTAATTGAGTATGATTAATGCTTGAATGACTGATACAATTGTGGATTACCTTATTACTGTTGTTGAAACCCTAAAATGATATAATGCGATGGTTACACTTTGAATTGTGTGTGGGCCCATAACCCACAGATCCCAGGATCGAAAATGGGTAGTATGGAATGAGGTGGTAATGCTTCACCTCATGCATCCATGACCCAATGGGGATGCCAAGAGTAGTATTGTGCAATTGATTGTTGAATCTAGTCTTTTAATTCAAGACCGTTTTGCTATTTGAATAGCACTTGATTAAAGTTTAAAACAGTATGGTGAACTTGCTTTTGTCACTTAAAGGTGATACAGAACAATAGAACTCTCTGAGCAGCATAAGTTGAGATAGTTGTATCAGAGTATCAGAGTTGCGCAGCGAAAGCGTGATAGTTTATCTTAGCATTCTATGTTTGACTGTGGCATAAAGAATTTGCTTGATATCATTGAGAACTATTTGAAATATGTTGTGATTTAGTAAAGAATTAAAAGATCTAATGTTGAAAACTACATTCAGGTATGAAATACAAAAATATAATGACATGGAAGGCTTTAGAAGCTTAGAATAACCTTGAATGTATCTTTCTTGTAGGTTTATGTTTCGAGGACGAAACATTCTAAGGGGGGAAGAGTTGTTACGACCCCATCTGAGCTTAACTGGTAAACTAGGGTTTACCTAGACAATTGCAAAGATTAATTGGAATAATCATTCTTGAAATCTAATGAATGACAATAACACAATTAGGATGTTTTAACTATGATAAGAAGTCTAAATGTTCTTTGGTCTTGAGAATTAGGGTTTGAGAAGCATAAACCCTAATCGGCCCAAATAGGGTTTTGATGATACATGAATACAGAATTTAATAAGTAGAATGTATCACTAAATGATTTTTAGTATTTTATGTGTAACTCTGATTTACTTCAAATTTGTATATGATTTGGATATATAAAATTTGAACAATATTGGCAAATATCAGAATTTTTGAAGAAGGTTCTGACCTATTTATCGGTCGAGTTTCAAACTCGGCCGATCACAATTTCAGAATTTTACAGCAGTGTGGTAATTGAATTTTATCTTTTTATTGGTATATCCAATTGATCTCAAATTTTAACTGTGCTTGAAAAACACAGTTTTAGACACTCTGTTAAATTGGCATAATTTTTGGATGACTTTTGAATACCTACAGTAAGGGTGTCGGTCGAGTTTTGTGCAGGACAAACTCGGCCGAATATTCTGCAGACTGCAATATAGCAGTGCACTGTTCTATTTTTAATTATTTATTGGTAACTCCAAATGATCTCAAATTTTAACTGAAGCTTTATAGATCAATTTTAAACAACTTTATAAATTCCCATAATTGTTGGAGAATGGTTGATCTCTGAAATAAACGAATTACAGTAACTTTTGTATAACTGAATATTCAGCCAATATAATTAAAGTTAAGTGTTGGGTCAATATGCAATTGACCCAAGCAGCTCAATTGACTTATATGAGCAACCACACACACACACAGCTCTCATTCTTCGTCATTCACTCCAGAGAAACGAAAATCTAGAGAGAGAGGGAGAGTTAGGGCTTGAGTGGAGAAAGAGGAGGAATTGCTGAATTAGGGTTCTGCGGTCCCAAGAATGGTGAAATCAAGTAAGTTTGGATCCTTTGCATAGACTTTTATGGTGAATCTTCTCTCTCATGTCTAGATTCCGTCCATGCTCTGATTTGATCCAAGATGATGTCGAAATTCCCTCTTTTCTCACCCTTTCTTCATAATCCCTCATTTTCAAGGTTTCCGAGTTGAATGGAAGAAGAATTGGGAGATTTGCTAGGGATTTGATAGGAATTCGAGATTCCCTGAGTTGAGCTGCAGTTTTGAGGTGTTTTCACACCTTAGGGTGAGTGGGTTCTTCCTCTAAACAGTGTAATGCACGAATTTGATTATAGCATCCAAATCCCTAATTGCTAGTATGTGATTCTAAAACCTGAAATGCCCCTTTGATTTAAGATTGTTGCAAATTGATATGATGTGGATTACTTCTCTGTTTGAATGACTCCTAAATGGTAGATTCATATCAGTAACGTATACAACACTTCCTAGTGATAATGCTTTTTAGATTTATATCAAATGAGGTAATTAGGGTTTAACCTAATTGAGACATCACTAGTGTTTTAACCTTATTGAAAAGGACTAATAATCCTATAAGTGGTTAGGATGTACCTCGTGGGTTATCTTAATTGAATCTTATTCTGGATACATGATATCGCAGTGAATGATATGGAAAACCTAAATTTAGTTAAATTTCCATGGTTTCATGTCTATATTGATTGCATATGATTTGTTGGAAACAATCTTTATTTAGTGAATGCTTATATCCTATGAAATCATTATGAGAGCCATGTGAAAAGGTGAATGAGGCGAATGAAACCCTAAGAGCAGGGTGTTGGCATGTGATGAATGAATAAGTCAAATGAAACCCTAAGGATAGGGTGTTCAATGAATCATGCTATGGTAATATGAAAGGTCTCGATATGAGATGTGGTGATGCTTAATTGTTGAGTTATATGTTTCTAGTGCATTTAACTTTATATGCTTGTTCTCTCTGAAATGATATTTACATTATGCAGGGCTTCTTATATTTCAATACATATCTCGTAAATTGCAGGTGATGAGATATGACATGCCCTAGAAAGGGATGTTACTGAGACATGGTATATGTTAAATACATGAGCTGTGGTATTTATATGCTAATTAATTAATAGACCTAGATGCCCTAACACCGTAGAACCCCTTAGACGGGTCTGCAACTTTGGGGTGAAACTCGTGTTGCAACATCATCCATGCTTGTGTCACGGACAAACGAGGAAAGAGAGGCAGTGTCCAACAACAATCGTGCTTGTGTCACGATGGCACTGCGATAACAAAAGAAAACACGGTTATCTAACATCATTCGTGCTTGTGTCACGAAGGTAACCCTGTGACTCTCCGCCGGTGTACTCAGGTTAAAGGAGAAGTCGGGAGCACACGTGGTTGTGCAGCACACGTGGTTGTGTGTTGAGGCCGTAGAGCCTGGGTCCTGTGCAGACCAGGACGAGTAGTCAGACTTAGCACTTCCCGGGTGTGTCGCTAAGTCTTGTACGGTGGGACCGTAGCATGAACTTGTTACGGATCTTTATATGCAGAGTACACTGCATATGATTAGGGCATAAGTTAAAATATGATCATATAGGTTCACAGAGTTCTTTATAAATGAAAGAGTTAAGGAAGACTAGAAGCATAGTCTTCTTGTAGTTATTCTTTGGATGCAATATTTACATTCTTTGTTATTTCAATTATATTGTTTTAGAACTGCTCAGTGTAGTATTTATTGTTGTTAAATTTCATATCATTTATTCAAATTATATCTGTAATCACATTAGTGCATTAGTCTGTTTCCATGAAGTACTCATTCACTGAGCGAGTAGGCTCACCCCTCTACTCAAACATTTTTAGGGTTAACCGCGTGGACTTGGAGATAGTCAGAGCTTCAGTGTAGACCTGCCACAGGAGTCAAGTATGAGATTAGTTGAGTCAGTCGGTCCTTGTCACTCTAGGTCCTCAGTAAGAGTTTAGAGAGAGAGTTGTAATTACAATGTGTAATATTGTTCCTCTTTGATATGTATGCTAATTAGCAAGTTTCATGTGCATAATGTGTGAAAGACATCATGAATGCTTATACATGTATCTTTACTATTAAAGTCTGATTAGTAAAAGAAATGTTCAGATTCCTTTGTTAAGATGATATGTGGTTCAATGCGGGGAAACAAGAGTTTTAAAGAAAAGTAAAGAAAATAAAAAGTTAAGGGTGTTCTTTGTGTTGCATACAAATCCCATCTTATGCCCTAATCTCATGATTTGAGGAAATTGTGAGATCGGGGTGTAACAGCTTGGTATCAGAGCTTAGGGTGAGTTGTCAAGGACCATTAAGTTAGTAAGTTAGAGTCCTAAGTGTGGCAGATAGGAGATGTTTGATGTTAGCTTTGGGGATTTGAGTATTTGGATATCCTGGCCCGATATCTGAGTACTTGGATCAGCCAGTACAAGCTACTCTGTCTATTCTCTCACGTATACCCTGGCCAGGTATACAGTGGAAGAATGGGCTAGAGAGGAACCCTAGAAATGTTAGGGTTAGAAAACGAGAAAAGAAACAAGAATTAAGAGCATAAATGTAAAAGGAGATAGAACTTACATTTCATAATGTTGTTTTTGTTGGAAATGTATAGAAATGCTCTTATATGTTTGAATTGAAATATTCAATACTTCGAAATATGGGTCTTTAATATCTGTTGTACACTATGCAATTGTAGCATTTATTGATTTCACTCTTTGTAACAAGTAGACTAGAATTGACCTTTGAATGAGCTTTTGTTTCTATAGTTTTGCCCGCTGATTCGAGTGAAATTGACATCAGCAGGTCTGTTTAGGTTTTCAGTCTGTACGCGATTCGGCCGAGTTGTATGTAATTCGGCCGAGTTTCCTTTTTCAGGAAATCAAACGGCAAGTTGATCGACCGAGTTTCAAGCAGATCGGCCGAGTTGTGAAGCAATCGGCCAAGTTTCTGACCAATCGGCCGAGTTTCTGAGCTGTGAGTGGCAGTTCAGGAAGAATGTAATCCTCAGTAGTCCTTGGCTTCAGGACTTCAGGTTTGGCCTGGTCCAGTTGGCAGGATGCGTTACTAGGATCTAATGACTCCTATCAATAGCATAATAAGAATAGAATTGGAATAATTAGACCCACATCAGAGTAAGAATGTATATACAGTAAGATGTTGAAACAGATGGGCAAGATCAGAATAACTAAGAATTAGTCGAAACTGATATCTGAGGTTCAACTTTGGGGTCTCAAATGTGAAACCCTTAATTGGGAATAATAGAACATGATAAGAAGTTCATAATCAGTTTATTGATTAATATTACATGAACTATACATATGAAATATAGAAAAGATATGTGAAATGTATGTATGGTTCAAGATAGAAAGAATCAATCATGAAGAATGAATCATATAATAGAGTATAATGCTTTTATGAACTCTAAAGAAAAGGCTAAGTAGAAGAATAGAGTTGAGCTTTCAATAGGTCCATAGAAGTAAAGAGTCTTCAAAAGAGTAAAAGTAAAGAGAATCGTATGAACATTTAATTCATAAGACTAGAACAACAAACTAGTTTCTAAGCAAAGAACATAGGTGTAGTTTAACGAATGAATAAATCATACAAAGGTAGACCGTATTCAGGAAGGAAAAACTTGATTGAAAGAGAAACTATGTTTGACCCATGCATGATCCACTTGATGTAAAAATGAAGAATATGTAATGTATTCAACATGAGTAAAAACTAATAGAAGGACTATTAATTTAGAATGTTAACTTCACAATAGTATAAAGATAAAGGTGGAAATATGTGCAACATGGTATACATGACCATACATATGAATAAGCAACATGGTCATAAGAGAAAAATTTAGAATTAAAGATGACGGGTTAAAGAGTAGTATATAGTAAGAGGACTATGAAACATAAGAAAGGGTTTGAAATATGATGGAGAAGTTATTAAATAAAGAGGTTGTGAGATTCAAGCAAGTGCTAATTAATCAAATATCTCTGTTGATAACTAAGTAAATCTACATACGAGAATGTATTAAGGGAATGTTTGAATACAAGTATTCCAAGTCTTAAAATCATCTTCCCTTTCATATATTCCTTAATAAGAGCAAGGCGGGAATGAAATGATAAGAGAAAATGAATCATATATGGTGCATAACTACCTTGGTGGGGTCATCTAGTGAATGTAATAGTGACATATAATATGATGAAGTGTGATAAGAAATAAGTTCTTGCGTGATAGCAAGAATGATGAATAATTTATTCCTATCTTAAATCCTTCAATGTTAATAATGTTTATTATATATAATCATATGAAAAGGATAAGTAGCAAAAAGTAAAGAAGTAATGAATGAGCAGTGAGATATGGGAAAACACTAGCTTTATGTAATATGTGAATTTGTTTTTACATGTATGATTTGTTGAAGGCATATTAAGGTATGAAAGTTGGTTCTACATATGATTTCAGGGTATTTGTGTAAGCTATATGTTAAATTAAAGGCGTATGATAGTTGTAGTAATTCATACCTGATATGCATCTTACTATTGTGTATTTGTGATATGGTGATACAGTTTGGATGATGTCAGAACACATGGAGGGATATCCTGAATAAGGTAGTTATATCTATTCACTCATATTAATAGAAAGGGATGGTAATTAGATTGTTTGAACAAGTAACCCTAATGAGGTGTAGCTTGTTATACCTAGCTCTTATATAACTGAGTGATGGTAATTGAGTATGATTAATGCTTGAATGACTGATACAATTGTGGATTACCTTATTACTGTTGTTGAAACCCTAAAATGATATAATGCGATGGTTACACTTTGAATTGTGTGTGGGCCCATAACCCACAGATCCCAGGATCGAAAATGGGTAGTATGGAATGAGGTGGTAATGCTTCACCTCATGCATCCATGACCCAATGGGGATGCCAAGAGTAGTATTGTGCAATTGATTGTTGAATCTAGTCTTTTAATTCAAGACCGTTTTGCTATTTGAATAGCACTTGATTAAAGTTTAAAACAGTATGGTGAACTTGCTTTTGTCACTTAAAGGTGATACAGAACAATAGAACTCTCTGAGCAGCATAAGTTGAGATAGTTGTATCAGAGTATCAGAGTTGCGCAGCGAAAGCGTGATAGTTTATCTTAGCATTCTATGTTTGACTGTGGCATAAAGAATTTGCTTGATATCATTGAGAACTATTTGAAATATGTTGTGATTTAGTAAAGAATTAAAAGATCTAATGTTGAAAACTACATTCAGGTATGAAATACAAAAATATAATGACATGGAAGGCTTTAGAAGCTTAGAATAACCTTGAATGTATCTTTCTTGTAGGTTTATGTTTCGAGGACGAAACATTCTAAGGGGGGAAGAGTTGTTACGACCCCATCTGAGCTTAACTGGTAAACTAGGGTTTACCTAGACAATTGCAAAGATTAATTGGAATAATCATTCTTGAAATCTAATGAATGACAATAACACAATTAGGATGTTTTAACTATGATAAGAAGTCTAAATGTTCTTTGGTCTTGAGAATTAGGGTTTGAGAAGCATAAACCCTAATCGGCCCAAATAGGGTTTTGATGATACATGAATACAGAATTTAATAAGTAGAATGTATCACTAAATGATTTTTAGTATTTTATGTGTAACTCTGATTTACTTCAAATTTGTATATGATTTGGATATATAAAATTTGAACAATATTGGCAAATATCAGAATTTTTGAAGAAGGTTCTGACCTATTTATCGGTCGAGTTTCAAACTCGGCCGATCACAATTTCAGAATTTTACAGCAGTGTGGTAATTGAATTTTATCTTTTTATTGGTATATCCAATTGATCTCAAATTTTAACTGTGCTTGAAAAACACAGTTTTAGACACTCTGTTAAATTGGCATAATTTTTGGATGACTTTTGAATACCTACAGTAAGGGTGTCGGTCGAGTTTTGTGCAGGACAAACTCGGCCGAATATTCTGCAGACTGCAATATAGCAGTGCACTGTTCTATTTTTAATTATTTATTGGTAACTCCAAATGATCTCAAATTTTAACTGAAGCTTTATAGATCAATTTTAAACAACTTTATAAATTCCCATAATTGTTGGAGAATGGTTGATCTCTGAAATAAACGAATTACAGTAACTTTTGTATAACTGAATATTCAGCCAATATAATTAAAGTTAAGTGTTGGGTCAATATGCAATTGACCCAAGCAGCTCAATTGACTTATATGAGCAACCACACACACACACAGCTCTCATTCTTCGTCATTCACTCCAGAGAAACGAAAATCTAGAGAGAGAGGGAGAGTTAGGGCTTGAGTGGAGAAAGAGGAGGAATTGCTGAATTAGGGTTCTGCGGTCCCAAGAATGGTGAAATCAAGTAAGTTTGGATCCTTTGCATAGACTTTTATGGTGAATCTTCTCTCTCATGTCTAGATTCCGTCCATGCTCTGATTTGATCCAAGATGATGTCGAAATTCCCTCTTTTCTCACCCTTTCTTCATAATCCCTCATTTTCAAGGTTTCCGAGTTGAATGGAAGAAGAATTGGGAGATTTGCTAGGGATTTGATAGGAATTCGAGATTCCCTGAGTTGAGCTGCAGTTTTGAGGTGTTTTCACACCTTAGGGTGAGTGGGTTCTTCCTCTAAACAGTGTAATGCACGAATTTGATTATAGCATCCAAATCCCTAATTGCTAGTATGTGATTCTAAAACCTGAAATGCCCCTTTGATTTAAGATTGTTGCAAATTGATATGATGTGGATTACTTCTCTGTTTGAATGACTCCTAAATGGTAGATTCATATCAGTAACGTATACAACACTTCCTAGTGATAATGCTTTTTAGATTTATATCAAATGAGGTAATTAGGGTTTAACCTAATTGAGACATCACTAGTGTTTTAACCTTATTGAAAAGGACTAATAATCCTATAAGTGGTTAGGATGTACCTCGTGGGTTATCTTAATTGAATCTTATTCTGGATACATGATATCGCAGTGAATGATATGGAAAACCTAAATTTAGTTAAATTTCCATGGTTTCATGTCTATATTGATTGCATATGATTTGTTGGAAACAATCTTTATTTAGTGAATGCTTATATCCTATGAAATCATTATGAGAGCCATGTGAAAAGGTGAATGAGGCGAATGAAACCCTAAGAGCAGGGTGTTGGCATGTGATGAATGAATAAGTCAAATGAAACCCTAAGGATAGGGTGTTCAATGAATCATGCTATGGTAATATGAAAGGTCTCGATATGAGATGTGGTGATGCTTAATTGTTGAGTTATATGTTTCTAGTGCATTTAACTTTATATGCTTGTTCTCTCTGAAATGATATTTACATTATGCAGGGCTTCTTATATTTCAATACATATCTCGTAAATTGCAGGTGATGAGATATGACATGCCCTAGAAAGGGATGTTACTGAGACATGGTATATGTTAAATACATGAGCTGTGGTATTTATATGCTAATTAATTAATAGACCTAGATGCCCTAACACCGTAGAACCCCTTAGACGGGTCTGCAACTTTGGGGTGAAACTCGTGTTGCAACATCATCCATGCTTGTGTCACGGACAAACGAGGAAAGAGAGGCAGTGTCCAACAACAATCGTGCTTGTGTCACGATGGCACTGCGATAACAAAAGAAAACACGGTTATCTAACACCATTCGTGCTTGTGTCACGAAGGTAACCCTGTGACTCTCCGCCGGTGTACTCAGGTTAAAGGAGAAGTCGGGAGCACACGTGGTTGTGCAGCACACGTGGTTGTGTGTTGAGGCCGTAGAGCCTGGGTCCTGTGCAGACCAGGACGAGTAGTCAGACTTAGCACTTCCCGGGTGTGTCGCTAAGTCTTGTACGGTGGGACCGTAGCATGAACTTGTTACGGATCTTTATATGCAGAGTACACTGCATATGATTAGGGCATAAGTTAAAATATGATCATATAGGTTCACAGAGTTCTTTATAAATGAAAGAGTTAAGGAAGACTAGAAGCATAGTCTTCTTGTAGTTATTCTTTGGATGCAATATTTACATTCTTTGTTATTTCAATTATATTGTTTTAGAACTGCTCAGTGTAGTATTTATTGTTGTTAAATTTCATATCATTTATTCAAATTATATCTGTAATCACATTAGTGCATTAGTCTGTTTCCATGAA
Source organism: Alisma plantago-aquatica (assembly GCA_963693085.1). Classification (NCBI taxonomy): domain Eukaryota; kingdom Viridiplantae; phylum Streptophyta; class Magnoliopsida; order Alismatales; family Alismataceae; genus Alisma; species Alisma plantago-aquatica. The sequence continues at coordinate 771,386,447 of OY856410.1, forward strand.
GTACTCATTCACTGAGCGAGTAGGCTCACCCCTCTACTCAAACATTTTTAGGGTTAACCGCGTGGACTTGGAGATAGTCAGAGCTTCAGTGTAGACCTGCCACAGGAGTCAAGTATGAGATTAGTTGAGTCAGTCGGTCCTTGTCACTCTAGGTCCTCAGTAAGAGTTTAGAGAGACAGTTGTAATTACAATGTGTAATATTGTTCCTCTTTGATATGTATGCTAATTAGCAAGTTTCATGTGCATAATGTGTGAAAGACATCATGAATGCTTATACATGTATCTTTACTATTAAAGTCTGATTAGTAAAAGAAATGTTCAGATTCCTTTGTTAAGATGATATGTGGTTCAATGCGGGGAAACAAGAGTTTTAAAGAAAAGTAAAGAAAAGAAAAAGTTAAGGGTGTTCTTTGTGTTGCATACAAATCCCATCTTATGCCATAATCTCATGATTTGAGGAATTTGTGAGATCGATGTGTAACAAGAGAGGAGGGAATAGACATATATGATGAATGCTTATAATATTGATAAGGGTATACAAAGGGGTGTGAGTATTGCACATGGGTGAGAGATCTTAGTAGGTGAAACCCGATCCAAGTTCCCTTCCATATTTTGGTTACATCTTTCTTGTTTGATCTTATTCTCTTGTTTAGTTTCCTTACTTTTACTTATTGTTTCTTTGTTTGAAGTGACATCGTTCCATAAGGAACACCATTTCAATCTACCCTCTTGTTTGGTGTATATGAGCTTGAGGCTTCATGTTCGTAGCACTTACCAACCTTGTCCCTATGGTTTGAACCCGATCTACTACATCAGACCCCATATAAGTGTTGTGGGGGCCTGAGTGTCATGTTATAAATCTAAGAGTCCGACTACTCTAGATTCACTCTGCTTTGGACATGCAATTTAGGCCGGTCAACTTTTTGGATAGTTGTTGGGGAGTTGGAAAAATGGCATCGTTAAGAACGCGAGTCTACTCACTATACACCCATGCCTCAAGCTTATCCATTAGCTTGACTGCACAAAAATTATAAATATACTACTATACGATTACACATAATATTTTTTTTACACGTCCAGCTCTCTAACTGGACTGTGTGATTTACTTGGGTAGACAAAAGGGAAGAAGATTTAATCAACATCTCACACCCTTTTCAAGACAACATGTCGCCTCGTGTAGCTGATAGTCTTATTGGGGAAGATCGAAATGCAAGGATCCAATACAATTGACCACCACCAAAAATCAATGAAGAAAGGGAGGAACATCACTCAGACAGTCATCACTACAAGGAAGAGTGACGCGAAGAGGAGTGACATCACCGCCACAAAAGACACCAAAGAAATCACCATGAATGTGAACATGATTGTGAACATGAACGTGACGATCAAAACAGTGAAGTTGAAGATGATGAGGAAGAGAAAACTCTTAGAAAGCTGGCCGTAACTAGGGCCAATGAATCAAGATGCCCGATCGTTATCCCATGACTTGATGCGGCTAATTTTGAGTTCAAATATGTTGTCATCTCTATGATCCAGAACAAGCCTTTCCGAGGGAATTTGAGGAACGAGAATCCTTCCCATCATCTTGACGCCTTCAAAAACATCTACAACACCATCAAGATGAAGGGAGTGCCTCAAGAAGTCATATATTGCAAGGGATTCATTTTCTCTCTCAAAGATAAAGCTCTATGCTGGTACCTTAATCTACCCCACCAGTCCATAGATGGATGGAAGCCCCAAGCTGATGCTTTCATCACTAAGTTCCACCCCACTGAGAAAAACATTCAAAACATACAAAAGATCACTTCCTTCATGCAAAAACCCAAAGAAAATCTTCATGAAGCTTGGGAAAGGTATCAAGAATATAAAAAAGATTGTCCTCACCATAACTATCTTAAGGGATTTCTGGTGATAATGTTTTACAATGGGCTAACTCCCATGGGACGAACCTCATTGAATGTTCCTACCGGGAGTGATTTCCTTGGAAAGAAGACGAGTAAAACTATGAAGATCATCGACAACATGGTTGCATTGCAAGCAAGCATGGAGTATGAAAGAAGTGATAGAGGTTCAGCCAAGAAGGTTGGCTTTGAAGGATCGACAATGGAAGCCAAGGCTCTAGAAACCGTTATAGCTCAAATTTAGAAGATTGCCATAGACGTCAAACAACTAAAAGACACTGGAGGCAAAGGTAAGAAACACATTGAGAAAGCCATGAAGTTTGTTACATGTGGCGAAGGAGAGGCCATGGAGTCAACAATTGTATCTATACACGGTAGGAAGAAAGTGAAGTGCAGAAGAGACAAAAAATGTCTCTTATGCAAATTTTGAACGACCAGACCATCTAGGATTCAATGATGGCTACAAAGACGTTGCTGAGAACTCTCATCAACTTAGTGGTTCATCTAAACCACCTCTAGGATTCGAGAAGAAAGGTGGATCAACTCAATATACTAAAACTACTAGTTATCAAACGAACAAAAAAACTATCAAAGTCAAAACAAAAATACAAGCCGACAAAATCAAGGACAAAATCAAAGTCAGAGTCAGACCAAGGATAACAACCATCCTGACATGATCGCTTAGTTATTCAATTTGTAAAAAGGCAGACTTCAGTAGACAACCAACATACTCAAAGCACCATCACTAATTTAGGAATGTTAAGCATGATGCAAACCCAAATGATGGACATGCAAACACATCAAAGACAGATTGATCAACAACTAGCCCAGCTGGCAAAACACGTGAAGAATCCTTCAGGGAAGATTTCATTGAACACAGAGATCGCAAAGATGGCCACACTCTGATCAGGAAGGACATTGGAAGATCTCGGTACCAAGAACCCCGCCGAGGAAAGAGACCACGACCAGTCACAACCAGAAAAAGTAATTGTGTAAGAAGAATCTAAAAGAGAAGAGCTCACTGATAAGGACAAAAGCAAAGGAAATCACAAAAAGAAGAAGGGTGAAAAGATCAAGAACCTGGACCATGTAGAAGAGGCCTTTATGCAAACAAATCTCTATGCTATGAGGGTCTCGTTTCCCTACAAACTGATCAAAGCTCATCTAAAGAAGGGATATGAGAAGTTTATGGAGGCAGTGAAGAAATTGCACCATGATATCCTATTTCTAGATGCAACTGAAGATATGCCAACATATGCTAAGTTCTTCAAGGACTTGATCACAAAGAGAATGAGAGGGGATCATGTCGAGATAGTACAATTGACCAAAATGTCAAGCACTTTTGTTCAAGCTGAGCTACCCACAAAGAAGAAAGATCTAGGGGAATGTAATATCCCCTTTTGTGTTGGAGACAATGTGGAAAGAAAGGGGTTAGCTGACTTGGGAGCAGCCATTAGCCTTATGCCCTTAACCCTAGCTCAAAGGCTTAGATTAACAGATATGGTGAAAATTGGCATGAGAATCGAGTTAGCCGACCACACCTTTATGAGACCAGTAGGAATAGTAGAGGATGTCCCAATTCGGGTTGAGGATTCTTTATATCATGTGATATAGTGGTGACTGACACTGTGGAAGATCCAAAGTGCCTGATAATTTTTAGGAGACCCTTCCTCTCCACATGGAGAGCTCTAATAGATGTGGCGGAAGCGATAAATACTATACGTGTTGGTAATGATCATATAGATTTCTGTGTGCAAGATGCCATTATGGGACCTCTCTCTTTAAGTCAGCTTACTTCATGGATAGCTACAATCAATACTGTGAAGAAGTGTAAGAGGATAAGGCGATTGTCGATCTAATTATGCGAGCCTTGAAAAACCCTGACCCCAGTCTGAAAGACCCAGAAGTGGTTGAGATTTTAGACTACCTAAATCAACCCGATGAGGAGTTTAGTGATGAGGAAGAAGTAACCTTCGAAATAGCAAAGTAAGCACCTCTCGAGCAAACCATAGAAGAGAAGGAAGCTCCAAAACTGAAGCCAGAGTTAAAGCCACTTCTTGAAGGATTAAAATATGAATTCCTCGATGACCAGGGAAGGAATCCGGTGATAGTTAATGTTGATCTAACAGATGAACAAATGGAATAGCTACTGATAGAACTCATATTGTGTAGAAAAGGTATAGGGTATTCTATTGAGGATATCAGAGGCCTTAGTCCAGCCTTATGTATGCACATAAGCAACCTTTAAGAAACCACCAAACCCCTAACTTATCCACAAAGAAAGTTGAATCAAATGCCAAAAGAAGTTGTGAAGAATGAAGTGATTAAGCTGTGGGATGTTGGAATTATATACCCTATAAGTGACAACAATTGGGTAAGTCCTATTCATATAGTACCAAAGAAAGGTGGAATGACCATTTAAGAGGTGAGGACGGAGACAAGGTAGCAACGCGAACTGTAATAGGTTGGCGTATGTGCATCAACCATCAAAAGTTAAATGATGCTACAATAAAATATCATTTTCCTTTACCCTTTATTGATCAAGTCCTAGAAAGATTAGCACATCATGATTACTTTTGTTTCCTGGATGGATATTCAAGATTCTATCAAGAACTGATTCATCCCGATGATAAGGAAAGACAACCTTTACCCACATATATGAAACATATGATTTTAGAAGAATGTCTTTCTGGCTGTGTAATGCATGTGAAACCTTCCAATGTTGCATGATCTCCATGTTCTCAGATTTCTTAGAAGACATAGTGAAAGTTTTCATGCACGACTTCTCCATATATGGGACAGAATTTGATGAACATCTAAAAAATCTCTCCTGGTCTTGTAGCATTGTCAAGAAAACACCTGGTTCTGAAGTGGGAAAAATGCCATTTTATGGTTCTGAAGAATAGAATGACCCCTGGCTTCTTTAATAAAAAAGACGACATTGTTTTAGGGCATAAAATTTCCAAGAAAGGGATAGAGGTTGATCTGAGTAAGATTGAAGCCATATCTAAGCTCCCACCACCTAAATATGTTGTAGGAGTAAGGAGCTTCTTAGGACATGTCGAATACCATAGGTGATTCATAAAAGATTTTTCAAAGATCGCTAAGCCCTTATCAAACCTCCTCGTTAAAGATGCGGAATTTGAGTTCACTAAGAAATGTTTAGAATCCTTCAATACCCTCAAAGAGGCCTTGGCAACAACTCCAATTTTGCAAGCACCAGATTGGGAGTTGCCCTTCGAAATTATGTTTGACGCGATTGACTTCACTATCAGAGCTGTTATGGGACAAAAGAAGGACAAAAATTGCCATGTGATCTTCTACACAAGTCAAACTTTGGATGAATCCCAAGTGAATTATACCACAATGGAGAAAGAAATGCTAGTGATTGCCTTCTCTTTTGATAAGTTCAGATCATACTTAATAGGGTCAAGGGTGAAGGTATACATTGATCATGGAGCTATAAAAATACCTTATGTAGAAAAAGGACACAAACCTGAGACTGGTGTAGTGGGCCTTGCTGCTACAAGATTTTGATCATGAGATTATTGATAAGAAAGGAACTGAGAACATGGTTGCAGTCCACCTATCTAGGATAGTTTTCACTGAATAAAATCAGTTACCAGTAAATGACAACTACACTGATGAAGCTCTATTAATGGCACAGTTAGTTGAACCAATTCTACCTTGGTTTGCTAACATTTGTAACTATCTAGCTTATGGACAACTGCCACATGAGATCACCTATAATCAGAAGAAGAAGTTGTTCTCCAATTTGAAAAATTACTACTGGGACAATCCTCTTTTGTTCAAAAGATGCTCCAACAATTTATATCATCGTTGTGTACCAGAAGAAGAGGTGCCTCAAATCACCAAGGAATGCCATTCCTCACCTTATGGAGGTTATCATGGGGGGAGGACAGTTGCTAAGGTTCTACAGTCAGAATTCTATTGGCTGATCCTCTTCAATGATGATATGTCATTTGTAAAGACCTGTAAATAATGCCAACTCACAAGAAATATCATCAGAAGGAATGAGATGGCCATGGCTGACTGGGTCAAGGTAGGAATTTTTATGTATGGGGATTGATTATATGGGACCCTTCCCGTCATCAAAAGGAACATATATTCTTGTTGTTGTGGACTATGTCTCAAAAGGGGGATTGATTATATGGGACCCTTCACGTCATCAAAAGGAACATATATTCTTGTTGTTGTGGACTATGTCTCAAAATGGATAGAGGTTATCGCTACCCAAACCTGTGATTCAAAAAGTGTGATAAAGTTGTTTGATAAAACTATCTTCCACCAATTCAGGGTCCCACACACCGTCATAAGTGACGGGGGATCCCACTTTGGGGAAAAACAATTTGAAATTCTATTAAAAAAGTATGGAGTGAAGCACAAGGTGGAAACACCCTACCGTCCACAGGCATCTAGACAAGTAGAAGTTTCTAACAGACAAATCAAGCAGATCCTAGAGAAGATCATGAACCGAATAAGGAAGGATTGGTCTATGAAGATCGACAATGCATTATGGGCTTACCGAACAACATACACAACACTAATAGGCACCACCCCCTACAGACTAATCTATGGGAAATCATGTTACCTCCCTATTGAATTGGAGCACAAAGCCCTTTGGGCTATCAAATTTCTGATTATGGATCTAGAAAAAGTAGGAAAGAAAAGACTTCTCCAACTCTAAGAACTTGAAGAGTTGAGGCTACATGCATATGAGAATGAACAGATATATAAGCAAAGAACTAAGGTGTGGCATGATCCTACCTAAAAAATAAGGATGTGCATGAGGGAGACAAGGTTCTTTTATTTAAATCTAACATCAGGTTATTTCCTAGGAACCTCAGAACTAGATGGTTTGACCCTTTTTTTGTGGTAAAGATCCATCCATCAGGAATGATGGAAATCATGACAGTGTCGTCCGCATACAGTAGGAGGGGTGGAGTAAGACCCCCTCCTCTCATGTAGAATCTAGTTATCTCCCCCACTTCACTTATTCTCTTCATGAGTGATGATAGCCATTCCCTGGAAAATATCAAGACAATGCTCGATTCATATGAATAAGCGATCGGGCAATGCATCAACCGTTCGAAATCTAGAGATATCACAAGTCGCTCAGTGAAGCCTGATACACAAGCTCTTGGAAGAATTATTGGAATTGAAACTTTAGATGACTCCCTAACTTATCTAGGTACTTGTATAGTGATTGGCAAATAGAAAAACTCAAATTTTGATTTCCTCATATCCAAGTTTCAAACCAAGATGGCCTCTTGGAAGGTGAGATTGTTATCGTTCACTGGCCACAAACTTCTGATAAATCATGTGTTGTCCATTCTCACCCTCTACACTGCGACAGCAGTCGGCATCCTAGCAGGGATAATCTCCAGGCTAAACAAGATGATATCTCATTTCCTTTGGGTGGATAGAACAAACCATAAAAGGAAATCTTGGGTTTCGTGGAAAGCTATTTCAAGACCCTTTGAACAAGGTGGTATGGGGATGGTATCGTTACACCATATCGACCAAGCTTTCATAGCTAAAGCTTGTTGGGAGATTGTTGCGGATGAATCCATTTGGAGTTCTTTATGCAGGTCCAAATATTCTTCTCGTCAGATTAATAGATCTGGGCTATATCCCCCCTACCTGAAGCATGGATCGAATCCGTCACCATATTGGAAAAGAATATGGAAGATATTTCCTAAAGTCTTTCCCTTATGTAGATGGATTGTGGGGACTAGTGATATTTTTTTCTAGGATGCTCTGTGGTGCGACAGCAAATTAGCTGAATCAGCACTCCTCAGAAGAGTGATAGAAACCTTGAATTTGAAGTTAAAGAATTCTGGATAGAGGGTAGTGGCTGCAATTGGCATTCTCTACATAGTATCCTCGATGACCATGGAGTGTAGTTGATTAAGTAGGCAGGACAATTGATCTCACAGCATAAAGACCTAATCATTTGGACCCTAGACTCAAAGGGTCTATTCTCAGTGAAATCAGCGGAACCTTTGTTCACCTCTCCTACTGCTAATGTGAGGGGGGATCTTGGTAACAGTTGGAAGCTTGACACTCCGAGAGCAAGTGCCATAGTGTGCAAATTTTTTATGAAGGCTGCTCCCACATATGATAATATCAGACGATGTCATATTCCAGTGGTATCTAGATGTTACTGATGTGAAGAACCTAAGGAGGAAGACTCCCAACACCTTCTTTTTGAGAGTCACACAACCCTCCTTTTATGGAAACGCTTCAGGGACATGGTAGAAGCTCCACCTCCAAGGTCTATGTCAGAGTTGGTCCTGCTTTGCAGACATGTTCGTTCAAACAGGGCCAAGGAATGGATGAAGAGTAGACTAGTTGTCCTCATAGTGGAGAGCATTTAGAGAATGCACTGCAGATGCAAATATGAAGGGAGATCGATATCGTTTGTTTTAGAATGGAATGACATTACCTTCCGAATCAACAAGATGATGAATAGAAAGGCCTTCTCTAAGATAGAAAATTCAGATTTCTATTCAGCCCTCCAGGCAGCGCACATTGCTGATCCAAAGATGAAGATGAAATCTATCAGACTGACCTATTGGCATCCATCGAACATAGATAACCTAAAATTAAACCTCTTTGTTAGTAGCAGCAAGGATCCATAGGGGAATTCTCACAGATGGGTTGTGGGGATTATCCGCAACAAACACACCTTTACCCATATTATTTTTAGAGTATGGATAAAGGTAGATGACTACACGCTTGCTTACCTACAAGCCTGCATCATTGGACTGAAACTCATGGATGACCATAACCTGATGATCTCGACAATAGAGGTGGATGACCTATTTGTTCATAATATCATGTGGGGTAACTCCAGAGATCCTTAGAGGGTGATTCCTATGGTCAGGGAGATCAAGATGGTCCTTGAGGAAAAGGTCGTTATGGGGCATTTCATTAGTAAAGCAGTAAATACCATCCCCCTTGAGATAGGGCGATGGGGGTCTCATTTGTAGAACCTGTTTGTCAGCACTTCACCTGATAGTCTACCCTTGAGAATCAGGGGACTACTGATCATGGAAAAGAGATAGATCCCATATGTCAAGATTGCCTAGGAACTAGATTAGAGGTTGCTCTATTATTCATAGTCTTGTTTAGATGTTTATGGGGGTGTTTATGGTGTTTTTATTTATGGGGGTGTTAATGGGTCTTTACCCGCATCTTTATAAGCAGAAGTTGTACTATATTTTTGGTGATTTTAGCCCATAAAAGGGGTGTGGGATGAATAGATCGACCCCTGGCTTAATTAAAAAAATGATGGAAATCACCATTGACAAGACTAGCCCCTTCAAGGTGAATGGACACGGGGTAAAAACATACTATGAAGATGAGACCTTTGTAAGAAGGCCAGAACTAAGTTTGTAGGAACCCAATCCAGCAATAGATGAAATACATGAGCAGTTGCCAAAACATGCCAAAGGAGAACGAGAACAAAATGGGGGAGTCAAGCTAAAGACTTTAAACTAGAGCTTCTTGAGAGGCAACCCAAGCATTTACTACTTTCTTTACTACAAACTTTCCTTTATCTTCCATTCTTCGTTTAAGCTATGTACATACTTATCTTTGAACTTTCTCTCTCTAAGTATTTTATTTTCCTCTAAAGTAAGTGGAGAATGTAGTATGATATGTCTTTATATGTAGTTGAATGAAGTGCAATGGGGTTGATTAGTTCAAAACCTAAAAGTCTATTCTTAAAATCCATGTATCATTCGAAACACTTTGTAGTGAATCATGGTCACGACCATCATAATAGTCATGAAAGTTGATTTGCTAGTTTTGCTTCTCGACTGAGACACACATCTCGATCGCGACAATCATCACAGTCATGACACATGTTGTGTATAACAAAGGGAAGTTCTAGCAATAGTGTTTCCTTCTTTTATTCTCTCCCTCTGTGCTGATTACACTCTGAATAACCCTAGCATGAAGGAATCAAGGAGTCGCGATGAGACGAAAGGTGTCAAAAGATGTTCATGAAGGATTAAAGCACCATTCATCGTCACTGTAATTCCATCGCCGCCTTCTCCAGTCTGCATTTGACCTCCCCATTCTATTCTTTTCTCAACTCTGGGAAGGTACCACACTCTTCTCTCCCTTTCTGATATATTCCTTTTATCAAATCACACCTTTGCACCTCTTCATTCTTGACGCGCTAGATCCTCATTTTCCTGAAACCCTAAATCCCACCCATCGTGGTCATAGTCTAGCCACAGTTGTAGCCAGGGTCACTAAGACACTAATCTAATTCACCATCATTCCATCACCTACAATTATGTCCCCCTTCTTTACCTCTTCCTTTGCTCTCCCATCTACATCGCGATCGTGACGAAGCCTCACTTGAGACAGTCATCTCAACTACAACACACCCTGATTTTCTTTTATGCCTTCTGATCTATCGCGGCCATGACACACGTCGCAACTGCAACACTCATCCTGATCGTGACAATGCATATCTGACAAGCTAAAATCTCGGTCAACACGCCATAAAATCATGACTATACTTGTTTCCACCTGTGATTACTCACATTCTTGATTCCCTGGTTCTGAGAATGTGTCACGGTCATGATGGTCACTACAACTGTCGTGGTCACGACATGTTCTCCTTTGCGTTCCTGATCTGTCTTTGTCGTGACACCCTTCGTGATGCGACGATCGAGCTTTCTCAGCTATATATGGAGCCTATTTTACACGCATCACAGATGAGACAATAGTGTTGATGAATGAGAAGAATTGTATCTAGCGTAGATGGTAAAGATTTCGGGGGTGACTCGCTGCACGACTAGCGGCATGACTCGCTGTGCCCTAGGGGCGGCGGCGGCTGAGGGGCCTACCCTAGAGCTGGTGATGGTGTGAGCACCTCCTCTACGCCTATGTTGGGGTATCTACTGGAGGCACCTATCATCTCTCCCAAATCGGTGGCACAAGATGCAGGTGATCAAGAGGGCTCAGTTGTAATGACCACATTTGTGCTTAATTGGTAAACTAGGGTTTACCTGAATGATTACATGCTTGATTAGATTGAACATCATTTAGACTTGATTAATGATAGTAGATCAATTGTGATGTTTCAAACCTAAGAATAAACTCTAACTATGATTTTAGTTTGAAGAATTAGGGTTTGAGAAATGTAAACCCTAATCGGCAAAAATTAGGGTTTTGATAGTACATGAATATGGAATTTGATCAGGATAGCAGAGTGGTAAATGATTTTTAATATTTTCTACAATTTTTTATTTAATTGAATTTTGGATATGATATGGATAACTCAATATTGCATATTGGAGGAAAATTTCAGAATATTTGAGTGTTCTTTGAATGTGGTTCTCGATCAAACTATACTTCGACCAAAATACTAATAGAGTGCTTTTTAGCAGTGTAGTGTTTTATTTTTAATTATTTATTGGTAACTCAAAACGATCTGAAATTTTAACTAGAGATCTAAAACACAATCTTAAACAATATATAAAATTTTCATAATTTTTGGATGCGTTTAAACCTTATCAGTAGATGAATTACAATAATATTTTTATGACAGAAAATTTAGCTAAAATAAGAGAAAGTATAGTGAGGGATCAATGTGCAATTGACCCAAGTAGCTCAATTGCTCTATATGGTCAAACTAACACACAAGGAGATCTCATAATTCATGATTCAATCTAGAGAAATGAAATCCTAGAGAGAGAGGGAGAGTTAGGGTTTGAGAGGAGAAAGTGATGGAGATGCTGACCTAGGTTTTGCGGTCTGAGGAATGATGAAATCATGTAAGTTTAGCTTCTTTGCATAGACTTTTATGGTGAAACTTCTCTCACATGTCAAGATTATGTCCCTCCTCTAATTTGATCCAAAATGGTATCAAAACTTCCCCTTTTCTCACTCTTTCTTCATAATCTCTCATTTCTAGGGTTTCCGAGTTGAAAGGAAGAAGAATCAGGTGAATTGCTAGGGATTTGATATACAATCGAGATTTTCAGGGATGAGCTGCATTTTTAAGGTGTTTTTACACCTTAGGGTGAGTGGTAACTTCCTTTAAATAGTATATTGCACGAAAATTGATTAAATCATCCATAATCTTTAATTGCTTAGTATGCGACTACAAACCCTGAATTGTGTGTTTGATCTAAGTTGTTGCAAAATGATATGAAACAGATTCTTCCTCTATTTGGATGAATTTCAGATGATAAAATCATATTAGAAATGTATACAATACATCCTAATGAGAATTCCATAACTATTGACAGAGGTTATAAGAGTAAACTGAAATATAGGGAATTTTCCTATGACTGAAATTGCATATAATTAAATAGAGAAATTTATTTATCTGGATTCCCTTGGTTATGAATGATTGTTTATCTGAATTCATAGTACATATATGTTAGATACTATCTTGGATTTCATTTAAGGTGAATAATGTTTGTTTGATATCTCAATAAAGAGGGTGAAACCCTAGATGCGAGGAAAGTTGGATATTTGTGAATAGATATCATAAAATCCATTTGAATGGATTTTCTTGACATGATAGACTTTATTTATTCAATTTTATTATTGATGCATGTTATCTCAGTGAATGGCATGGAACAGTTCCAAGGTTTCATACATATATTGATTTTATATGATTTGTTGATAGTAGTCATTATTCAGTGAATGTTTATGTCGCATGAAATCCTTATGAGAGCCATGTGATAAGTGAATGAGGAAAATGAAACCCTAAGGATAGGATGTTCAATGAAACAAGTATTTTGATATCAATGTTCTCAGTATGAGATGTGGTGATGTTTAACAGTTCAGTTGTGGTAAATGTTATCAGATGGTCTATGAAATGAATGGTTTACAGAGCTAAACTAAGATATGTAATGTGATGCACAACTCAAGATTGGGTTGAGGTGCACATTTTCCAAGAAAGTACAAATAATTTACAAGTGCAAATGACGATTACTCGTATGTCAAGTAATTAACTCTTATCAGTGTATTAAGAAGTTCAATTGCATGATTCTAGTGTATATAAAGTATCAAGTGGACATGTATTCTGTTATTTAAGAATTTTAGTCTACCTGCAGGTATAAAATGTTGATTTCTCAGTATATTACAGTGTTTTGAGTATATTACTCTGCCAAGTTTAGAATGATATACATGTTATGTTATAAACTTCAAATAAATAGACACGGTACCATAGAGATACCGGTGTCAAGTATAAGTAAGGGAAAAGATACAATATAGTAAGATCTTTCCAAGAATAATAAAATAATAGACTTAAGAGCCCTGAACACCGTAGATTCCCTATGAGAGGTCTGCGTCGTAGGGATGAAATGACCTAACCCTGACAGTGTCCAGTATACGGGGGTCGGAACGTACTAACAAGTGGTACGGGGGACGAAGCCCTAGTGGAAGTCTCCTTAATATATAACATGTAGTGTCCAACATCAACTAGAGGTCCTGGTGGCACTAGAGTATAGAAAAACCAATAGGTGGCATGACTCTCCGCCTATGTGCTCAGGTTAGAGGAGGAGTCCAGTTTTTACGGCATAATAGGTGTGTCGAGGCCAGAGAGCTATTAACCTATTGTAGACCAGTGACATAGTCATGCTTAGCATTCTCGGGTGTGTCATCTAAGTCTTGTACAGTAAGATCGTAGTTCGCTATGAGTCTTCATATGTAGAGTACACTGCATATGATCAGGGAATAAGCTAAAATATGTTCATATAGTTTTTAAGAGTTTCTCATAAGTAAGAAAGGTTAAGAAAGATTCAAGTACAGTTTCACATCAATTATTCTTTGTATGTTTCTGAATTATTAGTTCTCTTTGAAATTAATCAAGCATTCCCATATATTGATATACTCTTGTAGATATCTAGAGTATCATGCCATATTTATGATTGTTAATGATTAGACTCTTTAAAGCTTACTACTGTTATAATTGATATCAGTTTCTCAAAAATATATCTATAATTATATCAGTGCTTTAGACTGTTTCTTTGAAGTACTCATTCACTGAGCGAGTAGGTTCACCCCTCTACTCACAACTATTTTAGGGAAATCACATGGAGTTGAAGATATCATTACATCAGAGTAGATCTGCCACAAGAGTTAAGTCTGAGTATAGTTAAGTTAAGTCGGTCCTTGTCACTCTAGGTCCTTGTAAAGAAATAAGAGAGAGTTGTAAATGATGATGTATAACATTATTCCTCTTTTAGCAATATATGTGAATCATCAAGTCTTATGTGCTTAAAAGTATGAGAAACATAATGAATGTTCATATATGTATTTTTACTGTTGAAATCAGATTAGAGAAATCAATGTTTAGATTCCCTTGTAAAGTTAGTTTATAGGGTTCAATGCGAGAAAAACAAAGAGTTTGAAAAAGAAGAAAAAAATTAAGGGTGATCTTTGTATTCCCTAATCTCATGATTAATGGTAATTGTGAGATTGGGGTGTAACAACTTGGTATCAGAGCTTAGGCTGAGTTATCAGGGATCGTTAAGTTAGTAGGTTAGAGTCATATGTGTGGCAGATTGGAGATGTTATGATGTTAGCTCTAGGGATTTGAGTATTTGGATATCATGGCCCGGTATCTGAGTACTTGGATCAACCAACATCAAGCCACTCTATCTATTCTTTCATGTATACCATGGCCAGGTATACAGTGGAAGGATGGTCTAGAGAGGAACCCTAGAAATATTAGGGTTAGAAATAAGATAAGTAACATGAATTAAGAGCATAAATATAAAATGAGATAGAACTTTCATTTCATATTGTTGTTTTATTAGAGATGAATAGAAAAGCTCTTATATGTTTGAATTCAAATATTCAGTATTTTGAAATATATATGGGTCTTTAAGATTTGTTGTACACTATGAAGTTGTAGCATTTATTGATTACATTCTTTGTATCAAGTAGACTAGAAATGATCTTTGAATGAGCTTTCCTAAGTGGATAGGTTTTCTTCCACACATTTGAGATGAATAGGAGTTGAGTAATCCTGAGTAGCTCTTGGCTTCAGGACTGTAGGTTCGGCCTGGTCTGGCTGGCAGGATGCATTACTGGGATCTAATGACTCCTATTAGTAACATAACAAGAGTAAATTTTGGATAGATTAGATTAAAATTCTAGTATGAATGTATATACTCTAAGGTTTTGAAGTATAAGGGAAAGACTGGGATAACTAAGAATCAGTTGGAACTGATATCTGAGATCCAACTTTGGGGCCTCATATGAGAAACCATTAATTGAGAATAAAGGAACACAACATAAGGTTCATATTAAGTTTAATTATTAGTATTATATGAACTCTAAATATGAAATATGGAAAAGATATTAGAAAAGTATGTGAGGGGCCAAGATAGTAAGAATCAATTATGAGGAATGGATTATATAACCGAGTACAATGTTTTTATGTACTCCAAAGCAAAGGGAAAATCGAAGAAAAGAGCTAAGTATACAATAAGTACATAGAAGTGAAGAGTCTTCAGAAGAGTTAAAGTGAAGAGAACTAGATGAGCATGTAAATCATAAAACTAGGATAAGAAACTTAGTTGAAACAAAGAAAAATGTTAGAAATAATGAGCTTGATTAAGGAATGAGGGTTATGATATAATTGAGAGCATGGAATGTATACCTTTATTAATAAGTTTAATACATTCATCCTTATTACCTTTGGATTCTAAGTCTTTATAGAACAACAAACTAGTTTCTAAAAGAAGAACAAATGTGTAGCTAAATAAATGAATAAGTCATATAAAGATAGACTATATTTAGGAAGGAAAAACTTGATTGAAAGAGAAACTATGTTTCACCCATGCATGAGCCGTTTCATTTAAAATGAAGGATATGTAATGTATTAAACATGAGGTGATACTAGTAGAGAGATTATTGATTTAGAATTTCAACTTCACATTAGTAGAAGGATAAAAGGAAATATATGCAACATGGTATACATGATCATACAAATAAAAGAAGCAACATGATCATAAGAGAAAACTAGAAGTTAAAAAGGACATGTGGAATAGTAGTATATGGTAAGGGGGTTATGGAAAGTAAAGAAGGGTTTGAAACATAATGGAGTAATATATATTATAAAAGAAAGAGGTTGTGAGATTCAAGAAAGTGCTAATTAGTCAAGTATCCTTGTTGATAATTAATTAAACCTACATATGAGAAATGTATTATTGAATGTTTGAAGATAAGAATTCTAAGTCTCAAAATCATCTTCTCTTTTATATCTTCCTTAATGAGAGCAATGTGGGAATGAAGTGATAAGAAAATGAATCATATATGATGCATAACCACCGTGGTAGAGACATCTAGTGAATGTAATAATGACACACAATATGACGATGAAACCCTAGTAGGGTAATTGAAATGTAATCTATCTGAATGGACAAGTAAGAGAAAGGAAATTCAATCGATAAGATAAAGAAGACTTTAGTAAAACTTGTGAGATCCAAAGTTTGAATTTCAAATTAAGGGAGCAAAGTCACATCACAATAACGTCATGCTACTGATAAGGACCAAACCCTAGAATGTTTAGAGTTGTAGTAGTTCAAGGGATGTCACTAGTGATTTGACCTTGAATACTAGCATCTCTATAAAACAAGATCATGAGATTTGCACTATGAGAAGTAAACTAGCACTGATAGTAATCTAGGGTTTAAAGATAGCTAATCTGAAAGGTAGATAAACAATATGGAAATGATTCGGAGTAAAGAGTAAGATATAAATTTGAAATGTAACAAGTGTGTTTTGAACAAAAGGAGAAATACAATATGCATAAAGTGTGATATGAGATAAATTCTTACAGTGATAGCAAGAATGGTGAATAATCTATTTGTACCTTATATTTTTCAATTTTAGGAATGTTTAATCTACCTGATTAAAATGAGAAGGATAAGTAGCAAAAAGTAAGTAGTAGTGAATGAGGAGAGAGATAAGAGAAAACAATGGTTTAGTAATATGTGAATTTGTTTTTAGAAGTATAATTTGTTGAAGGTATATTAAGGGATGTAAATTGGTTCTACATATGATTTTATTGTACATGTGCAAGCAATATGTTAAGTAAAGGTGTCTGATAGTTGTAGTCATTCATACCAGTAATCCATCTTAGTATTGTACAATTGTGGTATGGTGATATGGGTTGGATAATGATGGAACAAATGAAGGGTTACCCTGAATAAGGTAGTCTTACCTATTCACTCATATGAATAGAAGGGATGATAACCATATTGTATTGATATGTAACCCTAATGAGGTATAGCTTGTTATACCTAGCCTTAATATAACTAAGTGATGGTAATTGGGTATGAATAGTCCTTGAATGACTAATACAATGATGGAGTACTTTGTTACTGTTGTTGAAACCCTAATATGCTATAACCCGATGGTTATACCTTGAATTATGTGTGGGTTCATACTTGAGAATAATATGGAATGTGATGGTCATGCTTCATCTTATGCATCCATGATGCAATGAGGATGTCGTGAGTAGTATTGTACAATTGTTGTTGAATCTAGTCTTCCAACTCAAGACTATTTTTCTATTTGAGTAGCATAATAGTAAAATTTAAAACAACATGGTGAACTCTCTTTTGTGACTTAGAGGTAATACATAACAATAGTACATATTGAGTTGTATGAATTGAGATGGTTGGATCAGATTATCAATGTTGAGGTAACACCTCAAGAGTATGAAAATATTGAAATGGTTGGTTCTGTATCTACTCTATGATTGATTGTGGCATAGAGAATTTGTTTGTTATCATTGAGAACTGTTTTAACATGTTGTGATTAGAAAAGAAATAAAGGACTTAACGTTGAAAACTACATTCAAGTATAAAATACAAGAATGTAATGACATGTAAGATTTCAGAAGCTTAAAATAAACTTTGAATATACTTTTTTTGCATATTTATGTTTCAGGGATGAAACTTTTTAAGGGGGTGAGAATTATAATGACCACATTTGTGTTTAATTGGTAAACTAGGGTTTACCTGAATGATTATATGCTTGATAAGATTGAACATCGTTTACACTTGATTAATGATAGTAGATAAATTGTGATGTTTCAAACCTAAGAAGAAACTCTAACTATGATTTCAGTTTGAAGAATCAGGGTTTGAGAAATGTAAAATCTAATCGGCAAAAATTAGGGTTTTGATAGTACTTGAATATGGAATTTGATCAGGATAGCAGTGTGGTAAATGATTTTTCATATTTTCTACAAATTTTGTATTTAATTGAATTTTTGATATGATATGGATAACTCAATCATGCATATTGGAGAAAAATTTCAGAATATTTGAGTGTTTTTTGAATGTGGTTCGCGGTTGAACTATACTTCAACCAAAATGTTGACAGAGTGCTTTTCAGCAGTGTAGTATTTTATTTTTACTTATTTATTGGTAACTCCAAATGATCTAAAATTTTAACTGAAGATCTGAAACTCAATCATAAACTATATGTAAAATTTCAATAATTTTTGGATGCATTTAGTCTTCATCAGTAGACGAATTACAATAATATTTTTATGACAGAAAATTCAGCTGAAATAAGAGAAAGTATACTGAGGGATCAATGTCCAATTGACCCAAGCAGCTCAATTGCTCTATATGGTCAACCAAACACACACGAAGCTCTCATAATTCGTGATTCAATTGAGAGAAACAAAATCCTAAGGAGAGAGGGAGAGTTAGGGTTTGAGAGGAGAAAGTGATGGAGATGCTGACCTAGGGTTTTGCGGTCTGAGGAATGATGAAATCATGTAAGTTTAGCTTCTTTGCATTGAATTTAATGGTGAATCTTCTCTCACATGTCAAGATTCCATCCCTCCTCTGATTTGATCCAAAATGGTATCAAAACTTCCCATTTTCTCACTCTTTCTTCATAATCCCTCATTTCTAGGTTTTTCGAGTTTAAAGGAAGAAGAATCAGGTGAATTGCTAGGGATTTGATATGAGATCGAGATTTTTAGGGATGAGCTGCATTTTTAAGGTGTTTTCAAACCTTAGGGTGAGTGAGAGCTTCCTTTAAATAGTATATTGCACAAAAATTGATTAAATCATCCATAATCTTTAATTGCTTAGTATGCGACTACAAACCCTAAATTGTGTGTTGGGTCTAAGTTGTTGCAAAATGATATGAAACGGATTCTTCCTCTATTTGGATAAATTTCAGATGATAAAATCATATTAGAAATATATACAATACATCCTAATGAGAATTCCCTAAGTATTCACAGAGGTTATAAGAGTAAACTGAAATATAGGGAATTTTCCTATGACTGAAATTGTTGTATAATTAAATAGAGAAATTTGTTTATCCGGATTCCCTTGGTTATGAATGATTATTTATCTGAATTCATAGTACATATATGTTAGATACTATCTTGGATTTCATTTAAGGTGAATAATGTTTGTTTGATATCTCAGTAAAGAGGGTGAAACCCAAGATGCGAGGAAAGTTGGATATTTGCAAATAGATATCATAAAATCCATTTGAACGGATTTTCTTGACATGATAGACTTTATTTATTCAATTTTATTATTGATGCATGTTATCTCAGTGAATGGCATGGAAACCCAAATTCAGCTCAGTTCTAAGGTTTCATACATATATTGATTTTATATGATTTGTTGATAGTAGTCATTATTCAGTGAATATTTATGTCGCATGAAATCCTTATGAGAGCCATGTGATAAGTGAATGGGGTAAATGAAACCCTAAGGATAGGATGTTCAATGAAATAAGTATTTTGATATCAATGTTCTTAGTATGAGATGTGGTGATGTTTAACAGTTCAATTGTGGTAAATGTTATCAGATGGTCTATGAAATGAATGGTTTACAGAGCTAAACTAAGATATGTAATGTGATGCACAACTCAAGATTGGGTTGAGGTGCATGTTTTCCAAGAAAGTACAAATAATTTACAGGTGTAAATGACGATTACTCGTATGTCAAGTAATTAACTCTTATCAGTGTATTAAGAAGTTCAATTGCATGATTCTAGTATATAAAGTATCAAGTGGACATGTATTCTGTTATTTAAGAATTTTAGTCTACCTGCAGGTATAAAATATTGATTTCTCCATATATTACAGTGTTTTGAGTTTATTGCTCTACCAAGTTTAGAATGATATACATGTTGTGTTATAAACTTCAAATAAATAGACACGGTACCATAGAGATACCAGAGTCAAGTATAAGTAAGGGAAAAGATACAATATAGTAAGATCTTTCCAAGAATAATAAAATAATAGACTTAAGAGCCCTGAACACCGTAGATTCCCAATGAGAGGTCTGCTCCATAGGGATGAAATGACCTAACCCTGGCAGTGTCTAGTATACGGGGGTCGGAACGTACTAACAGATGGTACGGGGGACGAAGCTCTAGTGGAAGTCTCCTTAATATAAAACATGTAGTGTCCAACATCAACCAGAGGTCCTGGTGGCACTAGAGTACAGAAAAGCCAATAGGTGGCTTGACTCTTCACATGTGTGCTCAGGTTAGAGGAGGAGTCCTATTTTTATGGCATAATAGGTGCACCGAGGTCAGAGAGCCATTTTCCTATTGCAGACCAGCGACGTAGTCAGGCTTAGTATTCCCGAGTGTGTCAGCTAAGTCTTGTACGGTGAGATGATAGTTCGCTATGAGTATCTTTATATGTAGAGTACACTGCATATGTATAGGGCATAAGCTAAAATATGTTCATATAGTTTTAAAGAGTTTCTCATAAGTAAGAAAGGTTAAGAAAGATTTGAGTACAGTTTCCCATCAATTATTCTTTGTATGTTTCTAAATTATTAGTTCTCTTTGAAATTAATCAAACATGCTCATATATTGATTTACTCTTGTAGATATCTAGAGTATCATGCCATATTTATGATTTCCAATGATTCGACTCTTTAAATCTTATTAGATTCTCAAAAGTATATCTGTAATTATATCAATGCTTTAGACTGTTTCTTTGAAGTACTCATTCACTGAGCGAGTAGGCTCACCTGTCTACTCACATTTTTTTAAGGGAAATCACATGGACTTGAAGACATCATTGCATCAGAGTAGATCTGCCACAAGAGTTAAGCTTGAGTATAGTTAAGTTCAGTCAGTCCTTGTCACTCTAGGTCCTTGTAAAGAAATAAGAGAGAGTTGTAAATGATGATGTATAACATTATTCCTCTTTTAGCAATATATGCGAATCAGTAAGTCTTATGTGCTTAAAAGTATGAGAAACATAATGAATGTACATACATGCATTTTTACTATTGAAATCAGATTAGAGAAATCAATGTTGAGATTCCCTTGTAAAGTTAGTTTATGTGGTTCAATGCGAGATAAACAAAGAGTTTGAAAAAGAAGAAAAAGTAAGTATGATCTTTGTATTACGTTAAATCCTCAATTTATGCCCTAATCTCATGATTAATGGTAATTATGAGATTGGGGTGTAACAACAGCGGTAGCATGAAGGTGAGGTCTGGTCGGTGAGGCTTCATCGGCGGACATGGCTCCCCCACTCCATCGGCTTGACAATGCTCCTTACATATCTGATTTCCGCAACCGCTTCCTCACTTGGAAGGCTGACCTTGGCGGATTGGGATTGGGGATGCAACCCACCAGTGACCAGGATGATGAAGCATCGGTGGACGACGACGATCATGTAGTATCTCTGGAGTAGAGTGCCTTTTAGGCAGGCGCTTCCTCCCTCCCCTCCTCTCTTTTTGCAGGTGGAGGAGGAACTATGGACCTTCTGGTGGTGGAAGACGCCTGTGAGGTGCTTGAGGTTTTTCCTCAAGGACCTGATCCGAGTCCTGCTGCTACAACATCTAGCTGCAAGGCATCGGATCATGTTGGAGGTGTTTGCAGCGGTCCTGGGGCCTTCTTCTGCGTCGGGACTCTATGTGTCCCCTTACAGGCTAGGATGTCGAAGGCAGCGTCAGACGGGCATGAGGCTTAAATAGCTTTAGGTGACCAGGTAGTGTGCATATCGGCTGTAGAGGAGATCTCGTCTTCCTGACATCGATGGTGGGGCTTCCTGGTCCCACGAGACACCTGCTTATGCTGCCTACAATGTGGGCATTGGAAGCACCAATGCTCCGGTCAACGGGTGTGTTTTCTTTGCAGGTCTTCGACACATTTGGCACATGACTGCTATGCGAGGAAGGAGGAGAGGAGGAGGCATCCTCGTGCTTCCAGGAGTAGGTGCTTCCAATGCCTACAATGTGGGAAATGGAAGAGCCAATGCTCGCTCCCGATGGTGTGTTTCTGTTGTAAGGCCCTGGGGCATATGGCACGTGCCTGCATTGCTGGGCGGTTGTCCACAAAGGATCTATAAGACTGTGATGATGTTGTTGAGACACCAAATGTGGGTTCTACGGTAGAAGACCGTGATAGGGGATCACCTAGTGCAGAGAACGATGCCAGCAATAGGCAGAGTACTCGATGGGTCCATGATTTGAGCGAAGCTTACAAAAGTCTACCATGAAGATGCCTGAAGGACTTCTTCTAGTTTGGTGTCCTGAGTGCTTTGCTTGGGTATGATGGCTACGGATTGACTTCGTTGTCTTCTAGGGAATTTGAAGATTGCCCTGATGATGATGTCTTTGCAGGGGCTTTCAAGATGGATGATGAGCAGGGTAGTTGTTTTGCAAGCTTTGGAGGCAGGAAGAGGGGAGGATGGGATCATGGGATCGATAAGGCACTTGGTTAGAGGTATCTCTATTTGGAAGAGGCTTTGCTGATGAGGTTTGAGTACGATGAGGAGTTGAGGAGTCCCTAGGTGTTTTGGGCCCGTTGATGAGAGTGAATTGATGTAATATCTCCTGATGACAACTTTGGCATGCATGAGGTGTAGGATGAATAAGATTGACCTCAATTACAATTAAAAAAAAAGACAATAGTGTTGATGTCACGGTTACACTGTTCCATGTGTTAATTTCTATCTTGACCAACACTATATGAACAAACACAAACACAAATGAATGGTAAATTATGTCATGGACAATATTAACTATATCATCTCTGACAAACCCTTGTTGCTAAAATTTCAAAATGTCGACCTCGAGAACTGACACCTTGACAAAGAAGGCAAATCTCTGAAAGGGGCCAAAGAAATCCTCAAGAAAATATGAATGTACTAAATGATCACTCGAATATGTCGCCCACAAAGAAACTCAAACTAGAGCTGATAAAGAAGAAAGATGAGTATATTTTGGGCCATAAGACACCGGAGGAGTCTGAAGAGTCTCAGGGGGCTGTAGAGATAGAAACTTCATAATACATGCCTGAATAAGAAAATCCCAAGCAGAAGGGAAAGAGAAAGGTCACCACGTCAGTAGAAGCTAAAGCAAAAAAGGTTGAGGAAGGTAGTTAATGTTAGCTTAGAGGCTCCAAGATAAGAGGCTCAGGGGTAGTATAAAAGGAAGAAACAAGTGCAAGGGGTACAACAATAGGAACATCAACAACTTTTGCACCATGAGATTCAGTGCACAAGTCCTGCTGTGAGATGATCAGGACAACCAAGGTGTTCAAGCCAATGAGATATATTGACACAGAAGACTTTAAGAAGATAGAAATCCATGATAGGGTGATGGATTTCCTCTGAGGAGCAAACATGCACCACATTGGCTCTGCAAAGACTATCTCTCTGATAGAACTCACGACTGAGTTCATATCTTCTATTGAAGTAGTAGTCATCGATGATAGAGAGAGGAAAGAAGATAGAGAGACTTCAAGCTACCAGTAAGAATGGGTGGGAAGGAGCACTATGTGACAGAGGCGATCTTAAATAAGATCTTCATCAATAATGATTAAGAAGCAAAGGCTTTCTCAACAACATAGGGGAATATGATGACCGTTGGGTATAGCAATGCCGACCAAAAAAACAATGAAGAATCAAAGGCTTGCTCGACAACATAGGGGGACAAGTCGACCATTGAGTATAGTGGCCACAAGATGTGGGAACAGCTATCAGGAGAATCTTCTCACAGCCCAAAGAACTCAAAGGCGACACAAATTTCCTAATGTTTCGTCAGAGTAATCAAGAAAATAACTTCTAACACAATCTTCACAAGATCGGAGACATGGGGTGTCCAAAGGAGACATGCTCCTAATATGGTCAATGTTGAACAAGAGATCAGTGAATATAGGAAGGCTCCTGATAGAGAAGCTAGAAATAACTACAGGGTAGGATGCTAAGAAGATGGAAGATCTCTGCATGGGAGGGCAAATAACTCAGATTTCCTCCTACTTCCTACTGCTGGAATAGCTGAGAAGACACGAGGAGATGGAGGGGTACACAAAGTTAGATATTAAGTACCTCACTACCGCTGGCATTATAGTGTAAAAGAAGAATAAACTCTTCTACAAGAAATCTTATTCAAAGTTTCCACTCCCCCTCCCAGAGATGGCGCACTACAACGCCCACAAGTTGTGCCCAACTGAAGAAGAAATTGACAAAATGTACTCTAGGACTATCAGAAGGGGTGCAAATGTTGAGCCATCAGCCAGGGCAGCACCGAAATCTGAACAAGTGCTGGAAGATGAACATAAGCCAGAAAAGAGAAATAAGCTGGCAACCCGACCATATCAAGTAAAGACGGCCTAACCTCAACCCTCCAGGAGAAAAGAAATTGCCTAGCCCCTACCCGTGGAGGGAGAACCTGAGGACTATGATGAAGGGTTATTCAATGCACCTCCTTCTCCTCCTCCTACCACTAAACAACTAAGGCCACCAAAGAACCAGAAACCATCAAAGTAGTCGAGCAAGATCATCATCCATATGTCATCCACTCATAACAGCCTAAAGCATTGTAGAAAAAGAAAGCCAACCTCAACACACATGAAGAACTCATGCTGGGATTGCCCGAAAGACGACCGACAAAGGCCCCTGAGCCAATAGTAGAAACAATGTCGACAGAAAAATGACAACAACTATCGACGTTTGGGGATGTCCTGGGGCATCGACTCGACGCTATGTGGGCACATGTCCAAAGCTGTTCTACAACCAATTCTCATATAAATACATTCCTAGATGCGCTAACTACGCATGTACAAGGCTTGGACACAAGAACATCAACTCTCCCTAACCACATGCAGGAAGTCCTTGATAGTCAAGCGGCAATGATGGCAGACATCAAAGTGATGATTGATGAGATGACTGATCTATGAAAAGAGAGAGAAATAATACAAATTGAAAAGGACCATATGTGCAAGGGATATGAAGAGGCGATGCAAGATATACAACAAAAATGTAGATGCCTAGAGGAAGAACACATAGAGATTGAGGCTGAATGCCAG
Source organism: Alisma plantago-aquatica (assembly GCA_963693085.1). Classification (NCBI taxonomy): domain Eukaryota; kingdom Viridiplantae; phylum Streptophyta; class Magnoliopsida; order Alismatales; family Alismataceae; genus Alisma; species Alisma plantago-aquatica. The sequence goes on from OY856410.1 coordinate 771,411,688, forward strand.
GATCTAAAAAGCTGATGAAACCAAAAGAGGGTGAGGCATATGGCAAGCCCCTCACCATCTCAAGATTCCTTGAGCCCCTCAAATCATGATGAGGACAATGATGAGATCAGAGGAGTAGGTACACCATCAACACCTAGAGATGAAAGTGCAAACACAAAGCCCACCCAACAGGAGGAGCCCACTACAAAAGAGGCACCACCTCAACCTAAAGATCAAAAGGATGCTGGCGGGACAGAAACAAACACTATGGCATGGAAGCTCAACCTAAACTCCTCACCCTCAACAAAGAGTGCCCAAGAAGTCATCACTATCATTGAGAATATCCACCTTGTCACCGCTGCCAGGCCTTAGGAGACAGTCAAAGAAGCTACTGCTGAACCACACCACCCTGATGAGGAAAGAAGTGAAAAGATGATGAGTTTTGCCGATGACTCCACACTATAATGTCGTATGCATGAACTGGGCATGTCCATGGACATCAGAGAGCTGTACTTCAACTTTTGGGAGCACAATGAGCATCACAATGACATATTTGATGGTAAGATGGCTGCCACTTTAGTAGCACTAATTGAAGCAGTACTTGAACCGTCATCAGAGACAAATCTTCTGCTAGAAGAATCTATCAAGGAAATCACCGCCAAAAACTAATGCAAGTAGAGCCTCAGGGGAAGAAAACTAAAAAGCCAACTCCTTCTACCCTAGCTCAGCCTACACCAACTCCTTATCCACTTGGAAGGCCCTTTCCATGCCTATAGATCATGCTACTGAATTTACTTTCCTATGCACACAAGGAAATGACAATCAGGTGAATGACTTGAACTCCATTAATAAAGCCAAAGACAGGGCTAATACAATCCCAACAAAGTAGAACTTATTTGAGATTTCAATATGGAAATCTAGCAGGTGTAGAGAATGCTTGTTAGTTGATATCAAGATAGGTAAACAAACAAGTTTAGGGTACCCCGGGGTTTCAAATCAACCAACAACAAAACTTTAGGAATCAAGGGAACTATAGAAGAAAATTCTAGAATAGGTAATAATCATGGGTACTAGTCCATAACCCCAACCAAGTCCCACAACAATAGCTATAGTACCAATAGGGGAGTGTCCCCATATGATCAAGAAAATTTCTTAGTAATACAAAAAATTCAACAAATCTCAATAGATAATTATTTCTAATCATCAATCTCATCAAAAGTCCATTGAGTCTTAGTTTGCTCAACTCACAACTACTCTATACCCCACTGCACGTGCACTTCCTGGAAAATGGAGAACAATCATAAGAACCAAGAGAAGTTGTAATTGCAACCCCTTCAGGGGTTGTTCATGCAAAGCTAGTGGTCACAACTATTGCACCAACTCCAAATTGCTATTGATAATGATGATTTTATGATAGTAAATGAAAAAGAGGTAGAAAAGAAACAATAACAAACATGATAGAGGGTAGTGGGAAGGCACAATGAAAGACACTTGTGCTATATATTCTAGTATACAAGCAAAGATCCCTTATTAGAATGGTTTGAATAAGGCAAATGTGAATGCTCACTTTATGAAAATCAAGAAATCTATGCAAAGTTTCATGTTGACATCCCATTCTTAGATGCAATTGCTGAAGTTCCTACTTGGTCCAAGTATTTGAAGACTCCTCTCACTAGGAAGTACACTATGTACAAGTAAAAACTATGAAGTTGTCCAGGACAACCTTGAATATTATTTTGAACAAGATGCCAAAGAAACAGAAGGATCTAAGTTCATTGGCGATCACTTTTAATATAGGAGATAGTGCGTACGAGAAGGGACTAGCATATCTTGGAGATAGTATCTCATCTTGTCATACATATTATTCTAGATATTAGGGTCCACTAATCTTTTATTAACAACATGATGATCCATCTAGCATATTCTTCAATGACCAAGCCCATGGGGATCATTGACGATGTTCTTGTCAAGGTAGGAAAAGATTCACGTGTGCCCTACAATTTTGTTATTATGAATGCCAAATAGGATCTCAAATATCTTATCATTTTCGTCCCTCCCTTTATATATATTACATGTGTCCTCATTATTGTAGAGGTAGATACACTACTTCTATGTTTAGGGAAGAAAACATCGGATTGACAGTCTTAAGGGGCACAATTTTCATGAAGATGTTTTTTTTATTGTTAGCATTGACAAAGTGGTCCAGCTCAAGCAAGTGTGCTTGATGTTTTATGACCCTATACAAACAACCTTCACTTTTTGGAAGCCCCATAACTAAGAGATGCATAGACAAAACCATGCTTATTCCTCCTTGATACCTTTGTGGATAACTTAAATGCAATTTTCAAAGAGATGAAAGCAGTTTTTATTGTTTTTTTTTCACTGCAAGTCCCCAGAACACCTGGCTCGTGATTGCAAGGTGAAGAAGGAGGGGAGGAAGCGTAACCATCGTGGGGGTAAGAGTAGATGCTTCCGATGCCTACAACATGGGCATTGGAGGAGCCAATGCTCTCTCCCGATGGTTTGTTTCCGATGCAAGGCACCGGGTCACTTGGCTCGCACCTGCAATTCTAGGCGGCGTTCTGTGAAGGGATCACAGGTAACAGGTGTGTCACGACATGCTGGTCCCTCTGGGATAGACTGTGACACAGGGAAACCTTGCGAAGAGGGAGATGCAAGTGATGGACAGGGTTCTCGATGGGTCCGCGATTCAAACGGAGCCTGTAAACATCTTCCGCGAAGACGCCTAAAAGACTTCTTACAGTTTCGGCTTGATGATGGTGCTCCACATGCACAACATGGGGTTGAGGAATGGAGGTCTGCTTCGTCGATCTGCTCCGATGATGATGCTTTTGCGGATGGGCTTGAGTATGATGGTGATCAGGGTAGCTGCTATGCTAGATTTGGATCTAGGTAGAGGGGCAGAGGTTTTTTCGAGAAGGTTTTTTAGAGGTTTTTTTGCTGATTGCGAGGTCTAGATGATGAGGTCGGTTTTGATGGGGTTCTTTTTGGTTTTTGGCGTGATGATGAGGATGAACTGGTGTATTTGCTGCTGATGATTTTTGTAGCCTGCGTGAGGTGCAGGATGAATAAGATTGACCTCAATTTGCTGCTAAAAAAGCAGTTTTTATTGTTGCAGAAAAAGAACTAGCACCGAAGGTACCCGTGATGAAACCCCTACCATAGAATACAAATGTGTCTTTCTAGATGAAAAACAAGTCATCTGGGTAATCACAAATTCTAATCTCAACACATAAAAGGAGGATAGGCGGCTGAATGATCTTAGGAAAAGGAGTGCATCATTGGGGTACAACATGATGGATCTCACATGTGTTAGTCATGCTATTTGCATGCATATAATGTCCATGGTATTGACCCACATCTCATATTGAATCCCAACATGAAGGATGTGGTTTGGCTAGAAGTGATCAATTTACCAGTTTCTGGGATTATCTATCCCATCTCTAACTTGCTATGGGTGAGTCATGTTCAAGTATCCCCATGAAGGGGGGAACTAGTATGGTCTAATATGAGAAGAACAAGCTCAATCTTACTTTTACAGTCACATGGTGAAGAATGCACATCAATTACTAGAAGTTGAACAAAGCCACAAGGAAGAATAACTTCCCTCTTTCCTTTCCTTGACCAGGTCTTGGAAAGTCTAGCACACCAGAATTTCTTTTGTTACCTTGTTGGGTATTTGGGTTTCATAAAATCCCAATCCACCCATATGATCATGAAAATAATACATTCTATATTTCCATTTGGTAGATATGCATTTTGGAGGATGTCAATTGAACTTTGCAATGCCCTAGACACATTTCAATGATGCATGGAAGCCATCTTCAAATCTTTGATGAAGACATTCATTGTGGTGTTCATGTATGTCTTCATTTATGGATATTCATTCGAATCATGTTTACATCATCTTTTCCTTATCCCTTTCATTGGAATATAAAAATGATTTTACTTGATTATATGATCTGTTCCTCATAATTGATTATGTCTATAGAGACCATTCATGTATTTTTGCTTATCTTTCTTGTATTTCACATTTAGAGACTTCATGTAATATTGATCATTACTCTTAATCTCAACCTTATATCATTTTCTTTTGATTTCTTTCTATTCTTTCTCTTTGTTTAGCATACCCTTACTATCATGAGGCTTCACCAATAATCCATATCTTGTGTTCCTTTAATATTTTTTAACCCCTTTCTTTTTTTAATTAAGTTATTCAATAAGTAATGCAAAAGTACACCAGGGTCGCTTGGAAATGTCGCCTCAAAATAAAAAAAGGGTCTCTTAAAAACAGTGTGCCTACAAGAACACATTTTTGGAAATGCCACAACAAAATAAAACTATGATTTTCCATTATTCTTTTCGTATGACCGAGTAGGTTTCTTGAAAGAATAATAATCATGTTCCAGAAATGTTACGTTTGAACAACTTCTTATTACTCAATTTCCCACATTGGAAATATCAAACCGGTTGAGGACTTCGGAGCCATATCCAATTTCTTGTTACATGCTTGTTCTGCATTGTCCTTGTCAATCTTCTCTTGGCAGCACTTAATGCTACAAAATGGCACATTGCCCCTGTACATGAAGATGTCACAGTTCTTATCTAGGTGTATGTTGCAAAGCATGCAATTGTCAAGGAAGTGTGAAGTTGTCCTCTTCTCCTATCGTGGTTGGGTTGATGGCATCCGGGCCATGAAGCCAATATGAGAACCTGGGAGTACACCTCTGAGAATGTCAACATAAACACTCTTTGTCCATTGTCAGAGTTCTTCCTGTGCTGCTACCTTGCACGGTGGAAGACAACTGTTCTTCCATGTTGTTATGTGGTGTTGAACGGTTGTCATCTGGTAGTGTTTACCCCCAATGGTCAACTATCCTTTACGATCCCTTTGTTTCAAATCTAATATAATGCCTCAATTATTTATATGATTCAATTGTCTTTATCCATTCTTTCTTCTTCATTTTGTATGTTATATACTAATTTGTGTCTTCAATCTAGTATATTGCTTCTTCGTTTATCCTCAAATTAGGGTTTCTCATTTGATTCCTAACCTTTTAACTTAGTTATTAATTCCAATCGATTATCAGTTATTCCCATTTCCCATAATATATCAATATCTTAGTGTATATACATTCTCACTACAATATAGATTCAATATATCCAGAGTTTACTCTTATCCATATTGTTAATAGGAGTCAGTAGATCTCAATAATGCATCCTTCCATCCGGACTAGTTCGAACCTGAAGTGTTGATGCCAAGAGCTACTTATGATAAACAAACTCCTATTCATCTCAAACATGTGGAAAGAATATCCACATAGGACAAACTCATTTAAAGATCATTTCTAGTCTACTTAATCAAAGAATGTAGACAATAATTGAAGTAACTTCATATTTTACAACAATCACAAAGAACCATATATATTTCTATAACTGAATATCTGAATTCAAATATATAAGAGCATTTCTATTAATCTCAGATCAAAACAACAATATAAAATTAAAAGTGGTATCACCTTATATCCATAAGTTCTTATTTCTTCATTGATTTATGGTCTTCTAACCCTAATACTTCTAAGGTTTCTCTTTAGTTTAGCCTCCCTATGCATACCTCATCAAGGCACTCAGAGAAGAATAAACATAGTAGCTTGATACCATTCAACCTAAGCATGTAGCTATCAGACTAGGGTACCCAATTACTCAGACTTCCCAGAGCTATTGACACATCACCTCCTAACTGCCACACTTACAACTCTGACTTTCTATCATAATGGTTCCTAACGACTCAACCTAAGATCTAATACGATGTTGTTACACCCACATCTCACAATAACCACTAATTATGAGATTAGGGCATTAATTGAGGATTAAATATAATATAAACATAACTCTTAACTTTTTTTAATTTCAAACTCTTTGTTTTCTCGCATTCAATCACATAAACTAACATTACAAGGGAAACTTAAGCCTTGATTTCTCTAATCTATTTTGAATAATAAAATACACATCTAAACATGCAATATGTTTCTCACTCTTCCGTGTACATTTGACTTGATAATCAAATACATTCTCTCTTAACTGGTAAACAATGTTACACATGATTTCTCTTTAGAAATTCTATTCTAGATTTTTTTATAGAAGTCATGAGGTACTCTTATTCATCTAACCCTCCTCATGTAGGAAAATCAGTAAAACTACATCTCCTACTTAGAAGCTGCGAACCAGTTACGTTCTTTACAGGAGGAGGAGATGGAAATCAATCATACAACACTGGAACAGTTCTTACATATGATTCCAGCGTCGATATCATTAGAGGATAATTTTTTATTACTGTAATGCCTACGGAGAAGGAGATCATGGATTGTATGAAAGGGATGGATTCTCATACAGCTCCTGGACCAGATGGCTTTACTCTTACTTTTTATACTCACATGTGGGACTGTATTAGTGCAGATTTTACTTCTCTGATCAGGGATTTCTTTCGTGGACAGCACTGTCATAGGAGCCTATTCTATTGTCGAATGGTTCTTCTACCTAAGACCGAATCCCCTTTGGATCTGCATAGGGATTTTCGACCTATTTCTATTGAGAATATGGCACTGAGGATCATAGCCAGATTAATTAACAACAGGATGGAAGAGATTCTTCTGAAGATCATCTCTCCATACCAGGGAGCTTTTGTTAGGCACAGAGATATATCTCATCATATTCGTCTTTTACAAGAATTAGCTCATGATATCAGACAAGGTCCTCAAAGGCAGAACATGATTATTTAGCTCGAAATGTCGAAATCTTATGACAGGGTTTCTTGGACAGTGATGAAGAAGGTTATGGAGAGGTACGGTTTTATAAAGGGAACCATAGAGGTTTGTATCAGATTTTTTAAAGAAGCTTGGATGACTGTATCCATCGGGGACTTCACAGAAGGTTTCTTCCCCCTTAAGAAGGGGCTTAAACAAGGCAATGCTTTATCTCCCTCACTGTTCATCATGTTTAAAGACATGCTCGCCAGAAGAGTAGTCCACCTGCAAGAAGAGGCAGTGATAGATGCTTATTATACAAGGGGCCCTGGCATCTCACCTCCAATTTTGATGTATGCAGATGACATTGTGCTATTCCTAGCCACTTCTAATGGCTCAGTTGTAATCATTAGAGAGGTGATACAGGATTACGAACGTGCTACTGGACAAAGGATTTATAGAAACAAATCATCCTGTGTTCTGGGCTGTTTGGATGAAACTGTGAGGAGCAGAATTGCCGATGAGATTGGCATCGATCATATTGCAGAATCTTTGACGTATCTTGGAGTCCCAATCTCTATAGGGAAAGCGAAGAAGAAAGATTTCGAGTACCTGATTCTGAGAACACAGAAAAGAGTGGCATCCTGGAAGGCGAGGATGTTATCATTTGCTGGAAGAAGGTTGTTAATCAAACATGTTTTAGCTAGTACCACCATACACACGGCGGGTATTCCTGTATCTATCAGCAACACCTTGGAGAAGATCATGTCACGATTCTTATGGGCCGACAGAGCTAATCATTCTAGGCGAGCTTGGGTGGCCTGGAATAGGGTATCAGTCCCTATGGAATTCGGAGGATTGGGATTTCATTCTATGCAACTGATTAACCAAGCTTTCATCGCTAAAGTGTGTTGGGAGATAATTACAGGAGATTCTATCTGGGCTATGTTTTGTAGGAAAAAATATTCATTGCAGACAAGGAATAACTCCGGGTTGTACCCGCCCATGTTGAAGAAGGGTGCAATGACCTCTCCTTTATGGAAGAAAATCTGGGAATTGTTCTCATCCATCTACCCTAAGTGCAGATGGATCATCAGGACTGGTGAGATCCCGTTCTGGGACACGTATTAGTGCGAGCAGAGGATGTTTGACCATGCTATTCACAGATCAGACAGGAACATGAGATTCATAGTTAAAGATTTTTGGGTCACTGATAGAGGATGGGATTGGCAGGCGTTGAACATGATCATTGATGATGAGGGGATGGAGACCATCAAGAGAGCTGGTTTGTTCATCTCTAATGAAAAGGATAAACTCATGTGGTCGATGACGGAAAATGGACAGTTTGATATCAAATCGGCAAAGAATCTCTTATATACGCTCCCCACGGTAGGTCGTGAAGACATAGCTAAGATTTGGAAGCTGGATTGTCCACGAGCGAGTGCTATAATATGGAAGATGATGAACCGAGCTGTCCTAACAAATGACAACATAAGGAGATGTAATATTCAGATCGTATCACGGTGTTCTTGTTGTGAAGACCCAGCTTCGAAGGATGTCTCTCATCTGGTGTTTGAAAGCCAAATAGCCAAGTTCTTCTGGGAAAAATACACAGAACTGATACAGGAACCTCCCCCCCAGAACTTTGCATCCCTAATAGCATGTTGTGGACACATTCACACTCTTTCGGCTAGAAAATGGATCAGGAGCAGATTGGATGCACTCATTGTGGAGATCATATGGAGGATAAGATGTTCGGTTAGGTTTGAGAATGGCAGGAAGAACCTTAATCTGGAATGGGAATACATGTCTATGAGACTGAATGGTATGATGAAAAAGAGGAGCTTTGCTATAAAAGAAAATCCAGAATTTTATCAGGCTCTGGCTGCATATAGGTTGACGGAACCTAGATGGCATCTAAGACAAATTAATCTTCTCAGATGGATTCCGCCAGACATCAATAACCTCAAGATGAACATGACCCTCTGAAGATCAATTGATCCAAAAGGCAATTCCCGCAGATGGGCAACAGGAGTGGTAAGGAAATGAAGAGGACAAGTTCTCCTGGTATTCATAACATGGTTACAGGCAGATGATTTTTTATTGGCCTACATACAGTCATGCATTGTCGGGCTTAAGATTGTGGAAGACAAGTTCTTGAAGGTAGCTACCATTGAGGTAGATGATCATCGTACATTCGACATTTTGTGGGGGAACGCTGACGCGCCGTGGAAGGAAATATCGGTGATCATGGAATTGAAAAGAAAGCTTAACGAGGATGCGATCAGCGGTTCTTTGGTACACAAAGTGGTTAATTCTATCCCGAGGGAGCTGGGCAATTGGGGTATACATATGGAGGACATCTTCATCAGCTCTATACCAGAAAACCTGCCGTAGAAGATTAAAGGAATGCTGAATATGGAGAGGTGTAATATACCCTACATCCAGGTGGATAATGGGTCTGGTTGATTTTCACTGGTTTATGTTTTTTCATATTTGGGTTTTGGACAGTGGTTGGGTTTCTTGTTTACGTTATCTTTCCGGGTTGCGTGGAGGTAGAATGGCTTGGGCTGGGGAACACACCTTGGTTTTTTATGAGCAGGAGCTGTATTTTTTCGGTGATTTTTCCTACACGAGGAGGGTAGGATGAATAAAAGTACCTCCCGAATTATACAAAAAAAAATGTGTGTTCCCAAGACCACATAGAAAATCATCCCTCTAGACTAGTAAAAGAGAAAGACATAGTTATAAGCTATTATCTCGATCAAAAACCACGTACGGAGTATTGTGCTTCTCCATGATTATCATTCCTTTGATCTTCATCAGCAGATTGTCTGCATCTGTCCACATAAAGATATCATCCAGGTTGTTCCCCCAATTACCCAATTCCATGGGCACTCTATTTATTGCTCTGTGGACATAAACACCCATAATCGTTTGTTCCTATATGACATCCCTCAATTCCCTAACAAAGGGGGTTGCTTTCCATGGTTCAGTTTGAGAGTCCCATAAAATGCCATGTAAATATTTATCATTCACCTCCAATACCGAGACTGTAAGGTTCTAATCATCTGCAAGTTTCAGTCCTACAATATAGGCTTGTATGTATGCTAGAGTATAATCATCTTTGTTCAACCAAGTTCTAAAAGCCATCCTTGTATAGCCATGCTTGTTGCAAATGATCCTAGTAGCCCATCTACGAACTGAGTTGTTAGGAGCTCTCCCTTTTTCGATTGTCAAATTCATCTTCAGGTTGCCCATGTCTGGGGGCTTCCATCTAACCAGGGAAATAACTTTTAGTTTCATCTTAGGTTCCAACAGGTGATTCTTCCTGAGCTCTTCATAGAAGTCTGGCATTTCTATCACTGAGAACTTCTCCTTGTGAAGATGATGATTAAGATAAAAAACTATATCATCCCATACTCTCAACGGGGGTGATATTCTATTATTAAACCTGGAACTGCATCTAGTCTTCCAAATATGCCAAACGATGAGGACCGCCATCCTGCTGTTGATCTAGGTTTTGGCTGACTGTGTTTTAACAACACCACACAAGCCAAGTAATGTGTATAGATCCTGGGGGGATGCCAAGAATGCTGTTGTATTTATTCCATAAGAACTTAGCAAGCTGTCCTTGAAAGAATAGGTGGATCGTCTCTTTAGCTCGATGTTCCTCGCAACAAGTGCACCTTGATACTATCGGGATCTGACATTTCTTGATATTATCATTAGTGGCGGCGGCCCCTCTAGCTAGTTTCTAAACAAAGGCACTGGCTCTAGGTAGGTTGAGGTTCCATAGCTTGGCCAGTTCCTCGCTTGAGAATGACGTAGGAGGGGTGAGCATCTTCTTGATAGATTTCATGGAGAAGTGACCTTTAGGCTCCATGGACCAAATGATCTTGTCCTCATGTGTAGAAATAGCTGCTCCAGATTGTCTAATAAGTGCCAAGTCTCTATCATCAATCAGCATTTCAAGGGCATTCCAATCCCACCCAATATCATCAATCCAAAAATCCTTCACTCTGAAGTCACAATTGTGGTCGCTTGGTAGGATAGCCGATTCAAAGAGGCGTTCCTCACACCATTTCAAGTCCCAGAATGCAATCTCTCCTCTGCCAACCACCCATATGCATCTCGGGTATATAATAGGAAACATTCTCCAAAAAAATTTCCAAATGGGAGAGGCGGTAGCGCTAAGTTCAAGGAAGGGAGGGAAACATCCAGATCTGTTGTTATACCGGCTAAAGTATTTTCCTCTGTAGAATTTCTCCCAAATTGAATCCCCAACAATGATGTCCCAGCAGGCTTTTACGATAGATGCTTGGTTGATGAGCTAGAATGATTCTATACCTAGACCTCCCTACGTCGTAGGTGTTGTCACACGTCTCCAGGCCATCTAGGCTCTATGAGTATGATTGGCTCTGTCTGCCCATAGAAACGTGGACATGATTCTCTCCAGTCTAAGGCATACGCTGACTGGTAGTCCCAGTGCCATTGTTGTGTACAGGAAGGTACTAGAGAGGACATGTTTGATAAGAAGCCAACGTCCCACAAATGATAACAACTTGGCCTTCCATGATGCAATCTTGGAGTTGAGTTTGGTGATGAGGAACTCACAATCTATAAGTCACACTCTACCTTCCACAATCAGAATGCCCAAGTAGGTCAAAGAAGAAGTTGCAGCCTCAACCCCTACGGAGGCAACCAAGTTCTCATTAACTGTGTGATCCTCACAACCAGCTATGCATACTGATTTGGCTCTATTAATACTTTGACATGTTTCCCTCTCATAATCATATAATGTCTCTTTCAACCTAACTGTGGAAGAGACATCAACGTTAAGGAAGATCAGGATATCATCCACATAGAGAAGAATGGGTGGGGCAATGCTGACACCTCTCGTGTGAAATCTGGCAATGTCAGCTTCATTGAATCTCTTAACAAGTTTTCTAAAAAACAATTCTTCAAATATGATGAATAGCGAGGGAGATAAGGGGTTTCCTTATTTCAGACCTCTCATCAGGGGGGAAAACCTACAGTGACTTCCCCAAGTGTCACTATGGCCCAAGAGGATTGAAAGAAGTTAAGGCATAAAAGAATGGCCTCCTCCAAGAAACCAAACTTATGCATGACCTCTTGTAGGACCTTCTAAGATATTCAATCATAGGCTCGAGACATGTCATACTTTACCACCATGTTATAAGCTCCAGCTCCCTGGTGAATATCATGAAGAAGCTCCTGGCCAAGTCTAATATGATGGGTGATGTCCTTGCCCTTTAAGAAAGCTCCTTGGCAGTTCAAGATGATTTTTGGCAGGATGAGAGTGAGTTTATTGTTGGCTATTCTTGCCATGTTTCTGAGGGCTATGTTCTCAATCGAGATGGGTCGAAAATCTGATTCAAGCAATTCAGGTGAATCCTTCTTTAGAATAAGAGCAATCCTACTACAGAAAGGACTTATGTGGCATGGTTGTCTCTTGAAGAAAGATTCTATCATTGCCAAGAAGTCCAGTTTGATGATGCTCTAGGAAGTAGTGTAGAAACCAAGGGTGAATCCGTCAGGCCCTGGGGCCGATAGATCATCCATGTCACACATGGTTTGTAGGATTTCCTCTTCTTGTGGCACTGCGGTGAGAGAGAGGTTGTCTTCTGCGGTAACTAAAGAAGGTATTTCTTGAAGGAAAGAAGCAAGATGTCTTCCTAAATCTGAGGTTCATTTGAAAAGAAGGCCTTAAAGTGACCAGCAACCACAAAGGCCATTCTATCTGGATCATCAATTCTGTTACCATCTGGTAGGGTGATATTAATTACCTTCTTCTTTCTCTGTCTCGCCTTAACCACTGCATGAAAGAAGGCAGTGTTTCGATCTCTGTCTTCCAGCTAGTTAACTCGGGCTCGATCTTTCCATAGCACCTCTTCTTGGTCCATGATGATTTGTAGATCATATTTTTCCCTTTTCAGTTGTCGTTCATTGGACTCAGTAGGGTTTTCATCAAAGGCTACTTGGGTGGTATAGATGACGTCTTCCAGATCCTTCTTACATTGTAGGATGTTCCCAAAATTCTCCATGTTCCACTTGCATAACGCCACTCTAACTCTCTTGAGTTTGCTATAAAAAATGAAGGAGGGGTGTCCAACATCATCTGATCGCCATTCATTAGCAATGAGCTGAAGACATGAAGGATCAGAAAGCCATGTTGATAAGAACTGGAAATGGGCTCTTTGAGGGGGCCTAACCACATCCTCTTTCCAGGTGAGAATGAGGAAATGGTCAGAAACTCAGAAGTGAGTGAGGTGCCTTGACATAGTAGAAGGGAAAGTTGTGTTCCAGACAGCGTTGATGAGTACCCTATCTAATCTTTCCCAAGTTGACAGAGTCAGGAGTTGCTTGTCCGCCCAAGTGAAGTGACTGCCTTCAAAGGGAACTTTAGACAGCCCTCCATCTTCAATGAAACCATTGAACTCAATCATGTCTTGAAAGAGAGGATCCAATCCACCCCTCTTTTCCTAAGGATGGCGGATCACATTAAAATCACATACTATTAACCAGTTTGCATCATTGATATTAGAACATAGATCAGTCAAGCTGCTCCAAAAATCCCTCCTCACTCTGCATCACAACTCACATAGATTGCAGTCACAAAGAGGTATTGGCGGTCAGTTGTACAAATCTTGATCGTTAAGTGTTGTTTGTGAACTTGAACTATCTCTGGGCAAAGTGATGTTTCAGCATACACCCAAATCTTACCTCCTGTAGATTCATTATTGGCTATCCAGTCCAATCTAACTATATCCAACAATTCCTCCAAACGATTGGCCTGTATGAAAGGTTCCAACAAGCAAATGATGGAGGGGTGATGTTTCCTACACAAGTAACCAATCGCTCTACGCATGGGGTTATTAGCTGCCCCCCTTATATTCTAGAAAAGTGATTTGCAATTCATCAAGAAAAAACATATCGCTACTTTGTACTACAAATTAGGTTCATCTACTGTGACTGCTCTATTCCTCAACCATGTCTCTATCAGGAATCCACACATCATCTGCTGAGGCTCTTCGAGATGTCGATCTCCTTTTTGCTTCATCTTTGTGTAGTGATCTGTGTCTAGACCAGCTTTGTTGGTGGCTTCTGTTGAATATGGAATGGCCCCTATTCTGGTATATTCTTAGCTATCTTTCTTCACACCTTATGAAGTCTTCAAGGTGACGGTTAGGGATGAAAACTCTATTACCTTCAGCATCAAAGACCACTCTTCGATGTGGAGATGAAGATCTGTCTCTCTAAGACAGGCAGTTCATGGGTATCGTCTCTTCCTTTGTGGCTGCTACAGGTGGTTCCACCATGACTACCCTCTTCAATCTTCTCTCTACATCTCTATCAGATCTGATATGGAGGGCGTCCAAGGGGATCCCAAGATCTCAACCTTCTTTAGTAAGAGTAAAGACAGATATCCCAGTAGGAGCTCTAACCACCATATTAACTCTGACCATGGATCGTCGGTACCTGTAAGTGAGGGCCACGAATTGAGGGACGTCTTCACTGAATGCCTCAACAAGTACCAAAACCCCATACACATTATCTTGTCTCTTTCTCCAATTGGAGATGTGGATCAGGTTGCCAAAAGAATTCATCATGGTGGAAATCGAGTTCTTCTCCCTGCATATGATCAGGATTTCAGTGAGCCAGAACCAAAAAGCTTCTTTGAGTTGGCAGGATTGGCCATCCACCATGGACTTTAGGGTTAAAGGACAATCCATGAAGTTTGCCAAGACGTTATCAATTGCTTCGTGAGCATCTTCAATATGTGGGAAAAAGGCCACTGCTTTGCGGTTGGAGAATCTATATAGGTCTACAACATGTGGCCATGCTTGCAGAACTACATGTCCTAGCTCCTCTCCCATCTCAGCCTATCTGTCCATGAGATCTCCATAGCAAAGTTCAAGGAATCACTTTTCTACAAATGAGAGATATCATCAGGTCCCAAGTCCACCTTCGTTCTCTTTGGAACATGTTGGGGCGCGCCTTTGGCTGGGATGCCCACTGGTAGTGGCGAGAAAGCTACTTTGGAATTCAGATTTGGTGGTGCGTGATTGGGCCCTCCGATACATCACCTGGAAAGGTGCCCTGGCTTGCAACATATATAACTAACTTTTGGTCTATTACATTGAGACTGCCAATGACCTTTGCCCATGCATCTAAAGTAGGTATCATGTGGGATCCCAAATAGAGGGGTTTTCCTTCTCACATCCGGTGCAGTAGGGTTTGTAGGTGGCGCGATGATAGTAGACACTCCCTGTAGAAGTACATGTGGCAAAGGTAGATCTACTAGCCCCTATCTTGTGACGGCTATTGCTGTTCTGATCATCCTAGAGGGTGTGACGTAGCATCCCCAAAAATGTTCCTCACATCCGGGATTATGGTCTCTGGTGCCACTGTAGAAGTGGAAGATTCCGATCGTCTTTCTCTCATGACCTGTTGGGCTCATAAAGATATTTGTCTTGATGGGCGTTGAGCCTCCCGAGGCACACCTATCCTCAAGATAGGGTGTTCCTTGTGTGCACCAGACCCCAAGGAGGGGTTCTCCACTACTACGCCCAACATAGAAGACATTGCCAGAGAGTTGATAGGGATGCGGGGGTAGGTGGCGCTGCCACCGGCACGATCTCCCTCTACGCCAAGGGGTGCAACGCAGATCTTCCACAAGGGGTGGAAGATCCAACCCCGATCAATACCCTACCTTATTCGGCCTCCGCCGAAGTATCAGGTATTGAGGGGGATGGGTCTCGTCGACGTATGCAGTGGTCCGGTCAGGTCTACCTTGTCTGGTAAACACCGAAGTATCAACCCAACTAGCCCCACTTCTATCGTCTATCCACGCCAAGGGTTAGATGGAAACCATAATGAGAGCCAAATCCGTCTCGCGGTGACGTGACAGTTATTGTATCGCTACTCAGCAACTGCCTAGAGATGTCGCGAGACAGCTGATGGTCCAAGGCAAGGGTGGAGAGGCTGGTAGAGATAGGGCGAACTCCAGTTGGTGGGGTTCCTAGCCAGAGGGAGGGGGTGGCGACGCCACCGGGGGCGCGATCACCCTCAGGATTGCCTTCAGAGGGTTGACGTTTCAGCTCCCGCCTTTAGAAAAACCTTCCCAAGGATATCCATTTGTAACATGATATCATCATCTGAAATTCTATCACATTAGGATTTAATCCATTTATAGATCATCTTATAAAAGCAAGATTTGAAAGGTAGATCTAGGGTTTATAGTCACACACAAGAATTGAAGATTATAGAGGATTTTAATCCAATTTTATGAAATAAACCACTAAATAGAAGTGCACACTCACCTAATGTGTAAAACACCTAAAAACAAATCCCAACGTCTAAAATTATTGGATACATATCAAACCTCAAAAAATCACAATTTTCTTCTTCATCCCAACTCCAGGAATAGAGAATTATAGAGAAAGAATGAAAAGAGGGAATTGCATGTATCAACATTCCTTTAATCATGTTACCCTCTTGAAGGAATCAAATCTTTTGTGTAATCTAGTTGAGAAATATGTTGTTGCTAGAAACCTTTCTATCACCAAGAACCTCAATCTTATCATTCCCTAGAAATGATGGAAAGCCCTATGGGATTGATCAGAATCAAATACCGTCTAGCATGACTATATGTGGAAATGTCCCTTATCTTTAATGTTGTAGGGTGTGATTAAATTAATATGATTATTGTCCCAATTCTCTAAATTCTTGAAAATGAGATGCACAAGTCAACCCTGTGACATCCCGCTATCACACAGACAATGAGATGCCATGCGAAAACATGCAGAACATCCATAAACCACATATTACCAAAAACATGTATTAATTAAAACCAATTGCGAAAAGCATATAAATAAAGAAACTATTACATCCAAATCCTCATCTTGTAGGGAAACATGTTATATAAACATACATGAAGCTTGACACATCTCCACAGCTTATAGGAACCAACTGTTACATAGACACAAAGAGTTCACCACCTGTTTATATACAAAACAGGCCATACCAGGCCAACAGTAGGATAAACAAGGCTACATCAACTATACATCATAAAACATTATCAAAACACCTCTGAGGACCTGAGAGTACAGCGATGACTCTAGGACTCTACTACAAAACAACCAAAACATCAACATATCCATCTCTTTCCTCCTACTGCTCTCTTGCTTCTCGACCGCAACCTCACGACCACCACTACGTCTAACACAATCACCTAAAAAGGTTGTAAACCAACGAGGTGAGACACACAGTCCCAAAAAGAAACATAACTCCCCACTGAAACTATAAAACTTCATAAAGGCTAAAGTAGATAAAGCAGATAACTAATATAAGCAGCATATTGAACACAGCTTAATTTTACTAACAACTTACCAAGATGTCCGGGAGGCATATTACCAGTTATTTCTTTATGGAACATTTTTTTAATAACAATTGAGGTCGATCTTATTCATCTTGCACCTCTCGCAGGCCAAAACCATCAGCAAAAAAAGGAATACATCAGATAATCATCACCAAACATAACCTCAACCATCAACGAACCCCTCCTCATACATCACACATAGGTGTCATCAGTAAAACATCAAATCCATCATCCTAGCATCCCCAGAACACTCAAAACTCACAACCCGCAAGAGACCAGGACTCCGCTACACTTCAGTCTAGGGAAATCGCTAAACAAGACCTCTTCCTCTGTTCTTCTTGCCTCCAAGGCCAACAATCCATCTCTCCTATTCATCATAATCCTCTAAATCACCTACATACCGTCTTCAGGGTAATCTTCCAAATCCCTGTCAGATGATTGGGCTGAGCTCCAGCCTATATCAAGATAAGGTTGGAAGAAATCCCTAATGCAACTCCTTGGCAGGCATTTGCGAACTCTGGCTGAATCAAAGACCTTTCGATCTTTGTCACCCCTGTCATCATCATCATAGGACCTCCTGCCTCCATCATCCACTCCAAACACATCCTGGGATCCGCCAACATCACCAGACTCTAACAGAGCCTTCTCCGATGATCTTTTAGCACAACAATCCCGTGCCAGATGCCCTGAGGCCTTGCAGTGGAAGCATACAGTCTGGAATGTGCAGTGGTTCCTCCAATGCCCATGCTGTAGGCATCGGAAGCACTGAGAGCCCCGAGATTCACACTGCCTCCTCTCTCTCCGCACACTGCAGTGGCGGGCCAAATGTGTCGGGGACCTGCAAAGAAAACACACCCTTCGGGTAGAGCATTGGTGTTGCCAGTGCCCACGCTGCAGGAAACAAAAGTAGGTATCCTTAGAGGCATGGAAGGCTCACCGTTGATGCCTGGTAGGTGAGACCTTGACTGTTAGCTGTGCGCAACAAGCTTGGTCACCTGCATCTATCTTCCCAACTGATGCCGTCTTCGAACACGCTTCCATAAGGGGGACACAGATTGTCCCAACCCAAAAGTGATCTCCATGGAGGCAGTCATCGCCAGTGACACCACCCGATGCCTTGCAACCTGACTCCCAAGCAGGCAAACCAGAATCAAGTCTATGTAGCAAACCTTCAAACATCGTACTTGCAGCTTCCATTAACAAGGTCTTCTCCCACTCCTTGGGCTTGTCCCAGCCCCCAACCTTGTCCTTCCCCTCTGATCTATACCCCTCTAGGTTGTCAAACCCCACACCACTCCGATCCCCATCTATAAGAGGAGGGGTCATGTCCGTCGCAAGATCCTCCGAGTCGTCAGATACATCACACGTCCGCCCGCCATCAGTGGATTCACAACCAGTAGCACCGAGCGTCGGCCCCGCCGCATCGCACCTGGCCATCTCGCCCGCTCTGTCAGCGGTTTGAATCCCTATCTTTTCATGACCAGGAAAGCCTTCCTCTCACTGAGCAGTCACCGCGATGGCAGAAGCACCAGATTCTGCAACCTTCACTGGCTGACGAGTCGAGGATAACTCCCAATTCGCCTGAGCCGCCATGAGTCAGGCCCTGAAATCCATGATTGATTCTGTCGTTAGAGGCGGAGAAAACCAACGAAACACCATGGAGGGCATGATGGAGGATCTTCACAGGGACAACACTTCACTACCTTCGCAGAGGTGCGTCGAGGGTGGGGGAGGCCCCCTCGCCCGCCGCCACCCCTAGGGCAGAATCGCCCTTAGGTCGTGAAAAAGGATATGTTGCTTATTCGCGAGTTCTTCTTGGAACATGATTGACAAGATAAGATTTATGGAACATGATTGACAAGATAAGCTTTATAAGAACTTATCACAAGATATGAAGAACGTGTAAATAACTACAAAGTATAACTAGAGCAACTACACAAACAAGGCCTCAACCAATGTTCTATGTTTTGCCTTAAGTAGTATATATTATTCGGCTGGATTACGATTTATTATGCCCTGAGGAAGTGAGCCGTCCCGCTCAAATCCAACCTTTGGCTGTGAAGCCCAAAACCGATGCCATATAAGGTCAATGGAAGAGCCGAACTCCATGACCTCACCTCTTCGTGGTCAGTGCACGTTAACCAAAGTAGGACCGCAGTCTCTTGCTTGAGTGGCCTCAGCCACAGGGTTAGCTCACGCAGTCTACCCTTTTTTATCATGAGCCAGGAGCCTATTCACCGTGCTCCTGAGCCATGAACGCATTCATGATCCATCATACTGAGCCATGGGCCTGTTCACCATGCTCTTATACACATCTTGAGTCTACAGCCGTAGTTGCACTCTAACCCTACTATTTTCAGCTAGGAGAAACCCCTCATATTCAACAATATGCGCCCCAGGTAATCCCGTAGGATAAACCTATTTCACCATCACCAGTTACTGACGATGATGGATCTATGGTCAGGGCAAAACTACATGATATGTTCCACTGTAATTAATTTGTATATTTTAAGTGGATTGTTGAGGCAACCAAGTTGTAAAGTATAATCAGCACTGTGTCACATTATTATTGTCATTATCACATTACCATGGGATCTCAATCCCTCACCATAGAATACCACTTCCTCTCAAGGCATCATCACCATACATCATCATTCTGGGATAGCAATCCCTCATCTCAGCATCAGAGGAAAAACACCTCAACTAGGCACTCAACCTTTATCAGGTCAACAGACCTTTCTCATCATACTGGTGAGACATGTTATCTCATCAATAAGGATTATCATCATTCAGCGTTATACAAAACACACACACCTCATAGCTCTTACCTGGCTACGACTTCATCTGATACACCTGCATGGTTAGTATGTACATCAAGAGAGAGATAACTTGACCGCTAAACATAGATCTTTAGGGAACATATTATGATTATCAAGCCATTGAGATTTTAGGTGGATAAGATTGGGACAACATTCATGATTATGAACGCATGAAGCATAAAGTTGTAGATGGTAAGCCAAACAACTTATTTTAATATTACAAAACCGTGAGCATCCACCATGCCCTAAGGATACATCCTTAAAGGTTACACAACCAAGATCTTATCATCTCACTTAACATTAACCTTAGGTAACAACCATGGCACTGGTCACAACCCATCTATCATGTCTCAACATCAACTAGGGTTCCCGAGCTAGGCACATCCCTCACCAAAGGTGTCTCCTACCCTCACTAAAGGTGTGGCGAGTAGCACCATCCCTCATCCAAGGGATATCGGTCACCATAAAACCTAGGGTGCCAAGCCACACATATCGGCCACAAGCAACATATCAGGCAACCATGCACAAGGGATATCGGGCGAACTAGAACCAGAGGATACAACGTTCAATTAGGAACCATGGATATGTCGTGCAACCATAACCAAGGGTGTATTAGGCAGCCATGACCAAGGGTGTATTGGGTAGCACCTTCACCCTATCGGCCAAGACGCCCTATCGCCCAAGTCAGGGTTAGGGTTTCCATACCGGGCAACCACCAAGACCGTAATGCCCAAAGCCACATCGCCCAAGGTCATGACGCCCAAGGAACTCTCATTTCATCCAAAGAACACAATTGCCGTCCATCAAATGACACTATGGCGCCCCAAGGTAGCCTATCGTCCAACTAAGGTTAGGCACTTCATATCGTTCAACACTATGGCACCCTTCTAGGGTTTCACCACCCAAGCATCATATCGGGCAATGCCAACCCATGTCACCCAAGACACAGAACAAGGATATCAAGCATCATATTGGCCAAAGGCATAATGCCCACAAAGATTCATATCGGTCAAAGCATATCGCCCAACAACACCATCACGGGTAGAAGGTTCATATCGAGCAACAAGGACAACAGAACCCTACTTAGCATATCGCCCAAGACTCTACCCTAGGAGAGGGGTATCGGGCAACTCATCACAAAGGGGTATCATGCAAGGCTTAAAGCCATATCGTGTTGGTCATCTTCAACCTCGAGATTTCCACCAAGAAGCCCTAAAAACTCAAGAGAGTTGGCTCACCTCTCAAGACAATTAAGTGAGAGAGGGGTATTGCACAACTTCCATCACCTATCGGGAAACAGGGAGGTCCATCTCCTCATATCGGCCAACCAACCCAAGCTCAACTCACAAATGGATTTGGAGACCCTAAGCTCACCTCTCAAAAACTAAGAGAGAGTGGTTTTACCCAAGGAGAACTCCACATCCATGGTTTGGCCAACCCAAGGAAAACCAAGATACAAGGTCTAGGGTTCATCTAGAGCAACCTCATAACCATTATAGAAAGCAACATAGCTAGAAGAAGACATGGCTGATCAAGATATATAACACGCAACATGAAAAAGAAGTAGTATAGCTAGGGTTAGGAGTTATGTAACCCACCTCAAGCAAGCTCCAAAGATCCAAGCACCACCAAAGAAGTAAGACAACTTCTAGGATTCGGCCACCACTAGAGGAAGAAGAAGAAGACTAGAGCTTGTCGCCCACCAAGCTCCACCAAGAAGAGGGTATCGGCCACCAAGCTCGACCAAGGGGGATGTATCGGTCACCAAGGAAGAAGGAAAGCAACTAAAGGATCTAAAGAGCTTAGCTACCAAGGAGAGGGTCGTATCTATACCATGGGGTGAAGGGGGAGAGCAAGGCAAGGTGGCACCCGCCCCCAACACACTTGTCCAAGGAGTGTGCCACATGCAAGCACCCCAAAAACCCACACCCATGTGTTGCCACTCTCTTAGAAAAGTAGCTACCACTTGTCCAAAGATGGTGACACAAACGAAGCTAGAAGGGAGATGTGTGTCGCCCAAAAGGCAACCCCACTCACCCTTGGCCGATACAACCTTCTTGGACGACACAACTAACATGCCTTGGCTGATACACCAAGGTCTTGCCCGATACAAGGCAAAACAAAGCCCAAAAAGGCCCAAAGCTACTCAAGCAACGAGCCCAACCCATCCTCTCAACCCTAGAGGATGCAAGGAGAGAGAAAAAAACATCTCTCATGGTGACAACTTTGCACACCAACCCTAAGACTTGGGTTATTTGCAAGTTGTACCTCCACCTCTCAACAAAGCACAAACAAACCCTAATCACAACCTCAGGTGATTTACAAGCATCAAAACACAAGGTTTAGGCAAAGCAAACAGGGTAAGCCCAAAATGAAGGTCAGGGTCCTTACAAACCCCTTCTCACATCTCTTCCATCATCACTTGCATGCCCATTCGCCAAAAAATGATAAAAAAACCAAAATAGTGCCAAATACTAAGTTGTGGGTATCACTACCACCACCCACTCTCTCTACTTTCATACCCCTTTTATGTAATATTGGATGTACCACCAATTAAGAAAATATACCAATGTGCACTAAAAAAAGTGCAATACACATATTCACACCAAAAAATGCAATCTTGAGTTGAATAGATGAGAGAATCACAAAACTTCTTTCGTACCCCCATTCACTCCAATTTTCACCCATGATCACTTCACATACCCTAAAATGCCATCTTTCAGCCAGTTCTTTTCTTTTGCAAATATCATAGGATCATGCAGGGTCATCTGAAGTTTAAGAAATTTCATGGTTTGTTTTCATTGTGGATCTCTAACATGGATGTAGGTATTGCAGTTTGAAATTGGGAATGAGGCTAGTAGAAGTTGTATTTTGTGATTTCAGGAAGTCTGGTTGATTAGCCATGTCTTATAGTAGGGGTAAAGAAAATATTGATAGAGATAGAGGATCTTCATCTTTTTCATGTTAATTTCTGATCTTATGTTAGCTTTGGAAGAACGAAAGTGGTGGTCCAATTGGAAACCAAGCTATGAGCCCGGTGGGTTTGTGGAGGCCTTCCTTCCACACCCTCCTCTCTTGAGGGGTCAGAAATCCTCGACTCTTCGAGGTTCACAGATGGGTCCTCACTGACCTCATCGCAACACACCAAGAGCTCTCCTCACTGGCCTTCACTCGACAACTGACACATACGCCCCCCCCCCCCGCGCCCACTCCTCTCAGCCTAATTGTCCAGACCACCTTGATGCCCCCCGCATGGGTGACAGGCCCTCGCTACAAGGCCCGACAATAGAGATAGAGGATGAGAGGCTAGTAATATTATTTGGCACTCTATAACTGATTATGTGTTACTCAAGGACAAGAACATTTAAATTTGTGGTTATTTGTTCAATGCATATTCATACCATTTTAGATGCACATTTTAGAGTAGTTTTTTTAATTAAATCCAGCAGATCATGTTATTCAATCCCACTCTCCTCATGAGGGCAAACATCAAACATGAATTATAGTTGTTGCTTATATGATTGTGGTGACTTATCCACCTTAAATCCAAAATAACCTCATCTCTATACATCTTCTAACCTAATAGTAAAACATATATGTGATCTCATAAACTATATACTATGCATCTGTCCATATGACATAAATATAAGGAGTGTCTCATTTCTCTAAGATGGCCATCCCCTTGAGTCACATAGGGAGCATCGATGGTTCGGCGGTTACAATCTCTGATTTTGAAGAGCAGCCCCAGATTCCTAGTTCTCACGGGGTGGAGTTGATGACTTTGGGGGCTAGGTGGTTGATGATAGCTGAGTCGATTAGGATAGATCTGACCTCTATAATGAAAGTTGTATATCTCTAAGGACCTGAGGAATTCTCCCAAAGGATTTTATACATTGTTGGTTCGTCTACCTCAATGACAGACACATTCAAGTTCTTGTCATTGACTATTTTAGAGCTATTAGGCATCTTTGGATGTAAGCCAAGGTATATGCGCTAATGTCATCATCCAAAATCTGAAGGCGAGTCTGATGTAGTCATGGCTATTTCAGACTACACCTGCCACCCATCTCATCATAACACCCGAAGGGTCCTTTTCTCTACCTATAGCCAGATTGAGTTTGAGGTTGGCAGCGTCCTGCGGGATCCATTTCACAAGTTGATATCCTTCAATCTTAGTCTGCTGTTGGACAATTTGTAGTGTTGTATATCAATGTAGAACTATGAAGATTCCTCTTTCTTGAAAGATGTCAACCTGAGGTTTCTATTGCTGATGAATAAGATCACATCCCATAAAGCTTCTATCCTGATCTGTCAAGTGTCGAATCTTACTGCAAATCAAGATCTCCATGTAGACCAACATACGAAGGATATGAGTTCATTTTGTAACCAACCTTTAAGTGACCCAGTGCATTGGGAAACCCCAACTCATTGTAGGTTAGAAGTGGAGAGGGGGTTCAAATCTAGGCCTTCAAACACTGTGCTTTCCTCGTGCCAATGTGTGATCTCTATATCGTTGTGAAAGAACAGACGTTCCATGGTTTTAGGAGCATAAAAATGACAGTGGGAACATCAGGATGCGAGAGGGATCTTGCATCTGGATATGTTGTCCTCAGTAGGTAGAGCTCTTTTGATGAGTTTCCAAAGTACCGTGTTGGCTCATGGCATCGAGCATTGCCAAATCCAATCAAAATTTTAGAGTAGGTTCATGTAAGATCCTCAAATTTGGTAAATTTGAATTCTAAGAATATGAGGCTTGAGTTGATAAGAAAATTAGAATAATAAATCTATCTTGAATCCACTTAGTGGCATGGGTTCAACCCATGTCCAAAGTGAGGCCCGTGAGACTATTTACCTTGGAAATAGGTCCTTTTGGCACAAGTTTGAGTAAAAAAGAGATTTCATCAATAAATGAATAATAACACCCTTTGGAGTTTTTGTATAATTGAAATATGAAATACTAGACAAGTTTCCAAAAAAAAGATAATGCAAGATTTTGATAATTAATGAAGTAATTATCTAACAATGGATGGAAACACAAGTTTTGAGGCACAAAATAAAGATATTTCAATTTGACTTTTGGAATACTTAAAGGTAGAGGAAACTAAGATAATTCTAGAATTTGAGATAAAAAGGACTTTCCATGTGAAGTGGGTAATTAATTTAAGAAATCCTTCAAGAGCAAGCTTTGCATGCAAGAGTTATCCCAATCAATCACATAAATTAGATATAAGTTCGGAGAGGTATTGCTGAGTTTTACTCCGAATTTTGTAGGAGAAGGACACTCTTAGAAGCCTATAAAAATCTTAAAGGATGAGGTACCTACTTGTATTAATTAAATGTTGTTTCCTTATTTGAAGGGAGCGAAAAGGATATCTAGAAACTTGCGTTTGACACCAAACTTGGCACAATACGATATTATAATATTATAAAGAAAGTATCCATTTTGGGACCAATTGAAATAAAGATGAGAAAGAGATATGAATTACTTGAGTTTCTATAATCTAGATTTACAAGTGGGTCCCTGGGATACATAATTGGGAAATAAGTATTTTTGTGCTCATGAAAAATACTCAAGATAATTTATGAAATATAGGAGGATTGTGGAAGAAAATCCAAGAGGTTCTAAGATATTATGTAGCTAAGATAATTTAGGTGATAATTATGTGGATTTGTCTTTGAAACCAAGTTTTAGTAACCACATGGTGGTTTCCTTTGTGTGACCTTTAGGTCTATAAAGTAAAAGATATGATCTTTTTATTTATTGAGAGAAGAGAGGAATATATATTATTTTTGCCTTTGCTTTGCATTATGCAATGCCAATAACACACAAATATTTATGGAATTTGGAACCATATATATATATATATATATATATATATATATATATATATATATATATATACTAGTGCACATGCATGTTCCACATTATATATGTTTAATTTATATTGATGACATCTAAAATGTAACACTTATATTATTTTCATATGATTAGAACAAACTACTTAGAATGACTTTCCTTTTAAATAGTTAACACTTGTGTCATACATGTGGAAATCCATTTAGATTGAAATCTTATAAATATATATGTATGTAAAATTGATCAAGTCAAAAAAAAAAATTAAATTAAATAATGGAAACTTAGAATATATATATATATGTATATATATATGCATCGAACAAATAGTATATGCATAACTACAAGTTATTTTAATATTATATATAAGATCTTTTGATATATTTTGATTTTTATTAGGAACTTGCATCAAGTGGGCAAACGGGGCAACACTCCGGTTGACCCTTTCATTTGCACGAAGCCGTCTTTATTACCCATGAGGATCAGAGGTCTCATCATCCTTGAGAGAAGAAACATTCCTTATGTTGGAATGGGCCGATCTGGAACTTAGATAGAGGTTTCGCTGGTCCCCTTGTTGTTTGGCTTCCGCTGGTTTTTTGTTTCCTTGTTTGTTTGTTTGTTTGGTGTTTTTTGAGGGACCACACCTGTGTTTTATAAGCAGGAGTTGTACTTTGTTTGCGATTTTTAGCCCAAATGAGAAGGGTGGGATGAATAGAACACCTCCTGGCTTAACCAAAAAAAAGGAACTTGCATCAAGTTGTGAGAACATAATGTTGTAGATAGAAAAAGAGAAACATTCAAGTAACAAAGTTGTGAAACATAAAATTTTACTATAATTAACTCCTAGTCCCATTTATTGACTTTAATTAGTTTTTAAAAGAGTTGACTTTATGATGAAGTGACTTGAGTACTAACTTTGTACATTAATGTAGCAGGACACATAATCTAAAATTAAATATTATTAAAATATAATATAAAACATTCAAACAACTTAATTTGATATGTAAAAGGATAGTAATATACCACAAACTATTTATATTATCAAATGCAACTTGGATTTAGAGTAGTGACTTCCCGTCGTGCTACTGGAATAGTGAAATGAAACACCTGAACATTATTTGAAAATATTAGTCATTTGCTTTATGTTTTACAAGGTATTCTATAAGTATTTAGTTTACTAATATTGAGTATTATTTTATCTTATTTAATTTTTTAGTTGTTTTGTAGTATTTTCAATGGGTGATAAAGACTTTAAATTACCTCGCATACAATAAAAATAATTTAGATAAAAATGTAGGATGTCAAATATGAAAGTTAAATAGCATATAGATTGTGCAATATGATCAAATATAATAAAGCATATACATATTCATATAACATATTTCCTTACCCTAAGCATGCAATAATCATCCATTATACTAAATATATATATTACTTAGCAATAATAAATATTTAATTTTGATCATTTAATTACCTTACCATGTGATCATTTACAAAATTCAAGTCATTCTCATGTCACAACCTATTAATGAAATAATAGAAAAATGCTTATTGGCAGTCATAAGTGACATGGTGTTGTTAATATCATTAAATTAATATAATTAAAGTACTTGGTAGATATATATATTAATACTAAATCTACAAATAAGTCTTTGAATTTAATATGTTTATAATAATATACTATTTTTATGCTTATCAAAATAAATAGTATAATATTTTTTTCGAACCATGTTTTGTGAACTTGAAGCAATAGGTACACTTGACTTCAAAATTTTCACTTGCTACTTGTTGAATATTCTTGAGTACATGAATATTTTTTACAAACCATGTTTTATGAACTTGAAGGAAAAGGTATAGCTGGTTTCAAGAGTATCTTGCTAATCGTTGAATATTCTTGAGTGAATATGCTAGCAAGTGTATACAGAAACTTCGGTCACTAATATGTGATTTGTGTAAGCCATCTTTGTTGGGAATAGATCATCAATTGCAACTAATTAACCACCCTCACATCAATAGTTGAATTAGTATGGATGTCGAGAAGACATGACCCAAATGTAGCCCAATCATATGTTATATTGTGCATCTTTTAAATCTTGTCCTTTGGAATAGTTTGTTGGCTAAATTGGACATTATTATAATCCCTTTGTTTTGATGATGACAAACATTTCATTCGTGTGGATCTAACGTGCTACTTCAGTGTTGCAGGAACAAGGTGGATGACAAACCTTTGGAAGACCTATATGCTTCAAAATGCTTTAATTTCATGATTGTAATCAAATGTAAAAACTTGTACAAGTATATAATGTACAAGTACTTAGATATCATGTAAATCAAGCGTTTAGATCTACCCTAGCCACACAAAACACTTAGATAAGTCATCCCCTACAATAGTGTCACAACTGCACACTAATACACACACTTAGTACATAGTTCAAAACATTGAAACAGAGTCATTCTCAGTCGACAAACTTCTCGACCGAGACACTCTCGGTCGACAAACTCCTCGACTAAGAATTTACCAAATAGCCGTTAGACACAAAAGACAAGGTGGTTGGAAGTTGGAATCGAACGTTATATACACTTGCTCCAGACCATCCCTTGATCGACAAAGTCATCGATCGACTGATGCCTCGGTCGACAATTTCTCGATCGAGAAGAACTCTGTCTGCACTTTTTAGAATTATTAAACTAGTCGTTGCTAAAGCAATTAGTGGACAAATAACGGCTAGTTCAGCACTAAGAACCCCCTAGAAAGTGTCTAGAACGTCCTTAAGCACTCATAGGCCATTCCTATAAATAGGACATGCCTTAGGACACCCAAAATACACTTGTGCAACACTTGAGCATACATACTTGCAATTGGAAATCCTTTCTTGTGAGCAATTGAGAAACTCCAACATTTGTTATTCATTTCCATTGCTCAAATTTCATGTCCTATAGGCTAGCATCTCCTACCCACTGCACTTCCACTTCCATACACATTGGTTAGGAGATTAAAACACTTGATATGGGAAATCAACCCTTGTGCTACAACGGTAATTGTAATTTCCATTTCCCTTCTTATTCTTTCTTATTGCTTGTACTCTCCTTACTACTCCTAGGGTTGGAGGCTGCAGATTGGAGAGGGTTTGATCTTATCAGTGGAGAAGGAGGACTTTGGACTACTTCAAGAAGGCTATCTCAATGAGAAGCTACTTTAAGAGTAAGGCTACTTCAAGGGGGGAGCTTGAAGTTACTTCGCGGAAGGTTGCTTCGAGGTTGGTGGGACTACTTCTAGGTGAAGGCTGTCCAAAGGGTGGTGAAAGTATTTGTAATTTTATGTAACATCCTTGCAAGGTAATAAAATTTAAATCTTTCAAAATCCCAATTGGAAGCAATTGGGTAGTGGACTGACTCCCTTAGTTTTTACTAAGGGTGGAACCACTCTAAACACCTTGCCTCCTTCTTTAAGTTTCAATTATGGTTGCTTGAGTTGAATTATTGTTAAAATATTTATAAAACCCTATTCACCCCCTCTAGTGGTTTTTCATTTGGTATCAGAGCGGGCTTCAAGGAGCCCTAATCGAGTCTTGAAGAATGGAGGGTGGTGGTGTCTACAACCGCAAGCAAAGGAGAAGTTTGGACCAATCTTCAACAAGTTGTAATAGGTGCTTAGGAACAAGACACACAACACCTAGTTTGTCCATGGAGATTAAAGAAGGAAGATGTGCATAAAGAATGCTTTATTGCTACAATAAGTGAAGAAGAAGAAGAAGAGGTAAGCCTTTTTGATTTATCTAAAGAAGAGTTAATTTCTAGCCTTCAAGAGACACATGATAAGTATATTTAGTGCAAGAAGAAATTAAAGAAATCTAATAAAGCAAATGATGAGTTACATGTTAAACTTCTTGCTCTCACATCTGAAAATGAAGATCTTAAGGAGACATTAAACTTAACTATTAAAGACCATGATATTAAGCTAAAATCAATAGAGGCAAATTGCAATCTTCTCTCTCTAGAAAAGATAAACTTGCAAGCCCAAATTAATGATCTTCAAAGACAACCAATCTTATGCACTCATCTAGATTATGATACTGTTGTGAAAGAAAGAGATTCTTTATTATATAATCTAGATCAAGCAAAGTTAGATATCAAAAAGAGAATGGATGAGATTGTTAAGTTACAACAAGAAGTTAGTAGCTTAAGAAACAATGATGTTCTTGATAAGATCTTAAATGATTCTCATGGTCAAATTGGAAGGAGAGGACTAGGTTACAAGCCTAAAGGAAAATCCTATCAAAAACCTAATGGGGGAAGGACACAAGTGCCAAAGACCCAATCTATGTATGTACCTAAAGGCAAGTATGCATATGTACCCAAGAACAATCTAGATCAAACTCATAAAAAGAGAAATGAGATTGATTCTATATGTTGCCATTATTGTTTGCATCTTGGACATTATTCCTTCTCATGTCCTTATAAGAAAAAGGATGTTGAGTTGGTATGGGTTCCAAAACCTCCAAACTATATAAATTAAATTAAGTTGAGATATGACCAAAGACTCTAAATTGTATATCTTTATGTCTATCTCAACTTAACATAATGAGATAATAAATTGATTCAAGTAATTAAAATTTCTAACTTGAAAATACACATTTTTAAATAAACCTGCAGACACATCTTTAATAACTTGTTTTAGTTTGGGTTCCTAAAACCTAGAGATTTGAATATGATTAGTTGAGTTTTGACTTAAATGTTACTTTGATACTTAAATGTTTTATCTCAACTAAACTGAGTTTTGAATTGCATAATTGAATTGGAAGTGATCTATGTTTTTAACTACTGAAAACAGTATAGAAACAATCTCGGTCGACAAAATCATCGACCGAGACAATGTCAGTCGTGAAATTAGTCGACCGATAGGATTTCTGCCTTAAATCTGTATTTTTTTGGAGAAACAGTAACATTCCCGATAGAGAAATTTGTCAATCAAGACAATGTTGGTCGAGAACTTTGTCGACCGAGTGAAACTCTGGCAGAACTATTTAATAAAAACAAGATACTTCAATTGCAATCAACTTAAGTATGTAATGAACTTTACATATTCTTGTTATTTTAATATTTGAATGATCCTAATCAAAAGGAATAATATATGAGCATAAAAACTTAATACTTCTCATGATTAAATTGTATCTATCAAATATACAAGAGAAAAAGATTGATTTTACTAAAATTGATGTAAAAACGTTGCTTACAAAGAAAAATGATGTTGATCTATACTCTTACTGCAAGTAGACATGCTCTATTGCAAAAATAAGTCATATATCTTGGAGACAAATCTCAAATCACATATTGATAATTTGCATCATGATCTATATGATATATTTATTAAGAAAAAAATATTGCTTTGATAAATCTTCCTTAAAAGATATGATTCTCTACATTGTGTATATTAAAATTGATGATTTGAGTAAGTTTAATCACGAAAATTGTGGATTTGCTTCTCATGAGATTATCTTGATTCTTCTCCTACATGGTTTGGCTTAAAACTGAAAATATGAACCCTGATTGGTTTAATCAAGAAAATTATTGTTTTATCATAATCCACATGGTTTGTCCTAAGTATTCCTTGGTCTATCTATATAAAAACCATGTGTCTTGAAATTTTATTTTAAATGATCATAATCATTGTATTATGGATATGCCTTTACTATTTTATCATGATCATTGTGTTCCATCTTTTACTTGGTTTGCCTAAAATAATCTTGCTTAAAAATAAATGATTGAAAGATACATTCTTTCTATGATTGAACATGTTGTAGATGTAGTTTAATTTCCTTTTTGCAAGAAGAACCATCATTGTGGATATCAAAATTCCTTATTTCATGAAGAACATACATTCTAAAAATTTGCTTAGGATATAACTTGCTCTAAGAAAATCAAGAACAAAGACTTCATTGTGATGCCTATATTAAGTTTTCAATTGATAAAACTTCTTCAAAATAGGTATCACTCAAAGTGCTTCAAATTGATATACATTTGATCATATTACATAAAGACTTTATGTTTCACATATTTTAACATTAATGTGTAACTCAATGCTTAAATTGGAAATCTACAAAAATTGCCTCTCGGTCGAAATCAAGTTTGACCAAGGGGCGCCATGGTCGAAGTCAAGGTCGACCTAAAATAAGCTTGACCACATGCTTATTTATAAATCATTTTCTTGCAATTAATCTTAGTATATTGAAAAAAAGACTTTAGTGCATAGCTCTCATAAAAGGTTAACTTATTATGATCTAATGCTTATTATGACCTTAGAATCCTTAAATTATCTTGATTATAAGATTAAGGGAGAGTTCATAAAAGCTTTGTAAACATCTTAAAGGAAATTTGAAACAAGTTATGACCTTAGTATTTTTAAGGTAATCTTGGCTATGAAAAGGAGCCTATAATATTCATGAATGTGATCTTGATGGAGTTCTCTAAACAATTTTGGGCTTAACATCCCGTGTATTTGGTTAGAGATACATTCATGTACTCTAAGCTTAAAGGATTCTCATGTCATTTTTAGGGCTTAACATCCCTTGTAAAATGGATGAGAAATTAATATATGTATCTGCCATGAACCTAAAAGGATCTCATATCATTTCAAGGCTTAACATCCTTTTGCAAATGATTGAGAAATAAATTGTGGCTAAATTTGACAACACATGGTTTCCATTCATATTAAATCCCTTGCTTTTAAAACTGAATATCTTATTAAGGGGGAGCATAACAATAAAATTAAGGGGGAAATAATAAAAGTCATATTTAGTAATTATCTTGGTTATCTTTTTGAAATGACAAAGGGAGAGAAATAATATAAAATCAAAAATATAAAATAAAATGAGTTTCATAATCTCTCGGTCAGCACACACTTGCAAACAAAAGAATGGCTACAAAAGGTAAACTTCAGGTATGAAACTCATATGATTTATATTTCCTTATTTTATATTTTGGAAATGTTTTGTCATCTTAAAAAAGGGGGAGATTGTTGGCTAAATTGGACATTATTATAATCCCTTTGTTTTGATGATGACAAACATTTCATTCTTGTGGATCTAATGTGCTACTTGAGTGTTGCAGGAACAAGGTGGATGACAAACCTTTGGAAGATTTATATGCTTCAAAATGCTTTAATTTCGTGATTGTAATCAAATGTAAAAACTTGTACAAGTATATAATGTATAAGTACTTAGATATCATGTAAATCAAGCATTTAGATCTTCCCTAGCCACACACAACACTTAGATAGGTCATCCCCTACAATAATGTCACAACTACACACTGATACACACACTTAGTACATAGTTCAAAACATTGAAATAGAGTCATTTACGGTCGACAAACTTCTCGACCGAGACACTCTCGGTCGACAAACTCCTCGACTGAGAATTGACCCAAATAGCCATTAGACACAACAGACAAGGTGGTTAGAAATTGGAATCAAACGTTATATACACTTTCTCCAGACCATCCCTTGGTCGACAAAGTCGTCGACCGACTGATGCCTCGGTCGACAATTTCTCGACTGAGAAGAACTCTGTCTGCACTTTTCAGAATTAATAAACTAGTTGTTGCTAAAGCAATTAATGGACAACTAACGACTAGTTGAGCACTAAGAACCCCCTAGAAAGTGTCTAGAACGTCCTTAAGCACTCATAGGCCATTCCTATAAATAGGACATGCCTTAGGACACCCAAAATACACTTGTGCAACACTTGAGCATACATACTTGCAATTGGCAATCCTTTCTTGTGAGCAATTGAGCAACTCCAACATTTGTTATTCATTTCCATTGCTCAAATTTCGTGTCCTATAGGCTAGCATCTCCTACCCACTGCACTTCCACTTCCATACACATTGGTTAGGAGATCAAAACACTTGATATAGAAAATCAAGCCTCGTGCTACAGTGGTAATTGTAATTTCCATTTTCCCTTCTTGTTCTTTGTTATTGCTTGTACTCTCCTTGCTACTCCTAGGGTTAGAGGTTGCGTATTGGAGAGGGTTTGATCTTCTCGGTGGAGAAGGAGGACTTTGTACTACTTCAAGAAGGATGTCTCAACGGGAAGCTACTTCAAGAGGAAGGCTACTTCAAGGGGGAGCTTGAAGTTACTTCGAGGAAGGTTGCTTCGAGGTTGGTGGGACTACTTCTAGGTGAAGGCTGTCCAAAGGGTGGTGAAAGTATTTGTAATTTTATGTAACATCCTTGCGAGGTAATAAAATTTAAATACTTTCAAAATCCCAATTGGAAGTAATTGGGTAGTTGACTGTCTCCCTTAGTTTTTGCTAAGGGTGGAACCACTCTAAACACCTTGCCTCCTTCTTTAAGTTTCAATTGTGGTTGCTTGAGTTGAATTATTGTTAAAATATTTATAAAACCCTATTCAACCCCCCCTCTAGTGGTTTTTCATAGTTGCACCAATGGAGGTGATTGTCATACATGAGCAGAACCTATTTTTGAAGAAATCAGTCTCATTGGCTTATCGAAAATAACTGCATGGGCAGCCTAAAATTCTCTACTTGTGCCTCCTAAAAAGTAACTATTTGGTCAGAAGAATAACTGAGTGGACAAAAAAGTAACTATGTTGACCAAAAAGTAACAACTCGGCTCAAAAAGTAAATTTGGGCAGAATGCACGACAAAAAATCTGGAATAATTTAGGTGATAATTATGTGGATTTGCCTTTGAAACCAAGTTTTAGTAATCACATGGTGGTTTACTTTGTGTGACCTTTAGGTCTATAAAGTAAAAGATATGAGCTTTTTATTTATGGAGAAAGGAGAGGAATATATTTTATTTTTGCCTTTGCTTTTCAATATGCAATGCCAATAACACACAAATCTTTATGGAATTTGGAACCATCGGTCCACAAACCCTAGTGCTATATATATATATATATATATATATATATATATATATATATATATATATATATATATATATATATATATATATATATATATAGAAGAGAGGAATATATTTTATTTTTTCCTTTGCTTTTCATTATGCAGTGCCAATAACACACAAATATTTGTGGAATTTGGAACCATCAGTGCACAAACCCTAGTTCTATATATATATATATATATATATATATATATATAATATATATATATATATATGAATTATCGAAAATACCCGTGCGTGTAGAATGAAATTCTCTACATGTGCCTCCCGAAAAGTAACTATTTGGTCAAAAGAGTAACTCTGTGGACAAAAAAGTAACTATGTTGACCAAAAAGTAACAACTTGACTCAAAAAGCAAATTTGGAAAAATACACAACAAAAAATCTGGAATAAATTTGTAATTGTAAAATTGTTATATCTATTATAAATGTAACTATCTATGGACTTAATAGTATGCTAGGTAAAATAACCCCATGCATGTGTAAAGTAAGAAACTCCAAAAAAAGTAAGTAATTTTGGAGAAGGTAGCTACATGTGTGGGCATTGAATGAACGTCGTATATATATGTATGTATGTATGTATACATATATATGTATATATATGTATGTATCTATATATACACATATACATATATATATGTATGTATATATATATATATATAGTTATATATACATATATATATGTCCTTCCGAATTCCTTGCTTAATTGAACTTTTCTAGACAATGGCCTCCGGGATAATCTAAGGGAGAGATAACTCTTGACATGTGAAGATATATTGGAATGGGGCTGTAACATGTTACACACAGATTTTTCTCTTCTATAGTAGTACATGGACTACAATCACTTACTAAAGCTAGTTTCTTACACTAAGAGAATTAGCGTACATGACACATTTCTTTAGAAGAATTAGAATCGAATAGAATTAGAGATGATGCTTTCTCTTTATTGAACTTGGAACACTAGAACACTTTAGGAATACATACACTATTAGGGCTCTCTCTGACTTTGTGTGAATCCCCTTACAACACCTTGAGGGTTTATATAGACACCTTCACTTATATCTTCGACATTCGAAGGAAGCCTACATTATTGTTTTTACCTTTTCTCTTTACATTGCAATCGCACACCTGTCCGATTGAGGATGCTTTACTTTATTAATGTGTTCCTTTATCGAACACTTGTCCAGTTGAGGATGCTTTGCTTTGTTGATGCATTCTTTTGTCCTGTATGATGTTTCAGGTGTATAATTGCTCTTAGTCGTCATTGTTGACATCTTGGGGTTTTCTGGCAGTCGTCTTCCTTTAGCGACTACTACTACTATTGCTATCTTTATCCATTTTGTCTTGGCACGTCGGGCATATTCTTCCTTCGTGCTTTTTGAGCTGGCAGAATACTTGCTGGCATCTACAACTTGATCTTATTTGTTTAGTCTCTATTTTCTTTAGGAATCTTTATAGATTAATCTTTGTCGATACATTGGCTCTTCTTGTTGTGGAAAGAATGATTATATTTTCTGAAGCTTTATGTAAACAGCTTCGATTATCGTTAATTAATTTTTCTATTACCTGAAAAAGAACTCTTAGTCCTAGAGCTCTCCTAACTTTAATGAATTTTTTGTCAATTTCGTCTCCTTCAAATTCTTTCTAGAAACTTCCTTCTATTTCTTTAATGTAATCCGGAGATGATATTCCAATTTGAATGTAGTGAACTGGATTGAACTTTTTTAATCTTTCCCAGTCTTCAGATGCTGAGAATATTTTAACGTAAATCTTACTAGTGGGTTTTACCAGTGGGCTATTACTTCTGAATTCTTTGATTGCTTTGATAATTTCTTGGGGAAGTCCTTGAATTTCTCCAAGATCAGGACTTAGGTATACTACATTTGCGGCTCCAATTCTGAAGCAGTCTCTAATAATTATGGGATCTACTCCTTTATCAAAGTTAATTCTGGGATAAATTCATGTATGATCCGAGGCACACGTTTCTGTTGTCTAGAGATTATAAATTATCTCGACTAAGGATCTATATTCTGTTTCACATTTTGTTGAGAATTCTGTAAGACTCAATTGCAGGTCATGTTCTTGCTCAATCTGAGATACCCTGAATTTAAAAAAAAATCGGGCATCAATTTTATATTTTCTGTTTTGTAGCAGGGATCTTTCTCCAAAGAGATAGTATTTTCCATTGTAAGGTGGGAACTTCTCTCAGAAGAGATATTTTCTTTACAAATTAAGCTAGTTCTTGCAGTTTGAAAGCTACTTCTGGCTGTTTAACTATCATTTTTCTTCGAAGAGATGGTACTTTCAGCCGTGAGGCTGGTTTTTGCAATTTTAAAACTGCTTTCTCTTGTCATTAGGCTAGTACTATCAGTAGTTTTTTGACTACTGATTGAATCAGATATTTGTAGAGATATGTCGATTGGGCGTTTACCTGCCATTTTATCCATTCATACTTATTCTGATCCTTTTGTTGTATTTCTCGTCTAAAGCAATTCAGATATGCAATGATACCTGCAATTTCTTGCTTATTTTCTTCTACATTGTCAATAATTTTATCTTCTTTTTGGATTATTTCAATCAATTCTACTTAATTGTCTTGTAATAGATTACAACTTCGTTGTAATCAAGCTTCAAGTTCTACAAGTTTCTTTTCAACTTGCTCCATTATATTCTCTTCATAGAAAATCTACAAGAGAGTTAGTTTCACCTTTAATAACTTCTATATCAAAAATATATTCTACAAAAACGTTTGCCACCTACTTAACCTTTTATATTCTAGGGTAGATGGTAAGTTGTTTTTAACAAAAGCTTTAACTTGAGTATTATTTACTCTTGCTAGGAATTTTTCGGGTAATAAAAAGTACGAGAATTTTTAATTCCTTTTTTAAGTGCTAATAATTCTTTTTCATTTGAGTGGTATCTTTTTTCTGTTTCTGTGAATGTTCCATAAGTATATCTGCATATTTTTTCTTTTTGTTCATCTTTTTTCTTTAGGACTGCTCCCCAAAATTCTTTAAAGGCATCTGTTTCGATTATTAAGTCATCTCCTTCTAGAGGGAGATCTAGTCTTGGTAGATTTTTGCATTTTTCTTTTATAAATATGACATGATTTATAAGTTCTTCCGTCATAAGGAATATTGTATTTTTCTTTAGTAATTTTTGTAGTGGGTTTCATAATTTTGCTAAGTTTTCTATAAGTTGTTCTGCATAATTTAGACAGCCTAAAAATCTTTGAAGTTGTTTTTTATCTTCGAGCTTGTTTGGAAACATAACAATTTTTTTCTACAATATGTCTTGCAATTCTACTTTGCTTGAGTCTAACTTTAGTCCTAAAAATTCTATTTTAGATTTACAAATTTCTATTTTCTTTTTAGAGAGTACTATTCTTGCCTTTTGATAAGGAAGAGAAAATATTTGTAGGTGTTTATAATGTTCTTCTTCATTTTTGCTGGCTATGAGAATATCATCTACATATACTAGATAAAAAGAATTGTAGGGCTCAAAGACCTTATCCATTCTCCTTTGGTACATTTGTGGAGCATTTTTTAATCTGAAAGGCATAACTTTCCATTCATAATGCCCTTGTGGGGTACTGAATGATGTTAATGGTATACTTTTTTCATCTAGTCTTATTTGATAAAATACCGAGTTACAGACAAACTTGGAATAAATATTTTTCCCTCTTGTCATATTGATTAATGTTTCTTTGTGCGGAAGGAAGTATCCATAAAATTTAGTATATTGATTTAGATTTTTTATAATTAACTACCATTCTTGTCTTTCCTCTTTTAATTTCTATATGATTTCTGGCAATAAATGTTTGATTAGAATGAGGGCTCTTAGAGTTTGTATTAATTATGATTTTTCTAATTCTTGCAATTGAACTCTAAATTCTTCTATGTCAACGTGATTGTATCTCATAGGTTTTACTCTAATTATTTTGGTGGTCTCTATCAATTATATTGTAGCCCATTCTTGGCTAATATCCCAGAGGGCTAATGGATTTTTATTATAGTTCTTTTCAAATAATGCTTCGATGTTTTGCATATTTAATTGTGCAATGATATTTCCTTTGATTGGTTGTTGTTGTTTGTTATTATAGTCACCACGTTTGCTGCGGAAGATAAATTTGTCTCTTTATAAGCTTTTTGGACTCATTTTACTGTAATCCAATGATCACAGGGTGTCAATAGTTGAATATATTGTTGGTGTTGGATATATAGTTTGAAATTTTGTGTAAAAT
Source organism: Alisma plantago-aquatica (assembly GCA_963693085.1). NCBI lineage: Eukaryota > Viridiplantae > Streptophyta > Magnoliopsida > Alismatales > Alismataceae > Alisma > Alisma plantago-aquatica. Next base: position 771,450,684 of record OY856410.1, read on the forward strand.
TATTTCCTAATAAAATGTCTTGTTGCGCATAGCCAGGGGTATAGAATGGCGTACATGTAATTATGTAATTTCCTAGGATAATTTTAGGTTTTTTGACTCCATGAGTTAATGCATGTCTTTTCCCTATAAAATCCATTCCATACAATATAGGTAATGTCGTAATGTTATTTTCAGGAAAACATTGTCTTCAGGCAATACAAGTTCCTGTACTAGTATCTAAGAATGCATGAAAGTATTATGTTTTATATTCTTCATATATAATTTCTGTAACAATGTAAATGCTATATATGCTAGTCATTTACTTTTTTTCCAAAAATACTCTTGATTATTATGTGTAAAATATTGTCCTTCACTTTGAAGGGAAAATGGTTCCATTTTTTGTAATGCACTCATTCCTAATATAATTTCTATATCATCATTGCGACTATCTGATTGTACATAAAGTGTTATGTTTTATATTTTGTATTTCAATTGGAACAATAGCTTGTTGTGTGATTTCATATTCCTGTCCATCAAAATTCGTATATACATAGGGTGATCCTATGAGTATTTTTTCTATATAAGGTATCATTCCCTATTGGATAAATGAAGCTCCTACTCCTGAATCTGTTAATATTGTAGTCATACTCCATTCTTGTCCATTCTATACTTTCCAGCATTTCTATTATCTGCTAGGATTCTTAAACTTGATGTTCTTTGTAAGTTTCTTACTAATGGTCTTAATCTACCATTATATCTGTCTTTTCTTGCTCTAGCTTCTTCTATTTTGTCTCCATTTGTTAATTGTAACTAGTTTCCTTCATAATGCAGTTTCCTTAGGATTGTATTATTTGTTAATACAAAGGAATAAATTGGGCATCGGACAGAAGACCAAAAGGTATTGCTTTAGAAACCCCCAATAGATAATATGGATCAAGAGTATATTAGTGCAAATGGAATTTATTTAAACCTAAATTGTGTTAGAAATATAGATGAAGCAATAACAAGATGGAAAAAATCCACATATTTATCGATAACATCACAAAGTTATGATATTGACACAACAATAAGATTTTGTCATTTAACGTTCCAAGGAATTGTAGCAGATTGGTGGAAAGGATTAACTGACAATGATAGAGAAGCGATAAAAGGAACAACAACCACCTTAGCCCAAGTGATATATAATTATGAAAACAAATTACGTAGTGAATTTCTAGGAGAAACATGAAATACAAACAGAGATATAGAAAAAGAAAAAGAAAAACAAAGATTTACCTTTCTATTATATAATCTAAAGTTTTGTGATATGTACCTTGTAGACGACTATATGTGTAAATTTTAGGAATATTTCTATAAAATATATGATAGAACTGATAAAGAAAACATAACGAATAAAAGCCTACTAAATTTATTTTATACAAAGGTACCTGATCCTTGGGGATTTAAGGCTATGCAATTATACCCTCAATATATAGGACAAAGAGCAGATATATTAGGAGAAGAATATAATTTTTAAAAATGAAATTAGAAGAATGGTGTGTCGAAGCCACATTGAACATAAAAACAAATAAAGTAGTAAAGCAATGACTTTGTTGTTCGTAATTAACTCACCCAATGACAATAGGATGTGAACCAATGTGATATAATAGAAGAAATAAGTATAAATTTAAAAAGAAGAAAAGATTTGGTTTTAAACCAAAACCAAAGCAAAAATATTATAGAAGAAAGAGAAACTATAATAAAAATGCCAAGAACCCAAAAGAATGTAAATGTTTTATATGTCAGGAAAAAGGACACTATGCAAACAAGTACCCGAATAGAGGATCTAGAAAAGTAAATCAAAAGCAATTTGAGGAAATAATAGAAGAACTCTCTGAAATAGAAAATATTCAGGAATTTATTCAAATAATAGATGATGAATAATTTGATGGCTCAATCTATTATTTATCAGACAAAGAATCAGACTAAAGAAGAAATAATCAAAGAATACCAAGAAGAAGCAGGAAACTTCTTGCTACAAGTATTGATAGATAGAAGGTTATTTAATCAAATTATAAACACGGAATTAAGATTAGAAAACTCAGATGGATTTAGAACATCTGTCTTTGAAAAAATTACTCAAAGAAAACATATCTTCTATTACAGAATAACCAACAGAGAAATGCCCATGCAGATCGAATACACCAGAAATAGAATAAATATATCATTACTTCGAAAAGAAGACTTGATGAGAAAAATGGAAAAAATAAAAGATAGATCTAAAATAGGATGGATTCATATAGGATCTATCCAAATGATGATCAAAGAAACCTTTCGAGAAGTAATAGATTCTTCTATAAATATTGTATTAATGGACAATAGAATTAATGACAGGAGAGATGCTACATTAGGAATTTTACAAGGGAACCTTAGCCATCAAAAATTTATTTTTAATATTTATCCAAAAATAAGTATAAACATTAAAGATAATAATATCAATAGAACTTAATACAAGATTTTTGAAGAACAGAATTTATGAAAAAAGGTTCCATTCCATATTCAATTACCTATATAATAAGCTATGCTCTTAGCAATACACATCACTCTGAAAAATTTGAAGACAGAGAAACTATAATACTTCCTAACATATTTAAAAGATATAGGAAAAATTACAAAACCATATATAATCTCAGAAATCGAAATACTAGAAAATATAAATATAGATGTCTCTGAAAAACCCTTAGTAACAAATAATACAATCCCAAGGAAACTACATTATGAAGGAAACTAGTTACAATTAACATATGAAGACAGAATAGAAGAAGCTAGAGCAAGCACAAATAGATATAATGGTAGATTAAGACCAATACTAAGAAACTTAAAAAGAACATCGAGTTTAAGAATCCTAGAAGATAATAGAAATGCTAGAAATTATAAACTATATGGAAAATATTTTAATGGATAAGAATGGAGTATGACTACAATATTAATAGATTCAGGAGCAGGAGCTTCATTTATGCAACAGGAAATTATACCTTATATAGAAAAATACCCATAGGATCACTTTATGCATATACGAATTTCGATGGAAAGGAATATGAAAACACACAACAAGCTATTGTTCCAATTGAAATACAAAATATAAGGATTGACATAACACTTTATGTACAATCAGATAGTCACAATGATGATATATAAATTATATTAGGAATTAGTGCATAAAGTGAAGGACTATATTTTACACATAATAATCAAGAGTATTTTTGAAAAAAAGAAGCAAATGACTAGCGTATATAGTGTTTACATTGTTATAGGAATTATATATGAAGAATATAAAACTGAATACTTTCATGCATTCTTAGATACTGGTGCATGAACTTGTATTTCCCGAAGATAATACTTTTCTGAAAATTACATTACAACATTACCTATATTATATGGAATGGATTTCATAGGGAAAAGACATGCATTAACTCATGGAGTCAAAAAACCTAAAATTATCCTAGGAAATGACATAATTACATATCTGCCATTCTATACCCTTGACTATGCACAACAAAACATTTTATTACGAAATAATTTTACACAAAAGTTCAAGCTATATATCCAACACCAACAATATATTCAACTATTGACACCCTGTGATCAATGGATTATAGTAAAATGAGTCCAAAAAGCTTATAAAAGAGACAAATTTATCTTCCACAACAAATGTGGTGATTATAATTACAAACAACAACATCTAATCAAAGGAAATATCATTGCATAAATAAATATGCAAAACATCAAGGCATTATTTGAAAAGAACTACAGTGAAAATCCATTAGCCCTCTGGGATATTAGCCAAGAATGGGCTACAATAGAATTGATAGACACCACCAAAATAATTAGAGTAAAACCTATGAGATACAATCATGTTGACATAGAAGAATTTGGTGTTCAAATGCAAGAATTAGAAAAATCACAATTATTATAAAAATCTAAGAACCCTCATTCTAATACAACATTTATTGTCAGAAACCATGTAGAAATTAAAAGAGGAAAGGCAAGAATGGTAGTTAATTATAAACAACTAAATCAATATACTAAATTTGATGAATACTTCCTTCCGCATAAAGAAACATTAATCAATATGATAAGAGGAAAAAACATTTATTCCAAGTTTGACTATAAGTTGGGATTTTATCAAATAAGACTAGATGAAAAAAGTATACCATTAACAACATTCAGTAACCCACAAGGACATTATGAATGGAAAGTTATGCCTTTCGGATTAAAAAATGATCCACAAATATACCAAAGGAGAATGGATAAGGTCTTTGAGCCCCACAATTCTTTTTGTCTAGGATATGTAGATGATATTCTCATAGCCAGCAAAAATGAAGAAGAACATTATAAACACCTACAAATATTTTCTCTTCTTTGTCAAAAGGTAGGAATAGTACTCTCTAAAAAATAGAAATTTGTAAATCTAAAATAGAATTTTTAGGACTAAAATTTGACTCAAGAAGAATAGAATTGCAAGAACATATTGTAGAAAAAATTGTTATGCTTCCAGACAAGCTTGAAGATAAAAAACAACTTCAAAGATTTTTAGGTTGTCTAAATTATGCTGAACAGTTTATATAAAACTTAGCAAAATTATGAAACCCTCTACAAAAATTACTAAAGAAAAATACAATCTTCCTTATGACGGAGGAACTTATAAATCATGTCATATTTATAAAAGAAAAATGCAAAAATCTACCAAGACTAGATCTCCCTCTAGAAGGAGATGACTTAATAATCGAAACAGATGCCTCTGAAGAATTTTGGGAAGCAGTCCTAAAGAAAAAAGATGAACAAAAAGGAAAAATATGCAGATTACTTCTAGAACATTCATAGAAATAGAAAAAAGATACCACTCAAATGAAAAAGAATTATTAGCACTTAAAAAAGAATTAAAAAATTCTCCTACTTTTTATTGCCTAAAAATTCCTAGCAAGAGTAGATAATACTCAAGTTAAAGCTTTTGTTAAAAACAACTTACCATCTACCCCAGAATATAAAAGGTTAAGTAGGTGGCAAACGCTTTTTGTAGAATATATTTTTGATATAGAAGTTATTAAAGGCGAGACTAACTCACTTACAGATTTTCTATCAAGAGAATATAATGGAGCAAGTTGGAAAGAAACTTGTAAAACTTGAAGCTCGATTGCAACAAAGTTGTAATCTATTACAAGACAATTACGTAGAATTGATTGAAATAATCCAAAAAATATAAAATTATTGTCAATGTAGAAAAAAACAAGTAAGAAATTGCAGGTATCATTACAGATCTAAATTGCTTCAGATGAGAAATACAACAAAAAGGATCAGAATCAGTACGAATGGATAAAATGGCAGGTAAACACCCAATCGACATATTTCTACAAATATCTGATTCAATCAGTAGTAAAAAAACTACTGACAGTACTAGCCTAATGACAAGAGAAAGTAGTTTTAGAACTACAAAAACTAGCCCCACGGATGAAAGTACCATCTCTTCGGAGAAAAATGATAGCCAAATGGCCAGAAGCAACTTTCAAATTGCAAGCTAGCTTAATTGCTAAAGAAAATATCTATTATGAGAATAGTTCCCTCCTAACAGCAGAAAATACTATATCTTCAGAGAAAGATCCATAGTGCTGCCGCGACTATACTCAGACCACAACCCAATTCTCCTTTCCAGCTCAAGTCATCGTCACGAGAAGAAGAATGTCTTCAAAACTAAAGCCAGTTGGGCAACCAACAAGGACTTCTGCGAGCAGATTCTGCCGAAATGGAATGCTTCCCTTCCATTTACGGAAGCTCTATCCCAATTTCAGAATGTTGCCATCAAATGGGAGAAAACCAATCTCCGTCATACGCACAAAGATAGATCCAAGCTGCTTGCCCGGATTGACCGCTGCCAGGTACTCAACACTTTCAATCCAAGTATTACTAATGATCTTCTCTCCATATCCCTGCAAGAGCAATACAGCCAACTTCTCCTTCGAGAGGAATAGGACTGGCACCAGAAATCCCATATACAATGGCTACAACATGGGGATGCCAATACCAAATTCTTCCAATCTTATGTCAAAGCCCGAAGACACTTCACGAAGATTAATAGATTGCGTGATAGGCGCGACGAATGGGTGGATGATACTACTGCTCTTAAGCAGCTCATTCGGGACTTCTTCAGCAAGCTCTTGACTACAGATGAGGCGCCAACTACACCAAGCCTATCTGCTGATTATGTGGGATAGTTCGACCACATCTCGCCTCATAATCTTGACTTCCTTGCCCGGATGCCGAGTCTGAAGGAGATCTTCGACACCATACACCTTATGCCGCCATCTAAGGTGCCTGGACCGGACGGAGTCTATATAGAATTCCTTCAATCCCACTGGAGCAAAGTCAGTGCGTCTGTCATCAGAACTATGCAGCTTGCTTTCAACACTGGTTATATTGATAAAGAGCTTGCGGACTCGTACATGGTCCTCATCCCAAAAACGAGGCAGCCTCAGCGCTGTTCCGAACTGCGCCCCATCTCCCTGAACAACAACTGCTTCAAGTTGATCTCGAAAATCATTGCTGGACGTCTTAAGCCCCATCTCAACAAATGGATATCAATTACTCAAACGAGCTTTATCCCGGGAAGGAAGATCAGTGATAATATCCTTTTAGTCCAAGAAGTCATTCATTCCATGAAGTATAAAATGGGGAAGAAAAATGGGTGTGCATCAAACTCGATTTAACTAAAGCATTTGATAAAATGCGTTGGTCCTTTATCCAGGACACCCTTATTAAGCTGGGACTTCCAGAGATTACTATCAAGCTGATTTTGAATATTATTTCAAGTGGGAACACATCGATCCTCTGGGAAGGTATACCACTTGAACCCTTCAAGTCTACCCAAGGCGTTCGCCAAGGGGACCCCTTGAGCCCATACCTTTTTGTCCTCTGTATGGAACGCCTATCACAAGCCATTAATCAAGCTATCCAAGGTGCTACATGGAAGCCCATTATTCTTACTCGCAAAGGAATACCTCTCTCCCACATCATGTTTGCAGATGATGTCTTCCTCATGGCTGAGGCTGATGTTGAGCAGGCGGATACTATCTTGAAGATTATGAACGACTTCGATGCTGTCTCTGGACAAGTGGTCTCTAAAAACAAATCCAGATGTTTCTTTTCAGCTAATACCACAAGAGCTGAGAAGCGTGCCTTCAGCAGACAGTTAGGAATTGATCACACCAATGATCTAGGCCGCTACCTGGGTGTGCCAATCCTTCACCACCGCGTCAACAAAGCTACCCATCAGCATATCAGCACGACCATCAGAGATCGTATGACGTCTTGGTCGGCCTGTCATCTCTCGCTTGTAGGCAGGATCACTCTTGCCAAATCAACACTGCAAGCAATACCTTCGTATGCTATGCAGACAGTCCGCTTGTCTCCTAGACTCTGTGACGATATCAACAGACAGATTAGGAACTTTGTTTGGTATGGCAGGAGAGAACAACATAGCATCTCGCTGGTCTCCTGGAAGAAGATCACGACGCCAAAGATGGAAGGCGGGCTAGATATCAAAGATGCTCGCGATCAAAACATTGCATTCATGCTTAAGAATGTTTGGAACTTCATAAACCGGGGATCGGCTCTTTGGATCCAGGTGATGAGAGACAAGTATATATCCGACGATCGATTAATCAAGAAACCATGCTCCTCGGCCTGGGCCTTTATCAAGAAGAATATCCATATTCTCACGGCATCATGCAGCAAGATTATCCATTCAGGCTCCGACACTAATGTTTGGTCTGATAGATGGATTCTTGGTAGGTCTGTCATTGATTATGATCCATCCTGGCAAATACTAGATGAGCTCGCTGATCTTAAAGTCAGCTCCATGCGGCTGGACGAAGGGGAGTGGGGCATGAGCTTTATCCGCTCATTCCTCCCCCCTGCGGCCGGGCAGTTAATCCAATCCATACCCACACCTACTACCCCTCCTACTCCGGATTCATGGGCATGGCCCCACGAAGAAGACAGTAACTTCTCTGTCAAATCAGCTTATGCGATCACCCGGATTGGTAAAGCCATCGCTGTCCAAGGCGAGTGGACAAGCATCTGGAAGATGAGACTACCAGAGCGCATCCACATTTTCCTCTAGTTACTCCAACATCGAGCTCTCCTCACTAACACGTAGAAGCTTCGCAGACATCTGAACAATGATAATACATGTCCTTTATGTAACAATGGCCCTGAGACAATCCTACACTGCCTCAGAGACTGTGTGCACGTTCGGGGAATCTGGGAAGGACTCACAGTACCGGACCACTTCAACGACTTTGCAGAAGAAGACTGGATCAAAGCCATCATCAAGCCTGCTAACAACTCGGAGCACTTTGTTCATCTGTCAGTCGCGTGCTGGCACATATGGCACGCTCGCAATGACAAAGTACATAACAATCATCGACCTAATGTGCATTCCAGCATCGCTTTCATCAACGAGAGAACTAGGTCGATCTGTAAGCTTCCTCTGCCGGTGAATCGGAGTAAGAAGAATGTCCAGATGGATCATGCGCTGGTCTGCGACCATGACTTGATCATCTTTGCTGATGCAGCGTTTATTACTGCCTCCAGGAAAGCAGCCATTGGCCTTCATGCAGTGAACAATTTGGGACAACATCTCCATGGTGAGGGCATCCCGCTATACTCCACCTCAGTGCTAGAGGCAGAGACGCAGGCTCTCCTCGCTGCAATCAAGCTGTGCAAGTTTATGAACACTAAAAATGCTCTCCTTCTATCAGATTCCAAGCAAGCGGTCACTCTGCTTAATAAGAAATCTAGTGCCTCTGCACTACTCCTTCCCCATTGGAGACAATTTCAACAGCTCAAGTCCACATTCAACCAACTGCTGGTGCTTTATATACCTAGGAGTCTGAACAATGTGGCTGACGGCATCGTAAAACACACCATTAGTAATTTTGTTTCTTGCAAATTCGCTTGTAACAAACCACACTGGCTTAATAACGACATTAATGTCAACTTAGATCTTATTTGGCCTGCACTAGAGAGCGGGATGAATTAAACATCTCTAGGTAAACAAAAAAAAAAAGAGAAAGATCCCAGCTACACATCAGACAATATAAAATTGATGCCTGATTTTTTTTTAATTCAGGGTATCTCAGATTGATCAGGAACATGATTTACAATTGAGTCTTACAGAATTCTCAATAAAATGTGAAACAGAATTCAGATCCTTACTCGAGATAATTTATAATCTCAAGATAATAGAAATGTGTATCCTAGATCATATGGGAATTTATCCCAGAATTAACTTTGATAAAGGAGAAGATCCCAGAATTATTAGAGACTACTTCAGAATTGGAGCCACAAATCTAATATACCTAAGTCCTAATCTTGGCGAAATTCAAAGACTTTCCCAAGAAATTAGCAATGTAATCAAAGAATTCAGAAGTAACAGCCCACTGGTAAAACCCACTAGTGAGATTTATGTTAAAATCTTCTCAGCATCTGAAGACCGAAAAAAATTAAAAAGTTAAATCTAGTTCATTGCATTCAAATTGGAGTATCATCTCCAGATTACGTTAAAGAAATAGAAGGAAGTTTCCAAAAAGAATTTGAAGGAGGCAAAATTGACAAAGAATTCATTGAAGTCAGGAGAGCTCTAGGACTAAGAGTTCTCTATCAGGTAATAGAAAAATTAATTAATGATAATCGAAGTTGGTTACATAAAGCTTCAGACAATATAATCATTCTTTCCACAACAAGAAGAGCCAATGTATCGACAAAGATTAATCTAGAAAGATTCCTACAGAAAATAGAGACTGGACAAATAAGATCAAGTTGTAGATGCCAGCAAGTATTCTGCCAGCTCAGAAAGCACGAAGGAAGAATATGCTCAGCGTGCCAAGACAAAATAGATAAAATCATCAATGGTAGTAGTAGTCGCTAAAGGAAGACGACTGCCAGAAAACCCCAAGACATCACCAATGATGACTAAGAGCAATTATACACCAAAAATGTCATACATGACAAAAAGAATGCATCGACAAAGAAAAGCATCCTCAATCGGACAAGTGTTCGATGAAGGAAAGTATTAATAAAGTAAAGCAACCTCAACCGAATAGGTGTGCGATTGCAATGTAAAGACAAAAGGTAAAAACAATAATGTAGGCTTCCTTCGAATGCCAAAGATGTAAGCGTGGGTGTCTATATAAACCCTCAAGGTGTTGTAAGGGGACTCACTCGATGTCAGAGAGAGTCCTGATAGTGTATATATTCCTAAAGTGTTCTAGTGTTCCAAGTTTAATAAAGAGAAAGCATCATCTCTGTAAGGCCCCTAAACTTACTTAATGAGTTGAATGAGCTTAATTATCATAATTGAATTCTTATAACCCTAATATAACCTTGTGATATGCTTTGAAATCATAAGACAAGCTAATTGGCATGTTTTTATGCCTTTAGGCTGTAGAGGATCTCGTGCTTGAAAATTTGCAAAAGAAAACGCTTGATTTGGACCTACGAGGCGAAAGTTATGACTTTTTCAATTTCCAGGGTCAAATTTGTAATTTTTCCAAGTTTTTAGCTTTATAATCCTTTTTCCTTTTCATTTCCCTTATCTTCTTCTGCGAGCACCACTTGAGCGGTACTGTTGTTGCACGATCTGTAGTAGAGAGAGGGTACAGGGGTGATTCCCTTAGCTCCGTTCCAACGATCTCTTCTCCTTCTTCCCTTCCTTCTTCCTTTCTTCCTCTTCCCTTCTTCTACTTTTCCTCCCCTACCTGCCTAGCCACCTACAGCCTTGCTACTTGGCTTGGGCGGCCATCCTACAACTAGCTGCTGTGTATGGCCAGCAGCCAGGAGCATGTTTGGGGTGGCCAACACCAAGAAATGGTGCCATGGAGTTCGGTTTTGAGGTTTTAGCAAGAATCTGAAACCCTAGCCTTGATTCAATTCTCAACGGAGCCCTTCCATCAATCTGAGCTTAGGCGTAAGCTGTTGTTACAGCTAGACCATGAACAGAGCAAATTCAAAGGGTGAAGACAACCCAAAAATCGCCTGGAAATAGGCTCTGGACGCATTTCCAGACAAATTCGGACATCCCGAACCATTGTGAGTAGAATTTCACTCACTATGCAAGATTTATGTGACGTCCACAGATTTTCTAAAACTTAATCTAATGTGTGACGTCCAAATTGAAACCCTCACCTCAGTGAGAATCCCAATTCAAATATCCCACACATGGCTAAGAAGAAGAAAACCGAGGGAGTCAGAAGGAACATACATCAGTAGCACATGTAGATGAACAATAATAAAACCATACACACATGTTCACCATTCAACATATAATTACAACATGAATTGTTACAACATTTGATATTACATATTGAACAACAAACTTATACATATACATGTACTACCACTAAACTACATGATCTTAAGACAACAGGTCCACCTGTACATTAGCTCGCCACACAACTCTCACTATCTTGGATCTTCAAGAGCATAACCACAACCTAAACAAAAGATTACATGTGGTACACGTCAGCACAATATTCAAGAATATTGTACTGAGTACGCCTACGTGCCTTTTATATACCTCTCATCATATCTTGGCAATAAGATAAAACTAATACTTGGCAGTTATAAAGAAATATAAGAAAAGTGTATACTTGTACAAAGATATTCATTAACAAAAGAGAACACATATTTTAAGCTCATTTTCCATTATATGCTTGTGCATCTGCCTACTAATGGGATAGATGCATTCAGATCTTATGATCTGCTTACCAAAGAGATAAATCATTTTACATGTGATGTGCTTACCAAAGAGATAGATCACTCACTAGCACTATGCTTACCAAAGAGATATAGTGCTTTCATATAATGGAACAAATATATTATGTTTCATATGTTCATAACAATATGTATGGAAATTCAAGCAACATATCATATAAGACAATCATTTCAATCAATACCATATGCCAAGTCTTTACTACCATATAACACAAGCATAATGTATAATAAGCCAGGTAAGAGGTAATGGCGTACCTTGATCAAGACAAACCTAATCACACACATTCCTGATGTCAACTACATCTTGGTCAACCCTGATTAAGACAAGATCATATACCACCATCAGGTTCTTATCATCTTGCATCTCATCTTAACCTTAATTATGTCCATTAGGGTTTAGCTTATCTCATTAAGATATGTGCATCATTATTGGTCTTATCTTCTTATAATTAGGTTACTGATCTCATATTCCAGATTATTGTTCAATAACTGATAATCATAGTTTCCATCATTAGGTGAACATATTAACACTATGTCACACATTAACCCTAGGTTACATTATTAACGTAACTAGGATTTTAAACCACATATTAAGGTCAACTTCATATAATAAGGATTTCAGGTATAAAACTGATCTCAGATTTACATATTAGCTTCCAATTACTTGTATTAGGGAGTTTTGTAAATTTCATCATTTATTGAGCATGTATGCATTAATTGCATTATATTTAGTGTTATTAGCCCTAATTAGCCATATAAATCAAATTACATGATTTCGTACATCAACATGACCATAAATGACATTATATGCATTAAAGACATGGTTATGGACTTACTGACATTTTTCCATAATTTTATGTCATCGTTTAATATTTATTACTCATGGACTAAGCATTCTACATCTTACATGATATCATCGATATTAAATCATCAAAATCTTGATATTATGCTTTCATATTGTTCTACACATTTTTCTAAGGAATTTAGTACCTTATTTGTAATTTTCTGATAATTGAGCTATTTATTACGAAGTATGCAAGATCTGAGTATTTCTAGGAATTATACCTTTTTGGGCCAATCTCTGGCCGCCACGTGTCCACTAAGGTCACGCCTCAAGGCTCCTAGACCCACGTTGAGCTGCAGTTCACTAGATCCGGTTCAACGGCTAGCTCTCAGGTTGACTACGTCGGCCGGTTTGCTGGTGGTTTGCCCCTGAACCAAGCTGGGCTTCTTTCTTTCTCGTGACTCACCCTTCACGCGAGTGTGAGCCCGCCACCGCCATGAGGGCTCTTCTCTGATGAGCCATCATCCTCTCTCTTACGGTTGGTTGGAAGATCGGCCACACCTCCAGGATACCACCTGCGCAGGCTCGCCGCCACCTTCTCTCAGGCGCCACCGCGGGCTCCAACCTCTCCTTCTGGACGCCCAACACACGACGCTGGTGTGCGTTTTTACCTGGCACACACCGCCTCCGCCCTCCTAGGATCTGTGCGAGCACTACTATCGGGCATGTGGGCAGCATCATGCATCATCTCCTTATCTCGTGACCCAACCCTTCAGTTCTCCAGTGCACGAGGCAACCACTGCCTCTGCCTGCTTCTCCATCAAGCACCACCACATCCTCTACCTCTGGTTCTACACAGATCGTTCTCCACCTAATGATGCTTGTGTCAGTCTTCAGCGTCAACGCGAGGTGGACCTCAAACAGGGACAACCGGTGATCCATGCCACCTCCCTGCTGCAACTACATCCATGAGTGACGCCGACTTCTTCTGGACCAGGTCTCTGTGTCCTCCACAATCTGGGCATCTCCCAGCACCAGTAGCGTTCTGCGACTCCGACTGCGGAGCACCACTATAATGATCTCCTCCAGTGAGTGAGGCAGCTAGCGAATCTTCCTTCTTGCCATAACCTTGTGTTGTCAACAACTTCATGTCCTCTCTGCTAGGAACCTCTAGACAAATACAAAGGGAACTGTCGGTCTTTAGAAGGCAAGGGAAACTACTCCTTTAGCTTCCTCCATAAGGCCACGACCAGGACGTGGACTAGGCATTGCCACTCACTCCACCCGCACACTACATCCATAACCGCAAAGTAGAGACCCAATCTCGACTGTTGAGTCCTCATGTGTGGCTGGGATGGAGATTGCACATATGTATCAGTGGCTCTTCCTGTTCAACCAATGGCATCATGCATATGATCTATTGAGAGGTTTTGATCAGACCACCGATCCACCAAAAAGAAGATCACCGATCAATAACCCATGCGGACTAGGTATTGCCACTCACTCCACCCACACACTACAACCATAACGTTTTCTCAAACCACCGATCAATAACCCATGCAGACTTTGGGCGCAGCGGCTTGTTGCAGAAAGAAGATCTGCTTTCACATCCACTTCCATTCCACCAGAAGACATCATCCCAGACATCCAGAACCTCATCACGCCACCGGATGAAATCCACTCCCATGCCGATGTCGTAACTCCACAGATCGATATGACGACAATCGTTGTAGAAATGTCTGACATACCATCCCATAACGCTGCTACTGACATGACGACGCTTGCAACCGGAATAGACAATGAAACGGCAACACCTGTCATTAGCGCTTCCCCTTAGACGTCTGATGCTAGGGTTTTGGATGAGGCGACCGGAACTGATGGAATCCTACCAACGCCTCAGATACCGCCTTTACAACCGCCTCCACGCAACGCGCCACCGCAGCGTAGAGTGCCTCTCTTTGGCATCCCACATAATGTATGCTTCAGATGCATGGGACGAGGACATTGGCAATCCCAATGCACGACCCCCAAGCTTTGCTACAATTGCCATCAGCTGGGACACCTTGCCAGGAGATGCAGAACCCCCGGGCACCGCCCCACATGGCTCCTCCTGCCTTACACTCCACAACTATCTTCCCTCATCTACCGATCGGCATCCCGGCTCGTGGTGGACCATCGCACACACACAAAAGGGTATTTGTTTCTCTTCATCCTGATAGTGAGATAAGAAAGACACGGATCGAATCCCTTTCTCATGCTGTTGAAATCTCCTGGGCGGATGGCATTGCTTGACAATACATTAGTGATTTCTTATGGTCCACTTGGCCCCAGATTGTTGATATATACAGGTTCTCTTTCAGAAAAGCGGTTGTTTTCTTCAATCAAGAGCGAGAGGCACACAATGCTCTCCTTAAAGAATACATCTCTTTCCAACATTATCGGCTGAAGGTGAAACCTATGCTTGATGGCGATGAAGGAGCTAAGATGGAGAAGCTCTGGTTATGGCTCATGGATCTCCCCTTCGTTCTTCGGGATGAAAATACTATTAAGGAGATGATTAAACCTTTTGGTACCCTCTGCTTCATCTTGAGATGGCAAAGAAGTGATGATGACCTCTCTGGTATCCTCGTCCTAGTTGAAGCATTCAAGGAAGACACCCCACAATTCATTGTCGTCTCTCATGGTCATAGTAGAGCCACCATCAAACTGAGCTTGGCGGCAAGGAGTGCTCATGATGAAAACTCTTACACCCTTTCGGAGGTGGGACGTGATCTGAATATCCCACTGGATGTTCTCCATTCACCAGGTGAACCACGTTTCAGCACTGAACAGACAGGTTCCATTCACAGCCAACCTTCTCAAGAAGCCATGAACCCCACACCTCCTGCACCTTCTGATGGAGGCGATAGACTACATCCTGCAACCTCCAACCGCGGTAGCCGCCCACAACCACATGACGGATCTCACATTTCTTCTACCAGATTAGTGGTCGATCAGGACGGAAGAAGATCTATTCTACCACATCGAAGCCTTGAAGATTTCCTTTCCTTTGAAGAACAAGATAATAGGCGTCTTCACAGGCGAGGAAGAAGCTCCAGACCTCCGTCCACTCTCTTCAGAGATTGCACCCCCTCTAGAAGAAGACACAAACATCACTACAGAGATAGGGATGCCAGATTCTCAGATGGAGATGACTATTATGATTACTATGATGCTGAATCATTTGCTGACGAGCCGGACAATGACAGAAGAAGGTTCAGTCATTAACCGCTGATTGTCTTTCTGATTAGAAGTCTTCCTTTCTTTCTTTTTACAACCATGTCTTTACAACCACACATGTTCTGGAATATTAGAGGTGCCGCAAACATCAGAACCCGAAGGGTTCTTGGGGGACTTTGCCGCAAGCATAAACCAACTATTGTTGGTCTTTTCGAACCCTTTCTACATGCCACGAGGGCCGACGAGCTTCTTGACATTGTTCGTCTGGACTGGGTGACTAAAAATCAGCATGAGGAAGGCAAAATTTGGCTTTATGCATATTCATCTCTACAACCAATGATCATTTCTACTCACCATCAACAAATTACCATTCAATGCACCTCTCCTGCCGGTGAGATTTTCTTCATCACTACCGTTTATGCAAGCTGCTCCATCACTAATAGGAGACTCCTCTGGGACTCTCTTCTCTCTATAGCTCAGTTCGTTGGGGACAAGCCATGGGAGATTGCTGGTGACTTCAACACTGTTCGCCATCTCGATGAAAGAAGGGGTATAGTAGACAATGACTTTCAATCCTTACTCGACTTCAATACCTTTATCTCCAACGCCGATCTCAAGGAGGCTCCTTTCGAAGGTAGCAAATATACTTGGGTTGACAAGCAGAAGCTTACCCCTATGAAATGGCAACGCATTGACAGAGTCCTCTTTAATGGCAGATGGCTTCAGGACCTCCCGGGCTCCCTTTCACTTCACCTTACTCGATCCTGCGTTTCCGACCATTGTCTAGTGTTGGTCCATCCTGGAACACATCTTGCCACCAGAAAGCACCCTCCCTTCTCCTTCCTTTCAATCTGGCTAAACCATGTTGAATGCCTAGATGTTATCAAAAGAGCCTGGAATACAGAGATAGTAGGGCATCCTTCAGTTATCTTCTTCTCTAAGCTGAAAGCTGTTCGTACAACCTTGAAAGCTTGGAACAAAGAGGTGTTTGGTAACCTCTTTCAGAAGAAAGCAGATCTAGAAGATATGATTCATATTCTATAGATTAAATTTGATGAACATCCCACTGTCATTAACGAAGCCAGCCTTCGCACTGCCGAGAACGAATTACAATCTATCCTTGACCAGGAAGAGTCAATTTGGAAAGGAAAAGCTAGAATTTCATGGCTTGATGATGGAGAAAGAAATACCTCCTTCTATCACGCTGTCGTTCGATCCAAAAGGAGAAAAAGATATGTTTCACAGGTAAATCTCCCTGATGGTACCATTTCCGATTATCAACATAAGATGGCGCAAGCGGCGGTCACACACTTCCAGCAAACCTTCGCACCAAGAACGGCTATCTCTGACGAGATCTTTGAACCGCTACTTCGGCTGGTTACGCCAGTTGTTTCATCTGATGATAATCTTGCCTTACTTATGAATCCTTCTGAAGATGAAATTCTACACATGATGAAGGACATGAATTCACACGCTGCCCCCGGTCCCGATGGCTTTACAATCAACTTTTACCTAGCCTCCTGGGAATACATCAAGCACGATGTTATGAATCTAGCCAAAAGCTTCTTCGGTGACCATATCAGACACCGGGGACTCATGTCATGTCGAATTGCCCTCATTCCAAAGAACTCCAAACCCGCTGATCTCCTATCTGACTTCCGGCCTATTGCCGTGGAGAATGTCATGCTCAGGATCCTTGCGACTATCCTCAGCAATCGACTTAAGCCTATGATGTCCAAAATGATTTCGTCTTCTCAAGCTGATTATGTTCCTGGAAGAGACATTATCAATCATATCAGGCTTACCAACGAGCTCTGTCATGATCTTAAGAAAGGAAAACAATTCCTGAACATCATTATTAAATATGACATGAGCAAAGCGTTTGATAGAATTGATTGGGCGATTCTTGAGCGCGTACTTGAGAATTTTGGTTTCCTTCTAGATACTATCCGACTTCTCCTTAGCTTATATGAAGGGACATGGGCCTCTATTTCCTTAGGGGAACACACTGAAGGCTTCTTTCAGTTACATCGGGGTCTCAAGCAAGGCAATCTATTATCACCTTATCTTTTTGTCATCTTTGAGGAACTGCTTGTAAGGTCAATGGAGCTTACGGTCTCCAACAACAACAACAAATTCCTTACTCGAGGTGGAGGACAAACTCCCATCATTGTTCTCTATGTTGATGATGTCATCATTTTCTGCAATGCTTCCCCAGACACAATCAACATCATCAACGAAACCCTTGCAAGATATGAAGATGCCACTGGTCAAAAGGTTAACAGAGTGAAATCCAGCTTCTTAGTTGGAGAGAATGATCGCAATGCAGCTGAGGGCTTTGCTCTTGCCCTCGGGGTTTCTTTATTAGATGAATCTCTTTGCTACCTGGGGGTCCCTATTAAACATGGAAGAATGAAGCTACAACTTTTTCAATTTCTCATGGACAAGATGAACAATAAAATTGCCTCTTGGAAAGCTAACTTTTTATCTTTCGCTGGGCGACGCCTCCTCATAAAGCATGCTTTTTCATCTACCACGCTATACACGGCTGCCGCCATTGGAATCCTGGTTGGCATCTGTGACAGACTTGATGCCCTTATGTCTCGTTTTCTATGGACAGGAAGAGACAACAAGAAGCGCAAGACCTGGGTGGCTTGGCGATATGTAGCTAATCCCTACCTCCTCTGGTGGGCTTGGTTTAGATTCGGTGAGAACTCTTGCAAGATCCTTTTTGTACAAAGCTTGCTGGGAGATCTCTGTTGGATCTTCCCCATGGGCCATCTTCTGTCGTGACAAGTACTACACATCTTTGTCACACAGAGTTGGTTTCCACCCACCTTACCTCAAGATGGGATCTTACGGCTCGCCACAATGGAAACAAATCCGGTGCGTTTTTCCTCTGTTCAACAATTCCTGCATATGGATTATTGGCAAAGGAGACATATCCATTTGGGATTCTAGATGGTGTGACACATCTCTTATGGGCTTCACCCTCCATGCTAGTGACAGAAGGCTCGATTTCAAAATCCACGACTTCTGGTCAACAAATAATGGTTGGGACTGGGAATCTCTCAGCCAAATCCTTAATGAAGATGGGATGCAAATCTTTAAAGAGAAGTGTACTTCCATTTCTACATACGATGATAGACTTAAATGGAAACTGAATCCTCAAGGTTGCTTTACCATCAGCTCCATCAAGAAACACCTATTCCAGGAGGAACTCACTTCCTTCACTCCCTCTCTTGACGGTATTTGGAAGCTCGGCATTCCCAAAGCCAATATCATTTTATGGAAAATAGCCCGCAAAGCCATCCCCACTGACGATAACCTTACTAGGTCTTACATTACGATGGCTTCCAAATGTTCTTGCTGCGTTTCACCTTCTATTGAAATGGTTCATAATCTTTTATTGAAGGACAAGCTGCCATTTTCTTTTGGAAGAAGCTTCTGAACATTACTGCAGAATCTCTTCCTTCTTTGATGCTTGACATTATAGCTAAGTGCAACCAATCACATCACAGTTCTTCTCCTAGAACTTGGATTTCTGGGACACTTTCTGCCCTTATTATCTGGTTTCTATGGCACTATAGATGTGCTAACAGATTTGAAGGACACGCGACTGACCTACGATCACAATGGAACAATATCATATACCACCTTAACCACCTCCTCAAAGGTAAATCCTTCTCC
The DNA here is from genome assembly GCA_963693085.1 of Alisma plantago-aquatica. Classification (NCBI taxonomy): domain Eukaryota; kingdom Viridiplantae; phylum Streptophyta; class Magnoliopsida; order Alismatales; family Alismataceae; genus Alisma; species Alisma plantago-aquatica. The sequence continues at coordinate 771,470,164 of OY856410.1, forward strand.
AAGATTGAATCTACAGTTTTTTATAGATCTCTTATAGCCAATGGCATTGTCGAACCAATCACCAAACTCAAGAGTTTTAGTCTGGTGTGTTGGTCACCCCCTAACATTGCTAACCTCAAACTCAATCTTACCGTCAGAAGAGCCATCACACCGGCAGGAGAGAACAGGCGATGGGCGGCCGGTCTCATCCGAGATTCCCGCTGCAATGTAAAACTAGCTTTTTGAGTCTGGCTCAAAGAAAAAAACTACACTATTGCTTATCTTTTATCTTGTGCCATTGCGCTAAAGATTGCGGATGAGAAAAATCTATCTATTTCTGTCATTGAGGTGGATGATCTTCATACATATAACATTTTATGGGCGACTACCAAGGAGCCTTCGAAAGCGACCTCCTTTACTAGAGAGATGCGGGACACTCTTAAAGATTGCGCGATTATTGGTCATCACATACCCAAACCGGTCAATTCTGCCGCTAGAGATTTGGGTATTTGGGGCAATCTCCAGACTGAACCCTTTATCTACACGGAACCCTCTTTGCTACCCATGAGGACCAGAGGTATCCTTATTCTGGAAAGACGAGGAATGCCCTACATTCACAAGCATCACCCGCGTGTTTAGTTATCCTTTTGCCCTGATAGTTCCCTCTTATCTCTCTTCTGTGGTTTTTTTCTTTTGGTTTTTTATGGGAAGATACCTGAGTTATAAGAGCGGGAGTTGTATTCTTTTCTGATGATTTGGCCCACAAAAGGGGTGTGGGATGAATAAAAGTGACCCCTGGCTTCTTAAAAAAAAAGAGGTTGTGATCAGCAGTCCACGTGACATTCAATGTCACACCAGCTTAGCTTAGGACTATATTAGAACTTAGTTGTATGTATATCAATCTCAACCATTTAAACAACTCCAACCTCCATATCTTTCTCCAAGAGCATCATAATCTTCAAATCTAAACCATTGATTCCTCATCATATAATCTAATTTCTAATTAAAGATGGTGCCAAAGCTATGTGGTTTGACCACTGAATAAAATACCTCAAAAGGCATGTACTTAGGGATCTTAATCACAATATTAACCTCAATCAACCATCAAGCTTTACCAAAACACTTGGGATTCTCAACTAACTCAACACTTGAATTTCAAAATATCATTATGCATTCCAGAGGTTCCAAAAGTCCTCTCCATCACATCCTACACACCTTAAAAGAGATTCTGACCTCAGAATTAAGCCAGAAACCACTTTGTCACATCATATACATCTTAAAAGAAATTTTGTCCTCGAAATTGAGCCATACTCATACTTCTAGGGAAAACCTTATCTTGTCTTCATCCATATGTAGGCACCATTCTATGTGTAACATATCCACAAAGGTTGCCTAGAACCATGTATCCAAAGCACTATTAGGGGGGTTTACAACCATCTTGGGTGCACAAACACTCCATTCAAGGTTGAACTCAGGGTTTAGAAATGTAGGTTATGTCATTACATATCTCATATGCTAGGGTTGCATCCTTATCTTTACCCATGCATTAGGATTTCCACATCATATTATCATGTTCCAAAGGAGTTAACTAAGATTAACTCATACATCAAGGTTTCATCAACATTTTATTGAGCTCAGTTGTTAGAACATGTTCAACATTAACACATACCTTTTAGGAGGGAGTTAACTAAAGTTAACCCACTTATCCATCTAGATCATATCAAGGTGTTATAAACATTATGTTGTGCCAACTGTCAAACTATATTTTTCATCTTTATTAAGCACTAAGATTAACACTTCATGTAACATGTTTCATTCATATAATCTTAATTCATTGTTCATATTAAACTGCAACATATACTAGTGATTTCATCACAAGATTAACCAACACTATCACATTATCATCATTATTAAAGCATATGGTTAACCATTTATGCATTGATATCTATTAAACCTTCTTAGGTTTCCATCATATCATGTCTATATATCACATCTCGAGATTAGATCACATCCTTACATATATTACATCATGATTGTGCTAAAAAAACTTATGTCAGTGGCTAATCAAACATATACCATAACTTTACCTAGGCTAAAAGAGGTTCCTCTAACCCCTACCACGAGGGTAATTCCATGCTCAGTCTCTCTGAGCTCACTCAACTCTATGAGTATCTCGTATGCATATACTTTATGTTTCCTCTCTGATCTATGGTTATTAAGTATACCTCATTGGCACTGGTTGATTGCTTTACAAGATCTAGCCACATAAGCACAAACCAACACATGCTATGACATATTATTCATAGGTTCTCCCCCCATGAGACATGCTTACCCAAAACTCTCTTATACATACACCACTAGAGTCCTACATGGAACCACCAACCCTAGCTTGAGGCTGTCCAGAAGCTAACATAGATGCCTCCTCTAGGGTCTTGGGACTCTCCCTCACCCGGATGGTAGGTACTCACATCCATGTTCACATATACACATATAACCAGCCTCTCTCTGTCTCTAGGGTTTGGTCCTCTCAAGGATATCTAGGGTTCAAAAGGACTATAGGAATCATGCATTAGGCAACTCAACTCATTCACTTAGGAGTATTCTAGTTTAGGACATATCATATCACATATTTCTCGTATTTCTCATATCATGGAGTCTAGGTTCTCTGACCTTCTCCCTGTGGGTCTCACTCTCTCTTGAGCTAACCCTAAAACTGGTCCTAACACTAGAGGTCCTCCTTTGTAAAAGAGCTTGAGGCTCATGCTGACTCACAACCTTGTCTTAACTTAGCATATCTTATCTCATAAAAGTCTATTTACTTGCAACATCAAAACTTATCTCAAAACCTCAAACCTGAACTCATGCCCTCAAAGACAAACATATATCATCATAACCATCTTATTTCATCTATATAAGACTTAGACCGTATCATCAAAACTTATTTCATCTATTCATCTATCATATATTCCAACAAGGCTCTAGACATCTAATCTAGAACTACTCTCTCTTCTAGATTGATGTCATTCACTTTCACTTAGGTTGCATGATCACCTCCTACTTGTACATGTGTGGGGACACATTTTTGTAATACATATACATAATAAAATATTATATGGTTTTTCTCTGATAAAACAAGCGTCAGAGAAGACTATCGAGGTTTGATCCATTTGGAATCAAAAACCAAATCCTAAAAACGAGTGTCCCACACATAGTAGAGAGTACAATGTCATGAAAACTAGTGAAAAGGGTGAGAACAAGGGGAAGACTAATGTAGCTACTCTAGACAATGTGTGCAATATGTCTAGGGTTTCTCTGTCCTTGATGTACGTCATTTCCAAGTAGTGCAACGTCCCATACCGCTGCACCACAAGGAAAGAATGACAACTAAGGACTTGCTACTCAACAAGCACCAATCTAGACCTAGTTCTCGGACATCTAGGTGCTAACATAGAGGCTAGGTCAGATCTAATCTCTAAAAGATGACTAATCTAACCCTAAAGATTATTAAGTTCAAGGTTCTTTGGTTTTGAGTTGCAGAATGAGCAAATGTCAGGCTTTGCTATTGTTCATGCTCTGATACCACCTGTGACGTCCTCAGATTTTCTAAAACTTAATCTAATGTGTGACGTCCAAATTGAAACCCTCACCTCAGTGAGAATCCCAATTCAAACATCCCACACATGGCTAAGAAGAAGAAAATCGAGGGAGTCAGAAGGAACATACATCATTAGCACATGTACATGAACAATAATAAAACCATGCATACATGTTCACCATTCAACATATAATTACAACATGAATTGTTACAACATTTTATATTACATATTGAACATCAAACTTATACATATACATGTACTACCACTAAACTACAGGATCTTAAGACAACAGGTCCACTTGTACATTAGCTCGCCACACAACTCTCACTATCTTGGATCTTCAAGAGCATAACTACAACCTAAACAAAAGATTACATGCGGTACACGTCAGCACAATATTCAAGAATATTGTACTGAGTACGCCTACGTGTCTTTTATATACCTCTCATCATATCTTGGCAATAAGATAAAACTAATACTTGGCAGTTATAAAGAAATATAAGAAAAGTGTATACTTGCACAAAGATATTCATTAACAAAAGAGAACACATATTTTAAGCTCATTTTCCATTATATGCTCGTGCATCTGCCTACCAATGGGATAGATGCATTCAGGCCTTATGATCTTCTTACCAAAGAGATAGATCATTGTACATGTGATTTGCTTACCAAAGAGATAGATCACTCACTAGCACTATGCTTACCAAAGAGATATAGTGCTTTCATATAATGGAACAAATATATTACGTTTCATGTGTTCATAACAATATGTATGGAAATTCAAGCAACATATCATATAAAACAATCATTTCAATCAATACCATATGCCAAGTCTTTACTACCATATAACACAAACATAATGTATAATAAGCCAGGTAAGAGGTAATGGCGTACCTTGATCAAGACAAACCTAATCACACACATTCCTGATGTCAACTACATCTTGGTCAACCCTGATTAAGACAAGATCATATACCACCATCAGGTTCTTATCATCTTGCATCTCATCTTAACCCTAATTATGTCCATTAGGGTTTAGCTTATCTCATTAAGATATGTGCATCATTACTGGTCTTATCTTCTTATAATTAGGTTACTGATCTCATATTCCAGATTATTGTTCAATAACTGATAATCATATTTTCCATCATTAGGTGAACATATTAACACTATGTCACACATTAACCCTAGGTTACATTATTAACGTAACTAGGATTTTAAACCATGTATTAAGGTCAACTTCATATAACATGGATTTCATGTATAAAACTAATCTCAGATTTACATATTAGCTTCCAATTACTTATATTAGGGAGTTCTGTAAATTTCATCATTTATTGAGCATGTATGCATTAATTACATTATATTTAGTGTTATTAGCCCTAATTAGCCATATTAATCAAATTACATGATTTCGTACATCAACATGACCATAACTGACATCATATGCATTAAAGACATGGTTATGGACTTACTGACATTTTCCCATAATTTTATGTCATCTTTAATATTTATTACTCATGCACTAAGCATTCTACATCTTACATGATATCATCGATATTAAATCATCAAAATCCTGATATTATGCTTTCATATTGTTCTACACATTTTTTTGAGGATTTTGGTACCTTATTTGTAATTTTTTGATAATCGAGCTATTTATTACGAATTATGCAAGATCTGAGTATTTCTAGGAATTATACCTTTTTGGGCCAATCGATGGCTGCCACGTGTCCACTAAGGTCATGCCTCAAGGCTCCAGGACCCACGTTGAGCTGCAGTTCACTGGATCTGGTTCAGCGACTAGCTCTCAGGTTGATTACGTCGGCCGGTTTGCTGGTGTTTTGCCCCTGAACCAAGCTGGGCTTCTTTCTTTCTCGTGACTCACCCTTCACGCGAGTGTGAGCCCGCCGCCGCCACAAGGGCTCTTCTCTGACGAGCCATCATCCTCTCTCTTGCAGTTGGTTGGAAGATCGGCTACACCTCCAAGATGCCACCTGCGTAGGCTCATCGCCGCCTTCTCTCAGGCGCCACCGCGGGCTCCAACCTCTCCTTCTGGACGCCCAACACATGACGTCGGTGTGCGTTGTTACCTAGCACACACCACCTCCACCCTCCTAGGATATGTGTGAGGGCTGTTGTCAGGCATGTGGGCAGCAACATGCGTCGTCTCCTTGTCTCGTGACCCAACCCTTCAATTCTCCAGCGCACGAGGCAACCACCGCCTCTGCCTGCTTCTCCATCAAGCACCACCACATCCTCTACCTCTGGTTCTACACAGATCATTCTCCACCTGACGATGCTTGCATCAGTCTTCAGCGTCAACATGAGGTGGACCTCGAACAGGGACAACCGGTGACCCATGCCACCTCGCCTGCTGCAACTACATCCATGAGGATCTGCTCAAAAGCTCCTTTCTCCATTAGTGATGCCGACTTCTTCTAGACCAGGTCTCTGTGTCCTCCACGATCTGGGCGTCTCCCAACACCAGTAGCGCTCTGTGGCTCTGGCTGTGGAGCACCACTGCAATGATCTCCTCCGATGAGTGAGGCAGCTAGCAGATCTTCCTTCTCAACATAACCTTGCGTTGTCAACAGCTTCAGGTCCTCTCTGCTAGGAACCTCTAGACAAATACTAAGGGAACTGCTGGTCTTGAGAAGGCAAAGGAAACTACTCATTTAGCTTCCTCCATAAGGCCATGACCAGGATGTGGACTAGGCATTGCCACTCACTCCACCCACACACTGCAGCCATAACTGCAAAGTAGAGACCCAATCTCGATTGTTGATTCCTCATGTGCGGTTGGGATGGAGATTACACATATGTATCTGTGGCTCTTCCTGTTCAGCCAATGGCATCATGCATATGATCTATTGAGAGGCTGTGATCAGCAGTCCACGTGACATTCAATGTCACACCAGCTTAGCTTAGGACTATATTAGAACTTAGTTGTATGTATATCAATCTCAGCCATTTAAACAACTCCAACCTCCATATCTTTCTCCAAGAGCATCATAATCTTCAAATCTAAACCATTGATTCCTCATCATATAATCTACTTTCTAATTAAAGATGGTGCCAAAGCTATATGGTTTGACCACTGAATAAAATACCTCAAAAGGCATGTACTTAGGGATCTTAATCACAATATTAACCTCAATCAACCATGAAGCTTTACCCAAACACTTGGGATTCTCACTGAGGTGAGGGTTTCAATTTGGACGTCACATAGATTAAGTTTTAGAAAATTCGAGGACGTCAAAATTTAACTCTGGAAATCAAAAGTTTTGGTTAATTGCACGTTTTTCGCTGATAACAACAGTTATCAGGTGCTGGGTAGTATTTGGCGTCGCCCGACTTTTTTATTTCATAAATCGCTTCTTTACGCGCTTTTATATGATGTATTTTATCATCTGATCAATGTGGTTTGGACCAGTGAAATTACATGGTTAATCGGAGTCTAAATTGCTCTAAATCTCTAAAACCCTACCTTTCTTGCTCCTTATGCTTAGGGTTTGCTCATTTAATGAAGAAAGGTGTTAGATGGACAAATTCATAGCTTATTCTTGGATTTTCTACCTTACCTGCTCGAGATTTCTTCTATGTGGCATTTCATCTTCTTATTAGAGGCAAGTTTTATAACTTGGTCCACGTTTATTGCTTACCATAAGCTTTCTAGATCATGGTCTTCCTTGAAAATGATGATTCATGCACTAAAAAGCTATGCTTGACTTGGATTTTGATTTTTATAATGTTCCCTATTCTGATTTTAGTTCTAGATGAACATGTGACCCGATGATGGTACCATTACAACAACCCTATAGTGTTGTCTTCGCAACAACTCATGGTCATGATCAAGGGTGTCAAATGATGGTGACAACCTATGTTCACCCCCTTAGGTCAGGTTTTGGATCAATTAGAAGTTTAATGATCAACCATTAAGTACCCTACTGATGTTATCAATCAATGTTGACATTAGCTTAATATTTGATGTTGATTAATGATTTAGTGTTTATCAAACAACCTATGTTGACTTAATGGTCACTAATGATGGTGGATCAGGTCTCTACAACCTATGGTGAGTCAAGCATTGTAGCTTTATCATCAATTAAGCCTTAGGTCAATGGTTTCTTGGGTCACTTGATGCAATGGTCATACCTATACTGTAATTGATGGTTTTAACATGTGAACTTGACCCAATGGTCGAGATCTACTGTTTGTTCCTCCATTAAGGTGGAATGATGGCTAATGTAATATGTTGGTCCTAATAATGTGATTTATATGGTTTCCTTTATATGATCAACTTAAGGAGCTTAATTGTTGACAATGGATGGCTTGTTTTAACTGAATAGTCAATTGTGGGTTTTACCCTACTATCAAAGGAACTTTTTGTATCGATTATCAAGGGATGTCTAGGGTTAGATGGTGAATCTTTCTAGAGCACAAATCAAGGACTTTGTAGGTGGTTTATCCAAGGTGTTTACTTATGTAAACAACCAATAGTCTTACCTTTTAAACATCCAATGGTTCTGGGTGACATTGTGATATGGTGATATCGGTTGAATGATGATGGAACAAATGGAGGGTTACCCTTAATATGTTAGTCTTACCTATTCACTCATATGAATAGAAGGGATGATAACCATATTGTGTTGATATGTAACCCTAATTAGGTATAGCTTGTTATACCTAGCTTTAATATAACTAAATGATGGTAATTGGGTATGAATAGTCCTTGAATGACTAATACAATCATGGAGTACTCTATTATTGTTGAAACCCTAGTATGCTATAACCTGATGGTTATGCCTTGATTTATGTGTGGGTTCATACTTGAGAAAAGTAGGGAATGTGATAGTGATGCTTCACCTTATGCATCCATTATCCAATGGGGATGCCATGAGTTAGGATTTGGGTATAAGTGTTGATTAATAACATTAATATGATTTATCTTGTTGAACCTAACTCTAATGCAAATAGATAAAGATGAGTATTCATGTTTAACATTCTTATATGATGTAATGATGGTAGAATAACCTCCTTAATATGATCATAACCTTAATATGTTAACTGTTGGTTATCATAGCCACATGGTTGATACTTTCTTATGCTAAACATGTGCATCATGAATATGATGAGTGTTAATCATATCTATATTCCTTGCATGTTGATGTAATAAAGGAATGTTCTTAATGTTAATATAACCCTGCTATGATTGATTATGAATATCTCCTAGCTCATTAATGCAATATTGTGTTGATCCAGTGTGTTATATGTAAGTAATGTTGTTAAGCCTTATTATAAGGCATGCAAAAATAATGATGATCTTGTAGGGAAAAATATGATGGTCTTAATGACCTTTGGGCTTGGTTGAGCCCTGAATGAGGTGTAATCCTATTATGTTGATAAGTGTTGATACCCGGTGATATTGTGAAAAGGATTTATATCTTGTGATAGTATGACGACTAGTGTGGTCTCGTGAATGGCAAGTGAATAGTACCATGTGATGATGAGATGAGAAATTATGTTTCACACATTTTATATCTTTTCAAGTTTTGATATTTATATGATTGCTAGAAGTGAATTAGGGTTTGTATGTCCACTTGTTTGATGCAACCTTAATTCACCCAATTGGCATAACTAATCAAGTACAACTCTAATCATGTAGTGCCCTGTGCCGTAGAACCATCTTCAGTGTCAGAACTTGCTGGATGGTGAAATGAGTATTCCTAAGGGAAACTCAGAGCGCATACTATTGAGTATACATGGGTGGCAGGTTGAGGATATATCCTTGTCATCCACAATTCAGATTGTAGAGGTTGGCTATGGTCATGCCTCATACATCTGATGTGATTGAGAACGGTTGTGGTCATGTCTCGGTGATTATAACATGATGTGATTAGAGGACAACTGTGGTTGTACCTCAGTGATTGGGTTTGTATACCCTAGTTTCTAGTGTCGTGACCTGTACCAAGGTCGTACTAGTGGTTTTCAGCTTGACTATATGTCATTTTGGTGGCAGCTTTGACTGATATGTCACTGCCTTTTTACTCATACTGACCGAGGGGAAGAGATCTTAGGATACTGACACTCCTAGATCTTGTACGGAATCGAATAGCCCCTCGCATGGGTTAGTTGGACTTTGAATGGTACGATTCAAATTCCCCAGGGCATAATAAAAGATGTAATACAACCATGTAATATATTTGTTTAGGGTTATACACAATGTTTCACATTGGATGATAACCCTTGTTTGTTCTCTTTACATAAATATGATGCTTAGTGCAATTAAGAGATAGTAGATATACTTATGTTGTTGATATGCTTAAGATTGTAGATGCATACATACAGTACCCATGATTATGTTGATAACTATACTGCTACTGCTGATTATAATCATGATGCTAGATATCTCATGTTGTTAGTTATGTTTAGCATGCTAGCTATGCCTTTGTAACTAGAGATGCATATACTCCTAATCATGCTTATCTAGGTAGTTGTGCTTATGTTGTTAGCTCTTCTTATAATGTTGATATGATCAACCAATTAGACATGCTCATGTTGTTAGCTATGCTATGTTACTAGACTTGCTCATGAGCCTAGAACTGCATATGCTACTGAATTGCTTATATTGTCAAAAAGATAAAGGATGATAGTCTGGCTAATGATGATAGTTATTATCTGCTCCTTTATGTATTTTGTTAATCATCAGTACTGTTGATCTTATTGGTTATATCTGATTAAACTGCCTAACTGTTTATTTACTTGAAAATGTTGTAATCAATAAATGTTGTTGGAGGTTATATCTCTTGCTGGGACATGGGTCTCACCCTTGTGGTTTGCCACACTTTTTTAGGTAATCGGAAGTGACGAAAACAAACATGTGGCAGCAAAGAGGAGTTATAGTAATGAATCTTTGAGAAAGTTGTTAGATGTCTAGTGTGTCCTAGAGTCATCCATGTACTCTCAGGTCCAGGCGGGAAAAGTTTTTATATGGTGTTTCAAACAAATCAAACTTTTGTTAGCATGTTATTGTGTGTTTGTGTGGCATATATGAATATTGTTCTCCTGTGTATATATGTTGTGGCTAAGGAAATAGTACAATTTGTATCAAATTCTTGGCATAGTATGGATATAAGAAACATGTTGGGGTCTGATGCAAATGTTTTTGAGAAGGTGCTAACGTTAAAATCAATTTTAATTTACCCATATTTTTTGGTATGTGATTAATTAGTTATTAATTGTGTTTTATGTTTTGAGTAATCTCGTTTAGTGTAACGGGTCTTGACAGTTTGATATCAGAGCTTTAGGTTCACTGAGTCTACATGGACACTAGGACTTAAGACTAGGATGATTTCTAAGTTAGGAATGTGACACAAAAACATGGTGCATACTGCCTAATCTCAGTGCTTGGATGCCCTGTCTAGGTATTCAATTATTGAAGAAAGGTAAGTATGGAACTCTTAGATTGTTATCTTTTTTATTACTCTGATCAAGTATTCATTTTAAGACAATCTAAAGAGCATAACAAATAAGAAATCATGGTGTGAATATCTCAATCCTACCTTAAAGAGGATGAAAATTGCATCATTATCTATCAAAACCTGAATGTTTGGTAGCTATAAGAGAAAGATACAACACCATGAAATCTAATATGAATACAAATTAGAAAAAGCGGAGTTCTTGAAGATGTGATTCAAGAAGATAATAAAGTAAAAGACAGATAAGTCTATGCTTATAAAGTGAATCAAGGTATGAAATCCACATAAGATAGAGAGAACTCCTCTAACAAGTACAAAATGAGAAGATGAATGGGAACAATGACAAAGAAATAAGGTAGAACCTAAGTTAATCTCAGACCAACCTATGTATGTAAGAAAGTGTTAATGAAAAATTAGCATGGCATGTGAAAGAAATTACGGGAGATGATCCCAATTTAATGAAGAAAATGTGGAATATGATGATTTACCTGTCGATAAGTGGTCGAAAAACATAATAAAATAAGAGAACATACACTAGTGGGTAAATAGTCATCAAGGAAGGAGTAATGAGATATGTTAATCATGATGATTCCTATGCTAATGGCAAGGAACCAAAAATGAAAAAGGTGAAATGATACATAAGAAGTTGTAATATGCATAATGAAAATAGAATTGGTTACCTTTTTGCTAGTGACCCCTGAACAATGTTGCTATGATGTGGGAAGTGTGTTTCACTTCGTGCCTTTCCTTTCTAGGGCACATATTTCAAGTGGATCATTGCCACTTGGTATGTGTGGATTCATTCTAAACATGAGGATGGATATCTTACTATAGAATAAGGTTGTTTGGACTATGGTTCCACGATCATAAAGATTGTGATGATTTTGCTTTTAAGCCTTCCAATAATTAGGAAGACTCCTTTTATATGTCTTGATATTTTTTATGTTGGTAAAAGTAGATGAGATAAGGATGTGAGTTCCTTATAGCGCATGAGGTGGATACCAAGGTAATGAATCCTAGTATCCAAGATGTATCAATAATATGAGAAATATGTGAAGGTTGGAGATGTTTGTTAAATGAACATTCCAAGTTGATAATGATCCTATAAATGTTGTTTGTAAGGAAAAACAAAAGTGATTCTATAGAGTTGTGTATGGTTTACTGATAGTTGGGAAAGACTACTATCAAGGATAGATGTTTTGTTGGTTAATAAATATGTGATACCATGTTCCTTTAAGATAAACCGATGATCAAATATCAATACATAAGAGTTAGATTGGATGACATAATTCACATGACCATGATGAGTTTAGAGTTATGTCCTTTAGACTAACCAATGTATCAATAGAATTTTTGAATAGGAGGAACAAAGTGTTCCCGTCATGTCATACAAGTTATATAAAGCTTTAAATGATGACATGTCAAAGTATTTCAAATATGGTCATATATATGATCGATATTTCTTCAAAAACCTTAGGGTTGTTGAAGCAGCAATAGCTATGAGACAAGTTGAACAAGAGTGAGATGGGGTTGATTAAGTGTCTTTGTGGGATCATGATATGTCTTCTAAGTAGGTTGTGTAAATCATAGTAAGGTGAAGATAGTGTTGTTGTTTCACCCCTAACAAGGTTGACTAGGAATGATGTTTCCTTGTATGGAAGGACAGCTGCCAGCGTCAGCATTTCTTTTGATGCTGAATAAGAACTGACAAGAGTTCTAGTGTTAGTGTATAAAAAAAGGATGGATACGTTGCTTCTTTTTTATGCTTCAAGGAATGGTATGGGACACATGGCATGATTGGTAAAAAGCTAGCAAGTATGACTTTTGAGTAATGTGTTGATACAATAGATATAATTTTAGGATGATAGCTAGAATTTAAAGTTGAACATTACTATTAGTTGTACAGGTGGCACAACAAGTTTCTATGTTCCATATTTGCAAATGTCTTCTTATGTGGGGGTTTTTGTGCTGACCCAAGATGAGATATGTATGAATGATGTGACATCACCATGATATGCAAGTAACCATGTGAAGGTAATAGGATGAGGTGCAGAGGAAGTACACATATTTGTTTACCTTAGATTTTGGGGGTAAAATCCATGTTAGGGGTTTATAGTTGTAAGGCCCCTAAACTTAACGAGTTGAATGAGCTTAATTATCATAATTGAATTCTTATAACCCTAATATAACCTTGTGATATGCTTTGAAATCATAATACAAGCTAATTGGCATGTTTTATGCCTTGAGGCTGTAGAGGATCTCGTTCTTGAAAAGTTGCAAAAGAAAATGCTTGATTTGGACCTATGAGGCGAAAGTTATGACTTTTTCAATTTCCAGTGTCAAATTTGCAATTTTTCCAAGTTTTTTGCTGTATAATCCTTTTTCCTTTTCGTTTCCCTTATCTGCTTCTACGAGCACCGCTTGAGAAGTACTGTTGTTGCATGATCTACAGTAGAGAGAGGGCGCTGGGGTGATTCCCTTAGCTCCGTTCCAGCGATCTCTTCTCCTTCTTCCCTTCCTTCTTCCTTTCTTCCTCTTCCCTTCTTCTACTCTTCCTCCCCTACCCGCCTAGCCACCTACAGCCTTGCTGCTTAGCTTGGGCGGCCATCCTGCAGCTAGCTGCTGTGTACGGCCAGCAGCCAGGAGCATGTTTGGGGAGGCCAACACCAAGAAATGGTGCCATGAAGTTCGGTTTTGAGGTTTTAGTAGGAATCTGAAACCCTAGCCTTGATTCAGTTCTCAATAGAGCCCTTCCATCAATCTGAGCTTAGGCGTAAGTTGTTGTTGCAGCTAGACCGTGAACAGAGCAAATTCAAAGGGTGAAGACAACCCAAAAATCACCCAGAAACAGGCTCTGGATGCATTTCCGGATGAATTCGGTCATCCCGAACCACTGTGAGTAGAATTTCACTCACTATGTAAGATTTAACACTGGAAATCGGAAATTTTTGGTTAATTGTGCATTTTTCACTGATAACATCAGTTATCAGGAGCTGGGTAGTATTTGGCGTTGCCCGACTTTTTATTTCATAAATCGCTTCTTTACGTTTTTATATTATCTAGTTTATCATCTGATCAGTGTGGTTTGGACCAGTGGAATTGCATGGTTAATCAGAGTCTAAATTTCTCTAAAGCTCTAAATCCCTACCTTTCTTGCTCCTTATGCTCAGGGTTTGCTCATTTGATGAAGAAAGATGCTAGATGGATGAATTCATAGCTTATTCTTGGATTTTCTACCTTACCTGCTCGAGATTTCTTTTGTGTGTCATTTCATCTTCTTATTAGAGGCAAGTTTTATAACTTGGTCCACATTTATTGCTTACCATAAGCTTTCTAGATCATGTTCTTGCTTGAAAATGATGATGCATGCACTAAAAAGCTATGCTTGACTTGGATTTCAATTTTTATAATGTTCCCTGTTCTGATTTTAGTTCTAGATGAACATGTGATCATGTGTACATTATTATATTTTAACTTGGATTAGGTTGGTTTGACAACCTATGGTGCTAAGCACCTATCAAACAATGGTCAATTTCAGGGTTTAAAGCTGATTTCTTCTATAAACCATGACCCAATGATGGTACCATTGCAACAACCCTATGGTGTTGTCTTCATAGCAACTCATGGTCATGATCAAGGGTGTCAAATGATGGTGACAACCTATGTTCTCCCCCTTAGGTCAGGTTTTGGATCGATTAGAAGTTTAATGTTCAACCATTTAGTACCCTACTAATGTTATCAATCAATGTTGACTGTAGCTTAATATTTGATGTTGATTAATGATTTAGTGTTGATCTAACAACCTATGGTGACTTAATGGTCACTAATGATGGTAGATCGGGTCTCTACAACCTATGGTGAGTCAAGCATTGTAGTTTTAGCATCAATTAAGCCTTAGGTCAATGGTTTTTTGGGTCACTTGATGCAATGGTCAGACTTATACTGTAATTGATGGTTTTAACATGTGAACTTGACCCAATGGTCGAGATCTACTATTTATTCCTCCATTAAGGTGGAATGATGACTAATGTAATATGTTGGTCTGAATAATGAGATTTTTTTTTATAAAGTCGGGAGGTGCTTTTATTCATCCTACCCTCCCCGTGTAGGCAAAATCACCAAAATTTACAGCTCCTGCTCATATAGGACGCAGGTGTATTCCCACCAACAAAACCCTATCACCAAAACATATACAAGCAACCCTACTAAGACCTCAAGATCCAAAACCGGACAAACCCTCAAGCTGACCCTTTATCCACCTGAATGTATGGTATGTTTTGCCTCTCCATCGACAACATGCCTCTAATTCTCTGCGGAAGATTTTCAGAAATGGAACTAATGAAAATATCCTCCATGTGTGTACCCCAAACTCCCAGCTCCCTCGGGATTGAGTTGATCACTTTGTGTACCAAGGAGCCACTGATCGCATCCTCGATGAGCTTTCTTCTCAATTCCCTGATCAACAGAACAGCCCTCCACGGCACTTCAGCGTTCCCCCACAAAATGTCGAAGGTGCGTTGATCGTCAATCTCAATGGAAGCAAGCTTTAAAAACTTATCTTCTACAATCTCGAGCCCGACAATGCATGCCTGTATATAGGCTAAATGAAAAACATCTGCCTGTAACCACATTCTGAATGCCACCAGAACCTGTCCCCTTCTGTTTCTTACCAACCCAGCTGCCCATCTGCGGGAATTGCCCTCCGGATCAGTTGATCTCCCAACCGTGACGTTCATCTTGATATTATTTATGTCTGGCGGGTTCCAGCAAATAATCTTGATCTGTCTAATATGCCAACTAGGCTCCTTCAACCTGTATGTGGCTAAGGCCTGATAAAACTCAGGTTGTTCTTTGATTACGAAGCTCCTCTTTTGCATCATACCATTCAGTCTCATGATCATGTATTCCCATTCAATGTCTAGGTTCTTCCTGACATTCTCAAACCTGACCGAACATCGTATCCTCCAGATACTCTCAACAATGAGCACAGCCAACCTGCTTCCCATCCATTTTCTAACTGAGAGTGCGTTAATATATCCACAGCAAGATAACAAGGACACGAAGTCATGAGAAGCAGGCTCCTGTATCAGCTTAGCGTATCTCTCCCAAAAGGTCTTGGCTATTTGGCTCTCAAACACCAGGTGATTTACATTCTCCGAAACTAGATCCTCACAGCAGGAGCATTGTGAAGCAATCTGAATGTTACATCTAATTATGTTATCATCTGTTGGAACAGCTCGGTTCACCATCTTCCATATAATAGCACTAGCTCGTGGACAATCCAACTACCAAAGTTTGGCTAGGTCGACAAAACATGCACTGGGGGGAGTATATAGCAGCTTTTTTACCGATTTGATATCAAACTGACCATTCTCCGTCATCGTCCATATGATTCTATCTTTTTCTTCAGAAAGGAACAGACCTGCTCTCTTGATGGTCTCCAGACCCTCCGCATAGGGCTGTAAATGGGTACGAGTATACCCATGTACCTGCAAAACCGTACCCGTCAAAACCCGTCATGGGTCCAGTTTTCTAGACCCGCGTACCCGCATACCCGTATTGTCACGGTTCCAATAATGGGTATAGCTGTACCCATACCCGCTAACCCGTGTACCCGCCTTAGTAAATAAATAAATATATATTTTATATACACATGTATATTTGTCAGAATCTATGGTCAAAAGACCACCTAGACATCATCTAACGGTCAATGTGCCTCTGCTTTCAGATTAGTTTGTTCTTCTAAACATTTACCCTGTCTCGGTTACTCGGTAACTCGATTCATATTTTCACAGTTCTCCACTCTCTCTGGTGTCAACGGCGACGGCTACACAAGATAGGGTTTCTGGGTTAGACGCAGCCGCTCAACGCTTGGTCTAGGGTTGCCACTCTCAAGTCCCAACCGATCCAGAGCATCGTCGGGCCATCGTGTTCTCTGCTCTCACATTTATCTTCTCTGATCTTGCGGCTCGCTGCCTCCAACCTCCGGCTCAGCAGCCTAGGACCTCGACTCCATCATCCTGGTGGCCAGTCTCCCTCCGTCTGGTCCGGTCGACCACGCCTTGATTCCGGCCGACTATCCTTCGGCTTCTAGCACTCCGGTGGGCAGCTGCAACTGGTCCATCAACATCAGCCAGCAAAGCCGCCCCTGCAACCCTACCAACGCCGACATGAGCTCCAGAGTCTAGGCCGACCAGCTCCAGAGTCCAGCGCACCCATGTTTGCCCACGTTGTCGAGTCCCCTACGACCGCCCAAGACTCAACTCTTGCTCAATCTGACGCTCAGATTCCACACATTGTTACTCTAGACGGGCATCCAACTCTTGCGGTCTTGCCTCCAGCCCCGGCACGCCGAATCAGACACCCACCGGAAATGCCACCCATGACACTAACAACACCTAGCCACCAGTGACGGTGCCCAACTGCCTCCGGATTCATCCGTCAATGAAAGCACAGAAGTCCCGCTACTGTCCCAGATCCTTCCGGCATCTAGTGCTTCCTGAGTAAAACCCAAAGTTCCAAAAAGGTCACTCCTTTAATTTATTTTGTCTCTGATTGTAGTTGATACTATCTTTTGCTTCTTGTTTCTTGTATATCATATGGTTTCGAATGCTGTAAGGTTCAAGTTTCAATGAGATGTATGTTATCTTTGTGTGACGATCCAGTAACAAAATACTACTGAAGCAATGAAACATCATTTTTTTGATTAAACAATGGACATGATTTATTTATGACAGATACACAAACAATGATAACAGATGAACATATTAAATATAATTTTCATATAACCATGACACTTTTGGTATTTTAGAATATCACAATCTATGTAGAACCGTATACCCGTGGACCCGCACCTTATACCCTCATGATATGCGGGTCCGGGTATGGTGCGAGTCTGATTTTTATTAATACGGGTCCAGACCCGTACCCGTACTCGTAAAATTAAGTGGGTATGGTTCTGGGTATGATCATACCCGCACCATACCCGCACCGTTTATAGCCCTACCTCCACATCAATAATCATGTTTAACGCCTGCCAGTCCCATCCATTATCGTCATCCCAGAAATCTTTAACTAAGAAGTTCATGTTCCTGTTCGGTCTGTGAAGTGCATGATCAAACATCCTCCGTTCGCACCAGAGCATGTCCCAGAAGTGGATCTCGCCCTTCCCTATGATCCATCTGCATCTAGGATAGATGGATGGAAATAAATCCCAAATTTGCTTCCATTGGAAGGAGGCCGTCGCACCCTTCTTCAACATAGGAGGGTATAAACCAGAGTTATTCCTGGTTTGCGATGAGTATTTCTTCCTGCAAAAGGTAGCCCATACAGAATCTCATGTAATCATCTCCCAGCACGCTTTAGCGATGAAAGCTTTGTTAATTAGCTATAGGGAATGAAATCCCAATCCTCCAGAATTTGTGGGAGCTGAAACCCTATTCCAGGCCACCCATGCACGTCTGGTATGGTTGTCTCTATCAGCCCATAGAAAATGAGACATTATCTTCTCCAAGTTATTACATATGGTAGAAGGAATCCCGACCGCCGACGCCGTGTGTATCACGGTGCTTGCTAGAACATGTTTGATCAACAACTTTCTTCCGGCAAACGAAAGCATTCACGCCTTCCAGGTTGCTACTCTTTTCTGTATCCTCAGGGTTAGGTACTCGAAGTCTTTCTTCTTCGCCCTCCCTATGGAGATCAGGACTCCAAGATATGTCAACAAATCTGCAATCTGATCGATGCCAATCTCAACGGCAATTCTGCTCCTCACCGATACTTCCGTGCAGCCCAGAATACAGGTTGATTTGTCTCTATTAATCCTTTGTCCAGTCGCCCGTTCATACTCCTGTATCACCTGTCTAGCAATTTCAGTTGAACCATTAGAAGTGGCAAGTAAAAGAACAATGTCATCTGCATACATCAACATAGGGGGTGAAATGGCGGGGCCTCTAGTATAAAAAGCATCTATCACTGCCTCTTCTTGTAGGTAGACCAGCCTTCTAGCGAGCATGTCTTCGAAAATTATGAACAGAGAGGGAGATAACGCATTGCCTTGTTTAAGTCCCTTCCTGATGGGGAAAAAACCTTCCGTGAAATCCCCGATGGATACTGTCGTCCAGGCTTCTTTGAAGAATCTGATACAAAGCTCTATTGTATCCTTAATAAAACCATACCTCCCCATGACCTTCTCCAAAACTGTCCAGGATACCCGATCATATGCTTTCGACATGTCGAGTTTTACAAGCATGTTCTGCTTGTGAGGTCCTTGTTTGATGTCATGAGCTAACTCTTGTAGCAGACGAATATGATGTGATATATCCCTGTTCTTAACAAAAGCCCCTTGATACGGTGATATGATCTTCAGTAGAAACTTTGCCATCCTGTTGTTAATAATTCTAGCTATAATCTTCAGTGCCAAGTTCTCAATAGATATCGAACGAAAGTCCCTATGCAGGTCCACCGGAGAATCATTCTTAGGTAGAAAAACCGTGCGAAAACAGAAAAGACTCCTATGGCAATATTGTCTCCGAAAGAAATCCCCAATCATAGACATGAAATCAGCACTAATACAATTCCACATGTGAGTAAAAAAAGGAAGCGTAAATCCATCTGGTCCTGGAGCTGTATAAGAATCCATCCCTTTCATACAGTCTAGAATCTCCTTCTCCGTCGGTGTTGCAGTAATGGAGAAATTGTCTTCTATAGATATCGAATCCGGAATCACCTGCAAAAAAAGTTCCAGTGTATCATTGTAACATCCCTGACCTGGGTTATGAGTCAACCCTAGGTGTTTTGCCTAAATATGTAATTAAATCTTTGTGATTAACTCTGAGCATGTAATTAAGTTTCTCAGAAACGTATATTTCAGTATTTGCTCCTTTTTATTTAAAGTTGTAGCATTGTTTTGATATATAGGGACCTATGTGCAATTTACCCAGTTGAAAGGGTTAGCTTGCAATTTACACATGATGAGATGTTCCTCTGATGTTGAGACATCATGAGAATCTCTTTGGCAAAGTTTGAGGGATTTCCCAAGCTAGAGCACCAAGGTGCAGCTGTGGAAGCAATCCCAGGGCTTGAAACCCTAATTTGGGGTAAAATGCAATTTACCCAAATAAAGGGATGCAATTTGTAAAGAATGTCATCTAAAGTATCTTTTTAAACTCTTGCCACCATTTAGAGAAGAAATGATGAGGAATTCACCTCAATTGAGTTATCAAGTTAAGAAATAGGCTTTGTGATTGAATAATCAGGGTATATGTGCAATATCCCTTTAAGTATGAACTTTATTATTAGATTGTTCTTCCTTGCCTTCTTTTATATAACTTAAGATAAGGTTTGTCCTTAGAATAAAGAGGAAGGGACGAGCAAGTAATAAAGGAAGGACTTAGTTGGAATTAAGGGAAACTTATGAACTAATGTTGAAAATCCTACCCCATGTATATAAGCTCTCCTTCCCTTAGTTGCAAGGGAACTCACCCTTCGTTCCCTTACTGTTTCATTTCACCAAAGACGACCAAGGATTGCCTTGGAGCTAAGGAGGACGACCAAGGGGTGCAAGGTAGGTTTAAACCCCTCTTCTTGCCTAATTCCATGGTTAAAACTCGAATTCAAGGTCATCTTCATGGCTAACTCTTGAAACCCTACCTTTCTAGCCGTCTCTTTTCATCCTTCCTTGGAGTTTTCACCTTGGCCGACCTGAGGGAACTCAAGGACGCCATTAGAGATTGGAGCTTGAAAGCTTGGAGCTCAAGAAGCAAGCTTTAGGCGGGTTTTATAACTCTAAACCCATGCTTTACTATATGCATCTTTATATGCGTTTTGATGATAGTTCTTAGTGTTTCCCTACTTTTCCCTGCTATTTTGCAAGCAAACCCGTGGGATATCTGTACTATTCTTGAGCTAGAAGATGAAGGCGTGATTTCCAAGAAAAACCCACCACTTTTCTTTTCCTTAAACGGTCCTAACAGTTTGCTCTCTCGGACTCAAGACCGCGAGGTGAGCAAACGGTCTCGATACCGCGACAGGGCAAACGGTCTTAAGACCGTTTGGCCCCGTTGACCGAGCGTGGAACGTATAAGAAATCTGTTCCTAATTATATAGGCTAATTACCCTCAAAATTTGGGAGACTAACTCCAAAGGAATCGGGAGATATGACCTTTTTAAGTCACAACTTTAAATGAATTAATTGCTGATTTTCAAACGGTCTGAAATTGCCTTTTTGGGCAAACGGTCTCAAGACCGTGTAAGGTCGTTGACTAAGCGTTGACCGTATGAGATTACTGTTCAAAATTATGTTAGCTAACAACTCACCAAGTTTGATGGTCTAATTCCAAATGGGCTAAGAGTTGAAGGGTGAATACTAGGGCTAACCCTAGATAAAATCAGTACTGAAATTATGGTGACCTAATTAGGGTTTTTAGGGTTGATTGACCTAAACGGTCTCAAGACCGTTTGGGGGTCACCAAACGGTCTCAAGACCGCGAGGGCAATCAACCAAGACCGTTTGGAGGTCTGGGGTCAAGATTTGTTGACCAATTGAATGTACAATTACATCAAATTACATTGCAATTAAATATTGACATGATCATCAACTCAATGGGTCAGACCTTGATGAATCTGCACTAGAATCCAAAATTTGGATGGGCAAACGGTCTCAAGACCGTTTGGAACTCATCCAAACGGTCTCAAGACCGAGAGGAAAATCACCCAAGACCGTTTGAAGGTCTAGGGTTGAGTAATTTGACCAATTGAGGACCCAATTGCAAATAAGTTATTAATTTAATCAAAATTCTGTTTTGTGGTTCAATCATGGTTCAACCCCTATCCAATCACCTTTGACTTTGATGAAATCTTGGGAAAACGGTCTTAAGACCATGTGGGGTCCACCCACATGACCTCAAGACCGTTTGGGCCAAGTTTGGGCCCAATTGGAGCTCAATTGAAGGGTTCAACCTTGTGTTGATGCACACTGTTGAGTGTTGATGGGTGAACATTGATAGACCCTAATTGAATCAATTTCAACCATAATTGGTTAACCATTATGGGTCAATTGAATGACCAAGTGATCAAGCATAATCTTAATTGACTCAATCCATAAGTGGTCAACATAGATTTGACCTTTTGAGGGCTTCAACATCGGTTGACATCATCGATTGCTTTGTTGATTTTGTTGATGGACCAAGCGGCTGAGACCATGTGAGCCTCGCGGTCTCAAGACCGTGAGAGGGCTCGCGGTCTCAAGACCGTGAGGGGGATCACGGTCTCAAGACCGAGAGGAGGCTCTCGGTCTCAAGACCGTGAAGGGCCTCGCGGTCCTGAGGTCAAAGAAGGGCAAACGGTCTTCATGAACCTCGCGGTCTCAACTCAAATTGGTCTTCGCGGTCTCAACATTAACTTGAACCAATGGAAGGCATCGCGGTCTTGAACCCTTGAAGAGGCTCGCGGTCTTGAAGCCTAAGGGGGCTCACGGTCTTGGAGTTAGAAAGAGGCTCGCGGTCTTGGAGGGTCAAAGTGGGCAAACGGTCAACACTTTCAACCAATCTCAACCCAATTGATGATTAATGATTGAAATCAATCAATGTGATTCAAGGTTGACCTCATTCAATCATTTGATGATGTAAATGGTTCAATGTTGCCCAAATCAAACCCTAATGATAATCTAGGATAGTAAGGGGTTATTTGACTAAGGTTTTTGACCATGATGATGATCAATGGGGTGAATTACCAAAATACCCCTGAAGGGTCAATTAAGTTATACCTTGCTCAATTCAAACCCTAATTACATGAGAATGATGTTTTTAGTCATAATGACTCTATCCAACTTGATCTAGTGTAATGTTACCATCAACCATTAGTATGATGAAAGAGAGAGTACTCTAGAGAGAGAAAGTAACCTAGAGAGAGAAAGTAACTCTAATCACATAATGATGATGTTTTTGGCTATGTTAGCCTATGATGCCTCAATCCAACCTGTTTTAGAGTGATGTTGACATCACCTAACATTATGATGAGAGAGAAAGTACTTCTAGAGAGAGAAAGTACTTCTAGAAAGAGAAAGTACCCTTTTTAAGTGGAAACTCGAGTAAAGTATCTCCAATGCACATAAATGAGCATAATTAGGGTATGATCCACCTGTGTGAGATCATAGAAACCCTAATTATGATAAATGATGAACCTTTAACTAATCCAAGAGTATCGATGAAGATGTTACTCATACATGATGATGTTATGAGTTTAATTCACCTTGATGTGAATAGTAAACCCTAATTCAAGGGTGATGACATGTAATGTGAATAGTAAACCCTAATTCAAGGGTAATGGCATGCTTTTGAGCAATAAACTCTATTTGAATTGAATTAAAGATTTAACTCTTATGACAAGAGTAGGAAGTACATTCCTTATTGTTGTATTACCTTTATCAGATGTATTAACCATGCAGGTTCTGATATGAAGGTAATCATATCCAGGTATGGATGTTGATGTTATATTCATTGAAGGCATGTTGTTAGCCTTATGAATAAGTAAAGTAATCTGACGCCTTGCCAGTAGCATCCTATGCTGATAATGGGCTATGAGAGCCATGAATACCATCAAGGTCATGCCTTAGAGATGACTTGTGATGAGGATAAGGAGAAATAATGATTGATATGAGTTAGGCCTATTACATTTAGTATTCTTCTTTTATAGCTGCTATGCTATTGTTATTGTTTGAAGAACAATGTATGCTGTTAAAGAATACTGAATGTACCTAACTAATCAAGTATAATGTAGAGCCCTGATCATAGATCCATCATTGTCAGAAATTAAGTGATGGTGAAATAGGTTTTCCTCAGGGAACTCCTGGAGCATATACTTTTGAGCATGTGGGGTACATGGATGTGTAGAACCTTACATCCTAGTGTAGGAAAGTGATGTAGATGTGGAATCCATCCATCCTTCACTATAGTTCCATACCGTATCAGTGGTAGGTAAACATGAAACCTCCTGATGACGAAGAAAGCACAGATATTCGTATCAGTGGTAGGTAAATATGAAACCTCCTGATGACGAAGAGAGTACAGAACGCCACTGTGACTCTAGAATAGCGAAGGACCAGTTTACCCTGGTGAGCTATAGTAGTAGAGACACGAGATGTCCTACAAGTGATCCTCTTACTGACTGAGGAAGGTGAAGGTCATGAGAATCCGGCTCTCTTAATGACCTATGTATGATACTGATGCGGCTTCTCAGCGATCAGTTGGAGTATGAGTGGTAAGCCTCATCTCCACAGGGCATAATGTTGTTTGTAAAACATAATCAACCATATAGTATAACTTGTTAGAGATAACTCCAAGTTAGTTGATTGATGTTACATTGCAATAGTGTTTATATTCTCCATATCTCCTAAATGGTTGAGATCTTGTTATACCTGCAACTGTTACAGAATGCTTTGAAGGCTTTACTGTTTAAAATATTCTTTGATGATATAATAAAGCTTCTGGCGAAGAGTTATAACTCTCGCTGGGACAATTATGTATAATTGTCTCACCCCGTAGGCTTCAACTTTTTAGGTGGACGTCGGAGACTAAGGAACCAGCCTACAGGTGATCAGTCTCAGCAGCAGCATCAGGGGCAGCAGTAATCTCAGGTGGAGATTGTCCTGCCCTATGGTGTAGTTAGAGTCAGTCCTATGTGTCCTCTGTACTCTCAGGTCTTGGAGTCTTGTGTTATGTGATCTTGAGATTTTGTATCTTGATGTATATAATTACTCAAGAAGTAATTATCCTGAGATGTAAACAGTTACCTCTCTTTATGAAAGAAGCTTTTATGGATCCAAACTCTTGTCTCGAAAAGTTTTAATTTCCCGTGATGTTTGTCTTCCGCTGATTACCGATTCGCTTCCGCTAAGTTTTAATCGTGTTTATGTCATGGTTTGGAGATCAGAGCCCACAATCATGATCAATCTCCATGTCCTCCTCCTGTATGGATCGAAGCTGGTTCGCTGCTTCTCTAGCTATATCTACAGGATCTTCAATGGTGGACCCGTCTGGTGTGACAATCTGTAGAATCCTTCTTATCTTCCTCCTGTGCTTGACGGTAGTGTGATAGAATCTTGTATTCTGCTCACCTTCTTCCAACCAAGAGATTCTGGCTTTGTCCCTCCACAATGTTTCTTCTTGATCTAGTATCAATTGCATCTCCCGTTCTGCTTGTAGAAAATTGTCTTCATTACTTCTGTTAGGATTTTCATCGAACGCTTGCTTGGTTAAATAAACCACGTCCTCCAAGTCTTTCTTCTTCTGATGAATGTCCCCGAAGACCTCCTTGTTCCATCTCCTTAGCGCTCTCCTCGTCATCTTCAGCTTCTCATAGAACACGAAGGAAGAATGTCCGACCACTTCCGTGGCCCATGCATCCTCGATAATGGCGCGACATCTTGGATCTGGGAGCTAGGCTGACTGGAACACAAAAGGTGAAGGCTGTCTTTGAGTCACCGTCATCTTTGCCCAAGAGATAATCAGGCAGTGATCAGATATGCGGTATCTTGTGAGATGGGAGGAACTGGAAGCCGGATATTCCTCACACCAGGCTGAATTGAAAAAAACTCTATCCAGGCGCTCCCACGTAGTAGGCGTGAGGTATTGCTTGTTCACCCATGTAAACTTACTTCCATCAAAAGGAGCCTCTATCAAGCTCGCATCAGCGATGAAGTTGTTAAAGTCAGACATGTCCACCTGTCCAGGGGGTGTATCACCCCTCTTCTCCTCTACCTTCCGAACAACGTTAAAATCCCCTGCAATATACCATTTAGCATCGCCGATCATAGCTGATAGAATAATAAGAGAGTCCCATAACTCTCTCCTTTTGTATGTATCACAACTAGCGTAAACTCCAGTGATGTAAACGTGTGTCCCCGTCGGTTCAGTGAGGCGGATCATGATGTGTTGCCGATGAATGCAAACAACCCGTGGATCGAATCTACCATCCACGAACATCCAAATCTTGCCTCTTTCTGATTCATTATCAATAGACCAATCTTGTCTGACTATATCTAAGAGCTCCTCCGCCCTTTCTGTGTGGATAAACGACTCCATCAAGCAAATGATCTCCAGTTTGTGTCTTCTACAAAGATTACCCAGCACTCTCTGAGTGGGATTATTCTCCGCTCCTCTTATATTCCAGAACATAGCTTTCCAATTCATTCAAAAACAAACATAAGCCCCTGGCCGTCAAGAACTGGACATCATTCAGTAACTATGTCTTCCCCAGTCACTGAACTCTTCATCGGAAAACCAGCGCTCATCATCTGCTGATCTCCTTCTGATCCTTCTTCTATTTCTCTGCCTATCTTGTTGATCTTCCTGCCTACTGAAATTATGCAAAAGATCTTTCGATGTAAGCCTGGATCTCCCTCTTCTCCTGTCAGGAGCCTCCCTTGGTTCAAAGCTTAGATAGTCCTCCAAGCTTCGATTTCTGAGCGACATCATGTGTCCCTCTTGATTCAACACCATTCTCCTATCCTCCCTGGAATTCTTTCTCTGAGAGTTGTTATCGTTCCCCTCTTCGTCCTCTTCTTGTCTATGGCAATCAAGTCCCTCATCATTCCTCCTCTCCGATCGTTGGGACTGATTAGGGTTGTGCAGCGGGCGTTCTAAAACAGCCTCCAACGGGATGCCAAGCTCCCTACCTTCTTCTATCAAAGAGATCTTCGTGGAGAGCAATTGCCCTCTTGCCACCATCTGTATCTTAACTAATGATCGTCTATGACCATAGTTCAAGTTGATGAATTGTGGGATATCTTCCGCAAAAGCTTCCATCTCAATAAGAACTCCGATGACTTCGTGTTCATGTCTCTTCCATGTGGATACACTCCTCAGATTCCTGAAAGCCGCCGCCATCTTCTCGATAGAGTCTCCATCTCTATAGATAATCAGGATTCCTGTAAACCGAAACTAGAATCTTTCAAGAATCTGGCATGCTTGTCCATTCTCCATTATACTAGCAATAATGGGTTCTCCCCAAGGGTCATGTATGCCTTCCGACGCTGCCTTCTTCGCCTCCTCCACAGAACTGAAGAAAATTACCGCCTTCGTCGGGGCGTATTTGTAGAAATCAATCGCATGAGGCCATCTTCTCTTAATGGGGTTCACCATGTCCTCCCAGTGCACCCTCGGTTGCCACGTTATCTCCACCGCCTTCGATAAAGATGGTGACCTGTTCCTGCGCATCTCATTATCTGGGCCTAGATCGACCCCTATCCTTTTGGCCATATGCTGCGAGCCTCCTCTAGCCGGGATGCCTGCCGGTAGTGGAGGGAAGATCTGCTTGGATGATATGTCGGGTGGTGGTCTGACCACCACAGCGGTGCTGCATCTCCTTGCTACGTGTCCGGGTCTGTGACAACGATAGCATACACGTCAGCGAGTACACTGCGAATGCCAATGTCCTTTGGTCATACAATTATAGCAAGTGTCCTTGGGGATGCCATACACAAAACCCTTCTTCTTATTGCCGTCACTTTCACCAACCACGATGTTCCACAGTGGATATGTGGAGGCACCCCTAGCCGCTTTTGTTGCATCGTCTGCCCTAAGAGCATTAGGGTTTTAATCTTCATTGAGAGGCGGTGCGTTCCCCTAGACTTCCGTCCCTTCCTGCTGGAAAAACCTCCCAAGATCTGGGAGAACGGTCTCCGGATCTACCGCGGACGCCGCCGATTCCGATCTCCTCTGGGCCACCACTCTTTGAGCACGCAGACTGTGCCTGGGAGGAGGATGTTGTAACCATCTGTTGATCGTTGTCGCCGTGTTTGGTATCGTCGGGTTAGGTATCATCAGAGTGCCGCATACGAAGTCCATGTCGACTCCATAGATCAGAGCCACCACCACCGATTATCGCCAATCTTCTACTAGCACCCACCGAGAGAGAGGTTGCCGGTGGGCGAGGTACCACACCCGGACGGTGGCCTCCGGAAGGCAGAGTGCCTAACCGAAGAGTGCGGCGGCACCTCCGCCAAGGGCACGAGCCCTAGGGATCACCCCCGATCGCCTCAGAAGTCACACCCCTTCAGCAGGCACAAAGTCTCGAATAATGAGATTTAGATGGTTTCCTTTATATGATCAACTTAAGGAGCTTAATTGTTGACAATGGATGGCTTGTTTTAACTGAATAGTCGACTGTGGGTTTTACCCTACTCTCAAAGGAACTTTTTGTATCGATTATCAAGGGATGTCTAGGGTTAGATGGTGACGCTTTCTAGAGCACAAATCAAGGACTTTGTAGGTGGTTTATCCAAGGTGTTTACTTATGTAAACAACCAATAGTCTTACCTTTTAAACATCCAATGGTTCTGGGTGACATTGTGATATGGTGATATGGGTTGAATGATGATGGAACAAATGGAGGGTTACCCTTAATAAGTTAGTCTTACCTATTCACTCATATGAATAGAAGGTATGATAACCATATTGTATTGATATGTAACCCTAATTAGGTATAGCTTGTTATACCTAGCTTTAATATAACTAAATGATGGTAATTGGGTATGAATAGTCCTTGAATGACTAATACAATCATGGAGTACTCTATTATTGTCGAAAACCTAGTATGATATAACCTGATGGTTACACCTTGATTTATGTGTGGGTTCATACTTGAGAAAAGTAGGGAATGTGATAGTGATGCTTCACCTTATGCATCCATGATCCAATGGGGATGCCGTGAGTTAGGATTTGGGTATAAGTGTTGATTAGTAACATTAATATGATTTATCTTGTTGAACCTAACTCTAATGCAAATAGATAAAGATGAGTATTCATGTTTAACATTCTTATATGATGGAATGATGGTGAAATAACCTCCTTAATATGATCATAACCTTAATATGTTAATTGTTGGTTATCATAGCCACATGGTTGATACTTTCTTATGCTAAACATGTGCATTATGAATATGATGAGTGTTGATCATATCTATATTCCTTGCATGTTGATGTAATAAAGGAATGTTCTTAATGTTAATATAATGCTACTATGATTGATTATGAATATCTCCTAGCTCATTAATGCAATATTGTGTTGATCCAGTGTGTTATATGTAAGTAATGATATTGAGCCTTGTTATAAGGCATGCAAATATAATGATGATCTTGTAGGGAATAATATGATGGTCTTAATGACCTTTGGGCATGGTTGAGCCCTGAATGAGGTGTAATCCTCTTATGTTGATAAGGGTTGATACACTGTGATATTGTGAAAATGATTTATATCTTATGATAGTATGATGACTAGTGTGGTCTCATGAATGGCAAGTACCATGTGATGATGAGATGAGAAATTATGTTTCACACATTTTATATTTTCGAGTTTTGATATTTATATGATTGCTAGAAGTGAATTAGGGTTTGTATGTCCACTTGTTTGATGCAGCCTTAATACACCCAATTGGCATAACTAATCAAGTGCAACTCTAATCATGTAGTGTCATGTGCCGTAGAACCATCTTCAGTGTTAGAACTTGCTGGATGGTGAAACGAGTATTCCTAAGGGAAACTCGGAGCACATACTGTTGAGTATGCGGGGGTGGAAGGTTGAGGATATATCCTTGTCATCCACAATATAGATTGTAGAGGTTGGCTATGGGCATGCCTCATACATCTGATGTGATTGAGAACGGCTATGATCGTGTCTCAGTGATTATAAAATGATGTGATTAAAGGACAATTGCGGTTGTACCTCAGTGATTGGGTTTGAATATCCTGGTTTCTAGTGTCGAGACCTGTACCAAGGTCAGACTAGTGGTTTTGAACTTGACTATATGTCGTTGTGGTGGTAGCATTGACTGATATGTCACTGCCTTTTTAATCGTACTGACCAAGGGGAAGAGATCTTAGGATATCGACACTCCTAGATCTTGTACAGAACCGAATAACCCTTCGCGTGGGTCAGTTGGACTTTGAATGGTACGATTCAAATTCCCCAGGGCGTAATAAAAGATGTAATACAGCCGTATAACATATTTGTTTAGGGTTATACGCAATGTTTCACATTGGATGATAACCCTTGTTTGTTCTCTTTACATAAAGATGATGTTTAGTGCAATTAAGAGATAATAGATATACTTATGTTGTTGATATGCTTAAGATTGTAGATGCATACATATAGTAGTCATGATTATATTGATAACTATATAGCTACTGCTGATTATAATCATGATGCTGTATATCTCATGTTGTTAGTTATGTTTAGCATGCTAGCTATGCCTTTGTAACTAGAGATGCATATATTGTTAATCATGCTTATCCAGGTAGTTGTGCTTATGTTGTTAGCTCTTCTTATAATGTTGATATGTTCAACCAATTATACATGCTCATGTTGTTAGCTATGCTATGTTACTAGACTTGCTCATGATGCTAGAACTGCATATGCTACTGAATTGCTTATATTGTCAACAAGATAAAGGATGATAGTCTGGCTAATGATGATAGTTATTATCTGCTCCTTTATGTATTTTGTTAATCATCAGTACTGTTGATCTTATTGGTTATATCTGATTAAATTGATTAACTGTTTAATTATTTGAAAATGTTGTAATTAATAAACGTTGTTGGAGGTTATATCTCTTACTGGGACATGGATCTCACCCTTGTGGTTCGCCACACTTTTTTAGGTAATCGGAAGTGAAGAAAACAAACATGTGGCAGCAAAGAGGAGCTATAGTAATGAATCTTTGAGAAAGTTGTTAGATGTCTAGTGTGTCCTAGAGTCGTCCATGTACTCTCAGGTCCGAGCAAGAAAAGTTTATATATGGTGTTTCAAATAAATTGAACTTTTGTTAGCATGTTAATGTGTGTTTGTGTGGCATATATGAATATTGTTCTCCTGTGTATATATGTTGTGGCTTAGGAAATAGAACAATTTGTATCAAATTCTTAGCATAGTATGGATACAAGAAACATGTTGGGGTCTTATGCAAATGTTTCTGAGAAGGTGTTGACGTTGAAATCGGTTTTAATTTACCCATATTTTTGGGTATGTGATTAATTAGTGATTAATTGTGTTTTATGTTTTGAGTAATCTCATTTAGTGTAACGGGTCCTGACAATCTCTATTTCTATTCGATTCCAATTCTTCTAAAGAAATGTAGTGTGTACACTAATTCTCTTAATGTAAGAAACCAGCTTTAGCAAGTGATTGTAGTCCTTGTACTACTATAGAAGAGAAAAATCCGTGTGTAACCTGTTACACCCCCATTCCAATATATCTTCACATGTCGAGTGTTATCTCTCCCTTAGATTATCCCAGAGCCCATTGTCCAGAAAAGTCTGATTAAGCAAGGAATGCGCAAGGACATGGGGACATCCGGGCTATAGGATAATGATAAGGAGTTCAAGATCTAGAACATCTAGGTCCAAGTATTGCTTCTCTTAGAAATCATTAAGAGAAGATCGACTAGAACTGAAGATTAGCGGAAGCAAGGTGGGCAACACAAGTATACAGATTTAATTTTGCTCTCTACAGTACTCAGAGTGTTACAATCTATCTGCTAAAAGCTAGTTTCTTATGCGCCAAAAGACATATAAAGTATGAAGGTACTAAAAATTCTTGGTAAAATAAGTAATAAACATAGACAAAATGATTAAGCCAAGAAAGCATATAACACCCATAAGGGATGTTCGAGTATGTTTTCAAAGCATGGTAACAGAATCAAAAAATTCTGCCAACAAAAAATGGTATCAGAACCAAGAAAAGATCTAAATAAATATGAGAATAAAGTTATATTTGAACAAGATAAGTTAAAATACTTAGATAATAATATAGACGAAGCTTTAGACTTAGACTTTGAAGTAAATATAGAATAGTATGTATAAAAAAACTAGAAGTACAAATACATAAAAATAATTGAAAATTTTCAAAAGATTTAAGAAATGATAGTAGAATTACATAAAACAATGGAATACATATACGAAAAACAAAATACTAAATGCATATAAAAATAAATCTATTTCAAACAAGTGGAAACGATATAAG
This sequence comes from Alisma plantago-aquatica, assembly GCA_963693085.1. Classification (NCBI taxonomy): domain Eukaryota; kingdom Viridiplantae; phylum Streptophyta; class Magnoliopsida; order Alismatales; family Alismataceae; genus Alisma; species Alisma plantago-aquatica. The sequence continues at coordinate 771,502,234 of OY856410.1, forward strand.
CTTATGCCCCCTCTAGATAGAAGAAACGGATGACTTTAAAATTGAACAATTAGAAAACAAATATTTAGAAGATGATGTAGAAGAACTACATAACTTAAGTCAAGAAATTGTTGGACTAACAGAAAAAGTCAAAACTACAAATATAAAACCTATAGAAGGAGAGGCTTCTAGTATCCAAGTAACTATGCTTGTTCCAACAACAGTCCCTAGCGGACAATATAGTAGAAATGAGACTCCAGAACAACAAGGAGCCAAATACTGGTCAGATCCTAGTTTTCAAAGAAAACCTACAGATAGAAATAGATACAAAGGAATAAATTGGGCATCAGACAGAAGACCAAAAGGTATCAAGAGTATATTAGTGCAAATGGAATTTATTTAAACCTAAATTGTATTAGAAATACAGATGAAGCAATAACAAGATGGGAAAAAGCCACATATTTATCGATAACATCACAAAGTTATGACATTGACACAATGATAAGATTTTGTCATTTAACCTTCCAATAAATTATAGCAGATTGGTGGAAAGGATTAACTGACAATGATAAAGAAGCGATAAAAGGAACAACAACCACCTTTGCCCAAGTGGAAGATAATTATGAAAAAAAATTACGTAGAGAATTTCTAGGAGAAACATGAAATACAAACAAAGATATAGAAAAAGAAAAAGAAAAACAAAGATTTACCTTTCTATTATATAATCTAAAGTTTTGTGATATGTGCCTCGTAGATGACTATATATATAAATTTCAGAAATAATTCTATAAAATATATGATAGAACTGACAAACAAAACGTAACGAATAAAGGCCTATTAAATTTATTTTATACAAAGGTACCTGGTCCTTGGGGATTTAAGGCTATGCAATTATACCCTCAATATATAGGACAAAGAGTAGATACATTAGGAGGAAGAATATAATTTTTAAGAATGAAATTAGAAGAATGGTGTGTCAAATCCACATTGAATAGAAAACAAATAAAGTAGTAAAACAAATACTTTGTTGTTCACAATTAACTCACTCAATAATAATAGGATGTGAACCAATGAGATATAATAGAAGAAATAATATAAATTTAAAAAGAAGAAAAGATTTGGTTTTAAACCAAAACCAAAGTAAAAATATTACAGAAGAAAGAGAAACTATAGTAAAAATGCCAAGAACCCAAAAGAATATAAATGTTTTATATGTCAGGAAAAAGGACACTATGTAAACAAGTGCCCGAATAGAGGATCTAGAAAAAATAATCAAAAGTAATTTGAGGAAATAATAGAAGAACTCTCAAATAGAAAAAATATTCAGAAATTTGTTCAAATAATAGATGATGAACAATCTGATGGATCAGTCTATTATTTCTCAGACACAAAATCAGACTGAAGAATATATATATATATATATATATATATATATATATTTGTTGGAGCTTCTTACTTTACACATGTAGAGGGTAACTTTATCTTGCAAATTGTTAATTTTCATCATAAATAGTTACATTTGTAACAACTATAACAAATACACAATTTTATATATATATATGTTGTATTTCTGCCCAATTTTACTTTTTTAGCCATATAGTTACTTTTTTATCAACATAGTTACTTTTTTTCCAGAGAGTTACTTTTCTGATCAAATAGTTACTTTTTGGGTAGGATAGTAGTTAAAATTTAGTCTACTTTCCAGGCAACGAATGAACATCCATAATATATATATATATATATATATATATATATATATATATATATATATATATATATATATATACTCAGATGGGTAACTAACTTTAGTTTCCCGTGTATCTATTTTGTAATAGAAAGGTACCTATTTGTAATGAGACAGACGACATTTGTAATGAGATGACCAAATTTGTAATACAAACACTCACTTTGTATTACAGCGTAAATTGCTTTCAGAAATATCATTTTTATTGTAATTCGACGTGTAATACGAAAGGAGTGTTTGTATTACAAATTTAGTCATCTCATTACAAACGTTGTCTGTCTCATTACAAATAAGTACTTGTAATTTACAAAATAGATCCATGGGTAACTAAAATTAGTTATCCACATGGGTAATCAATTACCGCCCCCCCCCACATATATATATATATATATATATATATATATATATATATATATATATATATATATATATATATATATATATATATATATATATATATGGCCGTTCATTCAATACCAGCGTGGGTAGCCTGGAGTTCACTACCTGACAGCTAAAAAAGTAACTGTTCTGGCCAGAAAAGTAATAATGCTATCAAAAAAGTAACTATGTTGATAAGAAAGTAATTATACGACTAAAAAGTAAATCAGTGCAAAATACACAGTAGATATATATGTAATAATGTTTTGAAATCTGCTGATGCAAACTTAACTATCTATGCATGAAATTTAACAGTTTGCAAGGTAAAGTAACCATCTACATGTCAAAAGTAAGAAACTTGAAAAAAAGTAACCAAAATTGGGGGCGGGTAGCTACCCGAACAAGTATTAAAGATGATCTATATATATATATATATATATATATATATATATGAGACTAATCACACCCAATCCTCACCTACATATTTGTGTATAATTAGAGAGTCCATTTATATATGTTATTAAGTATTTTTGTAATATGGGCCCAAGTATCTCTTGGCCTATTAGGGTTTAGTTTGAGTTTATCGCTTTTCTGTTCTCCTATATATAGGAGCAGGGTTTGTTTTATCAAAAATAATAATTATCCATATTTTATTATATCACATTGGATTAGAGCAGTGATCCAACCACAAACTTAGAAGAGACAAAAACATATTTCTTCAGCCTACGGGCGGCAGCCGTCCTTCCCGACTTAGCCGCCTGTTGGACAACCTCTTGGCCACCACCACCAATTTCTTCCCAGTATAATACTTCTTCTCATTTGATCTCTGTTATCCACTGACCGTAATTTAATCCATCTCCAAACAAGCCCTGGTCACTCGCGAACTCCCCGATCTCCCGCAAACACTTTGATATCCTGTAATACAGTAACATGTTGCCCGACTCTCTTGTGACCCACACCCCCATCCCATCCAGACTCCCAACTTGCATGCCCTTCCGCTAACTGTCCTTGTGGTCGATCACGACTTCTTTCATAGCTTCACGCAGACTTCTGCTATGCTTGTCCCTTGCCTCTTTCAACCACCACCGACGTCGGCCCAGAAATAGACCTCATCGCAGCATCAACAACGACTTTCCCACTGGCGGCCCTCTACATTGGGGACCTCAGTCGTGACTACACCGAAGGAAACCTGATGGACTTCTAGGACCACCAACGCCGCTTGCTACTTATTGCGTATGGTAATGTTCGGCTGTCGAGACCACAGACATAGAACAAGATCGAGGAAGAGGATGTGCTACTTCCGACAAGCAACCACGCTGGGTATTAAAGTGTGCCATCTATCTCCAGTGTGGAACTAGAGATCGTGATCGAAGACCTTGTTGGAAGTGATATTGTAGGTAACAACACTATTCCCGACTTATAGTTCTGAAGTTGCACCTTGTTGGATCTTAGGTGCACTTTTCTTGACTACTGGATTGTTATCTATGCTAGCCTACCTCCAACTCATCCCTCTTATTGGAGGTCACTCTTGCTAGTACAACTTGGATGGATTTTATTTGTCGTGATATTTATTTTATGAAGTTTTTTGCTTAATTGCTCTTCAAAAATCTTTGTAGACCTTTTTTTGGGGGGGGGGGTCACACCCCAAAACCCCACGGTAGTGCTAAGGTATATATATAGGCCAAAAAACCAAAATGACATGTTTGGGTATTTTAATTATCAAAATGGCACAATTCAGAACTTAATTCCCAAAATGGCACGTTTCTGAGACAATACGTCCCCAAAGAGGACTCATTCTTATGGTGGGGCCAATACGTCCCCTCAGATGACGTATTGCTACTTTAAAAAGCAATTCGTCCCCAATGAGGACGTATTGCCTCCAGTAGAGCAATGCGTCCCCAGTGAGGACGTATTGCTTTTTTTTATGATGCCATGTACATTATATACATATATATGTTAAATTGCTAAATGAATATAATCTACATTAACTTATATACAATTACCAATATTTTTGAAATAATACCTGAAGATAATAAAATAATAACATAATATTATATTTATTAATACATAATATTTATAAATGTAGATAAAGTATTTAAAATTAATGGATATAATACTATAATTATATAATAAAGTTTAAATTATAGAAATAAAGCAAATATATACATGTATTTGTTTGTAAACTTAGAAAAAAAAGAAAACTAATATAGCAATCAAAATAAGAAAACACTAAAATAAAAACTAATATGGTAGTATATAAGGCACGTTGGTGCACATAAAATACACACACATACACACACATAGATATATATATATATATATATTAAAGGTATGATACATAATATAAAAAATGTCAACTATATAAAGTAAATATACATGAACAATAACAATTGATAATCAAAATAAAATATATGATACATATGATCATAAACGTGACACATAAAAAATCATAATATATTATGAAGCAATTTTTTATGTTAAAAGTTAATATATTAACATAAGTCATAATAACATAATAATATGTGTAACTTTTTATCTAGTTTATATGCAAATATAATATGATAAAAATCAAATATATTATGGTTATTTATTTAATTTAAATTTATATGTATGATATATTTTAATTTGATTGCTCATTGTTATTGTTCTAGTATATTTTACTATGCATAATTGACATGTTTATATTTTTTGATATTATATTTCGTGGCTTTAATACACACACACACACACACACACATATATATATATATATATATATATATATATATATATATATATATAGGGTATATCTTCGCTACCCGTGCATCAGTTTTGTAATAGGAAGGCATGCATTTGTAATGAGACGGTTCAAATTTGTAATGAGACGATCAAAATTGTAATACAAAGACTCATTTTGTATTACAATTCTGTTATAGTCATAAATATATATTTTACTGTTTCCAGATGGAGAATACAAACATCACGTTGTATTTACAAAACGAGTTTGTCTATTACAATTTGGACCGTCTCATTACAAATGCATACCTTCCTATTACAAAACTGATGCACGGGTAGCGAATCTTAGTTACCCGCACGGGTAGCGAAGATATACCCATATATATATATATATATATATATATATATATATATATATATATATATATATATATATATATATATAGGGTATATCTTCGCTACCCGTGCGGGTAACTAAGATTTCGCTACCCGTGCATCAAATTTGTAATGGGATGACACATATATGTAATGAGACAACCAAATTTGTAAAGAGACGACCAAAATTGTAATACAAAAACTCGTTTTGTATTACAGTGCTGTTACAGTAATAAATATATATTTATTACTGTAACAGCGTTGTAATACAAAATGAGTCTTTGTATTACAATTTCGGTCGTCTCATTACAAATTTGGATTGTCTCATTACAAATGCATACCTTCCCATTACAAAATTGATGCACGGGTAGCGAATCTTAGTTACCCGCACGGGTAGCGAAGATATACCCATATATATATATATATATATATATATATATATATATGGTATATCTTCGCTACCATCAATTTTGTAATGGGATGAAACATATATGTAATAAGACGACCAAATTTGTAATGAGACGACTGAAATTGTAATACAAAAACTCATTTTGTATTACAGCTTTGTTCAATTAATAAATATATATTTATTACTGTAACAACGTTGTAATACAAAACGAGTCTTTGTATTACAATTTCGGTCGTCTCATTACAAATTTGGATTGTCTCATTACAAATGCATACCTTCCCATTACAAAACTGATGCATGGGTAGCGAATCTTAGTTACCCGCACGGGTAGTGAAGATATACCCATATATATATATATATATATATATATATATATATATCAACGTGTGGTATATGTTGTTATATTAGTTTGTTTTTCTTTTTTCTATGTTTACAAATAAATATATACATATATATATATGTAAATATTTGTTTTATTTCTGTAGTTTTAAATATTACTATATAACTTTAGTATTGTATCCATTAATTTTAAATACTTTTATCTACATTTATAAATATTATGTATTAATGAAATATAATATTCTGTTATTATTTTGTTATGTTCAGGTATTATTTAAAATATATAGTTGATTGTATATAAGTTAATGTAGATTATGTTCATTTTGGAATTTAACATATACATGTATATATAACATACATGATATCATAATTAAAAAAAAAATAAAAAAAACAATACATCCTCATTGGGGAGGCATTTCTCTGTTGGAGGCAATGCGTCTCTACTGGGGATGCATTGCTTTCTTAAAGTAGCTATTTGTCTCCTGATGGGACATATTGGTCCCACTAGGAGCAATACGTTCTCTTTGAGGACGTCTTGCCTCAGAAATGTGCTATTTTGAGAATTAAGTTATGAATCGTGCCATATATATATATATATATATATATGCCATTCATTCACTACCCGCATGGGGAACTAACTTTAGTTACTCGTGGATCAATTTTATAATAGAAATGTGCCTATTTGTAATGAGACAATCAACGTTTGTAATGAGATGACCAAATTTATAATACAAATACTCATTTTGTATTACAACGTAAATTTCTGTCATAAATATCATTTTTATTGTAATTAGACGTGCAATGCAAAACGAGTGTTTTATTACAAACTTGATCGTCTCATTACAATTGTTGCATGTCTCATTACAAATAGATACCTACAAAATAGATCAACGGGTAACTAAAGTTAGTTACCCACACAGGTAGTGAATATATATATATATATATATATATATATATAATATTTCAAGGGTGTTCTGTATCTTTGTCCACCCCAACCACTCTTTGTTTCTTTCATGGTTGGTGTGAGGGGGAGAAATAGAGGAGAGAGGAGATGAAGGAGACAAGAGGAAGATTATATTTTGTTGTTTTATATTTTATGGATTTTGATGCACTTGTTGAAGAACTTGTGGACTTCTACTTTTGATGCTTACTACTATATGCTTCTTGGAGTATTTACTATATGGAGCTTCATGTCTATTGATTACTTTTTCAAGCTACTGTCTTCTATCTGGCTATGTCGACACTACTTTCTACTTTTTGTCTGTGCTTTATTTGCACATGGACATTGTCCATGCTTTGTGCATGTTGACTATTTACTTGTTTGTGCTTTCTTTGCACGTTGATTACTATTGTGACTATGAACCATTACTCTCTGGCATTTTCTACTGTGAACCAACACTCTATGGACTGTGATGATAATGCTTGTGATGAAGACTTTGATGCCTTGTTGCCGTATAAACTGCTCGAGATGCCACATACCTTTAATCAAGAAGCTTCTGCTATCTTTGCAACCTAGACCTGCAACTTGCAACATACTTCAATTTTAAATTTGGTGTGCTTGCATATATTCTTTGGATTATCTACTTGAGGGGGAGTGTCTCAGTGATGTGTGTTTTACTTGTATGAGCTTAGTTTATCTTTTTATTATATTTTTTAGTTTGACTCTATGTTTGTAAGCTGATTTGGGACTCTCTAAACTTCAGCTTGAGGGGGAGTATTACAGAGTCTGTTTATTTATATTATTAAGTGTCTTTGTAATATACTCTCAAGTATCTCTTGGCCCATTAGAGTTTAGTTTGAGTCTATATGATTCCCTACTTTTTTATATATAGGAGCAAGGTTGTCTCTTATCAATATATTGTGTAGTCATATTTTACTCTCTGACATGTATCCTCCCACAAAAGTTTGGAAGCAAACCTTCCTCCCCTCAACATGTCAATATCATTTCTCGTTCCATGACACTCTAGAGTTTTTCTCATGGCATGATGCTCTCCGACCCAACAATAGAGAGCAGACCAGGAGCAGGCTAGTTCAAGCTACATGAACCTTACTGTTCTGACCTTCTATGGGAAGCGGTCGGCACAACCAAAGGTTGGGCTTGCAACACTCTAGTATGGTGTCAGTCGATGTCCATGTGAGTTGTGCAGACTGTCATGCAAGACGGTGGAAGGGGAAGCTTGGAGAAGGTGTATGCTCGTGATGAAGCTAGGTTTCAGAATTCACCCTCCCTTCGGAAAACCCTTGCAGAGTGGTGTCTATGGTCATAGGATTAGATGAAAGAAACCATGGCTCATTAGACAAGGAGCAAGAATAAGAGAGGAGGAGAGCACTTTTGCACTGAGAGAGAGAGAGAGAAGTCAGACTATAGGTCATGTCGATTGATGGAGTCTGAAGGAGGAAGAGGACAAGAAGCATGGAAACCGTTTGGTGTTGTAGTATGGGTGATGAAGGAGTCAAGGAAAAGGAGGCAAGCGAGTCACAATGAGTATTGTCGATGCCTCACTAAAGTAGGCTTTTCGGGGGTGCCCTGACTCCCTATCGACGGGGGAAAGGGAAGGTTGGAAGAGTCCACCGATATGCAGTGGTTCACCCAATTAATGGCTGCTCCAAAGAATAATCAAACCCTTGAACTGTGCCCCAAGTTAACGTGGCACTGGGTTCTTTTGGCATCAACCTATGACAAGTTTCCACGTGCCTATGTTAAAGGTATAAGTTCTTGTTTCATTTAATTCATAGAAATTGCTAGAATTGCCCAAACATGGAAAAATTATATACCAAATTGATCGTGAGTATGATTAGAATCCATATAAAATCATAACATGACCTAGATCTGATTTTAATTCCTAAAGTAGGGATAATACATGATTAAGTGGTGATCATATACATGGAAGCCCTATGTCTACTAATTAAAATGTTGAATTTATTAAATGCTTTCAGTTCGTGCTATAATATGATACTATTGAATGTAATGAGACCCCAAGATAATGATGATGGTAATTATGTATAATTAGGGCTTCTAGTATAATGATCATCAACATGTGTAAGTAGGATTAATAAATCAATCATATAACTTGTGATCTGATCTAATGTTCATTATAACCTAATATGTTCAATATGATGAGAATCCCAATTGGAAGCAATTGGGTAGTGCCTAATGTGATGAGAATCTAATATGTTCAATATGATGAGAATCTATGTCCTTGATACATTATAACCTAATATGTTCAATATGATGAGAATCTATGTCCTTGATACATTTTGGGTAATAATCGTCATGATTGAAGTACCTGAGTAATGTTTTATATAAAATAAAGCAGCTACACTCCATTCATCATCAATGAACCAAAGGTTTAGTACTTCATGCCTGTAGGAAATAGAAAGGAAAGACACATGTCCAAAGGGACTACATAGAAAGCATAAAGGAGATAAGAGTTCTTTTTCCAATTACTACTATAGAATCCCATTGATGTTACATATTATAACATGACTGTTCATAAGTATTAGTACACATCGGATTATCACTTGGCATCATCTAAAAATGTTAAGAAATAAAATATATCAATGCTAAAAATGATGAAGTACCTTAGTCATAATATAACAACTTAAGATTTTGAAACCAAAGATCAAAATTTTCTATGTTATTAATGCACATAATTGAATCTAGGTGTTCATGATGTGAGTATATGATAAATTTGGTAATTAGGGTTTGACTAATATATAAATAGGATTTATAAATCGAAAGAACTTGGGTGTGACGGGATTAGGGTTTGTACCCTTATTCGTTATCCAAACCTGAGACAACCCTAAGCCTAGTTTAAGACATATGTTAGATTAGTATGATGTGTATAGTGAAAATTTAGAGTATACACACATGTAGATTATATTGGTTGATTATGTTGAATGCTTGGATGTTTGCATATATTCTTGAAGTACATGTTGCATGGTTTTTGCATGGAAATGAGGTATGCAGTTATGATTATGAATACTCACTTTATTGACTTCTATTTTTTTTAAGTTTCATGAATGGATTGTAATTAAACTACTTGGTTGTTTATTTACTTCCTCCAAACTATAAGGCCCTATGTGTATCATCTTTTATGAATATAACTTGCTCAAGCCCAAGATGTTGTCTCTTGAGGGTTGGGTGTTTGGAAAGAAGTCATTATAAAGATGACCCCCAACGAGTGAGTACGCCATTGAACTTACCTCCAATGAGTGGGTATGTTTTAGAGATTACCCCCAATGAGTGGGTATGCCATTGAATTTACCCCTAGCGAGTGGGTACACCCATGAGATTACCCTCTGGGAGTGGGTATGCCATCAAAATTACCCCCAGTGTGTGGGTATACCATAGAGATTGAGAAAATATGGGTTGAGAAGTATAATAAAAAAATGCATGTTCGGTCATGTAATAATAATTTCTACTATGGTTGTTTATGTTGTTATACCTACATGCACATATTTTTATGCACTCCGCATACACAGTACAACAATATACTTATATGTGTTTTGGATTGTCGACATTTTAGGATATCGCAATACATAATTCACATGACATGGTGAATCAGATCGAGGTCATTAAAGCTAGATAAAGGAGGATTAGTTATTTCTTCTTCTCATATGTAATAGTTCTTATGTTGAAATTTTATGTAACTCCTTAGAAAAGCACCACTATACATTTTGTAAACAATATTTTTGGTATAATGGAAATTATATACTATGGTTTGTTATTTTCTAAATCCAAATGCTGGAGATTATAGGTAATGACTCTCAATTTTAGGTCCTTTCTTAATTTGAGGACAATGAAAAGTGAGGTCGTTATGATTCATTTATTTGCAAATGCATATTCACCCAATTTTGAATAGACTATCTCAATTTGCTTTTATTCTTGTATTTAGGTTTTTAATTGAAATCTCACTTGTATTGTAGGAATAGACACCACATCTTATCCAATGTTGTCCTTAGGATTCCCTAGATCCATTTCCCCTAGGGATGACAATGGGGGTGGTTATGGGTGACCCATGCCCATTTAACCCACTTCATTTTCGATATGACTCATACCCGCCCCATTAAGAAGGAAAAAATTAATGGGTATCCATAACCACTCAAATGGGTAATGGGCCCACAATATAACCAATATTTAAATTAATGCATAAACCAATCCAATAATGCTATTAACATGTCAAATGCAGGTGAGACATGGTACCCAATAATATTCATATTGACTCAACTTCAACCAATAATCATTTCCTACAAAATTATTAATGAAAATAACATTTAACCAACAAATCAATTTCTATAAGACCCATAATATCATCACTAATAGAGGTGTACATGTAAATCCCAAGTCATGATTTGACAAAGTCTCAGCGTCAATGTTCTCAACTAAACCTAAAATAGAAAGAAATCGATTAACAAATAGACAATACGCATAACTCCAATTACATGTTACAAGACAACTAATTGAGACTGCATTCTTCTCAACGGAAGTAAACTAAAATAGACTCCAATATTTTCCATATCCATCATAAGAACAAGCTCCAATCAAACTCCAATCTTGTGCACATAAGTTGGGTTAGCAGCCAAACCTTTAATGATAATTTCTATCTATGAACATGAGAACCTAATATCAGTAAAAAATATTATTAGATATGGTTAAAAGTTTGAATACATGGACTAAATACAATAACATTTATAAAAAAAATTATATTGTCTCCACACTATCATAAATGTCAAGTTTTATAACCAAAATGAATTTGGTTACCACTAGAATAGGAACATGTCAAGTGGAGCTTTATTTTGGAATTACTTGAATTTCCCACCTTATTGAGTGGTGCATATGATGTGATTTTAAAATTAGTAGGAGGGAATAGCCCCAAAGAATGAACAGCACCCTTAAACAACAAAGTACCAAACATTATTTTTGAAAGAGAGACAAAATTATATATATAATAACATACACATTTCTACACATGTTAAAAATATTGTGATATATAGAAAAATCTAACAGTAGTCAAGTAGCTATAAACAATGATACCCACACTTCTTGATCATTCCCATGTGAAGACAAGATTGTCGATTGATCAAGCAATGTATTAATTGGTGAAAGTTAGGTTACTTTACTATGAGAATTCAAGTTACACATGATATGTGGGTTTCATTATGTTGCCTTGAGGTTGGTGATTACTAATTGTTGTTCTTACCAATTAAGTATACATGAAGTCATTTACATATATCAATTAATAGGGGCAAGTAATGGTATCGAGAAACAAGCATTTTTCTTCATGTGTATAGCACGAGATACAAATGATGCCCTGTACTTCGAAAGTGCTATGTCCACCTCACATTCCCTTCTTTTTGATGGAACCAAGCAACCACAACCATTAGAGGTCTACTAAAGGCTAATCTAAGAGAAGACAACAGGAAGGATGAACAAAATTACATAATGGGGAGGGAAGAAAGTTCACTAGTTCCCCTAGGGTAACATGTGTAGATGTAGGTGGGCAAGGCAAATGGATTATGCGACCACAATTTAGTAGAGGACTTTGTACCCATTGATGTAGGATTCTGAAATAGCTTCTAGCCTGCTACATGTCACCATTGAGTTGATGACTTCCAGAGTGGGGTCATGACTTTGATTTTTTGCCATTTAAAGCCTCTATGTGGGGCATGTTCTCAACGAAGACTGCACAATTAAAGCCACTACCTTCTCAACCCATATCATATTACTGATCTCATCAGTCACCCTCTCAAGCAAGATAGAGTAGATGAGAGCTAGGATTGGAAAAAAAATTGCCAGTGACGGGAGGACAAGACGAGAGACCTACGTCATTTGAGGAGTGTTTTGCAAGGGTGATGGGTCTGATGGGTTTTAATGGGTGGGGCACATTCCACACACTACCCGTTATCACTCGAATATGAGCAGATACCATTAGATCCAATCATATTGGGTGGATCTGGGTTGGGTCTCGATGGGCATGGGTCTAGTGGGTGAAATTGCCGCCCCTAACGTCCCCCATATATGACTACTAGAAGGTAATCTAGGTTCAAATTGATGAAGGATTCTATTTTGATGATTGGGCTATGGCAAGAAGAAGGTTGTTTCACACCCAAAACTAGTCACCTAACTTGCATAGTGATTAGGCTGACCAGTTATGGATACTAAGCTCATAGGAAGATTGAAAACTTGACCTCCTACGAGACTCCCAATCGACCAATGAGAATACTCCCATAGAATGGGGAATCGATGGAAAGAAAGCTAGAGAGTTATCTGTACCGATGCTTGGGGAGCCGAAGGGTCACGTCCTTTGTGGTGATCGGGGGGCGATCCTAGGGTGATCGCGTCCTTGGCGGAACCACCGCCGCCGCCTACTCTATTTTTGGCACTCCGCCTGCCGGAGGCCACCGTCCTTCGTCTCGTCCCTGACCCTCCCACATGACCTTCTGCTGTATGGCTACCAGGTGAGCCTGTCGGGGAGTATGTTCACAGATCGCCGACACCTGAGGCCGCCTCTGCGAATTCCGGTCGGGCTGAGAGCGCAGCGATTCGTCGCCGAGAGAAGAGAAACCATGGCGGCGAATACCGTGGCCTCGGAAGAGATTATCCCTGACATCCAGCTTTTATTGAACCCTGGCAACACTGAGAGCGCTGAACACAAGATGATGATTGACCCTACCCCTGTGGCGCCTGTGATGGGGGTAGGCCAGTCACCCGCCGGATCTGGAAGTCCGCCCACCATGCCTGGTCCTTCGGAGACAGCGATGATGGCCATTGGGACCGCGGAAGCGGAACGGACGGAGACATGTCTGACGGGGGAGAGACCGTTACGACAGTCTTCGCTCGACGCCTCGATGGAGAACCGACCTGAGAACCGTTTGCCAAGGAAGCAACCGTTATATGGCATACCCCATAACGTCTGCTTTAGATGTATGGGGAGTGGTCACTGGCAAGCCCAGTGTAGGAGGAGGAAGGTGTGCTACAAGTGCCGCAAACTGGGACACATTGCTGTAAGATGCCCACAGAGGGTTTCGTCGACAAGAGCACCTGCTATTCGCTCTATGACGCTCTTCCCCTCTCTTCAACCTCTCTACCCGGCATGGGGTGCCCCTCAGCACGTCCCTAAGAGGATCTCGGTGGACTTAGGTCCTGACGATGAGTCGAGAGGGCTGAAGAAGACTACGATGGAGAGAGCGGTCGAGATCTCCTGGACCAGTGATCTAGATTTGAATGAAGTGGCCCCTTACCTCAAGCATTGGTGGCCCTGCGTGACGGACCTGTACCGGTTCGCCAATAGAAAGGCGATCACTTTCTTCTCCTGTGCGGAGGAGGCGAGATCTGAAGTCGGGAAGGGCATACCTTTGCTTCGTGGCCACAAGATAGGGCTGTTTCACTTGGAGGACGGAGAACGGCACATCCTTATGGAGATGTTCTGGTTCTAGCTGATAGATTTACCCATCGTTTGCAGAGATGATTCGTCGATTGCGGCCATGGTTAGGCCCTTTGGGAAGCTTGTGTACATCTCTGATTGGCAGAGGAGGGATGATGATTTATCAGGTATACTGATTAAGGTCGAGGCATTTTGTGAGGACGTTCCTCAGTTCGTTTCCCTTACTTTTGGGTGGAGAAGAACTGCAGTTCAACTTCACATGGTGGCCAGAGGCCCAGTGGGGTCAAGAAATACTCAACTGACGGAGGTTGGTAATGATCTAGGGATACCCCGAGCAGCTTTACAGGGTTTTACGGAGACGTCGGGGCCTCAAGCGCTGGTGGTTGCACCCCCCAGACCGCCGACCCCACCGGAACAGCCAAGAGCTCGAGATGTTTCCCCCGACGGATGCCACTACCAGAGGGATGACCGCTCTCCGAGGAGGATCATCGTCGACAGAGATGGTAACCGAAGATCTTTGGCGCATAATCGACTTGAAGATTTCTTTCCTAGTGACGGCGATAGAGCCAGGAACCGCAGAAGATCGATGACCAGGCGTCCGAGATATGAATCCTGGAGAGATGAGCAGCATGGTCCCCACTCCCACTATGTTAGATACCTGAGCAGGAGAGACCGGTCTAGAAGAAGATCTTCTTATTATGATAGATCCAGTGATGATGAATACTGCTGGGAAGATGAATGGAGGTGCAGTCGCTGAGTTCTTCTCGTGACGGTTGATTGAAAGCGGCCTTTTGTTTTCCATGGACTGTACATCTATTTTCTAGAACATTAGAGGAGCGGCTAATAACCCTACGAGAAGGGTTCTTAGTAGAATCTGTGGGCGGTTTAAACTTGGCACTGTATGTCTTTTTGAGCCTTTTCTTCATGCGGACCAGGCGGAGGAGTTGCTGGACATTGTTCGCCTTGATTGGGCGGTGGACAATCATGGTGATGGAGGGAAAGTTTGGTTCTATGCTGATCTGAGCATGAACCCGATGGTTTTCAGATCACACTCTCAACAAATTACAGTCAGGTTTGGTGTGAGTGAGGATCCCTCTTTTTTCATTACGGCAGTCTATGCCAGCTGTGAAAATGTAAATAGATGTGATCTATGGGAGGAGCTTGTATCGTTGTCTTCTGTTATTGGTGATTCCAAATGGCTTGTTGCTGGAGACTTCAACGTGGTGAGAACAACCCTGGAAGGGGGGGGGAATGCACCGACCTTCCAAGATATGCTGGATTTTAACTCCATGATCTATGATGCCCTACTGAAGGAGGTTCCCTTAGAAGGTAGTCACTTCACGTGGGTCAATAAGCAGGTTCTTACTCCTACAATTTGGGAGAGGCTCGATAGGGTTTTCATGAATGATGCATGGATGGTGGAGCGGCCCACGATGAGATAGATGCACCTTACCAGGTCGAGGGTATCGGATCACTGTCCGGTGATCACGATCCCAGGAGCACAGGACCCGTCTAGAAGAAAAGCACATTTCTCTTTTCAATCAGCTTGGCTGCACGATGAGGAATGTTTACATGTGATTGAGAATTCTTGGGCTGATCAGGTAGTGGGGCACCCTTCTTATATCTTCTACCACAAGCTCAAGAACGTGAGAAAGGCGCTGAAGGCATGGAGTAAGATTAAATTCGGTGATCTCTCCCAGCAGATAAAGGATCTTGAGGATGTGGTCTTCACCACTCAGAATGCCTTTGATGAGAACCCCTCGATAGTCAATGAGTCCAACCTCAGGTTGACAAGGAGGAGTCCTACTGGAAGGAAAGAGCGAGGATTGATTGGCTCCATGATGGGGAAAGAAACACACCATTTTACCATGTTGTGGTTCGTAATAGAAGAAGACGCAGAAGGATTGCCTCTATTGTGACGCAAGACGGGATAGTCATTAATGACCCTGCACAGATTGCGGTGGAGGCGGCGAACCACTTCAAGCAGATGTATAATGAATATACTGCTACCGACACGACGGCGCTGGATTCCTTTCTGAGCGAGATCCCGATGATCATCTCTGCAGAGGATAGTGTTTCGATTGCCGCAGCCCCTCATGAAGATGAGATTAAGGGTACCTTGAAGGATATGGACGCTTCTTCTGCCCCGGGGCCTGATGGTTTCACTGTCCCTTTCTTCAAGACGGTGTGGCATATTATTAGGGTAGATTTCCTTGAGATGGCGAGGTCCTTCTTCATTGGACAGTAATGTCATAGAAGCTTGTTTTGCTGCAGAGTCCTCCTCATTCCCAAGCATGACAACCCACGGAATTTGGCAGAAGATTTTAGGCCGATATCGATTGAGAATGTGGCTCTGCGGATCCTAGCCAGAGTCCTCAGTAACAGAATGTCTCCCATTTTGCTCCAGATATCTCTCATCCACAAGGTGCGTTCATGAAGGGGACTGATATAACCCATCATGTTCGCCTAGCCAAGGAAGTGATGCATGACATCAATCATGGGACTGGATCGCCCAATGCCATGGTGAAGTTCGACATGTCCAGAGCCTACGATAGAATCGATTGGAATGTTATGCATAATGTACTCACTGCCTTTGGTATCCTACCTGATACAGTTGAACTTTGCATGAGTTTTTTCGTGCAATCATGGGCAACTGTCACCATTGGGGAGGAAACGACAAGTTTCTTCTCTTTCTCTAAGGGTCTCAAGCAGAGAAACGCAATTTTGCCGTTTCTCTTCATCATTTATGAAGAGATACTGTGCAGGAAGCTGTTGAGGTTGACTGATAGCCGAGATATCTCCAGATTCAGCACGAGAGGCAATGCTGTAGCACCTCCCTTATTGTTATATGCCGATGATCTCGTGGTCTTGTTCAAGGCGGATCAGCAGTCAGTTCAGGAGGTTTGTAGGACCTTCCAGGCCTATGAGCGAGCCACTGGGCAAAGAATCAATAGAAGAAAATCTGTTTGTGTGGTGGGAGGAGAGAATCACTCTATCACTTGCAACATTGCTGTGGCTTTTGACATTGGAGTGCCTGTAGATTCCTTCATTTATCTAGGAGTTCCTATATCTAAGGGCAGATCCAAACGAACGGATTATGAGTTCCTGATACACAAGATGAACTCGAAGATTGCTACATGGAAATCTAGGCTCCTATCCTTTGCGGGCAGAAGAATGCTGATTGCGCATGTTCTGTCTTCGATCAATGTATACACAACAGCGGCGACAGGCATCCCCGCCGATATTATACAAAGGATTGAGAGCAAGCTTTCAAGCTTCCTATGGGCTGACAGACGTGATCATCAGAGGAGAGCATGGATCGGATGGCGCAGGGTCGCGACACCATTGGACAAAGGAGGATTGGGATTAGTCCCCTTACAGATGATTAATGATGCCTTCTTAGTAAAGGCTTGCTGGGAGGTTCTCACGGGGAGCTCATTGTGGGCTTCTTTCTGTAGAAGTAAGTATTCCAGCATTTTTGAGGGGCGGTCAGGGGCTTACCCTCCTCTATTGAAGATAAGTAACACCCCGTCCCCCTTCTGGAAGCGGGTCTGGAACATGTTCCCAAAGATGTTCCCTTGTTGTACATGGCTGATAGGGAGATGAGATGTTTCCTTTTGGGACGCCTGGTGGTGTGAGGAGAGACTTACTAAGCACGCCATTTTTTCCAGTGACAGGAGACACCCTTTCCTAATTAAAGACTTCTGGCTTGACGACAATGGATGGGACTGGGAGGCCCTCTGGCAGGTGGTTAATGAACGTGGTATAGAGTTGATTAAACAGGCTGGGATCTGGATGTCTGATGAGGAGGATAAACACATCTGGGGGCCTGAGACGAAGGGGAATTTCACCATGAGATCCGCCAAGAAAATTCTGATGGAGGTTCGGTCTGAGGGTCCGACTAACCTAGGAAAGATTTGGCGGCTTGATGCTCCTAAGGCCTGTGTGATCATCTGGAGGCTGGCAAGGGGCGCAACACCTACGGATGATAACGTGAGGTTTAAGTGTGGCATCCCTTTGGCCTCACGATGTAGCTGTTGTGACATACCGCAGGTTGAAGACACTCTCCATCTCCTCTTCTTTGGGCAGATGGCCTCTTCCTTCTGGGTGAAGTTCACTCAGGTCACGGCGAGAGGAGCCCCGATAGATTTTCCTTCACTGGTGGGGTTATGTGACCTTGGACACACTAATGTTTTTGCAGATTGGGTGGCTGGCATGATCGTCGTCAACATCCCTTTGAGTATTTGGAGGTTGAGATGTGCAACTCGCTTCGAAGGAAGATGTCGTGATGTTACCCATGAATGGAATCAGATCATGGACAATATCAACAATAGGATGAAAAAAAGAGGTTCAGATTTGGACCCGATACCTCCATATTTAACAGGCTGCGTGAGGTACACCTTGATGAACCCAAGCTGAGAATGAGGGAGATCAAACTCTTTAGGTGGACGAAGCCTAACCTACACAACCTGAAGATGAATGTGGCGATTGGAAGAAGTCAAGACAGTGAAGGTTTTAACCGGAGATGGGCGGCTAGTATCATCCGTAACCATAACGCTGATATATGCCTTATCTTCCGCGCCTGGCTCAAGACGGATGATTTCTTGCTGGCATATATGCAAGCCTACATTGTTGGCCTAAAATTAGAAGAGACCAGGTGTTGCAGGTCTCATGTATTGAGGTAGACGATGATGTTGTCCATAATATTCTTTGGAATAATGCTCTGGCGCCCTGGAGAATGCAGCCTATCTCCAGAGAGTTAAAGATGGAGCTGCGGAGAGATGATATTATAGGATCGCTGATGCACAAGGTCGTCAACTCGATCCCTAGAGAGATTGGCCGATGGGGCAGTAGAATGACAGACCTTTTTGTTTCCACGGATGCCAAACAGGATTCGTGGTATGGCCACCATGGAAAAGAGGAATACACCTTATGTTGTTCTGTAGTATGTAGACGCCTAGTCTTGGGCTTTTCTTGTGCGGTTGGGGGGAAGATACCCGAGTTATAAGAGCGGGAGTTGTATTTTTGTTGTTTTGCTGATTTAGCCCACAAGAGGGGTGTGGGATGAATAAGAGCGACCCCTGGCTTATATAAAAAAAATACTCCCATAGAAAACTGCCAATTGCCCAATTGGATAACCAAGTCGACTGACCAAGGTTTCTTCATAGACACTTATTAACAACTTGGTAGCTTGAGTCACTCAGTGAGTCGGCAAACTGAGATCTTCCTCACACAAGCCAAAATGTTGAAGTGCCAACCACCAGCCTAACTTATTGCACTAGTTGGCTGACTAGGGTTAGGCCAGTCAGCATGTAAGTTGCCAGTCTCTAGGCTGGCACAGCTTGAACAGATATACATAGAGCACATTCGGGCTATCAATCGAGGGTTTTTGTTGTCCTAGTAACACTCTTATAAAGGGGTTTTGACATGATGGAAAAGGGCAACACTTGTGAGCTCCAGCTAATGAATTTATTAAGCGGAAGCAAAGAACTATGCCATCCTCTTAGAGCCTCACCTACCTGCTATGCTTTCATAGTTGGTGACTTGTTCACTAAAAACCATGGTTTCACCCCTCCTCACCTTCTATGACATGAATTCTTGTCTCCCTCTCTCTCTCACCCTCTCTCTAGTCTTGTATTTACTCTTTTGCTATGAGCGAGTAGTATTTCTTGATAGGCAATGGGGATTAGCCCATCACCCAAATTCTATGATTCACATTATTATATCCAATGATAAGTATATATTATTGTTTTCATTCATTTCTTGTGTGCCTTATGGATTGATCACCCTATATAAATGTTTATTGTAAACCTAGACGTAGAAATCACAAAATTGTGGATTAGAATATCAAATGATGAATGTTGAAACCCATATACAA
Organism: Alisma plantago-aquatica; assembly: GCA_963693085.1. Classification (NCBI taxonomy): domain Eukaryota; kingdom Viridiplantae; phylum Streptophyta; class Magnoliopsida; order Alismatales; family Alismataceae; genus Alisma; species Alisma plantago-aquatica. The sequence goes on from OY856410.1 coordinate 771,522,438, forward strand.
TAACAAAAGGTGTCTTCACGGACGATGGGTTAGTGATCTATAGGTGTCAAGACCTCAAGCCTACATGGAGATCTATCTTGTGAACCTTGTACTATTAGATATAGAATTTATTGACCCCAATATATATAATTTTAATGATGAGGAAAGTAACCTATAGGGTGGAGTACTCAGGCGGAAGTGGTGAAGCCCACTATGCCGCAATGGTATTAATATTGTATCATTTACGTTAATTACTCCCTTTTCAATCGCCCTACAATTTATTCTAATATAAATCAATCAAAAAATCATTCTAAAAATTGATCTCAATTGCATCAGATTTGATATAGTTTCATAAATATGTTGTCTTTAGGATTCATGGTAACACTATGGTACAACATATCTTTCCTCTTAAGGGTGGTGACTATTGTACATAGTTTAAGTAAAACTTTGGGGACTTTTCCGTATGTGAGTTTTCATGGGCAATAATCACATATCGGTGCCATGTCAGAAAAAATGTTACTATCTCCATTAGCTATAAAAATAGATTGGAAGGCTAGATCAACTAAGGTTGCAGGCTCTAAAGGATGTTGTACTAGTTGTTCTGGCCCCATCATGGGCACTCCTACCATTGGTACCTGTTAACTATCACCACCTACCAGTGACAAGTAACTACTCTCATCATATTCTTCACAATATCCAAACGTATTTGCATAACCATAAAGTATTGTTAGATATGTTGGATACATAAGAACAAATACAACAACCCATGTCTAACGTCCCTATAGACTCAAAAAACTTGAAGCTCTAATACCACCAAATGTGAACACCCGCCACACATAGTGAGATTAGTCAAAACCAAAATTTCGATTAGACACTAAAGAATTAACATTACAAGAAAGACATAGAATTAAAATTGAATAAAAGATTGCAAACATTTCTATATGAACAATTGCATAAAGGACCAACTTCACATAATTTTATATTAGGTAGCTTTAGAAGAACTAAAATGGACTCAACTAAAACCTAGATAGAAAAGGTATTTTGCCAAATATATAAAACATATACATTGTGCATGGATACAACCAAAACTCGAGTCAATATACATCATTTACAAGGAAACTCTAGGACACTAACTGGAACTGCACCAACCTCTCAGATCTATTGATATCCAAACTATGACTCCTCGCTACTAAGGGTATGACTGCACTACTAGTCACCTAAAAGATGACAAAAACCACAAGATGAGATCCCAAGTGCTAGGAATATGACATAAAAGTTGATAACATTTATTTCTTATAGGTAGATTATGTAATGAGAATTTTTCCAAAAAAAATATACAACTATGAGAATTAACAAGATTCTATATATTTAATACATATAGATAAAGGTATACATGTACATATATGGATCACATATGATACTTACAATAATAAAAAAATTAATAACATCATATAATTAGATTCACAAAATAACCCTAAAAAGTATGATATATGACAAAATTACATATTTTAGTAAGTCCTGGTTAGTTTGAGGTGTACCATTCAAACTACTAGATGACCACTGCTAACTCACAATCAGCCTCGTATAAGATCTTAGGATGACCATAATCTGAATGATCTCTTCCCCTCTGTCAGTATGAGTAACAAATCATAGTGAATAGGGGCACAATGAAAATGAGGTGGACATAGTTTTCTTTGGTTTCGTTTACTATTAAAGCTAGAAACTAAGCCGTACATATCCTTTTGTAAAATATTCAAACCAAATTGAACCATTAACTAGTCCAAAATTGGACAAAATGGAATTGTTAGTTTGTAATTTTGGTTTGGTTTGGTTTATTCCCAAACTATTATCTGTGAGTTGAAGTTTTAAATTCATAGGTTTTGCCATTCAGAAAGGACCGACAACTTAGTTGGTTTCTCGTGCTTCTGTTAAGGCATTCCTGTGATGATTGTAATAACATATATTGCAAATGATTGAATTGGATATCTTATCCAGAGTTATACATAACGTGATAAAAAAGATTTAGATAATAAAATGTTTACAACTGGTAATATAAGAACACATATATAAACTATAAGTAAACATTTTTTGACCTTCTTCAAATAAAATGGTTTATAACACACAGTATATAATTATGTAAGTATTATTTTCATATATTTAGCATTAGTTTTACACAAGCTCCTTAAATATTATACAATTTAGTTTATATAACTTTTTTGCAATATAAATGGTAGTGTAGTTGTAACATACCAAAAATTTCCATTAAATCCAATTTCACCCAATTAATTCTATATACAAGTTTGTCCCTCATTTATAGCTTCATTCTATCATTTGATCATTTACCATATTTTGGTATCGTTTAACCCAATCTACAAGTTTTTGTGTTTATATAAGTTACTTCTTCGTCATTTGATAGTTTATTACAATCTGGATAATCATTCTATCCTACTTGGTGTCATTTAATTCAATATGTAAATTATGCATAATTATCTTGACTGTCCTTTGCACCACTTAGTTCTCTTGACAAATAATGACTTTGGAAATGATGAAAAGTGCGAAAATATGTTTGTTTTTCATCTCACATTAGTTTTGAAATTGTCTCACGTAATGAATATCACTAATCATACTTATCATATCCAAGCAAATATATATATATATATATATATACAATTAATGCTTTTATGTTACACATGAAAGTTCACATCATGGTACAAACTCTTACTAGAGGCATCAATGCCTAAAAATGTATGTACTAATAAATAAGGAGTGTGATAACCTTATTTAATGTCCATTGTAAGGAATAGAATCCCATGAGCCCTGAAACAAGCTACCGTGTAACTATCAAGCATAAATTAATCAAACTATCCACATATCACATATTTATTTTCCCAGTGACTAATAATATGCGGTCTCTTATCTTTTATAATCATTTCGGGTTCCTTTTGGCTATCACCCCCTGCTTTAATTTAGACAAAGATGAGATTATAATAGCTCACCAAGTTTTTTTTTAAAGAAGTCAGGAGGTACTTTTATTCATCCTACCCTCCTCGTGTAGGCGAAATCACCAAATTATACAGCTCATGCTTATAAAATGTAGGTGTGTTCCCCGGACAACCATGCCCTCCCAACCAAAACTAGAAAAAACTATCTATCAACCTGTATGTACGGAATCTGGCGTCGCTCCATGCTAAGCAGGTTCTTCACCTTCCCAGGGAGATTTTTTGATATCGAGCATATGAAGATGTCATCCATCTGGCTCCCCCATATGCCGAGTTCTCTTGGAACGGAGTTGACTATCTTCTGCACCATCGATCCTCTACTAGCTGCTTCCGCAAACGTCTTCCTTAGTTCCCTCACCATTGGAGTTGCCTTCCATGGTTTTTTTTTTGTTAAAGCCGGGAGATGCTTTTTATTCATCCTACTCTCCCCGTGTAGGCGATATCACCAAAACAACTTTACAGCTCCTGCTTATACACTTGCAGGTATCACCCCCTCACCACCACCCAAACAACACCCCGTGTAACATAAAAAACACCAACACAACTTAAAAAGACAGGAAAATAAACCTTATCCCGTCGCCTTATCCACCTGAATGTATGGGATATTACGTCTTTCCATCATCAGCATGCCCTTGATCTTCCGTGGCAAATTCTCTGGAATCGAGCATATAAACACATCATCCATGTGTTGCCCCCACATTCCCAGCTCCCTTGGAATCGAGTTGATGATTTTATGCACCACCACACCATTTATATCATCATCCAGTATCTTACTTCTTAACTCCCTAATGATGTGTGCCGCCTTCCATGGAGCTTCAGCATCTCCCCATACGATATCAGCAGTGCGCTGATCATCGATTTCCATGTAAGAGATCTTCATAAACTTGTCTTCAGCAATCTTCAACCTGACTATACATGCCTGAATATAGGCAAGTGAAAAAGATTCAGCTTGCAGCCAAGAGCGAAACGCCATGATGACCTGTCCCCTTGAGTTTCTAACAAGACCTGCAACCCAACGGCGAATACTGCCCTCCGGATCAGTTGATTTCCCTATCGTGATATTCATCTTCAAGTTATGAATGTCCGGTGGGTTCCAGCAGGTGGTCTTTATCTTTCTGATGCTCCATCTAGGTTCCTTCACCCCAAAACAACCTAGAGCTTTGTAGAAGTCCGGTTGTTCATTATGAATGAAACTGCGCTTCTGTATCATCCCATTGATTCTACTCATCATATGCTCCCATTCAATCCCGGGGTTCTTCTTGACATTCTCGTATCTAGCCTTACAACGTAACCTCCAAATACTTTCCACAATAAGAGCAGCCAATCTACTCCCAATCCATCTTCTAGCTGGAGATGAGGAATTATGTCTACACCAAGATAGCAACGTATCGAAGTCCTTTGGGGCGGGCTCCAGGATCATGCCTTCAAACCTCTTCCAGAAAAACATAGCCGTTTGGCTCTCGAAAACCATGTGATAGTTACTCTCCAAACAAGAATCTTCGCAGCAGGAGCATTTAGACGCGAGCTGGATGTGGCACCGAGTTATGTTATCATCAGTAGGAATAGCGCGGTGCACCATCTTCCATATAAGGGCACTAGCTCGAGGGCAATCTAGCTTCCACAAATTAGCTAGGTTCTCAGATCCCATGGCGTCGTAATTTCCCAACAGCTTCTTCACCGATTTAATGTCAAACTGACCATTCTCTGTCATCGTCCACATGATCCTATCATCTTCTTCAGAAAGGAAGACACCATCTCTTTTGATAGACTCCATCCCCTCCGCATCAACAATCAGATTCAGCGCCTGCCAATCCCACCCATTCTCAGCATCCCAGAAATCTTTAACCAAGAAATTCATACTCCTATCTTCCCTATGGAGAGCATGGTCGAACATCCTGCGTTCGCACCATAAAGCATCCCAGAAAGGTATCTCTCCTCTTCCTACTATCCATCTACATCTAGGATAGATAGTCGGGAAAAGATCCCACATCTTTTTCCATTGTGGAGATGTCGTGGCCCCCTTCTTCATCATCGGCGGGTACAAGCCTGAGTTGTTCCTGCTGCTAGAGTAGTACTTCTTCCTGCAAAACGATGCCCAAAGAGAATCCCCATTGATCACTTCCCAGCACGCCTTGGCCAGAAAAGCTTTATTCAGAAGCTGCATCGAATGGAAGCCCAGTCCTCCCGAATCCGTAGGCTTCGAAACTTTATCCCACGCCACCCATGCTCGTCTAGATTGGTTAGATCTATCAGCCCAAAGAAATTGTGACATAGCCTTCTCCAGAGCATTACAAACCGAGATTGGGATCCCGGCCGCCGACGAGGAATGGATCACAGTACTTGATAGCACATGTTTGATCAGAAGTTTTCTGCCTGCAAATGAAAGCATACGTGCCTTCCACGACGCAATCCTTTTCTGAATCTTCAGAGTAAGATACTCAAAATCTTTATTCTTCACTCTACCAAGAGCAATCGGGACCCCGAGGTATGTCATAGAGTCAGAAACTTGGTCAATGCCTATCTCCATCGCCGTCCTGCTTCGAACCGATTCATCTGTGCTACCAAGAGTACACATCGATTTGCTTCTATTGATCTTTTGTCCAGTTGCTTTTTCATACTCTTCCATCACTTGTTTAGCGATCTCAGTAGATCCGTTTGACGTGGCAAGAAGGAGAATGAGATCATCAGCATACATCAACACCGGGGGTGAAGTCCCGCCCCCCCTCGTATAATAAGCGCCGATCACAGCTTCTTCTTGTAAGTGAACCAGCCGCCTTGCAAGCATATCTTCAAAGATAATAAAGAGGGAAGGTGACATGGCATTCCCTTGCTTCAGCCCCTTTCTGAAGGGAAAGAAACCCTCCGTGTAATCCCCGATAGATACAGTCGTCCATGCTTCTCTAAAAAAACTGATGCATAAATCAATCGTGTCTTGTATAAACCCATATCTCTTCATAACCTTCTCTAAAACCTCCCAAGACACTCGATCGTATGCCTTCGACATGTCTAGTTTAACCATCAAGTTCTGCTTATGAGGATCTTGTTTAATGTCATGTGCAAGTTCTTGGAGCAGCCTAATGTGATGAGATATATCTCTATTCTTCACAAACGCCCCTTGAAAAGGAGATATAATCTTCGGCAGCAACACAGCCATTCTGTTATTCATGATTCTAGCTATGATTCTCAAAGTAAGATTCTCGATCGAAATCGGCCTAAAGTCCTTCAACAGGTCATATGACAGCAGAACATGCTCCGATGGCAATGATTTCTCCAGAAGAATTCTCCCACCAGATTCATAAAATCACCCCTGATGCATTCCCACATGTAAGAGAAGAAAGACAGAGTAAACCCATCCGGGCCTGGTGCTGTGTATGTATCCATACCCTTCATGCAATCGCATATCTCCTTCTCCGTCGGTATGGCAGAAAGAAAGAAGTTATCTTCTAAGGAAATAAGCTCCGGGATCACCTGAAGGAAATGTTCTAATAAATCATGGTCAATCTGCGGTTCTTCCTCTTGCAGGGAATTATAATGTGCCGCTGCTTCTCTGGCTATGTGAGTCGGGTCCTCAATCACATTACCATCAGGCGTAATAAGCTGCAAGATGTTTCGTCTCTTCCGTCTATGCTTCACCATGGAATGATAAAATCTAGTGTTGTGCTCGCCTTCTTCCAACCAGGCAATTCTGGATCTCTCTTTCCACATCAATTCTTCCTGATCAAGGATTATCTGCAACTCCCTTTCAGTCTGGAGCAGCAGAGCTTCATTCGTTGGATTGGGATTTTCATCGAACGCCTGCTGGGTTACAAAGACCACATCTTCCAGGTCCTTCTTCTTCTGATGAATGTCTCCATAAACCTCCTTATTCCATCTTTTCAGAGCCCTCATCGTCATCTTCATCTTCTCATAGAACACGAAAGAAGGATGTCCAATCACCTCCGTGTTCCATTCCTCTTCCATCACCACCCTACACCTTGGGTCCGTAAGCCATGAAGACTGAAACATAAAAGGAGCAGGCTGTTTAACAGATGTCGTCGTCTTCGCCCAAGAAAGAATTGGACAGTGATTGGAAATACGATATCTAGTAAGATGAGACGAACTCGATGCCAGGAAATCATCACTCCAATAAGAATTAAAGAAGACCATGTCCAATCTCTCCCAAGTAGTCGGTGTAAGATATTGCTTATTAACCCACGTGAACTTACTCCCATCAAAAGGTGCTTCTGTCAAACTAGCATCAGCAACAAATCTGTTAAAATCCGCCATATCCACCTGACTAGGAGGTGTATCTCCCCTTTTCTCTTCATTCTTCCGGACAGCATTGAAATCTCCTGCAATTTGCCATTTCGAATCCCCAATAGATTGAGAGAGCATGATCAGAGATTCCCATAACTCTCTACGTTTATACGTGTCATAGCTAGCATACACACCAGTGAAGAAGACATGATTACCCGCCAGGTCCGAGAGACGGATCGTAAGGTGCTGTCTATGGCTGCATACCACCTGCGGGTTGTATCTGCCATCCACGAACAACCATACCTTCCCTCTATCAGCTTCATTGTCACCTGACCAGTCTAACCTGACGATATCAAGTAATTCCTCCGCTCTCTCCGCGTGGAGAAAAGGTTCCATCAAGCACACAATCTCTAGTTTGTGTCTTCTACAGAGATTCCCCAAGACCCGTCGCGTGGGGTTATTCGCCGCGCCTCTAATATTCCAAATCAAAGCTTTCCAATCCATACAAAAACGAGAAAGAACCCCGTCACCATGGACCGTACCTCATTCAGAAGCTGTGTCTACCCCCATCGCTGAAATTATCATCAGAAATCCAGCGCTCATCATCTGCCGATCGTCTGCGGTTGCTTCTTCTGTATCTCCTACTGCCCGCTAGATCTTCCCAACTTCTAATAGCATCTTTTGACTTAAGCCTGGAATGCCCCCTTCTTCTTTCCGGTGCATCCCTTGGTTCAAAACGGAGGTAGTCTTCCAACCTTCTATTACTGAGCGAGAGCCTTTGTCCTTCATGATTCATCACCACTCTCCCGTCTTCCCTATGGAATTGGTTCGAATTATCATCGTCCTCGTCAATCCCTACCGGTCTGTAGCTCCCTTGGCCTTCTGCAGATCTCCTTTCCAACTGCTGAGAGTTAGTAGGGTTCGTCATCTGTCGTTCCGAAGAGAAACGTACAGAGACCACCTCCAGCGGAATACCCAACTCCTTACCTTCTTCTGTCAGAACCGCTTCCATGGATGAGAGCTGACCCCTCGCCACCATCTGAATTTTGATCAGCGATCTCCTATTTCCATAATTCAGGTTAATGAATTGGGGAATGTCTTCGGCAAACGCTTCCATTTCTACCACGGTGCCAGTTACCTCATGTTCATGTCTCCTCCAGGTAGATACACTCCTCAGCTTCCCGAAAGCCTCCGCCATCTTCTCTAAAGAGTCTCTATCCCTACAAACAATGGGGACTCCCGTAAACCAAAACCAGAACCTTTCTTTGTTCTGACAAGACTGTCCATTCTCCATGGTATTAACCTGGATGTTATCACCCCAGGGGTCCTTGATGCCTTCTAACGCCGCCTTCTTAGCTTCCTCCACCGAGCTAAAGAAAATCACTGCCTTGGTCTGGGAGAATCTGTAGAAGTCGATCGCAGATGGCCATCTTCTCTTGATCGGGCTCACCATGTCATCCCAACTCACCCTTGGCAACCACGTGAGTTCAACCGCCTGAGATAACGACGACATTCTATCCTTATGTATCTGGTTGTCAGGGCCGAGATCGACACCCAATCTCTTAGCCACATGTTGGGGGCCTCTGCACGCTGGGATGCCCACCGGGAGCGGTGGAAAAACCCGGCTTGATGAAATATCAGGTGGTTGGGTCTCCACGACGACGGTGCAACAGCGAGCAACATGTCCAGGCTTGTGACATTTGTAGCACACCCATCGGTGATTGCACTGGGATTGCCAGTGTCCTTTGGACATACAATTATAGCACGTATCCTTTGGTATGCCAAAGATGGAGCCTTTCTTCTTGCTTGCGTCTTGATTCCCATCCATCTCACGCCGCGTTGGACTAGCACTTGTTCCTCCTGCTTCGCCAAAGACTTCTTCTACCCTAATCGGATTAGGGTTTCCTTCTCCTTGCTGAGCCGCTTCCTTCTCCTGGGTAGCAGGCCCCTCCTGCCAAAACAAACCCCCAAGATCAGGGAGAATTGTCTCCGGCTCCACCACAGACGCCGCCGACTCCGATCTTCTCTGAGCCACCACTCACTGCGCGCGCAGCCCATGCCGAGCGGGAGGCTGCTGGAGCCATCTATTGATAGTTGTCGCCGTGTTAGGTATCGCCGGGTTTGGAACCATGAGCGTGCCACAGACGAAATCCATAACTTCTCCTCCTTCCCGAACACCTTCACCGAGATACACCTCGTATCTAGAGACGCCCAAGGAGAGAGGAACGCTTTGGTGGCCTCCGGTAGGCGGGGTGCCCAACCGGAGTGTGTGGCGGCGGCGCCGCCAGGCGCGATCTCCCCTCGGATCGCCGACTCTTCGACTCCTAGGTTTCAGACTCTCGATCCTCTTTCATTAGCTCACCAAGTTAAAATAGTATTAAAGTATCCATTACCATATTGACTTGTTATATATGTGTGTTAATTTTCTAAAACTAATTTTGGTGTATTTGCACATACGAGATAATAAATAATCCACCATTTCTATCTTTTACCGTGGTCAACTTCATTAATAGGTTCATCTGGAGATGCTAACTAGCTATTGTAACGTTACATATAGAAAAGATTGTAAATTATAAAAGAGGAAAAGCCATTCTCATCCCCTTAAATTTTATAAGTGGTTCAACACAAAGTTTCCACATTTTCCCTCATGGGTAAATAACTTGAATAGAAATTGTATCCATATTCTACATCCAATTTAATAACAAATAACTTTTGAATAAAACCCAAAATAATAAACATGTTGGTAGATATTAATTGTCTTTTGAATTTAATCCTTATAACGAGGATATCACGGAGCAACTGTCACCAGTTTCTATTACAGAGATTATCGAGAACTGTATCCATTTTTCATCCCTCAATTCGACTAAGAGATGGATTCATGATTTTCTTTCAATACTTATCATGTGGGCAATCTCGCACATTAGATGCACACAAAGATTTGAGGGACAATCCGTTAATAGAGGGATTTTATGGAACAAGATTGTCTTCTCCTTGAATCATAAGTTACAGAATCTTCGCTTCACCAAGATAGAAGACAAGAAGTTTTACGATAAGCTCTCTGTCTTCAACATAAGTACTCCACAAACCAAGCTGAGGTTCATCAAGTTGGTCAGATGGATCCCCCCTGACATCAACAATCTCAAACTGAACCTTTCCATTGGTCAGATCACAAACCCAGATAGTAATTTCAGAAGATGGGTTTTTGGTATTATTAGAGACTCTCATTGACAAATTAAAATGACTTTCTGAATCGGACTGAGATAGAAGGACTTCACCATGGCATACATAATAGCCTACACTGCTGTTTGGAAGATTGCAGACGATAATAATCTATCTATATCGAGGGTTGAGATAGATGATAGATATACATATGATATTTTGTGGAACAATGCATTTGAGCCATGGAGAGCTAAGTCTTTGGTTAGAGAGATGCGCGAGACCATGAAGGAATATGGGATTCTTGGTCACTGCGTTCCCAAGATTGTTAACTCTATCTCGAGAGAGATCGGTAAACTTGGAAGCACCCTTATGGATCCTTTCATTTGCACAGACCCTGTTGTGTTGCCCATGAGGATAAGAGGGCTATGTATCATGGATAAAAGAGGCATACCCTGTATCGAGATAAAAAAAAGTGACTCTTAGCTGTTGGTTATGCTTGTAGGCTTTTTGGAATAGTGGTGTGTTTGGTGTTTACCTGCATTTTATAAGCAAGAGATGTAATTTTTCTATGATGTTTTTGTTGGGTTTTAGGGGAGACACAGAAGGCAGCGAAAACAAAAAAAATTTCTCCCCAACCCATACCGAGGAAACGTGTCAACGTCTATATAATAGGAAAGGATGGTTTGCGGAATCATACCTTGTCCCGAGGCTTGCTCGGCGACAATACCTTGCGCAATGCGCGGTCTTCAACTCCGGACTTCGACGGCGTCTGTGCAGCTCCTGGTCGCACCGGGACTGACAACTCCTACTCGAACCGGACTGTCGGATGACAGTTGTCCTCCTAAGCGGCAGTGTCCTCTCGCCTCTGTAGTAGTCCACACGGACCACCTGGAACTCCACACTCCTTGTCCCACAAGGAAGTGGAAGGAGTCACACCCTCCTGCTGACGTACTAGTCGCCAACACGCTCTCCTGCCTCCTGTTGCAACTGCAGTTGTCCTTCCCTTGCTGCACCTCCCTTTTGCGGGAAGCACTTGCTTGGGCTCTCTCACGGTTACCAAAACCAGAGAGAACGACAACTTGCAGAGCAAATGGTTGCACTGAGCTGTACTTTGAGAAGCCCCCAATACCCCTATATATATAGGAGAGTCATGGGACAGGGTTCTCCATCCCGGGCAATGCGGGATTAAAAGCAGGAGTAGAAGGGTTCGAGAATTTTCCATAAAAAGAAACCAGTTCGCAACTTGAAATGATCGGTTCACAACTGAACCGATCGGTTCGGCCATTGAGACGATCGGTTGGACCTGAGCCGATCGTTTAGGGCACTCCAACCGATCGGTTGGTGCCCTGAACCGATCGGTTCATGGTCCTAATCCGGCTCAACGAGACTTTCCTTGTTTCTTTCCCAATTGGTATCGAATACCAATATTATTCCCAATCGAATTGGGCAATTTGAAACCAAAGGAAAATTCTTGCCGACATGACTTTTCCCAACTGGTCGGTTGCACTAGTTGAGCCGATCGGTTCAACCCTTGAACCGGTCGTTTCAACCTGGGCATGAGCCGATCGGCCTGGACACTCCAGCCGACCGGTTCAGCAACCTCAGCCGACCGGTTCATCACATGAACCGATCGGTTGGGAGCACAGGTTGGGCAAAATCAGTCAATTGCGATTTCAATCAATCTGATACTCCAATCAATGCGTCCAACACCTTGAACCATACGATATTGAGCTATCAACTGATTGAGTGTTTAATTGAACTACTAAACTCCTTTAGTAATCAATCTAAACATTGCTTTGTGGACAAAACTCCTCTTCCAGGTTAAATCCTATGTGTGTGACCCTGCAGGTCCATTTCACGTTGGTAGTGAAAGTCCATAACACTTATGACTTCACAAGCAAAGAGCGGTGCCTAGTCACACATCAGTGCTACCCAAGTGAAAGTAGAAAGTTGGAGAACAACTTTCATCCTACAATCCGTGAATGGTGTTACAGCGAATGTATAATTCCTTTGTCACTGATATCCCGAATGAACTCAAGGCATGGAACAGTCATCCTGTCAACGTTCATTCACTTCCTTGATCTTAGAGTAGACTGGAAGAGATATGTATGACATCAGTATCACATACTGATTCACACATGCGTGCACGCCTTTCTCAATCCTACTCATCAAGTGGCCATGGATATCAAACTCCCTCAGGAGGGACAAATCCCATATCTATCACTCACCCCTCAAAAGCCCCATGTGTCAAAGCCACCCAATCATCACCTTTATAACAACCCATGTTTCAGGACTGCGTTTGATGATGTCAAAGTGTGCCCAACGACATGTGTTGAGTGCAGTGATTTCAGGTCTAAGAATCACACTCACCACCATCACTGTGAGTACTGACTGTGACTACCACCTCATGGTTCCATGTGTCAAACTCACGGTGGGTCTGTCCGGTACCTTGTTCTCTAACAAGTACCTATGTGTTTGGTTTGATATCTCTATATCATGACTAATGAGATTTTGTCATCAACCAACATCACAATCTAGTCTTGTGTGTCATTGCTGTCTATCTACCTTCCACAATGACATCCGACTAGGGACATAACAAGAATGTACAAACTCTTAGCATCCGTATGATCTCATCGTTCAGGTCCTCAACCTGAAAGCATACGTCATTGAGTACTGTCATTCTCTAGACATTCAATCTGTTCTATCACTATCTCATATGACTGAACCAGAAAGAATTGGAAGCTTGCCTTTGATGTTTATCAAATCAATCTTAATGTATCCCACCAATCATCACATGATTGGCTCTCAGGGCATACATACCAACATTTTTGCCTACACGAGGAGGGTGGGATGAATAAGAATGCTTTCTAACTTTTTTTAATCCTTATTACGACTCTTTTTTTTGGGATCAATGTTGTAGCAGTCGTTTAAATCAGAATATAGCATATGACCATGCACTCTTAGTTGGTTAAACTAAAATATGGAACATACATCGATTCACTACAGTAAATAAGGAAAGCATCTAGAATAAAACAACAATACATCCATCTTATTACTTCCTCAACCTTTACGTTCAGTCAAATTAGAGTTACAAAATCTTGAAAATAAATCAAGACAACATACAATTATATAATTGGTAATAGTTCTATCTTTAGATAAGCGGCACTAGTCCTTTCTCCTTCCATATTCTTCAGCCTCAAGACTTATGATTAATGTGATCAACTACTCAATTCCCAATGGTTGATCACTAAACACTTTCCTACTTATTAACCCCTTTGTTTTCTTCTTAATTATGAATCGATGTGTAAGAAATGGAAATGACTCTTCACCTCCATGATCATTAATTTTTCTACAATGGAATTTCCATTAATTATTCACCACCATGAGGTAACCTACTTACCAACCAACCAATCATCAATTAGAAAAGAATGTTAACTTAATAATATGTCTCATCCCATAATAAATAGAAAATGAAGGGACAACCAGTCCCATTATTTCCAATGAGAAACAATCAGATAGACTTACTAGGAGAGAAAACTATCCCACAAATATAATTATCTTCCCACATATATAGATGGAGATGGAGAAACTCAGGCATGACATAATAGCATGCTCTTCTCATCAACGTATCTTTTTTTATATAAGTCAGGGGTCGCTTTTATTCATCCCACACCCCCTCTTGTGGGCTAAATCATCATAAAAAAATACAAATCCCGCTCTTATAACTCAGATATCTTCCAAAACTCCCATAAAGCACCCACAAGAAACAAAAACCGAAAAACAAACTACTGCTATAGCAAGACCCACACGCCATTAAACATCGATCTCTGCCCTCTCAAAAACAATATACGGTACACGTCACTTCTCCAATCTGGCCATCCCTTTGATCCTGTTCGGAATTCTGCTACTATCTGTAGATATAAAGATATCAGGGGATCCACGACCCACCCTTCCTAACTCTCTAGGTATGGAGTTTATAATCTTGTGAACACAAACTCCATTAATGCTAGCACTCATCAACTCTTCTCTTAGCTCTCTGACAAAGGATCTAGTTCTCCAAGGCTCAGCTGCCTGGTTCCATAGGATGTCATAAACAACCTTATCATCTACTTCAATAGATGATATCTGTAGCATTTGATCGCCTGCCAACTTCAGTCCAATGATGCACGCCTGAATGTATGCTAGCATATAGTCATCCTTCTTAAGCCAAGCACGGAAGATCAAACAGATTTCAACATTATGATTGCGGATAATCCCTGCTGCCCACCTTCGCTTGTTACCTTCATCATCCAAATCTCTTCCTATCGTCACATTAAGCTTAAGGTTATGCATATCTGGATTTGTCCACCGTAGGAGCTTCACCTTCCTCATTCGAACCCTAGATTCATCAATGTTAGCATAGCTCATTCTGGTATAAAAAGTTGGATCTCTGGATATCGGGAACACCTTCTTCTTGATCATCTGATTCACATTGGCTATAAGATGTCTCCATTCACTCTCCATAGGTCGTCTTTTATCATCATATCGTTCCGCACAACTCATTCTCCAGATGCTGAGAGGGATGTTGACAGCGATACTTCCAATAATCCACTTTGTGATATCATCAGACCAACCTGCTGCACATAACCTAATGAGGGAAGTTATGTCATTTGGGGCCTCTTGCTCCGTAATCTCACAGAATTTACTCCAGAAAAATTGCGCCAGCTGTCCATGGAAGAACAGATGAATCGTATCTTCCTCCTTTGGTTCATCACAGCAGTTGCATCGTGAGATGATATGAATGCAACACCTGTCTCTAACATTGTCGTCAGTAGGAGTGGCTATCCTTGCTATCTTCCATATGAGGGCAGTAGCCTTAGGGGAATCAAAGCTTCAGATTAAGCCAAGGTCCGCTGGGCCCTCCGCGTTCACACTGCACAGAAGATTCTTAGCCGATTTCAGCGTGAATCTTCCGTTATATGTAGGACCCCAGATAATCTCATCCTCCACGTCTGATATCCACACATCAGCCTCCTATATGAGTGCAAGACCCCGATCATCAATTATCTGTCGGAGAGAATTCCAGTCCCATCCCTGGTCTGCAATCCAGAAGTCCTTCACTTGGAACGGATGTCTCCTGTCACTAGCGAAAATTGCATGATCAAAGAGTCTACCTTCGCACCACCAAGAGTCCCAAAAGGGTACATTGCCTTCCCGATAACCCATCTGCAGTGCTGAAAGATCTTTGGAAAATTTTCCCAAATCTTTTTCCAGAAAGGAGAAGGCGTGCTGCTCAGCTTTAGATGTCCAGGGTGGGTCCCCGATCTGCCAATGTTAGGGTTAGAATACTTCTCTTTACAGAATTGAGCCCACAGCGAGTCGCCGACGAGGATTTCCCAGCACGCCTTGATAGTGAAGGCCTCATTAATCAGATTCATCGGAGTCAATCCAAGACCTCCTTTGATCAGTGGCGTAGCTACACGGTGCCATCCAATCCATGCCTTCTGCTTATGATTTTCTCTGTTAGCCCAAAGAAAATTAGAGAACTTCCTTTCTAGATGGGTGATGATGCCTGCTAAATCATTCTTAATCATTCTTTCCATTATGTCAATCAATTATATAATTTCCCATTGTCACCTTTTCCTCACCAAAAATTGATCCAATGTTTAGTATATGATCTTGAGTCAGGGCTTGACATGGTTGTGAAGACCTTCCATTACCATTACTCCTCCAATATACCCCCTGATTCATCTATATTTCAACACATGAACCCATAGAACTTTATATTTCTCCTAGCTGAATACCAAACTAAGAGTCATCTGTAGTTTTTCTCTCATGGAAGGGAAGGTCAAGAAAGAGATCCGTAGAAACTAATATGCATATCAAACACCAAAAGTAAGTAGCATCTCAACCATATACATATGTACATCTATATTCAAGTTTGTAACTCATATAGAATTTCTAATTAAAATCATACTTGCAAATATAAATGTTATAAATGTGTTAGTAATTCTATCAAAGAGTGGGGATTAGAAACCAGTCACCCTTTTGTATATAAGTATCTAGGTACCAATGTATGCATATAATCATGATAAATGTAAAATACATTTACATTAGCTTATAAGACAAATTATTGGTCATTTAGTTATAAACAAACGTACTTCTTAATTTGAATCCATATGTTAAATGCACATATACATATGCATATTGTCAATGTATTATGCTCCCATAACATGTTGCTTCTAAACATAGAATATTAAATTAACATAGACAAATTTATTATTACTAAGTATTACTCACATCGGTAGTATGTATTGGTAGTCGGTACATAAATCTAGTTCTGATATTCATTATAACTCCTAGCACAGAGACATGTTAGTACAATAATTATCTAGAGCTTAGATGTTGATTTAGTATATGCTCCATAATATACCAAAACATTGATTAAAATTAATGTACAATAGATTGAATAATGTATTTGTATCTCGGCCAATTGTTATGTTTTCTCATTATAATTCTTTTATTTGTACACACATAGTAGTGAATAGTGTGTAAGATGTTTAAATAAAATTTGTGGATTTATGTTAGCATTCACTACAGAAAAATGATGATTTAACTACAATTATTATGCCTACGTATCTATTATATGTAGTTAATAATATGTTTCCCTATAAAATATGTATTTGTAAATAATACAAATGTAAATGAATACACATTGTTCAAATAACTACAAATTGACTACATTTTTAAATATCATTGAAAAACATTTCCGCTGGCGCTAAATTTGACTTTGTCCCGCCCACTCTTTCTCCCAATTCAACTTCAATCTTCTCACTGATCTTTTCACTTTGAGTCAGGTTCCCCCACCTTCAGTCTTTGACATTTCTGCCAAACCCAGAATCAGCCCCTCTCTGATCCCCACCCAACTGAACCCTCTCTGCCAATCATCTCTGGATCACTTTACTTTTTCCTCCTCCCCCAAAACAAGTTGTGTTGCTCCTTCCGTCTCCTCCCTGCCGTATCTCCTCTCCATCTTTGGTTCACAATGTCAATTTGGGGGTATAGATGAAGACCTCGAGTATAGGTAGAAGGTGTGTGGCCAGAGATGGAGGACCAATTTGAGATGGAAGCAACTCCATCTGACCTTAACCATGGGCATGCTCATACGTATAAGGTACACCAAATGTGCACCGTGACTAAGAAACCTACATTTATTATGGACATAAGTGCAAGCTTGTTCAAATTTTTGTGCCCCATTTTTTAACTTTTGTTTTCAATTCAATGAATGGTTGTTGGATGCCCTATGTTGTCACAGATTTCCATGGTTTGAATAACGTGTGAGTGTATTCCAACATAATGCTCAAGGAAAGACATTATATGTAACCTGACATAATAATCCTTACAAGATAGATCCCAAATTTTGAAAGACACTCTACTTTGTTGTCTGCAGTTTTATAATCATTCCTAAGTATTGTATATATAGAACAAAATATGTTGCATACGACATGTAGAGGAGGTGTAAAGGAGAATGGCTTAGGATCTAGTGACTAAAACCCCTACGAACACCTGCCACCTCAAGACTGTTTGCAACATCAAATCTCAAGAATATGTAAAACTGTCAATTCTTAGATACAACTTTTGCATCCGTGTAGTTTATTCAGATTATGTGATAGGTAAAAACTAGTAAGAGATATTACTTCTCCATTGATGGCAATTGTGTTGCATAAAGCAATATTCATATATGGATTTCATCAATGGAATATTTCTAGATATGAAGAACTACAAAACAGAGGATAAGTACACAGTTTCTAATAAAAAGAATTATTGTTTACAGCGAAGCAGGAATAGTAGGAATTTAAACCCGGGGTCTAGGAAGCTGACATAGACTGTTGTGTTGATGATGTTGTTGATGTCTCTATGCTTCTGTTCTTTTATGAACCACGAAGGTAACAGATGTTCATTTTAAAACCTGCCATCTATAAATAATTTAAAACCACGAATGAGCCATCTGCTTCTTTATCTATATGGAACTTGTTGTATTGATTCCCTAATAGTAAGAACCTCCTCTAGTTAGAAAATGATGCAATATGACCCTTACATATCTCGTTCATATTATTCATTCCTAGAAATACAACATATTTTCCATGACCATTCTCAATACTCCGTCATATTTGAGGCCCTCCAGGATACAA
Source organism: Alisma plantago-aquatica (assembly GCA_963693085.1). Lineage (NCBI taxonomy): Eukaryota > Viridiplantae > Streptophyta > Magnoliopsida > Alismatales > Alismataceae > Alisma > Alisma plantago-aquatica. The sequence goes on from OY856410.1 coordinate 771,540,982, forward strand.
ATTCCTATGTCTTTTTGTTACCAAATTAATGCTCTAGTTTGTTACTTTTATGCATATGGATTTAAAAGGATAGCTATATCATCTTCAAATTCACATCACCCAAATGGATAATGAATACATGCAGAAATTCATACTATTATATGGAACAACTGTTTGTGAATACATCCCTTGCTTTAGTATTATTATGAAATCGTGAGATAAACAGTTTTTTCAGTTTGCCTGCATTTGTGGATTATCCTTGTTCATTTCCTAAATGCATCGTAATTGGGTTAGTTCTATCTGTTCAAACCTGAAACAAAGATGATGTCTTCCTATGTGTTCTTTTGTTGTGGCAACTTCACTATAAATTCTCATCACTTCTCAATTTAAGATGTAGCTTAGCAATGCCTTAAAAGACAAGACCGTGAACTCCATTTAACCACCCTCAACGTAGTCAATCTGGAGTTTTCAGAAAACTCGTTTTAATTTTTGCACGTTGGTATTTCAGATTGTTTTCCCTGAACCATGAGGTATTATATATAAATAAAAAAATTACTGAGAAAGAGAAAACATATTCAAACTTGTGGTCATTGAGTCAAACAACTTTAGTGCCCTATAACCAATGTCATTTTATATATGCATGGTTTTAAAATGCCTACGACACATCAAGGCATTTTTGTTCTAGAGAGATGAGGCGTAAGTTATATATATAAAGCTACATTTTAAGTGTCCTTTAGATTTGGCTACTCTTAAATTTGTAAAGCACAAAGTGATATATATAACACCACATTTCCAGTCACATCACGACAAAGGTGGTTTTCTATTTATTTTATAAACATGTTCCTATAGGAAATATTGAGCTTGACTGACTTGTATTTACTTTGGATCTCAAGTATTCAAGAGAATTGTGGGAGTATGAGGTGTCAATCGTAAGAGATATATGTACATTGTTGTCTCACTATTTGCTTGCAAAATCTGTCCAGAAATTTTTTCTTTTAGAGTAGTCAAGAAGGAGGCTTTCTTGTGTGTAGTTGTATAACTGGTTATGACGATTTTAGCTCCATTTAGGCTAAAATTTTTGGGTTCTGAAATCTTTCTTGAAGGAATGTGTAAATATGACAGTATTTTATCTGCCTTGGAGGTTTCTTCTTTCTTTGTGGACAACAAGGTTTAATAAGCTTCATCTTATAAAATGAAAATGCTTATGTAGATCCTATATTTGGTAATTCTGAAAAAGTGTCTTTATATGTATGTTTCTCAGTTAGGGAGTTATGTTGATATATTTGTACGTACTTCTTCTTGCATACAGATTTATAGCTAGAACAAACTCTTATACAACCTGCTCCCTCTTGTTCTATACTTCTAATTGGACTAGACATACACTAGGATTTGTTGTGAAATATGCTTCCAAATTATACCAATACCCAGTCTAGCTATTTGATGAGCGATGAGACATTCATGGTTAAGCATCCAAAAAATTGGAATAGGTAGTAGTCTCCATGTCAACCTCATGTCCCACGAGGTTCAAGTGGATGTCTTGTCTCGATTGTGATATTATTGAAAGGGAAAAAGTAGGATCCTCAAGTTTGATCATGAGTTAGCAGACTGAATTTGATGCTTGAGTTAGTTTGCAGGTGATTTGCAGCTTGATTTTTCTAGCTTGTTGTTCGCCTCTTACTTGGTGATGTGATTGTGTGTTTCGGTGCTGCATAATGGATTATGTTCAACATTTTGTTGCATTGTTGAGTTGCTATTCTCTCTCTTCTCTGTTATGGTGTTTCTATCATCTGTCATTCCTTCAACAGTTGGGGCGGGTGAGGAGGGCTTTTTTAGATATGTTTTGCAAAGGTTGGCATCATGGCCGAAGGTGTTGTAGTGTGGCCATCTATTAGGCACCCACTTATATTCGATTTTGGACAGTATAAGCAAACCCTTTGTCTATGTGCAGCTTCATCATTTCAGGGAACTTAGGTATCACTTAGATTGGGTCCTCCACTACTAACATACATGGTCAATTTATATGGTTGTTTGATATGTTTTGATCTTTAGTATTTGACTCCCTACAAAGGTGATTGATTTATTGCTATAATGTATCTTGTAGGTAAACAAGAATTTATAAATATTTTTGGATAAAAAACCAAATTAGCACAATTTAATATAAATATGTACACAAATAGCATGAAACCAATCTTATTTCCAGAAATAGCCCACTTTTTTCGAAAAATGCCAATATCTTGACGTTTTTAGTGCAACCGGGCCAGAAAGCGCCAACTTTTTGACGTTTTAGTCAGAAAGCGCCAACTTTTTGGCATTTTAATCCAAAAGTGCCAACTTTTCAGCGTTTTAGTCTGAAAGATCCAACTTTTCGGCATTTTAGTTCAAAAGCGTCATATGTTTTGGCATTTTAACTTGGTGGCAAGGATGATGGAGAATTACAAGGGAAGAACGGGCAACCATGTATATTCTAGTCTCTGCCTCAAGGACAAGAAAGTATATATACACCGTGTTTGAATCGATGATGCAACTCGACCAACATATGCTCGACCATCATGCATCCTCCTCCTCCCCACCGCAACCAGCCACACCGTAAACAAGCAAACTGTAAACAAGCAAACCCCCAGCGGTGGGGGTACTAGCAAAGCCACCACGACTAGAAGTACCAGCACAATCGCCATGTCGTCCATGAACAGGTTCACCATGTCCGACGATGCGGCCAACGACGCAACCCGACGCAAGACACGGAAATGCCTGTTGATCATAGGCCTCTCGGCGATCGTCCTCGTCGCCATCGTGGTCTCTGTTGTGGCTAGCGTGGCCAATCACAACAAATCTGATGAAAAAAGGAGCCGATCAATAATGCCAGTAAGGCCATCGTTGCCGCTTGTGGTGCGACGATGTACCCGGATACCTGCTTTAGTAGCCTCTCAGCGGCAGTGAACACCTCTGGGCCATCGACCCAGTGGCGCTGTTCCAGCTATCCGTGAAGGTGGCCTCCCAAGCACTGAATGTGTCTTTGGGTATCCTTGCTGAGCTCGGCATGAAGCAGTCCCTGAGCGGTCTGTACAAGGCGACCCTGCAGAACTGCCTCTGGTTTGTGCAGGTCTCACTATCACAGCTGGAGCAAACGCTCAAGGTTACCGATGTCACCTCCAACAAGGCCATGGAAGACATCAAGACATGGCTCAGCATTGCACTCACGTACCAGGACACCTCCATCGACGAGTTTGAAAACGTTGCCTTGACTCTCTAGGGTCTGATTTGTGGGTCAATGAAGAACTCCACCAATCTTGCCAGCAACAGCCTCACCATCCACTCCGCCATCTCCAACTTCCTTTCTCACTTCAAGCTCCACAACATGAGCTCCTGGCTACCCCAGGTGGGTACCCTAGCTGGGTCTCCTCCAGCGTGAGGAAGCTGTTGTATATGCCTAGACCTGATGACATCCCCAACTTCAGGCAGTGGGGAGGTGGATCCTGGGGGAAAGGGCCATGGAACGGAGATGGGTCTTGGTCTGGTAATGGGAATGGGCCGTTTAAGGGAAATAGACCATGGAACGGTGTTGGGGCATGGAGTGGACCGGAGCCTTGGAAGAATTTTCCTGGACCGTGGCAGGGTAATGGCGGTGATGGAGGCAATGTTGGTAGTTCACCACCGACGATGGAGGCAACAGCTCATCACCAACACCACCAAGCGCTCGCCGGCCACCACGACACGGTCAAGTGAAAATGCCAAAATGGATGGAATTTTTGAATGAAAATGCCAAAAAGTTGGTGCTTTCGGACTAAAACACCGAAAAGTTGGCGCTTTCTGACTAAAACGCCAAAAAGTTGGCGCTTTCTGACCCAGCTGCGCTGAAAACGTCAAGATATTGGTGCTTTCCAGAGAAAGTGGGCTATTTCCGGAAATAAGACTGGTTTCATGCTATTCGTGTATAGATTTATATTAAATTGTGCTATTTTGGATTTTTATCCAATATTTTTTAAGATAATTGCACTTTAACTAGACAAATGCTCTCATCTAGGTAGATGACATCTTTGTGATGATCTTATTGGAATTCATGATATTGGTGGGTCTGAAATCACATTGCAATTTGGGAAAATATGGTGGGTCTTATTTGATGTGTACACAAAATTTAGAGGCCTATGTTTGGGCTTTACGCTGGCACCTCCATGATTTATTGGTGGTGGACTTGATGCTCAGCTAGAGCTAGTGCTCTATGATCTACTAGATAGTATCTATCTTTAGTCTTTTTTGTTCTAGAGGAGTTGTGAAAGCTTTGTAGCTGATGACGACATTCTAAAATAGGTATTATTCCATTATTTTTAGTTACTATGTGGCTGTCTCTGAGTTGTTGGTTTCTAGTTTCTACATGCCTATGACAATATTTATGCCTCTATTTTTAGGTTGATTGTTGGATGCTTTCTCTATGACAACCGCCAAAGGAGTCAGTACAACTTCTCCAGCTCAGTTCATGACAAATGGGCTTATTTAGGGCTGCTCCCTATATCTTAAAGGGCACAACATGGCTACTTCTACAATACTATTCGACATCTAGTGGATCTGCATTTGATTAGTATGTCTATTTTAGAAGGATGTTGATGCTTTCAGGTTAGAAGTTGCAATAGTATCTCTATTTTTTAATATAGTTCTGAGACTTTCTTTCAAAACATGTTAAATTTTTGCTCCTCTGCTCAGGGGTTTTGGTATGTTATTGGTGTATAGGCTCTAGTTTGCAAGAAGTATTATTATATTATGATCAATCACGTGAGATAGTTGTTGAGAAAATATGATTCCTTAAAGCATATGGATATATGTCATTCTTAGACTTTGTGTTTCATTTTCCACGATTGTTATAACAACAACTTGGTCAATAATGTCTTGTTTCCATATATCCTTATTATTTCTACTTTGTTTATGGGGACAAGTTATAGATCATAATCTGACTACAGCCAATGGAAAACATCAAGAAAGCCCACCTTCTTGACTTGGTTAGAAGATAACATGCCCAATTATCTATTAAAGGCCTTTATATTTTGTAGTTAGAGTGGCCTAGATAGAAGAGTAGTAGTCCTAATCATATCATAGTGCATCCTTGATTCCCCAAAAGAAAAGGAGATTTTCAATATAAAAGATAAAATATTTATTGATTTGTGTAACCTCCATGTTCCTAATTGCTAGGATTTTGTTTTGGAATCGAACTGGCCACTCTATATTTGGGAGTTCAATATTACAAAGTTGTTCATAAGAAACGAATAGAAAGTTATCATTGTAGCTTCTATGATGGTGGCTTCAAGAACTCCTCATGAAGGAGCCATTCAAGAGAAAGCTTGATTTGTATTAGCAGGTTGAGATAGAGCTTGAAATCCATTGAACCTCACTATGATTGTTCATCCACCAGAGCAATCCAACAACAATTAGAAGAGGCTAATTTTTTATCTAATTATACACAACATCTGTGAATATCTTGTAAATTGCTAAGAAAAAAGCCAACTATTGTTTGAAATCAATAGCTCTCAGCTTGTTGAATGCCCATCTAAAAGAAAAGTTGATGTAGTTGAAGGCATATCAAACCCGTTTTGTAAGAAAGGATCTTGTACCCATGTTTTAGTAGAAAGATTGCAATAAGACAGAACGAGGTGAGTGTTTAAAAATGGCATCTCTACAAAAACTGCAAAATCCACACACTATAATATGTTTTGATGCTAGCCGACTCATAGTTGACATACAATTCAGCTCATATTCACCTTGTTTGTTCTACTATAGAATCTTCAAAATCCAATGGAGTAAAAACCTCATGTTGTTGTATTTTTCAAGGAACTTAGAGGTGTTGATCTTTTAGCTCAGTGGTAATAAATTGAAGTTCAAAGAGTTATTCATGCAGATGTGAGACTAGTACCTCATTCATACTCTGTGATTAAGTTAAAGTTGTTCTGATTTTTTTTAACTCTAAAAAAAGACCAATCAAGGTCCTACTTATGATCGTGGGTTCATATCTCTATTCTCCTGTAGGTTCTATTAACAAATTGGAAGTATAGATATCCAGGCCTAGTTGTGAGCAGAGATGGTAAGCTTTCCACTTTCATACATGTTGGAAGTACTCACCACTTCTTCCACACAATGTTGTTATTTTTTAAGCTTGCCCTAACTACTCCAACTCTATAGATTAAAGCTTTGCTACTATTAAGTTGGAATCTAGATTTTAGTTCCCTAGATCTCATTTGGGACTCTCTGATTTGGAAGCTTTGACATTGATCTCCCTGTAGAGCCTCACATTTGAGTCAATCATATAATGATACCTTTCATATTTTGTGAAATAGATTTTGCAAGTGAACTGATATATGTATCCTAGATTTTCTTCTCATTGTTGGTCAATCACTTAAAGGAATATTTCTCAATGGTGAACATATATTGGATGCTTCAACGGCCTGCCACACAATTGTATTTGTCAAGATATGAACTTTGATTACAGTGAAGTTGATGTGCATAGTTATTTAGCCTATTCACGAGCACAATATCCAAAAGGTCTAAAGATGCTATATGCTATAGAAACCCGCCACACTATTGCTTCCTAGTTTTATCTAAACTCTTCTAAAGGCATGCAAACTAAATACTTGATTTCTATAATCATTTTCAATTGCACAGTGACCAATGCGCTATAAACTTGATGTTCTTATTGGGTATTGATATCCTGCAGATAACATTGTTGAGGTAGACCTTACCTAGCATTTCAGCCTCTTATATAACTTGTAGTATGTCATATAAATGCATAAAATTTTAATTATACATCACTTTTTTAAACCAAATTAATGTCAAAATTTAGTATTAATGTCATGAACAATGAACTACACTTTGTGCATGATTCTAGGGTCGTGGTACATCTTCATATATGGTAAGTGTTTATCTATATCTATCTATCCATTGTCGTTGGATTTTCACAAACCCTCATGCTAAATGAGATTTGATGGAGCATTTTATAATATGAATAATTTCACAGAACCTTTTTCAAACTTAGTCTGTCTGGTTTGGTACTTTGATTACATTGTTTTGTTTGGGTTCTTGTGCATCCCTCCTCTTTCTAAAGTAAAGCCTTTATTTCAAGATATACAGGGCGGAGGCACTAAATTGTATCACATTTAGGTAAGATTTATATTTGCATACTATATTTAAGAGATTTAACCCTATATGATTAAAGATTTTGTTTTATCTCTGAACTTGATATAATAGTTTACTGCACTATTTTTGGATTTCCAAGCGGTAGAAAAGTTTTTTGAAAAAGACATTCTTCCCTTTGTCAAGGGTGCCCTTTACTGGTTCTCCTTTGTGGTTGTAATTAAAACATGTGTGCAATCCTCCCTTTGTCAAGGGTTCCCTTCATTGGCTCTCCTTTGCAGTTGTAAACATCTCTTGTTATTTCAAATATGCAATTACACCTACACTGTGTCCAACCTAGCCATATTCATGCCAACAACAGATATGTTCACATCAGCGTAGCTACAACTAACCAAACTAACTTGACATTTGTACCTATATTCCAACATATCATTTGAATTCTGAAAATACAATTATGTAGATGGGCGAGTGCAGCTATTTTATACACAAGGATATGGCTAGACCAAATGTTGAATCTATAGAAGGATGAGCTATTGCTAGCCAAGAGTCGTAGACATGGACATCAAATCTACACATATGATAAGTTCTTAAAAAAATAAAATAAGTTTTGAGATCACCTAAGATCTGATATGAAATTTATAAGAAGTATGTAAGAGAGCCCCATCCTCATGGCCCCTTTATTGATGTTCTCTATCTTTTGATGCATCCACACCAATATATGATTTTCCTTGAAATAATGCACTACTTTATTTGAAATGAGATGGTCGGATGTTCTTTTATAAATCAACATAATCAGATATGGTTCTCATACTCCACTGATGAATCAGAGCGATAAGTGTTATTGTCACCTATTATATGTTCTATCCATCCCACTCCCAAAATTTCCTTTCATATCATGTTTTTTTTTCAAATGTTGTTGTTTATTAAAATGTTTCATTGAGTAACTGTAATGCATAAATGATTAAGAACCCATGTTAGTGTATGGTGCTTTTCTTTCTTCATATTTTTGATTTCTCAGTCTTTTTCCACTTTTGATATCCTTCAATCTAGGTGACTTATTCCTTGAACATTGTTCACTCTTGTGAATCAACTTGCCTACCTATTCTCTTGATTTTACATTTACCCTTAAAGGCTCTGTTAATCTTTTGTTCTTGTTTTTAGTTCATGTTTAGTAGAGGTGTTTTGTTGATGATACTCTATGGGTATTATTTGGAAGAAAAAATGATTTAAGAGAAGAATGCTTAAACAGAATATAAGCCTGCTTTATTTTAAACAAATTATTGAGCTTGGGATGAAGGATATTACTAAAGGTCACACAAATATTAGTAAAAAGGGAATAAAATAGTAAAATGCATCAATTTCTTTGACCCAAGGGCCAGGTTGCAAGGCCAAAAGCATGTTCTTCACAAAAAAAGGGTTTCAAATATCATTCATAGGGAAGACATATGTTGTTCATAGGTGGATGTTTGGGAATATAAGGAACATAAACATTATACATATATATACCTAAAGAATAAGTTTCAAATGTCAATCATAAAGAATAAACTTCAAAACAATAGGCTTGATCTTTTGGATGGGTTGAGCACGTTCAATTCTATCTAGACAGTGTGCTTTTTCTAATCAGTACATTTTATGCAGATAGAGTTAAATACAATGCAAAACAAAACTGAAATGAAAGAGGGATCCATGTTGCCTTACACTATCTAGATTAGGATTTGAGAATTAGGTTAATAGTTGCTTATTTGAACACTCATAAGTTAATTTGTGTAACTCACCTGAACATTGTAACAATAGAAGCACAACTCACTACACCATAGCTGGTCCCTTCTCAACTTATGGAGGCCATTATATGACGAGGTGTGTCATTGACTCTATCCTTGCATTAGAAAGTGACCTGGAGGATCTGCTCAAACCTAAACATATTTCCTTCTAAACAATATACTATTTTCCATCACAATTTTCTCAAACAATATACTCTTTAGGTTAATGGAACGACCTTCTTGAGATGATTCAGTGTGATATTCCTCTCCTATCTTACTCAGCATATGACTGCAACTCGATCAAAAGTAGTTTCTTGTCTTTGCCCACTATTTTCCAGTTTACTTGTTTAAAGTACTAAACATTTTCCTATATTAATCATTGAAAAGTCGCACTAAAGAAGGTACTTCCTATTAACTTTTCTTAGCACTTCGAAAATGGTCCCCTTTTGAACTGTCTTCTTTGGATTGGTAATTATTAACTAGATGTTTATAAAGCGTATTACTTTTTCTAACCTGCCACCACTGTCTTAGCTAACTAAACAACTACTATATTAACTCCCAAGTATAATTTGGAAAGTCTCATGTGCGTTCATACACTCAACAATTGGGTCTAGAAAAATGGATTTTGGAAGAAAATGATTGATATTATGATGTCACTCGGTCTTAAACTGCAAAAATTTGTTACTGTCTTCTAAAATCCATATTGGTTTGACCAATCTTTGGGAAACCTGTCACGCAAACAACATGATATGGTGTCTTTATATGAATACATCATTTCCCACTAGAATTTTCTCCATTGAACCAAATATATCTAAGTTTTGTCCTATTTTACATGAAATCACCGCTCTTTACACAACTGCGTTGTAGTAAAATGGCTTTCTTTGAATTTGTTCCACTAATCAAGATGTTTTTTCTCTTTTTTGCTCTTTCAGAATCTGTTTTGCATGCTCTAATGAGCCGGATCCATGTTTGATTCAAAAATCCTATGAATGTCATCCATCAGCTGATCAATTGTCATTATCTATATCAGTTTCAATATTAATTGTGTTGTTCTAAATCTACCTATAGCTCTCATTCTGTATCTAAAATATTGCTAAATCTCTTGCTTTTTAGCTTCTTTATGTGTTCCTGGTCTACTATGCTGATCTCGTGGGTTTCCAATGCTTGCTTTGGAGGGGATGTGATTCTTACCCCATTGTTCCTCCTTGTGTATATTTGCAGTGGATGGAGGAAGAACAATATTTGATGGTTATCGGTGAGATAGGTACATAATATATTTTGAGAAGCATTTACCACATTTCACAATAGAACTTGCTGATTGTCAACACCGAAAAGAAATTCCTTTAAAACCCTGTCTTCGCTATTTGAGTTAACTTTTGCAAGAATTTTATTGTGTTGTACATGTGAAATCCCGAGCTCCTTTCATAATTCGAGTATAGGAACTTCCTTATCACTTGATAGCCCAACATACTGTATGAAAAATGCCTTCAAAATAGAATCGCAGACATTAACATCATGCAGCTTACTCTTCTAAATACTAATTAATTATCATCCAAAATTTTGTGGAAAGTGGTTTCTTGACCCAATTTTCTCGTGATTTTCTATAATTGTTAGAAACCCTTTTAACATTGCTGAAAACAAATTAACTCAGAAAAGCTTTTGATTTTAATTGAAAGCACATAACTCTAACATATATAAATGGGGAGCACTAAACTTTGATGTGGGCTGTAGAAATAATATGGAGATTGTTGGTCATGCATAGAGGTAACGTAAAAAATAGCAAGTCTATACATGTAAGAATGGTGTGTGCATATGGTTGAATTAACTTATCAACAAAAGATGGTTTGTCTTGTCCTACTTTCACCAACAATCTATATATGTATAGAAGAGCTTCATATCTGTTGTTATCATGTCCTCTTACTCCATTTCAACTAGATGTGACCATATCATCTGGAATCTCAAGTACGCATCTTGAATACATTGATCAAACAAAAACAACCATTGTTATTTGCTATCATGTGCCTTTCCTTTAGAAAAAGTTAAACTTTTGACCAAGAGACTTGCAAAAAGCTACTTTACGAATGGTTCTGATTGGTTTAACATAGGATTGGTAAGAGTCTTGGTTATTTAGTAAGGGAAGTGGTGACATGTGTTCCTTGGAGACTTAAAACAAGTGCTATGGAAGTCTCCATCAGGTTGGATTGGAATCAAACTTAATTCGGGAAACTAGCTCTTGATGTTGCGGGAGCTTGTAAGTCACGTTGTTTTTTGTGTTCTGAATGTGTTTAAATTTAAGACACATTGAAAACTAGAGTTTCCACACGGTTCTCTATTGAGTAATATTTAATTTATTTCATTTGGTAGTGACCAAAGTAGGTCTACTTTCACAATTAGACTCAATCAATGTCTTGCACTTTTTGATTTATGTGTCGGTGTTGATTGGCTGACATGATTCAGTTGTGCAATCGCACATTCCATGTTAGAATAGGAAAAAATAGATGAAATCCTTACGTAGTGATGATTTTAGGAAGACAACTAAATGCATGTACAAACGGAATATGCGAAGAAACGAAAGTATCAGTGGTTAATTCTATTTAAACCTACACAAAATTGGTGGACAAGTAAACTTGTGTGACTAACTATATCTTTGATCTGCTTAAATGACCGTATGTTGATGATACAGGGATATAGAGAATACAAAAGAAGCATTGTTTAGCAAGTCTTGGCTTCGAATACGGCAATCCTTTTTAATATGGTTAATTATCATTACAAAAGTAACTTTATTCAAAATTACTAGGAGAACCACTTAAATATTGATGCACGATGGATGTATAAAAAACTAGTGATTCAACTAAGCTTGGAAGTCATTTGGAAGTGGGATTTTTACCCCATTGCTCACTCACTGTAAGGTTCGTTTATGAACCTACGTTATTTCCCTTTACCCCATTGGCATATGTGTTGTCCCCTATTCTGTAATATTTTTTTGATAGGTTGTGCTATCACATGCCGCCTTCACTCAACTGTTTCTAATCATTCCTGGAAGGCAAAGCAAGAGAGAGGGTATTAAGCAGGCTGGATTTCATTCATTTCCAATCATAATATCCAAATTTCACTTGTTCTACCCACCAGCCACATCAATTGATTCTATGTATGATAATAGTTGTCTTATTCTCTACATGAAATGGTAGAGTAATCTTTGATACCTTCCGATGTCCATGTGGCCTACCATTGCTACCCAGACTAGAAAAATCTTTGGTGTGACATGAGCAGTGGTTTTAAGAGAACTAGCCTAGCATTGCTATCCAGACTACAAAAATTATGTCCTAGTCTTCAATAAATAGATTTTTAAATGGGCAGGGACAAAGATTTCCTGAATTACCATATCATGTAAAGGGAATATAAGTGTTTAACACCATCAATAACATTTGAAATGGATATAATAAGGTTTTGTGCGAATGTATAGATAGGGGAGTCAGAGTCTACCATTGGGTTGTGACACAACAGTAAATGTGATAGAGAGTGAGAACATCGTTCATATCACTGGTCCATTTAATGAAATTGATATTATTGGTATCCAAAAATAGTAGTTGTCCATCTTGGTTTACTGCCTAGATAATTTTTGTTATCCAAAAATATGTTGCAACCCAATAAACAGCTAGCTCTTCCCTTACAGTTGCTCTCTATCATTAGAACAATCTTTCCTCCATAGTGTCATGTTTTCATGTAGTTTCCCAAAACCATCAACCTCAAGGAGCTTTGGCTTCATCTCGTCGCATCTAGGATGGCTTTTTGGTACACTCATATCTACAACATGTTTTTTCCCGACAAAGTTGCTTTGACTTCATCCAAATAAACAACCCAAGATTCTTGGTTTCTTTAGGTCAACAACATCTAGAATCACATATTTAACATCATTGAGTACTACTCCAAACCTAGCACCAGTAGACCAAACATATTCTTCATTGACTTTCAGGAAACTAGAAGTCAGTGGTAAGCACAGAAGCACGTGGGCAATCTATTGCCAATTAAATACTAGATCACAAATTTTGGTTCTGTAATTAAGAGACAGTCTATAATCATTTCCAAATTACCTAACTAGTGGTTTTGCCTTGGATGATTTTTGCTTCAAGACAAAATTAATTCTTCTTATCCACATGGCCCAGTAGCAATTTCATATGATAGAAAGTTATTTGTCGAAATATGAGATGCACTAGTCAAGTAACCGTTGAAATCGCTTCGAGCAGCTCGTATAGGCCTTTAACTCAAAGTCAAGTCACTATAGGAATTTTAGATGATCCTGAATAACTAAGACAGTGTGTTGTAGATCCTAGGACTCCCCAAAAAAGGGGAAAATACATTTAATTCAAGAGGGTATTATCTTTCTACACCTCTTACATATACCTATGTTTAGTGTTTTTTTGTTGGGGCTGGTAGGTGACTATTGTTGGAGAGCTATTACCACTCTTGGCGACTACATAAGCATCCATGGTGCTAAGAATACAATCAGATAGATGGGTAAACCTGTTGCAGACACACCCATGTTGAAGGTGTTTCATGTAGCATGAAACTTTCAGCCTTGTTGTAGTGCATGTGCTAGTTATGGAACATGATGAGTTGATTGTATGTAATGAGTACATGACCTTATTGATAATGTTTTGCTTGTCCCCTTCAAAAGATTTTCAATGAGTTTAGTTTTCATTACTAACTCATCTTGCACTTTCTCATTACATAATTCAGTTTGCTAGTTCCTTTTATGTAAGACTAAACTCAAAATAGGATGATTAAAATGGGTTGAACTCAGGATGCATCATTTTCATCAGGATGGCTTTCCAATCAATTCTCTTACCAACTGGGAATACACTTTCACTTTGCCACCTTGGTCATGGCTGCTTGAATAGTTCATTGCTTCGATGACAGTTAGTCCAAATGCTTCGTAGAGTGTAGGCTGCAACTAGATTTAATAATATCTTATGTGTCTTTTAGTTAATGAAACTGGGAAGGTGATGTGGATCAAGAACTAAATGGATGTTAGTCGTTGAGCAAAAGCTAAGAAATGTGGAAGATAATATGGCTTCCGTATTGATATACATTACATGAGAAATAGTTCCTGGGAGGAGCCATTATGTAGTCATAGTACTTTAAGGTCATAACATGGAATTCAATCAAGAACACACTAAAAAATTACGCGTGCACAACATAATGAAGCACTCATATATAAGTAAGTCTAGGCATAGTTTCTACCTTACTTTTTTGTGTTTACATACATAACTATGATTGTCTTTCTATATTTTCCACATTTACAGATTTTGCCCAATATAAACATGTTGCTACAAATGCTTGCAAGACTCAATAATTGATTGCTCTACTTTACATGCATTCTTACTATCAAAATACCATGACACCCCAGACCTATTACAACAAGAATGTGCTGTTGGAAAATGAACCACTCCCAGCCATATTATGTGCCTTGTAAGATTCAGAAAGGACATAAATTATGATGATATGTATTTTGTATCATGTAACAATAACAATCTTATATCTGAATGAAGATGGTTTTGATCTGTACTATCACAGGTATGATCTCTATTATATGAATTAGTTTCCATAGTTATATGTTGTCGCTTATTCTAAATTTCCTATTGTTATCACTAAGTCTAATGATTCATACTGTTTGTTGTTCTAGATACTTGGTTTTATCTTGGTTTGGACGTTTTGCTTATAATATAGTCAACATCATACTGAGTGTCGTGGTCTCTTGGTGTAGCTTTGTCTAGTAAACTACTATAGAAGGAGCTATTAGGCTCTATTTTCAATTGTTGTGTGTTGGGGATGAAGCTCGTCTTTTGTATCCCTACAATAGCCCAAAGAACCCTGGCTTCTCCTTCGGATGATCTGAGTTCCTTTAGAACATCCTGTTTTAGAATGTCGATAATATAAGTTTCTTTTTATCATCATTATTCGTGTGGGGGTAATTTCACATCATGGATTGTTTTCTTTAGAAGACTGCATAGTGACATGGCCTGCTTTCACAGATGTTAGAGCTTATTCTCTATAGACGTCTCAAAAGAGCACCTGTTGGTTGCCTCTGCAGGTAGGGTGTATAAAAACAATGCAGATGAAGGAAAATGCATTTGACAAATCCTACAAAGTATCTACAACTGCATGATTATTAAATGAGAAATTTGTTATTTATTTTTTCAGGATGTTCCTGCCAAACCTTCTATAGTCAAGATTGGCGCAGCTTCTCATGCAAGCAAGAAAGAAACAAAAGAAAGCAGCTCTAATGAAAGAAAATCCGAGTTTATTTCTAACTAGATACTCATAATGCATCATTAATCCTGAAACAGACTCACTATCTTCTTTCATGGAGAAATATATTCCAAAATTTCATTCAGTTAGTTCCTCTCTTTCTTTTGGTCTAAAATCTAGTCAGTTATGGTGATACAACAGAGACATGGAACGTGAGGAGATTCATTATCTGGACAAGGCCAAGGAGGGTTTGAGAATAAGAAATCACAAAACTAAACAGGAGACTTTAACCTATCAAGCGATCCTCTTATGATCAAGACATGTACAACCATTCTCTATTAAACATAACAGTTGACAAAACATTGATAGGTATGCTCAACTAATGCATCCACAATCTTGTTTCCATCTCATTTTATGTAGGTTCCATTTTTATTCCGAATAATGCTTCTCACAACAACTGTATTGAAGTTTGAATTTTTTTCCATATTTATTTTTCCATGAGTGGAGTGTTTGTTGACATTCTAATTTACTTCCATCAGCTCATAGATTAGAAGAAATGCTACCACATGGAACAATGAATATCTTGCACATTGTTCTTTGTAGAAGTAACCTGATGAGCCACATTGGAACATCAATAGAACAGAGTATCAAGTAGTAGTTAATGAGAAAATTGATTACGAATGGTTAACAAAGTCTTAAATATTCGTGATTTAGACCTTAATGAAATGAAACCTATTGATCTTCACCACAGATAGTGAGAATCTTGGATAGTTTTTCCTTTTGTCGGCCTTCTTACAGAAATTTGGAATATATCCATTTGTAATAATGGGTAATTTCTATGATTCCTACTCTACAGATACACTAAATGCAAGCTATGATTTCTCTATACCCCCACCTTGAGAAGCACTAACTCTCCATGAATTAGAATATGATGAGGATATTGACATCATTTTATCCACTACTCATGTATCCAGAAACAAAAGAAGGAATGGTCGATGGAGCTATGTTTGTGATATTTTCTAGGAAGGGGGAGGAGATACACTGCCCTAAACTCTCATTCACTCTCACAGACAACAATGGTCATGGACGCCAAAGGCCACCATCGCCGTCATTGCCTATGATTTAATCTGTTCTTTTGCTTTACCCCCTTCCCCACCATCATATCTTTGTATTCTATGGAAACTGGAAGAGTATAGAGGTAGTATTCATTCTCATTTTTTGTTTGTATACTCAAAGAACCTTGTGTCTAAATGTATGTTGACATGTTGTTTCCCTTTATTTGGATGTCCTTATAGATCGTATAGTCGAGAAAGGGGCCTGGCACATGTGACACCTCCCCATATAAATACTTTTTTTATAGAAGCCAGGGGGTCATCTTATTCATCCCATCCCCTCGTCTGGGAAAATCATCAACCGCAAATTATAGCTCTTGCTTATAAAGGATGCAGGTTATATCCTGTAACCCCAAACAACCAAGGAAAGAGAATAACAACTAAACAAGCCTCAACAACATAAAACTCTACACCTTAATCACAGCCTTGACGATGTAAGGTGTGTGTTTCTTTTCCAGGATCCCCATATAAATACTAAGAACAAAAGGTACAACTCATACAATTTTTTTCCTATGATGGCTGACCTCTTCCTTCTATCTTCTTCATGTATCGTTATGCCCCAATAATGCACATGTGCAATGGATTTCTCGAGAAAAAGTCAGTCTCCCCATCCACCAAGCCCGAATGAACTCAGTTTGAAGCTACGTAAAAACCCCATTATTCTTCTCATCCCCCATGCCATGGATGAAAATGGTCAGATCAATGTGGCGTTGGGCTTTCTAGAGCCACATATAGGCTAGTTTAGCATCTACATTCGAACTTGCAACTCATGTAGTCTTTTTGATACCACACTCTGCTACTCCACTCGCTTCAAGGAGCTCAGCTTTACCTATTATGAAGACATCATGGTTGTTATAGACTTTAAGGTTATTTAGTTTGTCTGGATTGTTTGAAGGAGTAAATTGAAAATTTCTAGTGAAAGATTATTGTGTAGAATGTTTTGGTGTAGAGTAGATAACCAAAGAGTATGCTGGTAAAGACCAACATATAATATCCCAATATATCTATGATCTAGGCGACCTCAACCCTTGTTGCCACCCTCTAAAAGCATAATTATTGATAGAAAGGCACTGTTGAAACACTTCCCCTAACCCCAACCATCCCTGGTGATTATCCTGCTCAAATGGTTCCAGTTGAAAAATGAATGACCTCTTGAGGTCATTTAGGAATCCACTTGCACCAAGAAAATGTTTGGGATAAACCTCCTATTTGGCCTCACCTGTAACTACATGATCTGTCAGACACTTAGACTAGTATCACGATCTTGGTTTAGGACATGGATATTATAGATAGACTGATACAATAATTCGACGTGATAATAATTAACAAAGCCTAATAATATGCTTTGTAACAAAGCTAATGATATAAATTTATATGTAAGACAATTATATAGTTCATAGTTTATGACTTGTAACTGAAGATGGATTTTGTGTGTCTAATCATGATGAGCCTCTAAATCTCATTTTTGATATTTGAATGGTCTGTGTACCTCACCAAATTAACATTTACAATTTCACTCTTGTAGGGAAATAAGACTTAGGAAGGGGGAGCAATCATGTCCTTGAGTGAACCGTACTCCCTATTTACAGGGAGAGGTTACACTACCAACTTGACCAAAATAACCAATGGGTTACTGACACAAACCCAATATACTTAAGCTATTAAAAAAAGCTACATAACTTACTATAAACAATTTTAATGTAGACTGCGAAGGCATTTGATCAAATGTTGCTCAACTTTTAAACTTGAACTTTGATTAACCAATTTAGTTCTAAATTTAAAGTAGAGCTCAAATAGGATATGTATAGTGAATGACATATTCAAACACTCCCTCTCTTTGGGAAACTATTGGCACTGACTAATTGTTGGCACAGGAATCCGGAGGAACTACTCCACTCACCAAGCAAAATGATATAGTGGATTATATGGCAGACGAGCTTTCTTTAACAGATACATATCCTGACCCTGACATGTTTTTTTAGGAAATGGTGAGGTGCATTGTTGTTCTTCCTATAATTTTTTATGATGCTCATAACTAGATATCCTAGAAGTTTAATTTGACATTTCTATTAGCTTTTCTTAGCAGCAGTCAGCATCTGTCAGTTCACCTACCAAAGAGGAAGACGGTATTGGTTCTTTACAGCCACAACTTTCTGCTCACAGGGACTGGAGTGGCCTCTCTCTACATCCTAATAGTCTTTCAGAAGAAATGGTTTATTGCATGAGAAACATCTTCCTTTGCCTCTCTGGATCATCAAAAGCTCCTCATACGAGAGGGGCTCTCCCAAACCAAAAAAAATGTCCATCTCCTCTTGAGCCCCTTTCTTACTCATCACTGACATCATTATCAGGATTCTGCTTAATGGTAGTCCATCTCCTCTTGGGCACCTTTCTTAATGGTAGTCTAGGTACCATTAACATAGGGTTGTGGGGAAATTTCATCTCATTTTTTCTTAACAATTCTGCTTCCAATGAACCAATGCAACATAAAAGTCAATTTTGTTTGCAAGAATTAGCTCGCCACCGGTAATCTCTGAAATAACCTTTCTGAGCCCATTTCATTTGCAGTTAGAGATAGCTACCCTATCTAATGGAAAGAAAGGGAGCGATCAAGTCATGAACAACCTCACAATGTGTGGCCTATTATTTGGCTAAACCAAAAATAGAGATAATTAAAGATAAAAGCAAGATTATCTTCAAATCACCCCCTAATCCTAATGCTCATGTTTACCTCCCTCATGCTGAGCAGCCGCCTCATTTATGTGAACTTGGCCTGCCCAAGAGGCTTGGTGAGAATGTCTGCCAACTGGCCATCAATGCTGATGTGATTCACGTCCACCTTGCCATCCTCGACGCACTCACGTATGAAGTGAAACTGAGTGTCGATATGCTTGCTCCTCTCATGGTGCACTGGATTCCGGCAAAGTGCGATTGCAGATTTGTTGTCAATTAAAAGCTTGACCATCTTCATATCTTCTCTGAGTATTTCTGCCATCAGCCTACTGAGCCAAACAGCTTGGCATGTCGTTGTTTCCCTTGTTGTCGAGGAAGAACACCATCCCACTGGTACTCTTCCAATCATTGATGTCACCGGTGAGATCACGGTCACTATATCCGACGATAACTGTATCTCCAGTTTTGGCCTTGTAGATGCACCCGTAGCTGATCGTTCCACATATATAGCGTAGAATTTGCTTCATGGCGGCCCAGTGCTGTTTCCCCGGTGCCTCCATGAACCTACTCACGATCCTGACTGCATAAGCGATGTCAGGGCGAGTGTTAACCAAATACCGCAAGCTCCCGATGATACTAAGATACTTGGTTGCATCAACCGGCTCGCCGCTAGTCAGCTTCCCAAGCTTGAGGTGGCTCTCCATAGGCGTGTGGCATGGATCGCATCCAGCCATCCCTGCCATCTTGAGAATCTTAATTGCATAGCTTGACTGGCACACCGTGATCACACCTTCTTCCTGCTTCACCTCGAGGCCTAGGTAGTAACTAAGGGGCCCGAGATCTCTCATTTGGAAGAGCTCTTGCATCTTCTTCTTGAACATGTCGATGTTGTACGTACTCATGTCGGTGATGATTAGGTCGTCGACGTAGACGCCAACTAGTAGGAACTCTTCGTCACCACCACGCCAGTACAGTGCATGGTCCAATTCGCACTGCTCGAACCCAAGCGACGTCAGTGAAGCGTCGAGCTTGGCATTCCAAGTGCTTGGAGCCTGACGGAGTCCATATAATGCCTTACACAGCTTGATCACCTTGTGCTCGTTCTCCTTGTCGATGAAACCAACCGGCTGGTGCACATAAACTTCCTCTGCCAAATCCCCATTGAGAAACGTGGACTTGACGTCCATGTGGTGTACCTTCCATCTTCGATGTGTAGCTAGGCCGAGGAGTAGTCGCACCATTTCCAGTCAAGCGATCGGTGCAAATACCTCATCGAAGTCGATCCCCTATCGCTGTGTGTAGCCCTTCGCTACAAGATGAGCTTTATGCTTCACAACATTTCCAGTAGGATCACGTTTTACCTTAAACACCCACTTGAGCTCTATGGCTAGGTCTCCAGGAGGAAGCGTCGGCAGCTCCCATGTCCTGTTGCTGCAGATCATGTCCATCTCCGCCTCCATTGCACCACGCCAGGCTGATTCATCTAGTGCCTCATCAATGCTAGTAGGTTCCTCGGTGGCCAGGAGGTAGAGTCCACTGCACTCCAGCTCGCACACAAGACCTGCATCAATTACACTCGCAACAGTCTTATACTGAAGCGGCGCCCCATCCATGTCAAGCGTGCTACCGGTTGGTGGTGACACCCGCCGACGCACATGCTTTTTAGCGTGTCCCATGCAAGCTTGGTCGTTGCTTTGACAGCCAGCGTGCGCATGATTTCAGACGGCACCCCCTTTAAAATGAACGCCAGTGCCCACCTGCCTTCTCCCTTCATGCCAACGCCGGTCTCCACGCTCCACCAGAGACCTTCAGCCTATATTTGTACCTTCATCATCAACGCCCAGTCTGAGTAGTTTGTTCGGTTGAGCATTGGTGGATTCATGCTCTCCCAGATCACCCGTTCTACGACGTGCGATGACTCATGCTCATGAGTGGCGTCCTTGTTCTTGTCCCCGACATCTCCATCTTTCGACCCTAGCATTTCCACGACGGATCGTACACCATGCGGCAGTGGAGAGGCGGATCAAACGCCTTGCTTTGATACCACTTGAAGTTGCCAAATCGAAGACTCACTCGAACACCTGGACTCACACGCTTACTCGCTCACGAAATGAAACCACATGAACACCACAAACACAAGAGGTTTTGGTGTTGCGTGAAGGATTGTAGCTTTTCTTTTCTACTCTCTTATTTATAGAAGCTAAAACAAGCTACTGAATTATAAAGGAACAATGATCATGTATGGTGAACTTGCAGGTCACACCTTCCAACGATGCTCAACTTCGGCGATCACTACGGGCCACCATGAGAGCACTGCCTTATGTTATCTAAAGACACAGTCAGAGATAGCTACCATGTCTAACGGAAAGAAAGGGAGTGACCAAGTCGTGAACAACCTCACGATGTGTGGCCTATTATTTGGCTAAACTAAAAATAGAGATAATTAAAGATAAAAGCAAGATTATCTTCAAATTCGAAGTAGTGGAATTGATCTATCATGGTTGGTTTCAAACTTGTATTCATGAGAAAGCCACGTATTGCTGCATCCAAGAAGAGGTGAAGGTGGTAATGAAAAAGGGCTATTTTACTTTCTTACACGTCTCTGAATTAGTGAACTATAAAGCTAATCATTGTGGCTATTATTTTTAATAGTTCATTGCAATGGTAACGACTCAAGTTGACTTGAGGAATACGGTTTGTAGCATGCGAAAATGATAGCATCAATTGATAAGCCAAAAGAACCAAGCATCAGTAGAATTAAAAATAGAGTTTATCACAACTACAAATTATTCAATGAGGGTTAACAGATAAGATGAAAATAATGGTAGAGTCATGGTAGGGAGGGGACATGTTGTGGTAACTTGTGATTAAAGAAAATCTATAACCTGACCAACTTGAATGAAAGGGAAATAAAGTAGTGCAATGACTGAAGTTTATGGGATGAAGCCCAACTGAACTAAATACAACTTGTAAGAGCAGCAGTCAGCCTAGCATAAATGTGCATAGATCTGTAGAATATAAGTAAAAAGGTTATATGTGTCTCTCTTTTTGTTTTTTTTTATTATTTATTTAGTTAAAAGTCCAAACAACCAGTAGAGACAATGGGTTGACAGTTAATACTCTCATAACCACAACAGAGTAGCATGATGCTCTTCCTTAATCATAGAAGGGATGCTTGGACACAAGGAGAGAGACATCAATAATAAGGGACAGGGGACACCCTTCTTAGCAGTGCCAGTTCAGGCAGCTTGCAGCGCTTAGGCTTCTTCTTCTTTATTCTATGAAGAAAACACAAATTTCTAGGAGTCATTGCTTACAAGATAGACAAAATAAGGTATCATAAGGGCTTGCAGTTGTAGAAGTAGGGTAGCCAAAAATAAAATGTGTTTCCTCTACAACTTCCTATTCCTGGGTTTGGAGCTTTTCTGTTGTTTCAAAATTTGTCATATAAGGGGAGTAAAGAATATGTTATAAACTATAATACAACTTGTTCCATTTGTTATTGGTAACACATAATGATCTCATATTCGATTGTTACTTTTTATACCATGGGCAAGAATACGAAAATCTATAAGTGCTTAAGCTTTCTATTGTGGTGGCTTCTTGCTAATGGGGCTTCCATCCTTTTTAATTGTTTTTTAGCAGCAGAAATTGAAAGTATGATGCCTCTAATATGGGAATATCTTGATGGATTGTCAATTTTTTTGAGTTGATACTACTACATGAATGCTCAACCTTTTGTTTCATGTGATTACTTAAGTTTGTAGAGGCAGAGTTGGTCACAACGATATTTTCTTCAATAGTTTTATCTCAGAACATTGTTGCCTATTATGGCAAGTTGGATTGTGTTACATTCATATTCATGAGTCTCTTTTCATGCAATCAACCCCTCACCTTGATGAAAGGCTTTTCTACTGCTTATAGCCTGCAACGCCATATCTTATTCATCCATTTTTATATGTTTACTTGTTTTTGATGAGGGAGACTTCGGGGTATATTTTTTTACATCCGAGCAAGAGATTCTAGAGTTGACTTCATTTCTGATGCATCTTGTTTATGAAATGAAGGAGATTTGCTTTCTGGAATAGGATAGCTACAGGAAGAAACTCAAGAATAACTATGGTGAATCTGTTGCAATAAAATACCATGCAGCCATGTGATTCACTGAGGATCTCTAATCTTTTGAACCATAAATGAGTTTTCTTCATATTCCCTACCTTGATGGTAGCACCGATGACTCAATTGAGTCTCTTTTGGAAGGAGACACTTCTCAGGAAACTTATGAAACTACAATGAAGCTCTGGAGCTTTGATGATATTCCCATTTATGCCATCTCTTGATGCATGTTCTTCCACATCATGTGTTGGAACACTATTGTGCATTGTTTTCTTTCATACTTCTGGTTTATATGTGCAACCTATCGCTATCTATCTATGTTTCAATTTAAATCTCTAAAAAGGACTATAATTCATATGAAAGAGCTACATCACTCCGTATAATGTGATTGAAATGCTTCAATTTGATGACCATCTTGTTATACTTGAGAGCTTAACATATTCCATATAATTTCTCACTGATTGATAACTACACTTTGTAAGAAAAATAAATATAGAAGTCAGTGATAATGGTATTTGTTAGACTGAACATATATGCTTATTGTTTCTGTGCACCATACTTGTCTCTGGCCTTGCTTACAATGACTGGTATTGTTTCATCATGATGTAAGATACATTCAACAATATGCTTCTCTAATTTTCATTATTGTGTATTTTCAACTTCTTTAGTAGCATATGTAGAATGATGCTTTCCCAATATAACTTGCAAATCAAGTATGGATTCTTCTAATTTATTTGCTTGATTTTTAAGAGTCCTAAGATTGTCTTCATGATGTTTAAATTTTGGCCCCATCTTTTGCGGTTCAGACTACAATTTTTGTGAGTGTGACACCATAGTGCTAAAATCCAGCACTTGCCCCATTATCATCAGCCATCCAGGTTCTTGCCACTAAGAAGAAGCCGCTGCTACTACAGAGTTATTGTAGCTAGGGGAACTCCCAAGGTGTCGATTGTAAATGTTACTGTATAGAGAGTCATTGCGGCAACAACAGCCATGGTAACAGACTGGTTGGTACCTTTACTAATGTTAAATTCATGGATAAGGTATCTTTATTTGTTTCTTGTTTTTAAAATAGTTCATCACTTGTGATTAAGATTATTAGTTGGGATATGTTATGGAGATAATTATAGTTCTATAGAGATCACATTCCCAAGCTTTATTGGAGCCAATGTGAGGTTGTTATGCTTTTGGGTCTGTTTTGTAGCTTGATCTGTTGTGTATTTTATGTTTTCAAATATATGATTGTTCCTCATCTACCACTTCTACCAATATCCAATTGCAAACCAAATAGGCCACTCCTTGTAGTGTATACAGATGTTTAGATTGGCTGAGACCCACTAAATTGAATTCCATGCAGTGAACATGTTCACTCCATTAGCTCGGATCCCATCTGGGCATCTTTGCCAACTTGTAGTCCTAAGATTGTAGCCTTTATTGACTCTTTATCATTCTACTGATCATAATCACTGAAAAAATTGTTTTTATATAATGACAGTAGTAAACATTAGGACCAAGTTTACAGATCAAGTATCATAGTAAATTTCAAGTTAACAAAATGTATGAAGGTAACTTATTTATGATATTTTTGCTAACTTTCTATCCAGTAGGTTCAGCAGTTCCACCACCTGCAACAACATCAGCAACAACAACTCCAGGCATTTTGGTCCAATTAGATAGTTGAGGTTGAACAAAAAGTATTTATACCATATTCTCCTCAAGATACTTTACATCATAGGATGACTTTCCCTTATCATTTTCTCTCACATTTCTTGCATGATAACCAGAATTCTATTCATATCACTTTGTTGTAGCTTGAATTTACTGTAGGTGCATACTGACAATAATGTTATTGGATTTTACTTTCAAATGGTCTAAATGAATGACCTTATTGTGTAGGTAATAGACTGAAAATTCTGGACATGGTAAGCCTCAATGGTGCAAGTGAACTATCTTACAACTCTCCCATACAATGCTTGGGCTACAACAAAACATGGATGAACTGCATAGATAATTCTCGTCTCTTTAAGGTACTAATTATGTCATGTTATTCTTATAGTAACCTTCATTTATGCCATGTATGAATGCTTATATATATTTACTAAACTATTTGGATGATCTTTACCTTATTTTTAATGCCTCCCCATTTGTAAAACCTTATGTTCAGGATTAAGAGAAGTACAAGCTTCACCATCATAACAACTTCCATTACCTGAATTAGAGAATGAACTTAACAACATCAAGAATTCAGATACAGAGTATAGAAGTATCTAAGACAGCCCCGACGCAACAGGTTCTCTCCTGTGAAGCATGATGACGCATCTCCATTTGAAGCCCATGCCCACCTAGTCACAGCTGCAACAACAGCCACAAACGCAACAATGTATCATGATATGTTGCAATTTGATATGGCTCTTTGCTGGTATGAGAATGCTGCATTTCATAGACCTATGTATATATTTGAACAACCACTGTCAGCATCTGCAAACATAGCAACCAAATTCATAGGGACGATATTCCTTCTATCTATGCTTAGAAGGTTCTTTTCAGATTCTTATCTCGGGTGCTTTTGGATGACGCTGGCTGAACAACAAGAGCTCAAACAAAAGAAGAAGACAATAAGGATGTTAAATCTGGTCGAGAAAGACAACTCTTTCACAAAGATGTTAGTAGACCACTGAATCATTGATATATGTATATACTTTTCTTTGTACACATTGTGTAATAGGGGCAAGGTATGCATCCTCCCCATGTACATTTGACGTTTCATTATAAATGAAAGTAAGATTGTTTGCATAATGAGCATAACTTGTTCTAAATACTATAATTTTGTTACTAAAATAGCTTGTGTATTAACAAATTACAATATATATACAGTCTAGCTAAGCATACATGTATGTGTACTAAATGGCACTACATATGTAGCTAGATGCATAATCAACAACATATATATGTATATAGTAACTGATGTCTTTCCCTACACACTAAATACATATAAAATGTATTAACTTCATGTTTTTTCTACATACTGACTATATATAGAATTGTAGTCATACATTTAGCTATAATTATACTTATATTTAAATATGTAAGGACAATATCTAGCTACGCTTCCGGATACATATGAATTTGTAGTGAATGGATTATCTAACTACATATTTGAAATATATAGTTAAAGGCTTTAGCTATACGAGCATATACTACAATTTGTATGTGTAAAGAAATATGTAGTTAAAGCCTTTAGCTACAAAATATGGGGTTTTCACTACAATTTTTTTTGTAGTTAAAGACCATTTTTTAGTAGTGATTTTATCATTAGACACCACCTTAACTGGAGCATGCGATTCCAAAAATATATTAAAAACTTCAGTTAAATAATCAATTACATAATTATAGTTATATTTGTATGCATATTGATATATACCTATATCCTTATAAGAAATTAGAACAGTTTGTATTTTAGTAGTTAGTAATAAGATAGTTTTGAGTGGTAATTATAAGATACTCCAACTGACATGTTCACCTTCTTAGAAAATTTCTAAGTATAATGTATTAGATGCATTTAAGACATTAACTATGATGTATGTTAAGTGGGGACTAATCAATCATAGATTAACCATAAAGTATAAGTAAATGACCAATAATGATTTATCATATCATTAATGGAAGTTATAACACCACGGATAAAAATAAAGAAAGATTATGAGCCCATAGCTATGATTGTGACCAATGTTCCTATTTGTATGTAGCATAAACTTGAACCCCATAGATTTGATTTTGACCAATGTTCCTATTTGTATGTAGCATAAACTTGAACCTTTGTGAAGGACTTTCTCGTTGATTGATTGATTGATTAATCATGAATCAAGGTACAAAATTTCTATATCTATTTGAAAAGTTATATACATCATTGATTGCATGTATAATTAGATAGGTTGGTTGGCTTAAAATTGTTGTAAACCTTAGCCTCCTCCTTGAAAGCCACCAACATAAAATCCAGAAATATAGTACTACATTGTTTGACGTGAAAAAAGGGTAGGGTAGTGCCCATAGTTTAGTTGAATAATGCTTCCAAAACTTTGCATAGAGAGAAGGACACGAGGTCCCTCAGTATACAGGGAAACACAATTGGTGTGTTTTCCCTCTCCATGGAGAGAACATATGGCTTCCCCAGTAACTAGACATTGGCATGTGCTATCTATTTGAAAATTTGAATTACTATTTTTCAAAAATTAGATATTGAATCTTTTTGAATATTGAAAACCCATTGCTACCATTTGATACTTACCTACATTGTTAATTCCTTCACATTTTGTCATAAAAATCCTTTGTAGATTCCAAATACTAATTTGTAACAACATTTGTTGACCCATATTTTTCTTCTTGACGTCCATGTGTGGTTTCACTCCTCTAAGAATTCATAGACATGTGCTTAAGGAAGATCTAGGAGAGACATACAAGATTTACCCATTATTGAAGAGTACAGAGGAATCAATACTAAAATTTGAAATTTTATTTAAATCTTTCATGATTGTGATGTAAAACATAATTGTAAATGATTTGTTTACATTTTTGGATTTTTTTACCATATTCTTGATAGTAATAGTTATTGGGCTTAGTCCCACAATCATCATATTTTATATCATTTTTTGGTATTCTTAATGATTTCTCAACATACCCACTTAAGTGAATCTACTTGAACTTTGTACTCAGATATATTGGAATATTATGTAAACCATAATCTGACAAGATTACTCCTCTAATTCTTATCTACAATAAGTATATATTACAATAATATGTAAACATATGTAGTCCAGTTTGATTTGGTTAAACCTCAACCTCAAATGGAACCAAACTATCTTTTAATGGTTGGAGAAAATGGAACCAAACCGAACCATTCATCCCCCACTAATAGCAAACCAAACTGTTCGGTTTGGTTTGGTTTTCAGCCCAACCCTAACAATGGTCATCCCACTGAAAATCTAATTCACGATGGGTACGTAGGCTACACCAACAAAAATTAATGTATATAACCCTCAAGTTCAAGCAATGATTACAACTACTATCTATCATATAAAATCTAAGGCATGACCTGAACCACTCTCTATAACCTTGAAATGTAGATGAAAGAGATAAACCCTACCCTCACCCGCATATATTCAACGGTATATGATACTAAGCTCCTTCCCACAAATGAAATTGTTACAAAAATTAACCATTTCACTATCCATCGGGTTATGCTAATGAGATGGTTCTATACTCACAAGGAACTACATGATTAGGGTCACACTTGATTAATAAGCCAATTACTCACTTTGTTATTACATCAGTGAAGTTACATGCATATCACCTAGATGTGACTATGAAATAGATTATCTATCACAACCTCAGAAGACATAAAACATATAAATCAATTCTACTCACTTAATCATGGTATACCTAACCATCCTTGGCCATAGAGAGGACAAAAATCTCAAATTAGGGAACATAACAGTCTAGTTTGTCATTAGGGCCATAACATATATAGTTACTCATATGAATATAAAAAAATCTAAAATTTTGTATATAAATTCAAAAAATGAACAAAATAGCACCTAAATTTCATCATAAAACCCAAAAAGATGCAAATGCTATGTTATTTTCAAGAATTGAGTATAAAAAGACCAACACCTAGCATAGATGGGCTATATTTAATAATAAGATTTCGTTGAAAATAAATTCAACAACATGTTGGCTAGAAAAAAGCTTCAAATTCATTATGGAACAAACCCTATATAACATCCCCCAAATAGTAAGGAAGGGTAAGGCAGTCTATTTCCCATGTTCTAGTAAAAAAACCCATAAAATGACATTTTCAAGAACTTTACATGTGTATTTTGAATTCCAGTCTACCCATGTTTTAAGAGAGTATTCAAATTTTCTGGAAGAAAATATATTCAAGGGTTAAAGAAGACATAAATCTATATATCTCCATCTTACTCACATGAACAGTTCATAAAGAACATCTTTTAGCGCATTAGGGGCTTGTAAAGCAAGATTGATACTATGCATGTAGCAAGTAGGTAAGAAATGCATCAAAAGTTATATCACTCACCTCAAGGGTGTAAAACATAAGGTTCACACAAGTAACCACAAAAATAGCACAAAGGATCAGAGCTTTACCCTCCAAAAGCTCTAAGATAGGTCCTTCCCTCTAGAGTTAGGTGTATCTAGAGCAAATAGAGCATAAAAGAATGTCCTTTAACTATATGTACAAGTTCGAAACATGAAACACCATGGATATTGGCCATGATAGCAGAAGAACAAAGAATAACAAATTAGGAGAGAAGATCTTACATGCAAGGATCAAGAAACTAGGATAAAAGTTTGGATTTGACATAGGGAGCTTGATCCAAGGTATGGTACAACACATGCATCTGTTAACTTGCAAGCTTTCGTCGACCTATGATGGCTCATCTTTGGTCTTTAAGAACAATGGGAAATTTGGTAAAAAGTTTATTATATGACAGTTAGATAGGGTATTTATAAGTGAAATGGAAATCAAATGAGTATTTTCATTGGTCAAAGAGGATAGTTTCCCATTATTTGGAATGTTTAAGAATACTAGTGGCTTGCATGTGTATTTTGATCGGTTCATGTATCAAAACCTTTCATTGGTTGTCTAAATAAAAAATCCCAATAGTCATTTGAATCTATTGGTCCATTCTTTAAAAGATTTTTGTATCCTTTCCCATCATAGGTTCATGTAAATTAAATGTCCATCTGATTTTGTTACATCGGTCTTCTTGATTTGTCGGATTGCAAGAACTTTGTTCATTGGTTCATATATTATAATTTTGTTGATTGTCAACTAATAGATCTTTATTGGTCTTCAATTACTTTTTTCAGCGAGCGTCCATGTCTGCATTTTTTTGGTTGTACAAGAAACTTTTTCCAT
Source organism: Alisma plantago-aquatica (assembly GCA_963693085.1). Lineage (NCBI taxonomy): Eukaryota > Viridiplantae > Streptophyta > Magnoliopsida > Alismatales > Alismataceae > Alisma > Alisma plantago-aquatica. The sequence continues at coordinate 771,570,915 of OY856410.1, forward strand.
CAGTCCTCAATGATGGATAATTCCATGGGTTTGTATACTTTTTTCTTTATCAACAATGACATGAGTATACTTTTTTTCTTTTCATCCATTGATAATTCATCTATTCCAATCAAATCCACAATTATACTCCTATTACAACACTTTATCAATAATGGTTTGTATACTTTTTTCTTTTCATCTATTAAGCACTTTTATCAATTACAAGACATACTACGAAAATATTTAGAAAATAACGCCAAAATCAAATTTTGTCAACTACCCATTATTTGTCTCTATGCAAGTCTCAGCTCAACTATACGAAGAATATTGAACATGGTCTGACAAAAAAAGTTCGAAAACTCAGCATCGAGCTACCGATCATCAGTGACAAGTAGCTAGAAAAAGCGGCTAGTGAAAGATCACATGGCATCTAAGCATTATTAAGCAAGATCATAGTAAAAAATCAAAACTTATTAGGATAATAATAGTGTACGGGTCATAGAAAAGAGTCGAATGACTAGAATAGACAAGCATGACTTTTCAATGTGAAGGATGATAAGAAATTGTGCTAGTTAAGCATGTTTACTCATTACAAGACATTCAGGGATGATATTTAGAAAATCATGCAAAAATAGGTCTTAGCAGATACCCATTGCTTATACGTAAGTAAGATTCAACTCACGAGAACCAAAAGAGAAGAATCATCCTCAAGAATTCATACAAACCTGATCACGAATTTCGCTACTACCACTTATTAAAAAAACTACAATAAATTAAAAGAGAATACTCTAATGACTTTAGGAATCCCAAATCTGCTACAGGCATTCGTCTAGCGAGTGATGGTCCTTACAGTGTGAGTCACTTGGCCCAAAGTAGTGAGACATCCTCCTAGTACTATGCTGAAACCAACCATGCTCTGGTAAGATTCCATCAGTGTGCAAGGGGTACCTAAATGACTCTAATGAGTTTTTGGGTGATACTACCAGACACATCATATTCGCATCACTGTCGCAGTCATATACTCGTCAAGCACCACCCTAGACTCTCCTAAAAAATAGATTTAATTTATGTTTTTATGATGAGCATAATTCAACCTTTAATTCATTCAAAATCAAGGTATATATAAAACAAAACAAAAGGACTATAATGGCCTTTGGGATCCGCAATAAGCTATATGAGGTCCATGTAGTGAGCAACAGTCCATATAATCTGGGCCAGTCAACCCAAAGCAGTGAAGTCAACCTCCTTAAACCCAAAGCTATATGAGGTCCATGCTCTTGGGAAGATTTTCCCAGTCTCCCAGGGGTTCCTAAAAGACCCAGGAGAGTTTTCCAATGACACTACTAGGTACAACATACCCTTTTTTTTGGTTTAAGTCAGGAGATACTTTTATTCATCCTACCCTCCTCGTGTAGGCAAAGTCACCAAAATTACAGCTCCTGCTTATAAAGACGCAGGTGTGTTCCCCGGACAACGCAAGCCCACCCAACCAACAAAAACTACCGATCAACCTGGATGTAGGGGATCTGTCGATGCTCCATTCGTAGCAAATTCTTCACCTTCCTAGGGAGATCTTCGGGTAACGAACAAATGAAGATGTCATCCATCTGCCTCCCCCATGTGCCAAGCTCCCTCGGGACAGAATTAACTATTTTCTGGACCAACGATCCTCTTATAGATGCATCATCAAACATCTTCCTCAACTCCCTCACCATCAGAGTTGCCTTCCATGGTTCTTCTTTTCCTCTCCACAGAATATCAAACGTCCTCTGGTCATCAATCTCCAAAGTTGCTACCCTGAGGTGTTGGTCATTTATGATCTTGAGGCCAACAATGCACGACTGGATATAAGCCAAAATGTAATCATCCACCTTTAACCAGGTTCTAAATGAAACTCGTGCTTGTCCTTGTCTATTCCTGACCACTCCTGCCGCCCAGTATCTTGGGTTTCCTTGGGGATCTATAGATCTTCCCGTCATGATAGTAAGCTTCAGGTTATGGAGGTCCGGAGGATTCCACTTCAGCAACCTTAATCTTCTAAACCTCCAAGGAGGTTCCCCCAATCGGTGTGTCTCTAGGGCCTGATAGAAGTTTGCATCTTCTCTTTTCCCAAACTCCTTCTTGCTTATCATCCTGTTGATTCTGAACGTGATAAATCCCCATTCTAGCTCCAGGTTCCTCTTCGAGTTATCAAACCTAGCAGCACATCTTATCCTCCATATGCTCTCCACTATAAGGGAAGCCATGATACTTCCTAACCATCTTCTAGCTAAGGAGGTATGCACGTTCCCACAGCATTTCAGCAGGGAACTGAAACTATGTGGGGCAGTCTCTTGTATAATGTCTGTGTATCTCTGCCAAAAGAAAGAAGCAACTTGACCCTGGAAGATCAGATGAGTAGTCTCCTCCGTCTGTGGGTTTTCACAGCAAGAGCACATCGATGCTAAGGAGATATTGCACCTCTTGATGTTGTCATCCATGGGAGCAGCACCATTCACAAATTTCCAGATGATGGCGCTAGCACGAGGAGTATCCCGGTTCCAAAGTCAGACCATGTCCTCCCTACTTGTCATCTGTGGATTCTGAAGCAAGGTTTTCACCGATTTAATGCTGAACTTTCCATCTTCCGTGAGTGTCCAGATAATCTTGTCTTTCTCCTCCGATATGAATTGGCCTGATCTTTTTATCATGTCCAGACCTGCTTCATCAATGATCATGCTCAAGGCTTGCCAATCCCATCCACAGTCAGTATCCCAAAAATCTTTCACTAGGAACTCCAGGCTTCTATCACTTCTGTGTAACACGAAGCCATGTAAAGTATGTTCGCACCAGTATGTATCCCAGAAAGGCAGATCACCAGTACCAAGAATCCATCTGCATCTCGGATAAATAGAAGGGAACAATGCCCAAATTTTCTTCCATAGGGGAGATGTTGTGTTTCCTTTCTTCAAAAGGGGGGGGGGGTATATTCCTGTGTTGTTTCTCAAGTGAGTGTAGTATTTGTTTCTACAGAAAGAAGCCCACAATGATTTTCCTTCGATGATCTCCCAGCATGCCTTTGCAACGAAGGCTTGGTTGGTCAGCTGGATGGACTGAAAGCCCAAACCCCCGTGCTCCGTCGGGGTTGCCACTCTATCCCAGGCCACCCATGCTCTTCTCTTATGGTTTTGTCTATCTTCCCATAAGAAACGAGACATGATTCTAGACAGCTTGTGATCGATGGTCCTCGGGATACCAACTGCCGCCGCCGCATGTATCATCGTGCTGGATAGTACATGCTTTATCAGCAACTTCATGCCTGCAAAAGATAATAGTCTTGCCTTCCAGGAAGAGACCTTATCCTGAGTTCTCGTGACCAAGAAATCAAAATATGTCGTTTTAACCTTGCCAAGAGCAATCGGAACTCCAAGATATGACATTGATTCAGAAACTTCATCCATGCCGATCTCTCCAGCAATTCTATGCCTCTCTGACTCATCGGAGCATCCCAATACGCATGTGGATTTATTCCTATTAATCCTTTGTCCAGTTGCCATCTCATATTCGTGAATAGTCTCTTTAATGGTCGCAACTGATCCATTTGTAGTGGCCAGGAGGAGCACAATATCGTCTGCGTACAGTAGCAACGACGGAGCCTTAGCCAGGCCTCTCGTAAAAAATCTGTCCACTACTGCCTCATCGTGAAGCTGAGCTAGTTTCTAGCTGAGCATTTCCTCGAACATGATGAAGAGAGACGGCGAGATAGCATTACCTTGTTTCAGGCCCTTCTTGAGGGGGAAGAAACCCTTAGTGATGTCTCCAATAGATACAGATGTCCAAGATTCCTTAAAGAATCTGAGGCATAAGGCAATAGTATCCCTTAGGAAATCGAACTTAGCCAAAACCTTCTCCATAACCTCCCACGATACTCTATCGTAGGCTCTGGACATATCCAGCTTCAGAATCATGTTATTCTATTGAGGTCCCTGCTTGATGTCATGAGCCAGTTCCTGTAGAAGGCGGATATGCTGATGGATGTCTCGATGTTTAACAAAGGCCCCTTGAAAAGGAGACATAATTTGTGGCAGGAAAACGGCTATTCTATTATTCATCATCCGGGCTATGATTCTTAGGGCCACATTTTCAATGGAGATAGGCCTAAAATCTCTATGCAGGTCCTACAGAGATTCTTTCTTAGGTATAAGGACAATGCGGCAGCAGAATAGGCTCCTATGGCAAGGATGCCCACGGAAGAAGTCTTGAGCCATGGAAATAAAATCTTTTTTGATGCAATCCCACATTTGTAAGTAAAATTGAATAGTGAAGCCGTTGGGCCCCGGGGCAGTATGTTTGTCCATGGTCTTAATAGTATCCAGGATCTCCTTCTCTTCAGGAATTACGCTGATTAAGAAGTTGTCGTCAGAAGATATCATCTCCGGTATCACCTGTAGGAATTGTTCCAGGGCTTCCTGGTCTAAATAAGTCTCCTCCTCATGAAAAAGACGAAGTTGGGTAGCTGCTTCCTTCACAATCTCTACGGGATCCTCAACAATCGAACCGTCCAGGCGGGCTAGACCGGCGACTCTTCTTCTTCTTTGTCTCACCACAGAATGATAGAACTTCATGTTTCTCTCCCCGTCCTCAAGCCATGACACCCTGGCTTTATCTTTCCATATCATCTCTTCCTGGTCCAGCACTTTGTAGAACTCCTGCTCAGCTCGAAGGAGATTCATCTCGTTCGTGTGGCAAGGATTTTCATCAAAAGCCTACTGCGTTGTGAGAACAATGTCTTCCAGATCTTTCTTCTTCTGGTGTATGTCTCCATACTCCTCCTTGTTGTTGGCTAAATGGACATCTATAAATCCCTTTGTTTTGATTATGACAAACATTTCATTCTTATTAATCTAACGTGCTACTTGAGTGTGCAGGATGACAAAGCAACAAGGGAAAATCTACAAGCTTACATATTTATATTTTCATGCAATGTAATCACTGTTGTAAAAACTTGTACAAAAATTATAATGTACAAGTACTTAGAATTGCATGTAAATCAAGCGTTAGATTCTCCCTAGCTAAACACCACAGTTAGACAAATCATCCCATTCAAATAGGATTATTTTTGCACACTCACACACATAATTAGTGCCTAAATTGAAACCTTGAAACAGGATCAATCTCGGTCGACAAACTCCTCGACCGAGACACTCTCGGTCGACAATCTTCTCGACCGAGAAAGATCCAAAGTAGCCGTTAGACACAACAGACAAGTTAGTTGGCAGTTGAAGAAAGACGTTGCAAATCACTTGTTCCAGAGAGCCTGTCGGTCGACAAAAGTTCGACCGAGTAGGTGTCTCGGTCGACCATTTGTCGACCGAGATGGTCTCTGACAGCAACTGCAGAATTAATTAATTAGCCATTGTTAAAGCAACAACTTTGTACCTAACGGCTAGTTAAGCACTTAGAAACCCCTAGAAGTTGTCTAGAATGTCCTTAAGCTTCCTTAGGCCATTCCTATAAATAGGACAAGCCATAGGACACCTAAACTTACTTGTTTTACACTTGCTACACTTGAGAAATACTTGAGCAATCTGTTGCAAGCAAATTGAGCACTGTGATCATTGGCCTACTTTCTCCTTAGCTCAAATTCGTGTCCTATAGGCTAGAATCTCCTACCCACATCAATCACAAGTTCACACATTTGGTTAGGAGATCTATACGCTTGATCTAGGCATATCAAGCCTTGGGCTTTAAAGGATAAGTTGTAATTTCCTTTTTCTTTCTTATTCCCTATTATTGTTTGTACTCTCCTTGCTACTCCTAGGTTGGAGGCTGCGGATTGGAGAGGGTGAAGATCTTCTTGGCAAAGAAGGAGACTTTGAGCTACTTCAGAAGGCTGGTGCAACGGGAGGTTACTTCTAGAGAGGAAGGCTATTTCAAGGGGGAGCTTGGAGTTACTTCAAGAAGGCTACCTCAGGGTTGGTGCACCTACTTCAAGTGAAGGCTTTTCAAAGGGTGTGGTTGAAAGTATTGTATTTTGTATAAATCCTCGAGAGGTAATAAAATAAATACTTTCAAATCCCGGTTGGGTAAGCAACCGGGTAGTGGATTGACAACTATAGTATTTGCTATAGTTGGAACCACTCTAAACGCCTGTCTCCTTCTTCTAATCTCAATTTTGGTTGTTTGAGTTAAATAATTATTAAAATCACTATAAAACTCTATTCACCCCCCCTCTAGTAGTTTTCACTTGTTCCACTGTCTAAGCGCTCTCCTAGTCACCTTAAGCTTCTCATAAAGGATGACCGATGAATGTCCTACAATCTCAGTGGCCCATGCCTCCTTAATGATCTTCTGGCACCTCGCAGTCATGTACCGATCGGGCACACCTTTTTAGACTCACCTAAAAAGAAAAAATCAACATTCATTCTTTCATACAGTCTTAGGCTTTCATTAGTTTCATTTTATTTCATTGGCATGGGTTTTATTCATTTTTTAGGTTTTTACACTCTTTAGAGTTTTTTAGTTGTTTTTGAGATTGGGGGCGCCAAGCCTTTTGTACATTTTTTATTTTCTATTTAGACTCTACAACCGAATTGTGAGAAGAAGATAGTTCCTTCAAAAGATGTAGTCAAACTAGATTGCAATTCAAACTCGTCAACCACAAGCCCGATTAAAGCTGAGATCAACTATGATCCAAAGAATCCTTAAGAGTTTAGAGTCTTTAGACAAATTCATGAAAAGTCGATAGAATCACCGACTTAAACAACCACGCAAATCCTAGAAAAGTTGTCCACAAACTGAAACGATTTGTTAACAAGTGACTCTGAACCCTAAGAGATGAAAAACACAAACATGTAGAATCACTTGTCGAACATTATTATTAAAAAAAATTAGCTTATTTAGTTACTAGGTTAATGAGTATATTATGTACATGGGCTTGTTTGTTGTGGCCCGTCAGGGTTTAGTCCAATTCCTCGTGATTGCCTCCTCTCCTAAACATAGGACATGGGTGTAAATACAATACACAACAACAATTACAGTGTCCCACACACTTGTTAACAATAACCATGAAGCTCTAGAAGGATAACGATGAACTCAACTGAGTCTGAGAAATAAGCAAGAACAAAAATCTTGGGGCAAACAAATAACAACTGTGAATGGTAGGTTAAATTCCTTGATATGTAATCATAATTAGTGTTAATCGTCTAGCTAAAAATTATGTAACTCCGTACTAAGTAGTAAAGGCTACTCTAGTATCAAAATAAACATGTAATTGCAAAAATAAAACAATTCAAACAACTGAAACTACTTAAGATTCCTATAAACATGATTGGCTCCAATATAACTATTGAGATATGTTCACGCCAAAAAATGACAAGCCAGCAAATCGGGAACGGTTAGGCAAATGCGTAGTTGCTTAAAAAGCCTCAACCCCCAAGTCACATGTCTTGACAAATATGACATGAACCATTAGTATTAGACTATCACGGCTCTTTAATTTCTAAATGTATTTTCTTTGAATTAAGTATAGCATTTAGTCATCAAGAGAATTTTCCTAAATAAACATGTCGGGTGTCTATCCATAGTTATATAGATATACATAGACTTCTCATAAAACCAAAATATAAGCCCAAAACAATGAATAAAACATTTATGAAGTACACTTCATTCATGCTAATTGTGAAGTATGGGCATTTAGGGTTCCTATGATGTGCATATTGGTCTGGCTTTCGTTAATGCTAATTGTGGAGTATAAGTACTCGAGATTCCCATAATATAAAAATTGGTCAAGCTTTGGTTATAGAGCACTCCTTTTGGCACCGTGACACCTAGGATGAAGTGAGCATGGAGCTTTATTCACGCTTGGTTAAGACGATGTCAAATTATGAGATAAATAGAACCCATACCACTCTGGTGAGTCTACCTCCTAGATGCACCTTAACAAGTATAATATGAAAACAATACTAAACATGAGCAGAAACATGAGAACGGATCAGACTTGCCAAGACAAGGTGTTGAGAGCCAAAGCAAGGTACCTTGGTAAACCTTGGCTCACATATGTTTTTATTTATAGTATATGATTCGTAATGCATGGTGTTCAATAACATTCATAATCGAGAATTATGCACCATTATAAATCTCATATAACATTTTCAAAATTACTATTTTGAATGATATTTATTGTTAAGACAAGGTATGACATTTTCTATATCAAACATGAACAAAATCATGAGCACGAACCAAACTTGTCAAGACAAGGTATTGAGAGCCAAAGTAAGGTACCTTGGCGAGCCTTGGCTCCTATATGTGTTAGTTATATTCTCTCATTCATAGTGTAAGGTGTTCATTACATTCAATCATAATAATGAATTATGCACCACTATAAATCATGTACAACATTTTCAAAATAGCTAATTTCAAAAGATATTTATTTTTTTATGTAGCCTGATTATTTGAAATTACAAGTAGCATCATGATAATATTCTTAATTTTCTTTTCTTTTCTTTTCTATTTTTCTCCTTTTTTTCCTCTTTAAATTCATCCTCATAGTCCCATCTCACCTTTTACACCTACTACGTTGATTCCCTAATTTCATCAATGCAAGGTCATGGTACCATCAATGCTTCACGTCATTTGAATGCAATAGACAAATATGAATTTTCTTCTTCTATGTGACTTGATAGGAAAAATGCTAGTTAAGAACTTTTATAAATTCGAGACATCCTAGGAAAAAATTTAGAAAATAACGCCAAAATCAAATGTTGTCAAATACCCATTTTTTGTCTCTATCCAAGACTTAGCTCAACTGTATGAAAAATATTGAACATGGTCTGACAAAAAATGTTCGAAAACTCGATATCAAGCAACCAATCACCAGTGACAAGTTGCTAGAAAAAGCGGCTAGTGAAAGATAACATGTCATCTAAGCATTATTATGCAAGATCGTAGTAAAAAATCAAAACTTATTAGGATAGGAACCATGTATGGGTCATAGAAAAGAGTCGAATGACTAGAACAGACAAGCATGACTTTTCTTCTTTAATGTGAAGGATGATAAGAAATTGTGCTAGTTAAGCACATTTATTCATTACAAGATATTCGGGGAAGATACTAGAAAATCATGCAAAAATTAGGTGTTAGAAGATACCCATTGCTTATACCTAAGCAAGATTCAACTCATGAGAAACAAAAGAGAAGAATCATCCTCAAGAACTCATACAAACCTGATCACAAATTTTGCTACTACCATTTATTCAGAAATTAAAATAAATTAAAAGAAAATACTCTAATGACATTAGGAATCCCAAATCTGCTACAGGCATTCATCTAGCGAGCTATGGTCCCTACAGTCTGAGTCACTTGGCCCATAGTAGTAAGACATCCTCCCGGTACTGTGTCGGAACCAACCATGCTCTAGTAAGATTCCATCAGTGTGCAAGGGGTACGTAAACAATTATAATGAGTTTTTGGGTGATATGGAGTTGGTGAGGATACATGTAGGATACATGTAGGATGACATCTGATACAACCATGCCCAATCATCAAGAGTTACGGCAGGGTATTGTTGTGGCCATTGAGGAAGTAGGAAAGACTATAATTCTTCAAATATTCAAGGATGCAACATAGTATCCTTAGTGACATTGTCGAGGCTTATCCAAATACCTATTGACAAGTCCAACAGTAGGAGCAATGTCAGCTTTAGTGATACTAAGATAGATCAGCTTACCAACCAATCTTTTGTGTCGGTGGTTATCAGGATATAGTGGTGAAGACTCATCGAAAGTTTAGTTCCAAGCACGCATGTTTCTTTGATAATATCTAGAATGTATTTTTGTTGTGAAAGACAAATGATGAGATCAAGAAAATTATGCATCTAGTCTTTCCCATATCCCCTATGTTGGTCAGATCCTAGAGGATAATGTCATTTATATGCCCATTTTGGTGTAGTGGCAGTCCTCATAAGTATTTTGTCAAATCAACTCCATGTGTGCTATCCTAGATTCATATCTTATAATCAATTAGATGGTAAAACGAGAGAAGCATATACTTGTGATTTAGAGCTTCTCGTTCATGCCCAAAAAATGCAGCAACAGGCATTCTGATGGCATGAATTTTGATTGGTGGAGTAAACCATATAAGCACCCAGCAATTAATGCATTTGATGACACTGCCTAGCTAGAAAGGTAGATTGAAATTCTTGAATCATGCTAGTCATATATCATTGTGGAAATCTAGGTAACAAAATGATGTTGGCAATGTGGATCATCTTGAGATATAGTATCATCAGACTCTCATATAACCTGATACATATACTATAGGACTCCAGGAATTACTAATACTGAGAGAAGATTCTTATCTAGTATTTGGAGAGAATACCATTTGTATGATGATTTCCATGCAATTTCTCAAAAGAAGTGATACGATGGTGATACATAAACAATTATTAGATGATCGTGCCAAAGTCCCTTGGTTTTTCATCTAGATGGTAACCCGGTCGAACTTGTTCTAAGTTACATTCTTTATGAAGCCTTTTTTACTTGTCCACCTTCTTCAGTTGAATAAAGCAAGTGAACATGCCTTTTTGAGTCAAATACAAGAAGATTTGACATTGTTGTAGCTTTCAAAGTACTCAACAACCCTCCCATTGTTCTAAGTTACCGCTACATCACCTTCTGGTGCATTGTAATTCATATATATAAATATATATATATATATATCCATTTAAATGTGATCCTTAAGTTATTTTCAAGCTCTCCAAGTTGCAATGCATTTTATTACACAATTAGTTGTTTATTATATACAAACATAAAAGATGCTAGTGACGGATATTCGCATAAAATGTTCTACCATTTTCTCACCTTCTTGTATAACCTATTTGTTCTTTGGTGATACTTGCTCAACAGTTGCTGAAGTAGCTTCAATATGCAAGTTAAGAATGAGTCGAAGTGTCAAGTTGAATCTTTACCTACTTTGCTCACACTTGGGTCACATGTACATATTAGACAATTTTACTCCCATCCCTAGTGGCATCAAAGAGCTACTACAGACACCCAATATGTCAAACCTAGAGCCCGCTCTGAAGAATGTGAACTTTTGGCCTCTACACTAATATGTAATTGCCTAGTAAGACAGAAATCACAGAGCAACTGGCATCATATAAATGTTTTCATATTTTCCCAATGCAATTAAGGCAAGCTGGTCAAAAATTGTGTCCCATTAGCTTTTATTGCTATCTTATCTTATTATGTGTACTTAAGTTTCATTAGTAAAGATACTTCTTGATCACTGGACTAGGCAAGTTGTATACTTAAGTTTCTAGGGTGTGTTCATATGCATGTATTAAAGTGTACACAACTATACATAAACTAGAAGAGTAATATGTAGAAAGGGGTGTACAAGAACTAAGCAAACAACTTTTCCAACTAAGAAAACATTACATCAAGACTCCCAAACAGACCAAACTTAAATCTCTCATGGGAAGAAAAAAGTACGCATGTTAACAGTTTAGTGACCAAACGAATATGATTTAGTACGCCTGTTAAGACAAACTTAAAGCTTCTCAAACATCAAGAAAATATGATTTAGTGACCAAAAGACAAACATCAAGATGATTGTCAGAAAAATCCAAAATCACAATAGAAAACTGGAATTCAATAATGAGAAGAGGCACTTTGCGAAAGGAAAGAGGAGCAGGAGCAGAAACCTTTGGCAGCAGCGTCTCCTTAACTTGAACCAAGCCACCTATCTTCTCCACGATGGAGGGTGTGTCGGTGTTGGTCTCTTCATACCTGCTGACGAAGAGCATTGTTCCCCCTCCACTAGTAGACGGTGCGTCCCTTTGAGCTGGTAGAGCGCCTCGACCATCGGCTATATCCCTAGAGCTCCCTGGGGTGCCCATGAATTTTGTGAGGGCTTAAGATTTTAGGGGAAGACAGTGCTGCTTGGGGTTGCTTGTGGGGCGTGGGAGTGGGTTGCAAAGGGCGAAGGCCTGGTGGCCTTGAGAAAATGCAGCTGAGCTCGAGTTCGGGTGGAGGGTCTTGAAGCAATCATCTTCTCGCGGTTGGAGAGGCAGTCGACGAAGCACCTGACTTCGGTAGCAGGTGGCCTGTGGTGGTGGAAAATGGCGCGGGGTTTGTGTTGGGGTTCGAGTGGGGTAGGTGGAGACGGACGAAGATGAAGCCGTGGCCAGAGGTGGTTGATGGATGTCTGTTGAGCGGTCAGTGACACGGTGGCAAAGATGGTCATGAACCCGCCGCTGAACTCCGTGGGGGTGACAGGGAACGACATCGGGGTGGGTTCCTTGGAGGGTGGTCTAGGCTGTGGCGACGAGTGCGGCCAGTGGATGGGATGACTCACGGGGGGTTGTTTTGGGGTTCTTGATGTAATGGAGGAGTTGACGGGTGGACCGCTAGAAGGGGAAACCGGATAGTTGGTTGCCCTGTGCAACCAGACTTATGTGTTCTTAGGTGTATACCTTTTATTTCATTTTTTGTTCCACCTTTGAGGAACATTTGTACAAAGAAAATTTAGTAACTGTTTAATAGTTTTGTTTCCACTGCTTTATTATTATATGGCTCCTGTATTGTATCATTTGAACAGTCGCTTCGTCTAGGGTGTCTGGTGGGCGATCGTGCGGGCGCCCGCAACCCCGGCGGCATCGCTGCCACATTCTGGTTAGGCATTCCGCCTGCCGGAATCCACCCCTCTCTGCCCGGCGTGGCGTGATACGCTGATGAACTTCGCTAATAGAATGACGATCCCTTTTATCGGAATACTGATGACTGATGAACTCCTGATCTTGCTTGTACACTGTGTGTGCTAGGTCAGCAGCAAGGATAGGCATCTGCTGGGAAACCCCTGATCGATACTTTGGTGTTTACCGGACAAGGTAGATCTTGTGGTGAGCCCCACTACGCCGATAAACTGTATACCCTCCTGTGTCTGATACTCCGATGATTTCCGGACAAGGCAGGACACACAACGGGTGTATAGTCTTCCTTCTGCCCCTAGACGCTGACGATCCTCCTTAGAGTTTGCCCATACTCCATCGGCATGGCCGTTGCCCCCTCATGGCCATCCCGTCTCTTCGCCTCCTTCGGCCTCCCCCATCGTTGAGCAACACTCTTGGTCTCCATGCGCAAAGGGTCGTCACTGAGAGACGAACCAACTTTGCCTCATCCTCTCTCAGCCAGGAAGACGTCAACCCCGACATCCGCAACATCATCCGTGATGTGGAAGAAGCTCCCGCGCTGTCCGACAGCACCGCCGCCGATGCCATACAATAGCCTGATGACCCTGCACAACAGTCTCCTGCACCAAACAATAATACGACTGTCTCGAGGCCAGCATCGACAAACGCCCCTCCTCTGGACGATCAACACGTGTAGAATACCGAGGAGCAGAACACACTGATCCATGAATCGCAGCACCAATGCAAAAAGCCTCTTTATGGGATTCCTCATAATGTGTGCTTCAGATGTATGCGTCATGGACATTGGCAATCCCAATGTAACGGCCCCAAGGTCTGCTACAACTGCCAACGACCTGGGCACCTTGCTTTTTTTAAAATAAAGCCAGGGGTCACTCTATTCATCCCACACCCCTCATGTGACCTGGGCACCTTGCGAAGAGGTGTAGGGCACCACATCATGCGCAGCATGCTGCCCTCCCACCGCAACCTCCAGATATAAACTCCAGGCATATTTTCCCAAACCTTCCTGTCGCCATCCCTGCTCATGGCAGCCCGCAGCATGTCCCGAAGAAGATCTCTGTCTCGCTGGACACTGAAAATGAAGATAGGAAAAGGAGAATCGATTCTTTGTCCTACGCCATTGAGCTCTCTTGGTCGGACGGAATTGCCTGGCAATCCTTACGTGACTTCTTGAAGAACACTTGGCCCCAGGTGATTGACATCTACCGCTTCGCGTACAGAAAAGCAGTGATCTTCTTTGATTCGATCCTAGAAGCCAAGGATATCTTGCAGTATGACTACATCTCCTTCCGGCATTATAGAATTAATATCAAACCCTTATCCGAGGGTGACGAAGGGGCAAAAAAAGAATCCTTTTGGTTCTGGATCACTGATTTGCCCATTGTCTTTAGAGATGAACTCACCATCCGGGAGATCGTTCAACCCTTCGGTAAATTGATTCACATTTCTATGTGGCAACCAAGTGAGGATGATCTTTCAGGGATTCCTATCTTGGTGGAGGCCTTCAAGGAGGATGTTCCCCAATTCATTATCATCACTCACGGTTGTACATGGGCGTCTGTGAAACTTCACATGATTGCTAGGAAATCTCCAATTGATGAATACTTTCACCTCTCAGAACTTGGCAAAGAGCTTGATATCCCGGACGACGTCATGTCTGCAACTGGCAACGGAAGATTTATCTCTACTCCATCCCTTTCTCAGCCGCACCACCATATTGAGAAATAGGCGGATAACCAGCCCCAGCGATTGATCGCCGCCGATGAAGAACGTATCCCCCCTCGCCCTCCCTCCGGTAGGGATGATGGGGAGCCATCCGAGCAACGAGTATATGATCAGGAAGGTAATAGAATTGCTATTCGCAACAGGAGCCTGGATGACTTCATTTTTGTGGAGGAACAACTGTCGGGAAGAACCAGCAGGAGAAGTAGCGCGGTGGCCAGAGATAGATCCTTTTCTAATACGGATGACCCCGACCCTCCCCGTCGTCGACAGTGTTCTCACAGAGATAGAGAATACAAATTCTCTGATGGAGAGGAATACACCGAGAATGAATTTAGGGAGGATAGGCATGATAGACCTGATTTGAGAAGAAGACGAAGAAGCAGCTATTGATTTCTCCTTTGGCGATCACATCTTTCTGAAGGCTTCCTTTTATAGATCATGCTTTTACAACCTCAATTGTTCTGGAACATTAGGGGAGCGGCCAATAACAAAATGCGGAGAGTCCTCGGCAGTCTTTGCCATAGACACAAACCTTCCATTGTTGGTCTTTTTGAACCTTTTCTTCATGCTGACAGAGCCGATGAGCTTCTAGACATTGTGTGTCTAGATTGGTCCACTGATAACTACGCTGAGGATGGTAAAGTCTGGTTATATGCAGATTCTAATCTCAATCCCACCATCATTTTGAAGCACAAACAGCATATTTCTATTGCTTGTTCTGGACCCTCGGGAGATACCTTTTTCATCTCTACTGTTTATGCCAATTGCTCGACCTCTGATAGAAGACTCCTGTGGGATTCTTTGCTCTCCCTAGCTCATACTGTGAAGGATCGACCCTGGGTAATTGCAGGCGATTTCAACGTAGTCCGCAATGCTAATGAGAAGAGAGGGACTGAGGAGATCGATTTTTCTGCCATGCTTGACTTCAACAATTTTATCATAGATGTTGATCTAAAGGAGACTCCCTTCAAGGGAAGCAGATTCACCTGGGTTGATAAGCAACGTCTAAGTCCTACTAAGTGGGAGCGCCTTGATAGGGTGTTGATCAATGATGCCTGGGATCAGGCTATACCCTACGCTGAATCCCTTCACCTCACCTATTTTCGGGTTTCTAACCATTGTCCCGTGATGATCTCGGCTAAAAATAGCACACAGCGCACACAAAAGCCACCTTTTTCTTTCCTTTCAGTCTGGCTAGATCATCCCGAATGCATGGAGGTTATCAAAGCTGCTTAGAATCTTGAGATCGTCGGACATCCTTCTTTCATTTTCTTATCGAAATTGAAAGTTGTGCGTAAGGCACTCAAAGCATGGAATAAAAACATGTTTGGGAATATCGTGCAGAAGAAGATTGATCTTGAAGACATGATTCATATCCTGCATATCAGATTTGATGAACACCCGACGACGACGAACGAGATTAACATACGTACTGTGGAGGACGAGCTTCAGACCATTCTTGATCAAGAGGAGAAGATTTGGAAAGAGAAGGCGCGAATCTCCTGGTTGAGTGACGGTGAGCGCAATACTCCTTTCTATTACGCTACTGTTAAAGCCAAAAGGAGAAGAAGGCACATCTCGCGGCTCACCCGCCCAGATGGCTCTAGTTCTGATGACCTGCAACACATCGCACGAGCGGCAGCTACACATTTTCAAGGGATGTTTTCAGCCTCTGTCCTTGATGAACCCAATCGTCTTGAGCCCTTCCTTCAAAATATAGCTCCCGCCATTAATTCCGATGACAATCTGGATCTTATCAGGATCCCCACTGAGGATGAACTACTTTGCTGCATCAAGCGAATGAACCGCCATGCTGCTCCTGGACCCGATGGATTTACCATCAGCTTCTTCATGGCTTCATGGGATGTTATTAAACACGATGTCACACGCCTTACCAGTTGCTTCTTTTCTAATCAAGCTTGCCATAGAAGCATCAAATCTTGTCGCATCTCTCTCATCCCTAAGGTTGCCCAACCTACTGATCTCATCTCAGACTTCTGTCCGATTGCTGTAGAAAATGTAATGCTCAGGATTCTCGCAACCCTTCTTAGCGACAGATTAAAAGGCATTATGAGCAAAATTGTTTCTCTGTGGCAAGGGGCATACATTCCAGGCAGAGATATCATTAACCACATTCGGCTTGCTAAAGAGATTTGTCATGACCTCAAGCAAGGAGAGCTGCATCTGAACTCCATCATTAAGTATGATATGAGTAGAGCTTATGATCGGGTGAACTGGTTTGTGCTCAGAAACGTCATGGAAAGATTTGGTTTCTTCCCAGAAACCATCCAATTATGCATCAATTTCTTTGAAGGCTCTTGGGCTTCTATTTCAGTAGGGGACCAGACTGATGGTTTTTTCCAGTTGCATAGGGGCCTCAAACAAGGCAACTCGTTGTCTCCTTACTTGTTTGTCATCTTCGAAGAGCTTCTTGCCAAATCCATGGACCATGCGGTGCATACAGATACAATTCATAGATTCCGCACTCGTGGAGCGGGATGTGCGCCCCCGATTCTGATGTACGCTGATGATATCATCATCTTTTGCAATGCCTCACCTGCTTCCATATATAATATCAATAGCATCATGAACAAATATGAAGCAGCAACGCATCAATTAATTAACAGAAATAAGTCTGTTTGCATGATTGGATCCAATGATCATAACAGTGATGTTAATATTGCTCATATGCTTGGGATCGCTCTTGCCGATGGACCCATCACATATCTTGGTGCTCCTATCTTCTATGGTAGAGCACGGCTGCACTTCTTTGATCCCTTTGTTGAGAAGATTGCCAGCAAGATTGCATCCTGGAAAGCTCGTCTGCTTTCTTTCTCCAGGCGCCACCTTCTTATCAAGCATGTCATCTCTTCTACCACTCTGTACATCGCGGCGGCGATTGGCGTGCCTTCCAGAATTTGTGATAAGATTGACGGTATGATGTCGCACTTCCTCTGGACTGGTAGAAATAACATCAAGCGCAGGACATGGGTGGCCTGGCGGACTACTACCACACCCGTCAAGCATGGTGGTTTGGGTCTTGACTCTTTGAAGACCATCTCGCGTGCCTTCTTATACAAAGCGTGATGGGAAATCTCGACTGGAACGTCTCCCTGGGCTGCCTTTTGTCGCCACAAATATGGCTCTCCCTCTCCATACAGAACTGGTTACTATCCACCGTATCTAAAGATGGGGAATGTTGCATCTCCCACTTGGAAGCAGATTTGGCGCACTTTCCCTCTTTTCAACAACTTCTGCAGGTGGATCACTGGGAAAGGTGATATCTCCTTATGGGATGCTAGGTGGTGCGGCACTCCTCTTGCTGGATACACCCTTAATGCTAGTGACAGGAGACATGACTTTAAGATCTCAGACTTTTGGGACGAGAACTCTGGATGGGATTGGACATCTCTTAGACAGATCCTTAACGAAGATGGGGTGGCTCTTTTCAGGCGCAATAGAGCTAGCATCTCTCAATACGATGACACTCTTGTGTGGCGCCTTGAGGCTCATGGCGAGTTTTCAATCAATTCGGTCAAGAAGCATATTCTATATGAGGACACTCCTATTGTCAACCCCTCTCTAGAGAAGATCTGGAAGCTTCCTTTCCCTAATATGGAAAGTTGCGCACAGAGCGCTTCCCACTAATGACAACATCATTAGATGTCATATCCAGATGGCATCCATATGCTCCTGCTGTGACACACCTGCTGAGGAAACCTTACAGCATCTTTTCGTGCTTGGGCAGACGGCAACTTCCTTTTGGCAGAAGCTTTGCTGCATCACGGAATTTCCTCCTCCTTTGACATTACATGATTGCATTGCTGCTTGCAATTCCTCTCATCAACGATTATCGGCCAGGTCATGGATACACAGCTCTCTCAACGCACTTATTCTATGGACAATTTGGTGCTGCAGATGCTCCAGAAGATTTGAAGGGCAAAACATCAACTTACAGGCCAAATGGAACAACATCATCTTCATGTTTAATCACTTCATGAAAGATCTTGCCTTCGTAAAAATTGAGTCCAGTAGCTTCTATAAAAACCTATCTGATCACGGCATTGATGAACCAAAAATGCGGTTTAGAAGCATCTCCCTAGTGCGATGGATCCCACCAGACTTAACCAACTTGAAGTTAAATATCACTATCGACAGAGGCAAAGAACCTTCTGGACAATCTAGATGGTGGGCCGCGGGAATCATTAGGAATTCCAGGTGTCAAGTATGTTTCGCCTTCAGAGTATGGCTAAGAGACAACAAGCATACTACTTCATAACTTGCTGCGTGTACCATCGCTCTGAAGTTGGCGGATCGGTTCAATCTCAATGTATCTTGCATTGAAGTGGATAATGCTATCATATACAATATTTTATGGAGGAACGCCCAAGAGCCATGGCTTGCCACCTTGTTCACAAGAGATCTCAAGGATACCTTGTAGTCTAATGGAATCATTGGGATTCTATCACCCAAGCAGATTAATTCCGCCCCTAGAGAGCTGGGCATATGGGGTAATACATGCTCTACCACTTTTCTTTGCTGCTATGCCATTTCACTTCCAAATAGGGTGAGAGGCCTCCTGAACCTCGAGGCGAACGGATGTCCATATGTGGTTATCAGGCGTACCGATCCCTCGATGAATGAATGATTCGGGGCTTGGTGATCCTCGTTTCTCTTGCTGCTTTCTTGTTTTCCTGGTTGTCGGGGGGGTTTCTTTTGTTTTGCTGGGGGGGAAGATACCCGAGTTATAAGAGCGGGAGTTGTACTATTTTTTTGATGACTTAGCCCACAAGAGGGGTGTGGGATGAATAAGAGCGACCCCTGACTTATATATATATATAAAGTATTGTATCATTTGAGTGGACCCCCTTTCTGGTCTCACTCTTTACAGGTTGTTTTGGGGTTCTTGAAGCAATGGAGGAGTTGACGGGTGGACCGCTAGAAGAAGAAACTGGGTAGAGGGAAGGAGGGAGACGAGAGCCTCTCAGTCCCCCTCCGACAAGGCACTCCTCTGGTCTTTGTTCCCCGATACAATTGGACCCACACGTCACGATCGAGAGGCACTGTCCAGATAATCTTCTAAGCAGTTGTAACTTTTTTTATTTTTTGATAGAACTAGCAAGTGGCACGTGTGTGAACATTTGAATTGTATTAAAATTGAATATAAATAAATATAATATTTAATATCAGTTTGTGTCATCGTTTTTTTGTAAAAAAATCCAAGTACTTAAATGTCAATTGTCACGGTTTGAAAAATCAAAAATAAGTTAATTTAATAGTAGTTAAACTCATTGACACGTGGTATTTTATGATCACATGTTTAGTCTATAATTATTGAACTGGAGTGGGCCTATGTTGCTTGATTAACATTCTCTGAATTAAAAAAATAATATTATATATTGGCAATTTAGAATTTTTGTACTTATAATTAAGTTTGTAATTCTAGTAAAAAAAACATAGAAAGTGAATCAAGATGTTCAAAAAACATCAAAAATCATTGTCACCACTTTTTATATAAAAAGAATTAATAAAGCTTTGAAAGGAAGTTACACGAAAAACGGTAATCACCACTTCTGTAAAACAACTACGAACTGAAACTACACAAATAGTTGTTCAAGAAAATTATTTGTTGGGTGAAGCAACATGTATAAAGTCTATACCGACATTTACCATCAATTTAATAAAAATAAAATTAAACAAATCAAAAGAAAAAAGCTACTCAAGTAGCAACTATCACCAATTTTATTAAAAAATATAAAACTAAAAATGCATTATACATATAGAAAGTTATGTAGCAACTGAACTATACAAAAAAAGTAATCCAACTTTGTTGAACCATTATTTATTTGTAGACTCATGATTAACACTACGTTTTATACATATGTTCTAAATAAAACCCATTTATATAGAGGAAGAGGAGCATCTCGATAATTCTGTCCAACCTATAAGTACACAAACAAATTGGATTGCTTAACAATCAAACCAACTACTAAGAACACACATTCGAATGGGTTGATGAGCATACAAATCAAGTTTTTGGAACACACACATTTGATTGAACTACTTGAATCCCTCCACTTTATAGTGTGTCTTTACAAAATTATCATAATACACACACTATTTTATCTATTGTACTCATGATTATTAGTGTATTGCTATTTAATAATTTATATACCAACCCAATAAGAGAGATTTTGTTAGGTACTCCCTTTCACATTAAGAGATAGAAAGTTAAGTGCACATGCAAATTGCTTAACACATAAAGAGATTGGAACAATGTGAATGTACCATATTTGGTCCATCAACAAAAAAATCTAAAAAGGTAAATAAAGAAAATTACAAACAAACAGAGCAACTCAAATCATAGAAAGAAAACCAAACATGTGAAGGAGCTCACACACTGACAGACTCTTGGGACAAACATGTTGAATGGGCAAATGTGCATACAGCCAAGTTGTTGGAACACACACATTCCATTATACCAACTAATTCCCTCTGATTTATAGTATGTCTTTACAAATTATCGAAACACACAATTTTTTTGTTGGGCTCATACATGTTGTGTAATAATTTATACACAACTTGGTAAGAGATAACCAATTGATTAAAAACTTGGTGACTCTCTCCAACTTGTAAGTACATATACAAACTGCTTAAACACATAGATAGACTGGAATGGTACAAATATGATGCCCTTATTTGACCAGTAAAAACAAATACAGACAAAACTCACAGACATGTTCCTAAAACACACAAATACACTGGAATGAGCTAACATACTAACTCAAAACTCCATATAAATAACATATCAGAAGCAAAGGCAACTAGATAATTAGTCCAATTGGTAAGGAAAATACAAAAAAAAAAGATTGCTAAAAATAACAATTATCAATTCCATTTGATCGTGGCACACATGTGCATAAAACAAATCAAGCATGTGATTTTGTAATAACATAGCAACAATTATGTTACTTCTATTTTTTATCCATTGGTTCAAGAAATAATAGCATATCGGAGCAACTCGAAAAGAGGCAGTTGGCTCCTCTTTATTATAGGTAATATAGAAGTATATGAACTGCAAAGGTGCAATTTGTGAAAAGATGTAAAGTGGTTTCCTCAACTTTTTGGCAGAGGTAAAATCAACTAGGTCTTATGAAACCTCTTTTACATAGGTTATGGTCTGCCAAGATTTTATTTTTAATGATGATCCAGAAGAATATTTTGTATTTTTGTGGTCATTTATTTTTCCAACATATATAGAGGTCAAAGAGAACTCCACCTATGTTTTCGTACATTTTTGTGAAAATGTAGCCGGTCCCAAGCCCGGGTAAAAGAGGAGGGTTGGTGGTAGGTTGACAGCCAACCATAAAAACTTTGTCACTCTTTCTATGACATGGATCCCTATAAAAATTTCATTGGAGCGTCCCTACCTAGCGACGTGCTGCTTCAGCACCCGGGTACAGTGATAAATTAGCCGACCCAAGCATAGTTGGGACTGAGGCTTAGATGATGATGACGATGATGATGGTAGAGAGGTCAAAGAGGTGGCCTCAGAATGTGATGTAGCAGTAAGCTTTGTTTGTTTCATAAGTTTTTCCCCACTTCCAAGATATACTATTAAAAGTGTCGTTCTCCAGATGTCTGAAATCATGGCAACATTTAGTTGTTGATGAAGGTAAGTTTTGAGTTTTTTTGTCCGTTGTTCGTAGAAGATGAAGCGCTTTAGCAGTGTTGATGGATTTCAAGTTTTTTGGAATACTAAGACCTAGAGTACAATTTGTTGATGAAGTTGAGGACTTTGAGAAGCTCAACGAGGGGGAGAACTTGCTTATGGATGTTGTTGGTATGATGCTTGAGGATTTGTCACAAACAACTTTTTCTGGGTTGCCTGCTTGTGAGTCAGGATGCTTGGCATCAGGTGATTCCACTGGTGATGAGAGGATCCAGAGGGATTGCATTTGGATCGGGACAATCTGTATCCCCCTGTTGGATGTGTGCTCCAAGACAGTGTCGGTTGAAAAGGGGGATGAAGGTGACCAGCCTACATGTGCACAAATTGTTGTACAGGTCTCATCTTCCCGACATCGACGGAATGCCTATCGCGTCTCCAAGGACTCATGCTTGTGCTGCCTCTAAAGTGGGCATTGGCAACGCCATTGCTCTGCCCGACGGGTCTGCTTTTTTTTGTAGGTCGTCGTCGCACTTGGCCCGCAACTACAACGTGCAGAGGAAGAGGAGGCGACATGACCCTCAGGACTTGAGATGCTTTCGATGCCTACGACGTGGGCATTGGAGGAGCCATTGCCCGTTCCCTATTGTCTGCTTCCGCTGCAAGGCCTCGGGGAACCAGGCACATAATTGTAGTGCTAGATGTTCATTGGGGAAGGCTCTGCTCATCCTTGTTGATGCTGGAGGAGCTCAGGATGTTGGGTGTTTTGTGGACAATCGTGGCAGGGGGTCCTTTGAGAGTGACGACGGGAGTGATCGTCGGGTCTACGACTCAGCCGAAGCTCTCAAACGACTGCCATCGAGATGCCTTAGGGATTTCTTCCAATCAGGGCTAGCTGATGATAGAGAATGGAGCTCGGCTCATTCATCTGATAGGGGTATGGAAGACGGCTCCGTAGATGTTGCATATGCTGAAGATTTGGAGTGGGAAGATGACCAGGTAAGTTGGCTCGATGGCCTTGGAGGCAGGAAGATGAGAAGAAGGGGTTGAGCTTAGAAATATACATGGCATGTCGAATAGAGGAGTCCTATTGCGGGCTGTTTTCTTGGGTGATCTGTGGGTACTTGGATGATGGGTTTGTAAGATTCCTGAGGTTAGCGGTAAGGGTAATCTTATGTAATCTTTTTTCTGATTGTTTTGGCATGCGTGAGATGCAGGATGAATAAGAGTGACCTCAATTTAAAAAAAGGTATAATTTGTAATCATATTGTCATAAAACCATGGATCGGTCCAAAATTTTATCTGTGTGTAGGCATGTGGTGGAGTGTTAGTCATGTGTCTGATGTAATCAATGTGTTTATTTATAAATATTCAAAGAGGTGATGAGATACCCTTAGTGGTTTTCTTCCAACAATGGGTGTTTCTGTAGAGTTTGTCCTGAAAAAAATGCTTCCAAATTTTTACAGACTTGGAGGTAAGATAATGGATGATTTTGGTAATTAGGCAAATGGCTTGTGAGTGTACGTCAATGATGCCCCACCCTCCATATTCCTTTGGAGTGCCTATAGTTTTCTAGTTGACTAAGTGTAATTTATTTGTCTCTGAGTGCACTATAAAGTTGTTCCAAAGGAATTTTCTTCTGATGGAATCGATGGTGTTTCTAGTCTTAGCGGGTAAAGGAATGCAACCAAGGTAGTGCATTGTGATGGGTGTGATGGATTTATTCATCAGAGTGAGGTGACCAACCAAGTTGAGAAAGTTGTTTGTCTATGAAGATAGTTTGTTTTGGATTTTTTCTCTGATAGGTGGCCATAGTCTATGTTAGGTGGGATGTGGCGTTATAGGTAGACCAAGATACATGCCCAAGAAGGATTCAATTTTGCATTGTACAAGAGATTTGTATCTATCTAAGGTATCTATTGTGGTGTCGATGCCTATTATAGAAGATTTACTGAGGTTTATTTTGAGTCTGGGCATATAAAAGAAGAGTCTTATGATACGAATGGTGTTGATGATAGTGTTATCTTTAGGTTTAACTATAATCAGGGTGTCATCAACAAAGTGGATAATATTCTCAAATTATTCTGATGGTGATGATATAAGTCCTGATATTGTGCATGTTTAACTATAATTGAAAAAAATGGATAATATTTTCAAAACACATCTTAAAGTTTAACTATAATCAGGGTGACACATATGACTTGTTTGTCTTGCTTATGCCCTAATCTCGACATGTGTCCTATGTTTATGCTCTTCCCTCTTAAATCAGAGTTGATTCTTCTATTCTTGACCACCTTATTGTTTCGTGCACACCCAAGTCTTATGTTGACCCCTAATGGCATATGAACTGCATGGATGCTTGAATGCATGTAGGTATGTTGATACTAATGTTAGTTGTTTGATGCCTAGACTATAGGGGGCATCCACCTATATTTGAATAAGATTATTGTGTCCTTATCTTTATGATGTAATCTCATATCTTCTTTAAGTATCAAAACTTGATGAATCATGACCTTGGCTACTCTATTATGAGTCTTTTGACGCTTTTGTGCATACGTGACCTAAACCTTGAAATATTCATATAAAGGGAATGGAGCCTCAGAATGACTTGAAACTTGAAACCCACCTTCACAATGACCTCTAAATAAATAAAAGATCATTAAATGGACCAATAAGCAACTTTGAACCTAACTTGGCCAAAACCCTAAAATAAAGCTAATTAGGTTTAATGGCGAGAATCTAAAGTATGTATGTAATCTTGATCTTAATCAAGTGTCGCTTACGGCTAGATGGTCAAGGATAAGTAAGTTAAGAATCTCTTAATCAGGTACCGATTTTAATAATTATATAATTATAGCTTTTTTGCTTGAAATGTGATACATATGTATGCTTGTTTACTTGCTTAAATATTTCCATGTAGTATTCTAGTATGTACATGATGTTTTTCTTGTATTGTTGTTTTATAGCTTGCAAACATAATATAGAAGCTCCATTATACAGACCTTATGCACCTTCCTGTATGCTCAGGGTAAGGACACAAGGTTGGACATCCTACTTGAGGTGTCAAGATAGGGCAGACCATGCTAATAAAAGGGTTAGCTAATCTTGAGCACCCTTGCAGATTCTTCCGACGGGGAAGTAGTCAAAGGCCTTATGATATATGATGTTGTTGGTACAATTGGAGTAAAATGGTATAAAACACAGACTCTAACTTTGTTAAATACTTAACTATTTATTATTGTTCATTACTTCTGCAAATCTTGTCAAATTATACAAAGCTTATGTATATGTGTCTTTTATCCATGTACTCGGCACCTCGTGTGCTTGACCCGCCTTGTTTCACTTATTTTATAGGTTCAAAGATGGCTAGAGGTGATGGACTTTGTGAAGCATTTCAGGTGAACTTGTTGTAAGATCCATAGTGTACACAAGTAGACTTAAAAATTGTACTCTTGAATATGTAATGGAAAGCTTTTAATAAACAATGTTACTTAATAACATTGTTGAATGTTGAGACTATGATTAGTGACTTTATCTTGTTATTTGTTCATGTATGATAAGATTTACGCTTCCACATTGACACTTTGATAATACCGTGCTAGGGATGGACGCATAGGTCCTATCACCATTGACTTTATAGTCATTCAAAGTTAAGATTTGGGTAACAAATGGTTCCGTGACAGATGGTATCAGACCGTGAACAATACTTACACCAAACATTTCTCACATGAAACACAAACTAAACATAACCTTACATCTCAACCCTAGAAACTTTAGGAGTTGTCCTTTATGAGTTATCCTTTATGGACTAAGTTTACTTAGCCTCTAGGTTAGAACCTAGATGGTCTAAAACTAGGTGTAGACTTGTGTAATCCCTAGAACCTTTCTTTTATCCTTCTTTTGTCTTGTAGTATGGGTTGTATGTTCAAGAAGGTGAGAAAACAGAGATCTTATCACAACCCTAGACATATGTTCACGACATGTTCTTAGGGTAGCTACACGGGCATGCACCATGTTTGTGCCAGTTCTCCATGTGTCATGGTACTAGACTACCTAATGAGTGTGGTAACTCATTTTGATTTTGGTTTTATTCTAATGGAGTATGGTGGTTTCCATCACCATTTCAACGCTAGAGATAACTTATTTCAAGTATAAGTATATGTACATATGAAAAATGTTACCACAGCTACACCCAACCCTTCCATATTGGAGAAGACCTGGGGCGCGGAAACCTAGGAGCCGAAGAGTCGTGACAGGGCGGGCGATCCGAGGGGCGATCGCGCCTGGCGGCGCCGCCGCCACCCACTCCGGTCAGGCACCCCGCCTACCGGAGGCCACCGAAGCATCGAGGTTTGTCTCTGTTGTGTCGGGCAGTGTAGAGTGTTGAGATCTGGGTGTTTGGGGAGGTGGGGAAGGTATGGAGTTCGTATGTGGTTCGATGATGGTGCCGAACCCGGTGATCCCTAACACGGCGACTACGGTCAGTAGATGGCTTCAGCAACCACCCGCTCGACATGGCTTGCGCGCACAGAGAATAGTGGCGCAAAGGAGATCGGAGTCGGCGGCGTCGGCGGTAGATCCGGAGACGATTCTCCCTGACGTGGGGGTTCTGTTTCGACAGGAGGGACCAACGTCGCGGGAGAATCAACAGGGAGGAGGAAACCCTAATCAAGAGAAGACGGCGGAGGTTACTGGCGGAACAGGAGGTATCAGAAACAATTTCACGCGACGTGATAAGGAGGGGGAAAAGGAAGCAAGCAAGAAGAAAGGATCTATATACGGCATACCGAAAGACACTTGCTATAACTGTATGTCCAGAGGGCACTGGCAATCCCAGTGCAGTCGCCGCCGGGTCTGTTACAAGTGTCATAAGCCGGGCCATGTTGCTCGCCGTTGTTCGTCTGTTGCGGAGACACAACCACCAGACCTTTCTTCTGTCCGGATTTTCCCGCCACTCCCGGCCGGCATACCGGCGCGTGGAGGCACACAGCACGTGGCAAAGAGGATCAGTGTTGATTTAGGTCCTGACAATCAGCTACGGAAGGAAAGATTTTCATCGCTAGCTCAGGCGATTGAACTCACATGGATGCCGAGGGTGAGTTGGGAGGATATGGTGAGTTCGATCACAAGAAGATGGCCATCTGCAATCGATTTTTATAGATTTGCTCAGACCAAAGCAGTGGTATTCTTTAGCTCGGAGGAAGAAGCTAGAAAGGTAGCTCTTGAAGGCATCAAAGATCCTTGGGGCGAGAACATCCAGGTTATATCTTTGGCGAACGGACAGTTGTGCCAGCACAAAGAGAGATTCTGGTTCTGGTTTACAGGAGTCCCAATCGCTTGTAGGGATAGGGACTCGTTTGAGAAGATGGCGGAGGCCTTCGGGAAGCTGAATAGCGTATCCACCTGGAGAAAACATGAACATGATGTCACAGGCACCTTGGTAGAGATAGTTGCCTTTGCCGATGACATCCCCCAATTCATCAATCTGGACTATGGGGATAGGAGATCTCTCATTAAGATACAGATGGTGGCAAGGGGACAACCTTCGTCCACGGAGGCGACATTGACGGAAGAAGGTAAGGAATTAGGGATTCCTTTGGAGATCATATCAGGGATTCCGGTACGACAGAAGTCGAACCATGATCTTTCCTCACAGTTTGAGAGTAGACCGGTGGATGAACAAAGGAGATATGACTCGGAGGATTCCAATGTAAATAGAGTGGAATCGACTCGCCCACATGGAGATAGTGGGAGAGTAGTGACGGATCATGAAGGTCAGAGGCGCCATCTTAGAGATAGGAGGCTTGAAGACTACCTTCGTTTCGAACCTAGGGATACACAGGCCAGAAGAAGGGGTCGTTCTAGACAGAGAGTAAAAGCTGCTTTCAAAAGTGGAGATGTCACAGTTTTTAGAAGAAGTCATAGAAGAAGCAGCCGCCGACGGTCACTAGACGATGAACGCTGGTTCTATGATGGTTATCACAGTGAGGGGGATAGACACAGCTTCTAATTGGAGGAGTGGTTCCGGGAGATGGGGTCTTTCTTTTTACCTTATGGATTGGAAAGCTCTGACATGGAATGTTCGTGGTGCTGCTAATAATCCTACACGTAGAGTGTTGGGTAATTTATGTAGAAGACACAAACCAGTCGTTGTGTGTCTGTTGGAGCCGTTTTTACATGCAGTGAGATCGGAGGAACTCCTGGACATAGTCAGGCTTGATTGGGCTGGCGATAATGAAGCTGATAGAGGCAAAGTCTGGCTTTTCGTGGATGGCAGATACAATCCGCAGGTGATTTGTAGTCATAATCAACATCTCACGATCCGTCTTGCAGATTTGGCGGGGAATCAAGTTTTCTTCACTGGTGTGTATGCAAGTTGTAACATGTACAAGCGTAGAGAGCTATGGGAATCGCTTATTATGCTCTCTCAGACTATTGGAGATTCGAATTGGCAGATAGCAGGAGATTTTAATGTTGTTCGTAGAGAAGAAGAGAAAAGGGGGGACTCTCCACCCTGTCAGATGGCTATGGCGGATTTCAACAGTTTTGTGGCTGATGCTAGTTTGTTTGAAGCTCCTTTTGAAGGGAGTAAGTTTACTTGGGTGAATAAGCAATATCTCACTCCGACGACTTGGGAGAGGTTGGACAGGGTTTTCTATAATTCCTCGTGGAGTAATGCTTTCCCGGCGTCGTGCTCTTCTCATCTTACCAGATATCGTATATCCGACCACTGTCCCATTCTGTCTTGGGTTAGGCAATCGACGGCGGTGAGGCAGCCGGTTCCTTTTATGTTTCAGTCTTTTTGGCTCCTTGACCCGAGGTGTAGAGAGGTGATGATTGAGGCTTGGAACACCGAGGTGTGTGGACACCCTTCTTTTGTGTTCTATGAGAAGATGAAGATGACAAAGAGGGCTCTGAAAAGATGGAATAAGGAGGTGTTTGGCAATGTTATCCAGCAGAAGAAGGATTTGGAAGAGGTGGTCCTCATCACACAGCAGGCGTTCGACGAAAATCCTCATCCGACGAATGAAGCTTTGCTGATTCAGGCTGAAAGGGAGTTACAGATAATCCTCGATCAGGAAGAATTGATGTGGAAAGAAAGATCCAGAGTTGATTGGCTGGAAGATGGTGAACGCAATACTAGATTCTATCATTCGGTGGTGAAGCACAGACGCAAGAGACGTAACGTCATGCAGATAACTATGGCTGGGGGTGCGGTGATTGAAGATCCGGTTCTCATAGTCAAAGAAGCGGCGGCTTGCTATAACTCTCTGCAGGAAGAAGTACCTCAGCTAGATCAGGAGATGCTGGAAAACTTCACCCAGGTGATACCCGAGATCGTTTCTTTAGAAGAAAATTTTTTT
This sequence comes from Alisma plantago-aquatica, assembly GCA_963693085.1. Classification (NCBI taxonomy): domain Eukaryota; kingdom Viridiplantae; phylum Streptophyta; class Magnoliopsida; order Alismatales; family Alismataceae; genus Alisma; species Alisma plantago-aquatica. Next base: position 771,600,343 of record OY856410.1, read on the forward strand.
CTTTCTGCCATACCAACGGAGAAGGAGGTTTGGGATTGCATGAAGAGCATGGATCGGTATACAGCACCGGGCCCGGATGGCTTCACCTTGTCTTTCTTCACGTACATGTGGGATTATATCAAGGATGATTTTATGAAGATGGTGGGTGAATTCTTTCGGAGAAGTCGGTGCCACAGGAGTCTGTTCTGCTGTCGGATGGTGTTGTTGCCTAAGAACGATTCCCCGAAGGATCTTATGAAGGACTTTAGGCCGATTTCGATCGAGAACATTGCCTTGAGAATCATTGCTAGAGTCGTGAATAACAGGATGGCTGTGTTGCTGCCAAAGATCATTTCCCCCTTTCAAGGGGCTTTTGTCAAGAATAGAGATATCTCCCATCACATTAGGCTCCTTCAAGAGCTGGCACACGACATTAAACAGGGTCCTCATAAACAAAACTTGATGATTAAGCTAGACATGGCAAAGGCGTATGATCGGGTGTCCTGGGAGGTTTTAGAAAAGGTTATGAAGAAATATGGATTCATTCAAGACACGATCGATCTCTGCATCAGCTTCTTCAAAGAGGCCTGGATGACGGTTTCCATTGGTGATTATTCGGAGGGATTCTTCCCTTTTAAAAAAGGTTTGAAACAAGGAAACGCGTTGTCTCCTTCTCTTTTCATTATTTTTGAGGATATGCTGGCGAGGCGTCTGGTACATCTACAAGAGGAAGCTGTGATTGATGCCTTCTACACTAGGGGAGGAGGGATAGCTCCTCCGGTGCTGATGTATGCCGATGATCTCATCCTTCTGCTTGCTTCTACGAATGGTTCTGCAGAGATTGTGAAACAGGTGATGGAGGAATATGAACTAGCTACTGGGCAGAAGATAAATAGAAGCAAATCGATGTGCATTCTGGGCAGCACTGATATGACGATCAGGCAAAGAACGGTTAGGGAGACTGGTATTGATCAGTGCTCTGATTCAATGACCTATTTGGGAGTGCCGATTGCTCTTGGAAGAGTTAAAAACAAAGATTTTGAGTACCTTACTATGAAGATTCAAAGTAGGATTGCTTCGTGGAAGGCGCGGTTACTTTCGTTTGCAGGTAGAAAGTTGCTTATCAAACACGTCCTATCGAGTACTGCTATCCACTCTTCGTCGGCTGCTGGCATCCCGATTTCGGTTTGTAAGGCTATGGAAAAGGCGATGTCGCGCTTTCTTTGGACAGACAGAAACAATCTCTCGAGAAGAGCGTGGGTGGCGTGGGATAAGGTCTCGAAACCTGCTGATATGGGAGGATTGGGTTTTCATTCTATGCAGCTCTTGAACAAGGTGTTTGTGGCAAAAGCGTGCTGGGAAGTGATTACAGGAGACTCGCTGTGGGCTTCTTTCTGCAGGAAGAAATATCACTCTAATAAAGGACATAGATCAGGAGGTTATCCGCCGATGTTGAAGAAGGGGTCAGTGGCTTCGCCCCAATGGAAGAAGATGTGGGATACCTTCCCGCATATATACCCTAGAAGTCGCTGGATTGTAGGAAGAGGAGATGTGTCCTTCTGGGATGCCCTATGGTGTGATTGCAGGCTTAGGGATCATGCATTACACAGGCAAGACAGGAATACGGATTTCTTGGTGAAAGATTTTTGGGATGAAGTGGATGGGTGGGACTGGCAGCTCCTTAACACGTTAGTTGATGCAGAAGGTCTGGATGCTATCAAAAGATCTGGGGTGTTTATTTCACAGGAGGAAGATAAGATCATGTGGACGATGACTGAAGATGGCAGGTTTAACATTCGCTCTGTGAAGAAGGTGCTTGGAGAGTATGATGACAGGGGTTCGGAGAACCTAAATAATCTGTGGAAATTGGACTGTCCTCGAGCTAGTGCCCTAGTGTGGAAGATGATACATAGAGCTATTCCCACGGATGATAATATTATGAGATGTAATATTCAATTCGCATCTATATGTTTCTGCTGTGAGGAACATTGCGGGGAGAATGCCTCTCATCTGGTGTTCGAGAGTCATTTGGCCAGCTTTTTCTGGAAGAACTTTGAGAACCTGATCATGGAGCCCGCTCCGAAGGATTTTAATAGTCTGCTTTCTTGGTGTGCACATAGATCATCGCCGTCAGCTAGGAGATGGCTTGGGAGTAGGATGGTAGTGCTCATCGTGGAAAGCATATGGAGGATAAGGTGCAAAGCTAAATACGAGAATGCTAAGAAGAACCTCGGGGTTGAATGGGAGATGTTGTTGTATAGAATTAATGGCATGGTACAGAAATGCACCTTCATCCATAAAGAACATCCGGATTTCCATAAAGCGTTAGAGTCCTATGGGGTGAAAGAGCCTAGATGGAGAATCAGAGAGATAAAGACCATCCGTTGGAAACCTCCGGACATCCATAACTTGAAATTAAATATCACGGTAGGGAAGGCAAATGACCCGGAGGGTATTTCTCGCCGGTGGGCTGCAGGCGTTGTTAGAAACTCGAAAGGTTAGGTGATTGTTGCCTTTAGAGCTTGGCTGCAAGCGGAATCCTATTCCCTTGCTTTCATGCAGGCATGTATTATTGGGTTGAAGATTTCGGAGGACAAGTTTCTGAAGATATCTTACATGGAGATCGATGACCAGCGAACGGTGGATATTTTATGGGGACGGGCTGACGCTCCATGGAAGGCGGTGCATATCATCAGGGAGTTAAGAAGTAAGATTATAGAAGATAATATTATTGGTAGTTTGGTTCATAAGACCATTAACTCGATCCCTAGGGAGCTGGGGAAATGGGGTCAGCATTTGGACGATGTATATGTCTGTTCTGCACAAGAGGTGTTGCCAAGGAAGATCAAGGGCATGTTGTTGATGGAAAGACGTGGTATCCCATACATTCAGGTGGAGTAGGCGGGGTGGTTTTTGTTTCCGCACGGTTTTTGTTTGTAGTTTTGCAGGTGGTTTTTCTGGTTTTTGAAGGGTGTAAGGGATGCTACCTGCGCTGGTATAAGCAGGAGTTGTAAAGGTGTTTTTGAGGTTGATTTTGCCTACACGGGGAGAGTAGGATGAATAAAAGCATCTCCCGGCTTAATGTAAAAAAAAAAAAATGTTACCACACGTAGAAAGGTAGTGAGTGTCCATGTAACCTAAGAGAAAGAGATGGAACATCAAGTCTAGATGAGAGTGTTTAGTCAATAGTTGTAGTCTCTAGAGTTGTCTAGAGACATGATAAAGGTTAGGATAGTAGTAGACTAGATGACATATGATGATGATGATGATGATGATGATGATGATGATGATGATGATGATGATGATGATGATGATGATGATGATGATGATGATGATGATGATGATGATGATGATGATGATGATGATGATGATGATGATGATGATGATGATGATGATGATGATGATGATGATGATGATGATGATGACGATGACTACGACGACGATGACGACGACGATGATGATGATGATGACGATGATGATGACGATGATGATGATGATGATGATGATGATGATGATGATGATGATGATGATGATGATGATGATGATGATGATGATGATGATGATGATGATGATGATGATGATGATGATGATGATGATGACGACGACGTTGATGATGACGATGACGACGGCGACGATGATGATGATAATGATGATGACGACGACGACGATGATGATATAAGTTGACGTTAGAGGATTCAAGTATATTTGATATTAGGAGATGAGTTTGACCATGCAACCCTAGCTAAACCTAGCACCATGTAAGGTACATGTGACTTGGTTGATGTTCTAAACATAGCTAGTGGGTTGGCATGCTTGCTTGTGTCTAGTCTTATAAATATTGATATATGGATAGTGAGATATGCTTTAGGACCAACATAGGCCTCAACTTATTTATAAGGGGGGGGGGGGGCTCTAGCCTGGGACATACGAATAGGGTGAACTCTTGATATGGATCAACCCGACATAGGAGAGGGTCATAGTACCTAACCTCTAAAGTATGTGAAATATTGGAAAATATGCACGATGAAATACACGATGATGGGTTCCTATCTAGACAACTTGTAAGTATATGAGTTGAGTGACCTAGTGTATGGTTCCCTTGAAAATGTTGAACCCTAGATTTCCAATGAAAAGATATAACCCTATAGGAAGAGGCAATTGAATATGTGATGTTTAATATATAGGTGAGGGAGATGTCCCAAGACCCTAAGATGATGATGTACATGATGTGTGATCTCCATGATGAGCCTCATACTCAGGTTAGTGGTTTGATATAAATGAATCTAGTGGTTCCTCTCATTTGGTATATTGGGTAAAAGCTTGTTGTGGGTAGACGGTTGTGGTTAGCATGTCTTGTTGGACATAGATATGTCTTAGCTGAGTGGCTTGAGCTTGTAGAGAACCTTCGAGATACAAGTGAGATATGTATGAAACATGGACATTGATGATAATGTAGTCCCTCAGATAATGCATGATATATGAAATAATTTCACTTAGTTAAACTTGAATATGTACGATAAGTCACTCTTACAATCTAGACATAATAAGAAACCATACTATACATGAAAGATATAAGTTCAAAATGATGAATTTTATATGAAGATGCCTTGATACATTAGCTTGAATAATCATGAAAACAATGCTTAATTTTAGACCCAAAATGAAAACTGATGAACATAACTGGGAAAGTTGATAGAATTTTGAAAACTAAAACATGCATGAAATCTAGTATAATGATGAAGTGTAAATTATGTGATAGTCTCATTTAAAAGCCATGATGATGAATATGTAAGTTTGAGAATTGACAACATATATTTTGGTAATGCACCTTAGCCTTGTATGAATACATGAGAAAGACCCTAATGTAGTGGGGGTGAGGGTTATGAAACCCTAATGACAAGATGATGTCTTGGTATGATACAATATATAGTAATATGTATAATTGGAACGGGTACAACTTTGAGGATAGAAACCTATGTGTGCACCTCATGATGTGAGATGCCTTGGCAACCATAGTGTGGTTAACCTAACATGATGAATATGGAACTTTTACCTTTGATAGTGATCTTGGACAAATTTCCAGGACAAAATTTCTTGTAATGAGGGAAGGATGTGACAACCCTAATTTTCTCTCTCCCTTGGTTATACTCTTTCTCGCTTTAGGATGACCAATTGTTTAGTTGGATATCTATGTCCAACAGCATGATGAATGGCCTAATCAGAATTCCGGAGTCTCATCGACCGCCTCTGAGACCCCCACGACAATTCTCCCTGACCGCACAGAGAGTTGTCTCTGACAGACGAGCCCTCCATGCCTCATCTTCCTTAGCTCCGGAAGAAGTCATCCCCGATATCCAAGCTCTGATGCCGCCCACTGCTGATCCTTCTGCTCCAACACAGGAGCCTGATATCCAAGCATTGTTGCCGCCCACTGCTGATCCTTTTGCTCCAACACAGGAGCCTGATGAACTGTCCCGTCTACCACCGCTGCTTCCAACCCCCCAATCGGCCCTGCTTCCCGCCGACTCCACCGCGTCCGCACAGGAGCGCCCGCGAAGAAAGAGCCCTATCTTTGGCATCCCACACAACACCTGCTACCGTTGCATGGAACGGGGGCATTGGCAATCCCAATGCAAAGCTCCAAAAGTCTGTTACATGTGTCACCGACCTGGACACACCTTCAGGAGATGCAAAGCAAAGAAGCAAGTTCACTTGGCGATACCAAATATCTCCTCAAGACTGGACTTCCCCCCTCTGACTCCATCCATCCCTGCCCGAGGAGCACCTATGCACATTCCCAAGTGCATATCGGTCGAGCTTGATCCCACTAATCCGGATAGACTCGATCGCATAGCATCTCTCGCTTGTGCTATTGAAGTCTCCTGGATTGGCGAATTAGATTGGGCTCACCTTGGCCCCTTTCTCCGGTGCTTCTGGCCATAGGCAGTAGACATCTATAGATTCGCCTCAAAGAAAGCGGTGGTCTTTTTCTCCAATGAAGACGAAGCCATGGATGCTCTTAATAATAGCTATGTCAACTTCCATCATCAACAACTTTCTCTGAAAAGGATGAAAATAGGAGACGATGGTGCCTCTAAAGAATGCTTTTGGATATGGCTTACTGACCTGCCAATTGTCTTTCGAGATGAGACGACAATCCGAAAGATCATCAGCCCTTTTGGCACCCTGATTTTCATTTCCAGATGGCAGCGGTGCGATGACGATCTATCCAGCATTCTCATTTTGGTTGAATCCTTCAAGGACGATCTTCCTCAATACATTGCCATCACACACGGCACACAAAGAGCTTTTATCAAGTTGCAGATTGCTGCTCGCGGTTCATGCACGGAAAATTCCTTCATCTTGTCTGAGCTCGGACGTGACCTACAGATTCCAACAGACATCCTTTCCTCACTGGGCCCCTCCCGTTTTGACGCCTCCGTTGTCCAAGACTCTGACTGTATGGCTCATGACAACAATCCAGATCAGTGCGCTCTTCCTCGGCCCGATGCTGAAGCGGTAGTGGAGAACGAACAACAGAGGTACCCAAATGATGATCGGGCCTCCTCCAGTAGATTCGTCCTGGACCAGGATGGAACTAGAACCGTGTTGTGACATCACAGCCTGGATGACTTCCTATCTTTCGAAGAAAGAATCAACAGACCTTCTAGAAGACATCTCAGAAATGCGGGCAGATCACGCTCTGAGCTTTCCCCTCATGGGTTTAGAACTTCCGGCCCCTCTAGGAGGCGGCCGCCCTTCCAACGCCATGATCTTACACATTTCTCTGATGGAGATGATTTCTATGAAGCATCTAGTGATGAATTCGAGGATTGCAGGAGGCAGAATAACAGCTTCTAAGGAAGGCGTATCTGACTTCGTCGGAAGTTATATCTTTACCCATATGGATTTACACTCACACCTTTTCTGGAACATTAGAGGGGCTGCAAACAACAAATTAAGAAAGATCCTTGGATCTCTTTGCCGCAGATACCACCCGAACATTGTTGGCCTGTTTGAGCCGTTTCTTCATGCCAACAGATCCGTTGAATTGCTTGACATTGTTCGTCTTGATTGGTCCACGGACAATCATCTTGACAAGGATAAAATATGGCTCTACGCTGACTCCATCTTCAACCCCACGGTGGTGGTCAATCACAAGCAACATATCACCATCATATGCTCCACGAACTTCGGTGAGACTTTCTTTGTCTCTGCTGTTTACGCTAGTTTCCTTGCTTCGGAGAGAAAAGATATCTGGGAATCTCTTCTTTTCACCGCCAACCTCGTTGCTGATAACCCTTGGGAGATCGCAGGTGATTTCAACATCATTCACAAACCTGGTGAGAAACGGGGAACTTCCCAGCCGGACTTTGCTGCCATCAGAGATTTCAACACCTTCATTGTGGATGCGGGTCTCAAAGAAATCCCTTTCCTTGGCAGTCATTTCACTTGGGTGAATAAACAACACCTTACTCCGACAACCTGGGAGCGCATTGACCGGGTGCCGGTTAATGAGCGGTGGCATCAAGACCTGCCTGGATCGAAATCCTCTCACCTCATGTGATTTTGAGAATCTGATCACTGCCCTGTCCTCGCCTCCTTTGGAAAGGGACAACACATAACCACCAAACCTCCCTTCTCCTTCCTATCCATCTGGCTTCAACATGCTAATTGTATGGACATCATTCGTTCTGCTTGGGCAACGAATGTCATCAGTCACCCTTCCTTCATCTTCTTCAGCAAGCTCAAGATGGTTAGGGCTGCTTTAAAAAGCTGGAATGCTACCACTTTCGGCAACATTCATCAACGTCACATCGACCTTGAAGATGTGATTCCTACCCTCCAAATTACCTTTGATGACAATCCGTCTCCTGCTAATGAATCCAGTCGCATCACTGCTGAAAAAGAGTTGCAATCTATTCTTGATATGGAGGAACGACTGTGGAAAGAAAAAGCTAATATCAGTTGGCTCGATGATGGAGAGAGGAACACTGCCTTTTATCATGCCATTGTCAAGACAAAGAAAAGAAGGAGACGAGTCTCACAACTCACCCTTCCTGACGGCTCCTCATCTGATGACCCCCTTCTCCTTGCTCGCAAGGCCGCATCTCTTTTCCAAGATATGTTCTCTGCACATGCTGTGCGAGATCCTGAGGCACTTGAAAATTTTCTTTCCCTCATTCCTGCTGTCATGAGCTCTGATGACAATATCAGCTTGCTAATGCCTCCTCAGGAAGATGAGATCTTACTTACTATGAAAGAGATGAACCTTCATTCTGCTCCTGGACCCGATGGATTCACTTTATCGTTTTACATTGGGGCATGGGATGTCATCAAGAATGACGTATTGCTTCTTGCCAACTGTTTCTTCAAGAACGAACCCTGTCACAGGAGTCTTCTGTCTTGCAGGATTGCCCTCATTCCGAAAGTTGATCAACCTGCAAACCTGACTACTGACTTCCGCCCTATTGCCATCAAAAACATGATTCTTCGCATCTTGGCCCGAGTGCTCAGTAACATGCTTAAACCCCTCATGCCAAAGATGATCTCTTCATCACAAGGAGCATATGTACCAGGACGCGACATTACAAATCATATCCATTTAACCAAAGAACTGGTTCATGATCTCAAGCAAGGTGACACAAATCCAAATGTGATTATTAAGTATGATATGAGTAAGGCGTATGACCGTATTGATTGGAAGATACTAGAGCGCATTCTTGCTGCCTTCGGTTTTCTTCCGGAGACTATCAGTTTATGCTTGAAGTTCTTTGTTGGCTCCTGGGCCTCAGTCTCCCTTGGGGACATTACAGACGGCTTTTTCCCGTTGCATCGGGGCCTTAATCAAGGTAACCCTATTTCTCCATACCTTTTTGTTCTGTTCGAAGAGGTCCTTGCTAGAGCTATGGAGGACGCTACTTACAAGGGTTATATCTCCAGATACAAGACCAGAGGCACGGGTGTTGCTCCCCCTATCTTGCTATATGCTGACAACATTATCATGTTCTGTAATGCTACGCCAACGTCCATTTCTGCTATTAATGATTCTATTGATGTTTATGAGGGTGCTACTGGGCAGGTAATCAACAGAGAGAAATCTATTTGTATGACAGGAGCGGAGGACCCTTTGGTCCGTGCAAATCTCGCGCTATCCCTTAACGTTGCCCAAGCAACTGAATCCTTCATGTATCTGGGCGTTCCCATAGCCCATGGTAGATCAAGGCACACACATTTTGACTTCCTCATGGATAAGATGGTAAAAAAGATCTCAAGCTGGAAAGTGAATCTTCTCCCTTTTGCTGGACGCAAATTGTTAATTATACACTCCCTCTCCTCTATTTCTCTCTATACCGCAGCAGCAGTGGGCATCCCTGATGGTATATGTGATAAGCTTGACCGAATCATGTCCCGCTTTCTTTGGGCCAATAAAGACAACTCTCGTCGAAGGGCATGGATCTCTTGGAACTTTGTGGCCTCTCCCCTTGAGGCAAGTGGGCTTGGCCTCCACTCAATTAGAGTTCTTGCTAGAGCCTTCATCTATAAAGCATGCTCGGAAATCTGCGTTGGCTCTTCTCCATGGGCAATCTTTTGCCGTGACAAATACAAATCGTCGATGAATTATAGAGTTTCTTCACACCCTCCATATCTGAAACTTGGTAGCTCATCTTCTCCTATGTGGAAACAAATATGGAGAGTGTTCCCCTTCTTCATCCCGTTCTGCAGATGAATTACTGGCGTAGGAGACATCTCGATTTGGGACCCTAGATGGTGTGGCACACCACTTGACAGATACTCTCTATATGCGAGCGACAGAAGGCTTGACCTTAAAGTTAATGATTTCTGGTCACGTGATCACGGGTGGGATTGGTCCTCCTTCGAGCAAATCTTCAACGATGAAGGAATTCAAATCATCAAAGACTCTCAGGCTTCTATCTCTGATTATAAAGACAAGCTTATCTGGCAGCTAGATCCTAAAGGTTGATTCATGATTCAATCTATTAAGAAGCATATCCTCTATGCTGACTTCCCACCCCTTCATCCCATGTTCAAAGGATTATGGAAGGTGGACTTCCCCAAAGCATCAGCCATTCTTTGGAAGATTGCCAAAAATGCCATCCCAACTGACGACAATATCTCCAGATGCCATATTTCTCTAGCATTCAAATGCTCTTGCTGTGAGATACCATGGGTTGAGTCGACCCAACATCTGTTTTTGCACAGCGAAACGACTCTCTTTTTCTGGAAGAAACTTTAGTGCATCACTGGTATTCTTCCTCCATCCTCTATACCTGACCTTCTTCTGATGTGTGAGCAGACACACCGCGCTACATCTCCCAAGTTTTACATTCATGGTACTATGTGCGCCTTGATTGTTTGGTCCATCTGGCGTTTCAGATGCAAAAGAAGGTTTGAAGGAAGCTGGATAAACACCTCTCTTCTTTGGGAATCCATAATTTTCATTCTAAATCATAAATTGAAAGACAAAACCTTCTACAAGGTCGAAACTGCCGATTTTTATGAAAACCTGAAAGAGCATCATATTGATGATCCTAACATCACCCTTCAACACGTCTCATTTGTCAGATGGCATCCTCCTGATCTATCTAATCTGAAGTTAAATGTTACCATTGGAAGGGACAAAGACATGGCTGGGAACAATAGAAGATGGGCAGCCGGGGTCGTTAGAAATTCGAGAAGTCAAATCCGTTTGGCTTTCAGAGTTTGGTTAAAAGAAAAAGACTTCTCTATTGCATACCTCTTAGCCTGTGCGATTGCACTCAAACTTGCGGATGACAAAAATCTTTCCATATCCACCATAGAAGTTGATAACCAATACATTCATGACATTCTATGGAAATCGGCAAATAGGCCATGGAGGGCTATCTCTTTAACTAGAGAGATTCAGGACTACCTGGAGGAGTACGACATCATTGGGAGTTACGTTCCCCGGCTGGTTAACACCATTCCCAGAGAATTGGGCAGATGGGGAATCACGATGGATGACACTTATATATGCTATGAACCTACTCTTCTTCCGATGAGGATTAGAGGGCTTGCTATCATGGAGAGTAAAGGCATTCCTTACATTCATTGTCAATGTCGCGCTGCGTAGTCTCTTTTCTTATGGGGTCTCTTTCTTTCTCATCGTTTCTGGGTTTCTTTGTAAAGGATGGGTAACACACCTGCGCTTATATAAGCAGGAGATGTAATTTCTTTGATGTTTCGGCCCACAAGAGGGGGGTGGGATGAATAAGAATATCCCCTGACTTTCCAAAAAAAAAGTGTGAACTTTTATCTAAGTTCTACGAGTTAATAAATCACCATCTTGAAAGATAATTTGGACCTAATCATTATGATCAACTCACTTCCTAATATATTCCATGATGTAGAGGATTCAATTTTGAATCCGATAGTGCAAAAATCATGTCATCGGACCTATAAAACTCTAATTTTGATATTATGAAGATTGGCGTGTTTGATCCCCTTAATTGATGCCCTTTTCTCTTTTGTGGGAGAGCCTACATGGGCCCAAATCGCAAATTGTGGCTCAACCACCTGCCCCTCTTCTTCTATTTTGGGAAAGAATCGCACGGCTGGAGCAATCACCCTCTTCCTCCAGCTACATCGAGAAACATTGCATTACAACCCCGTTGATGGCCTTAAGAGCACCTTAAACCTATTTCCTTACAACCCTAGCCGCTTGCTCATTTTCCCTCTCAGTCTCATTCTTAGTTGCCATCCACCATAGGTTGAATCCTCTCGCCCCTCTTAACACGTCGCATACATCCCGCCTCCCCTTAGCTTTTGCTAGGAGGGCAGCCCCTGGCTATTCATGTGGTGCCACCACCATGGGATCACCAGACTTCCATGACCTTGCCTCCTGTATGATTACAGTTACCCCTTCTCCAACATTACTCTTCCATGAATGTTGCTGAAGGGTAAAGGAAAGTAAGTCAGTAGCGCTGGGTAATGGGTTGTACAAGCACCATCAGCATAGGCAGGCAGATGAGGGAAGGCCTTTGATCTCCTTGCTCGCCCCTCCCACTCATGAAGGCGGTGCAAGAGGGACTCAAAGATGTCCCCTATTTAGCCTCTATTTGGGCACGAAAATAAGGTAGTGACCGCAATCTTCAACGACGCGGAAGGGAGTCTCAGCCTGGCCCATCACTGGAGCACGCCTATGCACGATTGTCGCATCACCAAACAATGGATGAGATCTATGGCCCACAGTGAGAAGGGACTATCAACCTTGCGTTTGTGGTTGATGATAGCTACAACCAACTCGGCATCGCGAGTGACTCGGTGCAGGCTGTCCAAAGCAAGATCAACAGTCTCGATCCATTGATGGAATATGTAGGACCCATAACCTAGCTTTATGCTTAATTGTAATTTATTGGTATAATGGGATGATTAAACCTTAATTTAATCTTGTGATATGTCCTAATAACATGTGACATGTTTATATTTCATTTTGGTCCAATTTGATTGATGTTTGAACTATCTTTTCTATATATGTGCTTGTTTTGGACCAGATTTGCAATCACCCATAAGTGAGGGCTATCTTGAAATTTCACATGAAGAGAGTGCTTCTTATGCTTTAGCATTATGAGAGAGAAAATTATGATTTGGGGTGCCTCGTTTGAATCATGGTTGGTGATGTGACATCTTACGGTGATTGTAGGGTTTCTAGGGTTTACCTTATTGATATGGTGACTATGCTAGGATTTGAGCGTTGCGACCAATACCCCACTTTTGGGCGAGGGTAGAGACCACAACACATGCTCCATGTAGTTTGGTTTTGACCATGATGACCTATAGGTGGGTTGGTCAAAACACTTTTTCCTCTAGTGTCTCGAGCATGAGCATATGGTGACCTAGGGTTTCGGCTGATACAAGTACATGGGTTGTGTCTCAATTGAAACCAAGTGGTGGCCGACCTTGATGGTGGCTATCCTTTTTCTGGATAAACATTAACCTTTTAAAATTTGCATGTGAGTGGAGAAAAAGCTATGTTCTTTGGAGGACATGTGTCCCTTGATAATTTCTTATGTTGACACCTCATAAACCTTTACTTCCCTCCTCCTTTGTGTATATAATGCCTTCTTTTCACTTGTGAGCAACTTTTCCAGTCCTACACTCTTCTTTCTTCCTTGTGATCGTTCATGGAGGTTCAGAAGAATAGGAGGTCTGATCTTGAAGCCTTGATTGCCGATCAACCTTGTTTGAGGAAGGATTTGTGCTAAATCAACTCTTTGGTAGTGAATTTTGGAGATTCTCTGTTGGTAAGTGATCTTAACTCTTGTTCACATTTTTCCTCTTCTGAAATCTCCATCTTTTTCTTCCTCCTTGGCCATAGATTGTGGATCATCCATGGTGTTCATTTGAGAGAAACTCCTCAACAAAAGGGCCTTAGACTATGCCTGCATTGGTGGCATCTGAGTGAGAGGGAGTTTTCATCTCTTTCTCCTTTATTCCTTTATTCAGCCTAGGGCTGTTTTCCCTCTTTCTTGAGCCTATTGTGACCAAGGTTTTCTTCTCTTTTGAGGTGATCCTTTGAATGAAGTGTTGAAGCTTGGTTGGAATTCTTGGAGCTTGTGATCTTGGGAGATTGGTTCTCTCCAAATCAGGTGGGTTATATTACTTTTCCCTCATCTATTATTTGCATCTTAAATCTGATCATATTTTGTTGTTCCAGATCTTAAAAATGTGTTCTTTATGGTAGAAGAAATGATAACATTTAGGGTTTGACCATGTATTATTCCCTAAGGATTACTCTTCTTATAAACCCTAAATCTTTGTACCTGATTTGGTGGTGATTGAAATATTGATGTGTTTCTTTGGACCGTTTTCTATGGATTTGAGTTACTTGATATATGTTTCATTTATTATGAATAACAATAGGTTTTGAATATGTTAACATGCATAAGAATCTCAGTTTTCCCTCTCTAAATATAACTCTTTAGGTGACCTTCTATGATCCATAATCTAGGGTCTGAATAACACCTTGATATGGAGAGTTGTTACTAGGTGATGTTTAGTATACCCTATTATTGATCATCTATCTTGATCTTGTGTGGACATGTTATGATGTTGGGAATATTTCTGACCTATGGTCAAGACAACCCTTGGTCTTCCTCATGATCGATACCATGGATGGGTGTTGGTTGCGACTGAAACAACCATAACCCTAGGGGAGGGTCTCTACTCACCATCGTGGTTGCAATGCAGCGTTGCTGCATGGTTTTGTTCAGTTGGTTGACATTGTAGTTATGATGGTTAAGTCGGTAGGTCGTAACACAAAGTAGGACCTGGTAGTGGTCGTTGCAATGTTCCTTAGGTGACATAGTTGATATACATGACCTAGTTTCGACCGTAACACACTTGGATGTGGTAGAGGGTGCAACACCTTTCTTGAGCGTCACTCTGTGTCGCGGTCACAACATAACTTTGCAGGTCATGACACCATGATGCCTGCATCTCGACCGTGACACCATGTTACATGTGTCTCGACTATGACACCATGTTGCACGTGTCTCGACCATGACACCATGTTGCACACCTCTTGGTCGCAATGTAGTTTCACCTTGTTTGAGGGTTGTTACACCTTGGAGGTGTTCCGGTTGTGACTCTGCGTGTGGTGAGCAAGATCGTCACACATATGCATGAACATGGTCAATACATAGATCAATAGTCTATATATGATGATGTGGTTATGAATGGTTAATCGCAAACAATAATGCTTAACTCTAGTGCTCTCCAAACATGTGTGAGGTGATGGAATTAGGGTTTAGTGGTTGAGGGGTGATATGAAACCCTAATCTTGAGATGTAAAATACATTTTCTTATATTGTTTGAATATCATTATCATGTGATAGCATTTTCTGTCTCCTACTTGTATAACCCTAATTTGCAGGTGAGATGAATGCCATAGCTATGTGACTGCTATGGTGAACCTTGTATAATACATGGCAGTGATTATGAGCATTATTGAGATATAAATGTAATATTGAATGTGCAGGAATTATGTGAATGGGTCTAATGACCTAGCAAGTGCCTTCTGCATAATTGAGGTGAAATATTTTATTTATATGATTGAGGGATTGATATCCCATTGTGATGTGATATTGTTAATGACCTTGTGAGAGGAAGTAATACAGTGTCAGTGATGATGAGACAAGTTCCTACCTTGTACGTTTTATATTTTCTGGAGTTGTATCCAATCCTTAATTTTGTAGAATTTGTTTAGGGTCTATACGTTGTAACTTGATTGATGTGTTAAAAGATACTCAATTTGAATATTTAATCAAGTGAAACCATGATCATGTAATTTCCTTGTACAAATAAATCCATCTTCAGCGTCAGTGTCTATATGGATGGTAAAATGAGTAATTCCTATAGGAAACTCAGAGCACATATTATTGAATATGCGGGGTGCAAGTTGAATTACCTCCTAGTTTCCTTAAATTGTTCTTATAGTGGTATGATGTTTATATAAGAATGACCATATGTCATCCTGTTCTCTAGTGTTGTGCCATGTACCAAGGCAGATTGGTTGTTTTATAGGACCATAGCTTTTTTTTAAGAAGCCAGGGGTCGCTTTTATTCATCCCACACCCCTCTTGTGGGCTAAATCATCAAAACAAAGTACAACTCCCGCACTTATATCTCAGGTATCATCCCATTCCCTTACAAGAAATTAAAAACCCCAAGCAAACAAGATAAACGCAAACCACCTCAAACCTCTACTTTCTTCATAATCACGTAAGGAACCTGTCTCTTCTCTAGGCTGGCCATACCTCTGATCCTGCTAGGGAGATTCCTGGAGTCTGTAGTAACAAAGAGATCAGCCGATCTACAGCCCCATCTACCCAGTTCACGGGGTATTGAGTTGATTACCTTATGCACGAGGGATCCTGATATCATCAAATCATCAATTTCTTGTCTCAACTCTCTGACGATCGGAGTCACCCTCCACGGTTCTTCAGCGTTGACTATGAGTTGTTGTCTACAAAACTCTAGCTTGATTATAAGTTGTTGTGTAGTGGTTTGACTATTATGTCACTGCATTGCAAACTCAAACTGACTGAGTAGTTCTAGTGATGACCACAGAGTCCGACTCCTCCATTGATCTTATATGGTACCGATTTCAACTTAGTAGTGGTCAGTTGGATTTGAGTGGCATGTCTCAAATCCTCAAGGCATAATAATAAAAAGTGATAATACAACTGAGTAGTATATTTGCTTAGGGTCAAATATAAATCACATAGGATGACCCCATGCCTTATTTCTTGTAATGTTTAGTTTATAACAATTATACATGTTCTTCATATTCCTTCTGAAAGCATAAGATGTTCTACTGCTCAGTTGTAACTGCTTAAACTGCCCAAATAGTAATAACTGCTCTATTTAACTATTATATTATATTATTGTGCTTATAATAGACGTTGGCGAAGAGTTATATCTCTCACTAGGACATTTGGTCTCACCCCATGGATTTACACATCTTTTAGGTGTTCGTGCATGAGGAGGTAGAGGTCATGCAACCGGTGCTGAGCAGCAAGGAGAATAGTAATTGTTAGAGGTTGGATATGCTGCTCAAGTTTCGTAGCTGAGTCCTATGTGTGGTCCCTATACTCTCGGGTCTTTGGGGAGATTTTGTTGTTTTGTATATAGACACGTAGATTTTCGCTTCGTGCAATGAGTGTATAGAAATGGCATGTACATATAAACAGGTTGTAATTTGTAACAGATATGGCTTGATAGCCTTTGAATATGATATGTAAGATCTTTTGGAATATATGGAATACAGATGGCCTGAGTTGAAGGCTTGTTATGATATACTTCTGCTTGAGATATTGCATTGAAAATAGTTTTAATTTACCCTATTATGTGGTAAGATGGTTATCAATGATAATTCCACACTTTGTTTTAAGTAATCTCACTTTGTGTGGCAAAGGACGTCACAATTTAGTGGTATCAGAGCCAGGTTCGCTACGTCTACATGGAGATAGAGACTCAAATTTGTGTCTATTCTAGTGTCCTTTAGTATATCTTATGGTCACTTCTGCTTATGTAGAAGAAGAAGAAGAAGAAGAAGAAGAGAAGAAAAGATGTCTGGAGAACATAAGGAACATGTGGCAGAGAGCAATGTTGTTTCACCAGGAGGTGGTGCCAGGAGGCAAGAGAGGGCTGATGTTGTGCCAAAAGTGTCTCAAGTTGACCCAACCAATGTGGCCAATCCTGCATTTCAGTCCATGTTTGGACAATTTATGGCTACAATGACACACATGGTGGATAGGATGCCTGCAACCCAACCAAGGAAAACTGTCCCCAGTGTTGAAACTCATGGTCCGAGGAAGACTTTTGAAAGACTTTGATGTGTAGGGGTGTTGGAGAATGTTGGTACATCTGATCAAGCTGATGCAGATATGTGACTGACTGAGCTGGAAAAGGCCTTCAAGATCCTCAACATCCCCAAAGAAGATAAGGTGAAACATGTTGTATAAAGGGGAGTATTAGGCACTAGTGGGCCATTGAGGAGGAGAAAAGACCAGGTGTTGTGATTACTCTGGAACAATTCCAACGGGATTTCATATGTCGGTACATTCCAGAGACTTATTTGGATGAGAAGATTGTACAATTTGAGAATATTTGACCAGGATTTATGTCAATCAGTTCTTATGAAGCTAAGTTTATGGAGCTTCTAAGATTTTTTCCGCACAGGGCTGCAATAGACAACGAGAGGATCAGTTGCTTTGAGAAGGGTATGAGTACTAAATTTAAAACTCCAATGTCATCCTTGGAGAATAGAGAGGTTTGCTACTTTCATGGAATCACTTCGTAGGGTAGAACAGTCAGTTATAGAGAAGCACGAGACGAAAGCTAAGAAGAGGCATGCACAATATGAAGGACAATGTTTTAGAGGCTTCAAGAAGCCTACGTCCTCAGTACCTCAGTCTCAATAGAGGTCAGTGACTCACTCGCAGTGGACACAAAGCAGAAGCAGAGGCCATAGCTTTTCACCTACGAGAGCTCAAAGTGCAACAACAATGTCTATAACGGGGCCATCTACACCATGGTACAAGAGTAAAACCTATTTCAAGTGTGGACATGTCGAGCAGACTCAGTGATTTTTCCCTATGAAGGATGAAGAGGTGACTCAATAGTCAAGGCAAAGTCAGTAAGGGTTGTAACAATGACAACAATACAGTGGCAGAGGACACAGACAGGCGTCACAAGCTGGTTCTTCAGGACATGTTGGTAGAGGAAGAGGGCGACAACAGGCGACGACTCGATTCTATCCGATGAGTCACCCAGAAGGAGTTGTTAACCCTCAGATCATGATAGGTCAGACGAAGTTATTTCATTCTGATTTTTCTTCTTTCTATTGCATATCTGTTTTGATTGACCCGGTTGTGATGCACTCTTTTATCACTAGAGAAGTGATTACTGGTTGTTCCTTACCTACTAGTCATAGACATTATAGTCTTCATCTAGAAACTCCTCTAGTTGGTTTTGTAAAGTTGCGGGAAGTGTGTCCATCCTACGTTATTTCCTACCCAGGATGCAACATTCAAGTGGATCTCCTACCACTGGATATGCACGGATCTGATGTGATCCTTAGGACGGATACTTTGGAATAGTATATGGTGATCTTGGACTATAGTGCCAAGGTGGTAATGTTTGTCTATGGTGATGCTTTGTGGGTCTTCTAAGGTGATATGAAGATTCTTCCGACATGTCTAGTTTCACCTATGACAACAAAGAAGTGGATGAGACAAGGTTGTGATGCGTTCTAGGCACATGTGGTGGATACCAAGGCAAATAGTACTAGTAATCATGAAATTCCAGTTGTGCTTGAGTTTGAGGAAGTGTTTTTTGATGAGTTTCTAGGTGTACCTCCTCTTAGAGAGATTGATTTTGAGATCAATCTAGTTCTAGGTACCCAACCTATAGCACATACGTCATATAGAATGGCACAAGTTGAGATGTAGGAACTAAATAAGCACTTGCAAGAGCTGCTATAGAAGGGTTTTGCACAGACATCATATAGAATGGCACAAGTTGAGATGTAGGAACTAAATAAGCACTTGAAAGAGCTGCTATAGAAGGGTTTTGTTAGACCGGGCACGTCTCCTTGGGGTGCTCCCATTCTATTTGTAAAAAAGAAGGATGGATCGATGAGGTTATGTATTGATTACTGATAGTTGAATACAATGACAACGAAGAACAAGTACATGTTGCCACATATAGATGATTTGTTTGATCAGTTACGAGGTGCCACAGTCTTCTCTAAGATAGACTTGAGGTTAGGATATCACAAGTTTCTAATTAAGGCAAATGACATACCTAAGTCAGCTTTTAGGATAAGGTATGGTCATTATGAGTTCGTGGTTACGTCGTTTGGGCTACACAATGCACCAACAACATTTATAGATCTAATGAACAGGGTGTTCATGCCCTGTGTAGACTAGTTTGTGGTGGTGTTTATAGATGATATCTTGATCTACTCTAGAGATAGCCAGCACCACCTACGATAGGTGTTGAAGTTGTTGAGGCAACACCAATTGTATGAAAATTTCATTAAGTGTGAGTTACGGTTAAAGGAAGTGGATTTCCTAGGGAATGTAATATCTTCTAAAGGAGTCTGTGTAGACCCAAAGAAAGTGGAGTCAATGCTGAAGTGGGATCAAATGAAGACACCTATAGAGGTTCACAACTTTCTTGGTTTGGTAGGATATTACAAGAGCTTCATTAAGAACTTCAATGTGGTGTTACCTCAAATAAAGCTAACAAGGAAGGATTTACCCTTTGTTTGGGATGACTGATGTCAACGTTCTTTTATGATCCTAAGGGAGGAGTTGACTGGTGCACTAGTATTAGTGCTTCTAGAGAAAGGAACATGTCATATTGTATTCTGTGACGCATCTAAGAATGGTCTGGGTTGTGTGCTGATGCAGTATAAGCATGTGATTTCTTTCGCTTTGTGACAACTTAAGATATACAAGGAGAACTGCCTGACGCACAAGAGTTGGTAGTCGTGGTCCTTACTTTGAAAATATGGAGACACTTCTTGTGTCGTGAGCAGTGTCAGGTCTTCACCGACCACAAGAACATGAAATATATTTTCTCAAAATAGGAGTTGAATATGTGATAGCAATGTTGGATGGAATTAACCAAGGACTGTGAGTGTACCATAGATTACCATCCATGGAAGGTAAATGTGGTGCATATGCCTTAAGTAGAAAATCTTCTTCATCATCATCCGTTGAGCCGACATAGATGAGTGATTTGGTGTGCCATAAGAGAAACATGTTGGTCTCCTTACGTTAGATGAATATACAATTGGATGTATCTATATTAGCAGGTCTTTTGGCACAGTTACAAGTGAAACTGACACTGAATCAGCAGATCAGAGATGCGCAATAGAATGATACTACGATATAATAGATCTGAGAAGAGTTGGGCAGTGAGAAGTGTGATGGCTTCCATGAGTCTAAGGGTGGGATAGTATGTTATCATGGTAGAGTAGTTGTGCTAGATGTAGATAATATGAGGAAATTAGTTCTAGAAGAGGCTCACTCTTCTATGTACACTATGCATCCAAGTAGCACCAAGATGTATTATACTCTAAAAGATCTTTATTGATGTCTAGGATTAAAGTTTAATGTAGTAGAGTTTGTGGCTAAGTGTGCAATGTGTTAGTAGGTCAAAGTCGAGCATCATAAGCCTACTAGGACTTTGCAACCAATGCCTATACCACAGTGGAAGTGGGATCATATTACAATGGACTTTATGGTTGGACTTCCTAGGACAGCCAAGGGGTTATGATTCCATCTGGGTAATAGTGGACAGGTTGACTAAGTCAACAAATTTTCTTCCTATAAAGATGATGTATACGGCTGAGAGGCTTGCACATGTGTGTGTCAATGAGATAGTATGTTTACATGGTATCCTAGCTACTATAATGTCAGATAGAGGTCCACAATTCACTAGTCACTTTTGGGAATGCTTACACATAACTATGGGAACTCAATTGACGTTCAACCCTACGTTCCATCCACATGCTTATGGATAGTCTGAAAGGACTATACAGACTTTAGAAGATCTGTTAAGAGCTTGTGTGTTACAGTTTTTGAGCGATTGGGATATGCATCTCAGCTCAATAAAACTTGCCTACAACAATAGCTACCAAAGGAGCATTGACATGGCACTGTATGAAGCATTGTATGGGAGACGTTATAGATCTCCTTTGTGTTGGTATGAGATGGGAGAATATTAGCTTCTAGGTCCTGAGCTAGTGCAACAAATGACAGAAAAGATCAAAGTGATTCAACAGCAGCTGAAGGCAGCACATGATAGAAAAAAGTTTTACACTGATAACCGTCATAGACTTTTAGATTTCCAAGTGGGATACATGGTGTACCTCAAAGTCTCTCCTCAGAAAGGTTTTCTAAGGTTTGGGAAGAAGGGTAAGTCAACTCCCCAATATATGGAACCTTATTTGTGGTTGCATGTGTTGGGAAGGTGGCCTATAAGCTAGAGTTGCCACCTGAGTTGCACAAGTTGCATCCTGTGTTTCATGTCTCTATGTTGAGAAAGTGTCACCCTGATACAAAGTTGACTATCCAACCTATTGAGGTAGAACTATATAATGTCATGTCTTATGTGGAAGGTCTAGTTCTGATCCCGGGTAGAAGGATCAAGAAGTTGAAGATGAAGGACATTGTGTTAGTCAAAGTTTTGTGACATCATCATGGCACATAGGAAGCCACGTGGGATCTTGAGGACAATATGCAGAAGAAGTATCCATGTCTTTTGGAGTAGGATTTCAGGGGCGAAATCCCTTTTAGGGACCTCTGACTTAGCTTTATGCTTAATTGTAATTTATTAGTATAATGGGATGCTTAAACCTTAATTTATTCTTGTGAGATGTCATAATAACATGTGACATGTTTATATTTTCATTTTGGTCTAATATGATTGATGTTTGAACTATCTTTGCAATTTACCCATAAGTGAGGGTTATCTTGCAAATTGGCACATGAAGGGAGTGCTTCTTATGCTTTAGCATTATGAGAGAGAAAATTATGATTTGGGGCGCCTTGTTTGAATCATGGTTGGTGATGTGACATCTTATGATGACTCTAGGGTTTCTAGGGTTTGCCTTGTCGATATAGTGACTATGCTAGGGTTTGAGTGTTGCAACCACTACCCCACTTTTGTGTGAGGGTAGGACCACAACACATGCTCAATGTAGTGTTGTTTTGACCATGATGACCTAGAGGTGGGTTGGTTGAAACACTTTGTCCTCTAGGGTCTCGACCATGAGCATACGGTGACCTAGGGTTTCAGCTCATACAAGTACATGGGATGTGTCTCGACCAAAACCAAGTGGTGAATGACCTTGATGGTCGCTACCCTTTTTCTGGATAACATTAATATTTTAAAATTTGCATGTGAGTGGAGAAAAAACTATTTTCTTTAGAGGACATGTGTCCCTTGATAATCTCTTAGGTTGACAACTCATAAACCTTTAATTCCCTCCTCCTTTTGGAGAATAACCCCTTCTCTTCACTTGTGAGCAATTTTTTTGGGCCCACTCTCTTCCTTCTTCCTTGTGTTCTTTCTTGGAACTTTAGGAGCATAGGAGGTCTGATATTGAAGCCCTTGTGGCCGATCAACCTTATTTGAGGAATGATTTGTGCTAAATCAACTCTTTGGTGGTGATTTTTTGGAGATTCTTCTCTTGATAAGTGGTCTTAACTCTTGATCACATTTTCCCTCATCTAACATCTCCATCTTCTTCTTCCTCCTTGGCCATAGACTGTAGATCATCCATGGTTGTCATTTGAAAGAAACTCCTCATCACAAGGGCCTTAGACTATGCTTGGCATGGTGACATCCGAGTTAGAGGGAGTTTTCATCTCTTTCTCTTTTCTTCCTTGGTTTGGCCTAGGGCTATTTTACCTCTTTCTTGAGCTCTATGGTAACCAAGGTTTTATTCTCTTTTGAGGTGATCCTTTTACTGAAGATTTGAAGGTTGGTTGGAATTCTTGGAGCTTGTGATCTTGGGAGATTGATTCTCTCTAAATCAAATAGGTTATATAACTTTTCCCTCATCAATTTTTTGTATCTAAAACCAGATAATATGTTGTTGTTCCATATCAGTTTAAATGGTTGGCTCCAATCTGGTTGCATCACACATCGGTTCAAACTGTTGGTTCCAATCTGGAGCCTGCACAACAGGTGAGGATATGAGTTTTTCTTTCAAGATTTCAAAAGTTTTTAAACATCTCTCATCAAAGTTGAATTCAACATCCTTTTCCAAGAGCTCATATAATGGCTTAGCGATTTTTGAAAAATCCTTAATAAATTGAGGATAAAATCTGGCATGGCCTAGAAAACTCCTAACTGCCTTCACCGACGTTGGTGGAGGAAGTTTTGAGATCACCTCTATCTTAACTGATTTGACCTCCAATCCCTTGCTAGACACCTTGTGTCCAAGCACTATGCCCTTGCTAACCATCATGTGGCATTTTCCCCAATTAAGCACTACATGTGTCTTCACACATCTGTAAAACCTTATCCAAATTTCTCAAACAATCATCAAAAGATGTCCCATAGACCCAAAAATCATCCATAAAAACCTCGAGGCATCGTTCCACCATATCTGAGAAAATTGCCAACATGCATCGCTGAAATGTAGCGGGTGCGTTGTACAACCCGAACGACATGCAGCAGTATGCAAAAGTGTCATAAGGGCAGGTGAAGGTAGACTTCTCCTGGTCCTTAGGCTCGATTGAAATCTGATTATAGCCCGAATATCCTTCAAGAAAACAAAAGTGGGAGCAACCAGTGAGTCGCTCCAAAATCTGATCAATGAATGACAATGGGAAAGGTCCTTAAGTGTGGCGGTATTTAATCAGTGATAATCAATGCAAACTTGCCAACCTATCACTAATCTAGTGGTTATTTGTTCATTAAATGAGTTAGTAGAGATAGTGATTCCCCCTTTCTTTGGTACTACCTGTGTCGGACTAACCCACATGGAATCAGAAATAGTATAGATTATACCTGTCGACAGTAGCTTGATTACCTCCTTCTTTACCACCTTCGTCATGATTGGATTTAAGCTACGTTGAGGTTGAATGACCGGTTTTGCTCCTTTTTCTAGCCGAATCTTGTATTGGCACAAAGTAGGGGAAATCCCCTTGATGTCAGCCACAGACCACTCGAATGCACCACGGTGGCTCTTTAGCACAGTAATCAATTGTTCTTCTTCTGATTCACTCAGTGATGCAGATATGATAATTGACAGCTTCTCCATGCCAGCTAGAAACACATACTTAAGATGAGGTAGTAGCGGCTTGAGTTCCAGCTTAGGTGGGCTCAAGAGTAAAGAAATCATTGGTGGTGGCAGTGGTCCTAGGTCCTCAAAGTGCCTTGTATAATAACACAACAAAGCCTTCAGTAGCCTTGCACATTCTTCTATCAACCGGCTCAATAAATAATCATCCATAAGGTTCATTAGACATGCCTCTAGTAGAAGCTTTTTTTTTAATTAAGCCAGGAGGTACTTTTATTCATCCTACCCTCCTCGTGTAGGCAAAATCACCAAAAAAAAATTTACAACTCCTGCTTATAATAATTGCATGTATGTTCCCCGAACATGGATAACCCACCTCTATACACCCAAGAAAAGATGATCAACAGACATCCCTACTCCTGGCCGAGATCTAAAGAACAAACATCAACCATGGGTGGTCAACCCTACCCCTTATCCACATGTATGTAAGGTATATTACGCCTCTCCATGATCAGCATCCCTCTAATCTTCTGTGGCAGGTTTTCTGGAATAGAACTGATATAAATGTCTGCCATGTATGTGCCCCAAATGCCCAGTTCCTTCGGAATGGAATCGATCACTTTGTGTACCAAAGAACCATTGATCGCATCTTCATTGATCTTTCTTTTCAGTTCCCTGATCATCGGTATTGCTTTCCATGGTGCATCAGCTTTTCCCCACAAAATGTCGAATGTACGTTGATCATCTATCTCAATGATAGCTACCTTCAAACACTTGTCTTCAATAATTTTAATCCCGACAATACACGACTGAATATATGCTATGACATAATCATCTGCCTGCAACCATGTTTTGAAAACCAGAATGACTTGTCCACTTCTATTCCTCACCACTCCCGCCGCCCATCTGCGAGAGTTACCCTCCGGATCGACTGCTCGTCCAAGAGTGATGTTCATCTTGATGTTATTTATGTCCAGCAGATTCCATCTAAGGAGCTTGATGTGTCTAATGTGCCATTTAGGTTCTATCATACTGTTTGCGGCTAAGGCCTGATAAAAATCAGGTCCTTCTTTGATCGCAAAGCTCTTCTTCTGCATCATACCATTCAGTCTCAGAATCATATACTCCCATTCTAAATCAAGGTTTTTCCTACCATTCTCAAATCTGACCAAGCAACGTATCCTCCATATACTCTCCACAATGAGGGCAGACAATCTGCTCCCTATCCATTTTCTAGCCGAACGAGTATGAATGTGACCACAACTTGTTATCAGAGATGGGAAATTCTGAGGAGCAGGTTCCTAAACCAACGCCGTATATCTATCCCAAAAGAATCTGGCTATTTGACTCTCAAACACCAAATGAGATACGTCCTCTGAAGCTGGTTCTTCACAGCACAAGCACCGGGATGCGAACTGGATGTTGCATCTTCTTATGTTGTCGTCTGTTGGGACAGCCCGATTCATCATCTTCCATAAAAGGGCACTCGCTCTTGGGCAGTCCAACTTCCAGATCTTGTCTACGTCTTCACTACCTGCCATGGGGGACGTAAACAGAAGCTTTTTTGCCGAATTGATGTCGAACTGACCATTTTCTGTCAACGTCCAACTGAGATGATATTTATCTTCAGAAATGAACAAGCCTGCTCGCTTGATAATCTCCAAACCTTCTTCATCGATGATCATATTCAACGCCTGCCAATCCCAGCCACTATCAGCGATCCAGAAGTCTTTTACAAAGAACCTCATGTTCCTATCAGATCTGTGTAGAGAATGATCGACCAACCTCTGCTCACACCAGTATGTGTCCCAGAAAGGAATCTCACCAGTCCCGATGATCCATATGCATTTAGGGTAAATGGATGGGAACATCTCCCATATATTCTTCCAAAGAGGAGACGCCCTTGTACCTTTCTTCAGTTTGGGCGGATATAAGCCGGAGTTATTCCTTGTCTGTGAGACATATTTCTTCCTGCAGAACATAGCCTAGAGAGAGTCTCCTGTAAGCATCTCCCAACATGCTTTAGCGATGAATGCTTGATTGATGAGTTGCAGTGAATGAAAACCCATGCCTCTGAAAAACGTGGGGACTGACACCCATTTTCAGGCTACCCAAGCTCGTCTATCATGATTATCTCTATCGACCCATACAAGTTGTTAAAATCGGACATGTCCACCTCACCAGGAGGTGTGTTACCCCTCTTCTCCTCTACCTTTCGCGCTGCATTAAAATCTCCCCAATCTGCCATCTAGCGTTGCCGATCTCTGCCGATAGAAGCATGAGAGACTCCCACAATTCTCTCCTTTTATAGGTATCACAACTAGCATATACTCCTATGAAAAAGACATGTGTGCCTACCGGATCAGTAAAGCGAATCGTAATGTGTTGGCAGTGAAGACAAACCACCTACAGATCAAGCCAACCTTCCACAAACATCCAGATCTTGCCTCTTTCCAAAGCATTATCAACAGACAAGTCTAATCTGACTATATCTAGAAGCTCCTCCACCGTTTCAGCTTGGATAAAAGGCTCCATCAAGCAAATAAATTCCGGTTTGTGTTTTCTGCAAAGGTTACCAAGCACTCTCTGAGTTGGATTATTCGCAGCCTCTCTTATATTCCAATACATGGCTTTCAAGTCCATAAAGACGATAGAAAACCCTGCCCATCAAACACTAACCTCCATCAGTAACTATGTCTTCCCCCATCACTGAATTCTACATCTGAGAACCATCGCTCATCATCTACTGATCTCCTTCTTATAGGTCTTCTTTGTCTGTGTCTGTCCATATGTTCATTCCTCAGCATGTATCTCTGTGTATGATTAGGTCTGGATCTCCCCCTTCTTCTGTCTGGAGCATCCCTAGGCTCAAAACATAGGTACTCCTCCAGGCTACGATGTCTAAGCGACAGCCTTTGTCCCTCCTGGTTCATGACCATCCTCCGTTCCTCTCTAGATGTCTGTCTATGATCATTGTTATTTCTCCCCTCTTCTATCTCTTCTCTTCGGTGCTCTTCATGTCCTTCTCCATGTTGTATCTCCGTTCCATGAACCTGTATATCATTGATCAGCGTACCTTCTGAAACGGACTCCATCGGGATGCCGAGCTCCCTACCTTCTTCAGTCAAATAAATCTCTGAAGAGAATAGATGTCCTCATGCCACCATCTGTATCTTGACCATGGATCATCTATGTCCATAATTCAGATTAATGAACTGTGGGATGTCTTCCGCAAAGTCTTCCATCTCAACAAGCACTCCTGTGACATCATTCTCATGTTTCTTCCATGTGGATACACTCCTCAGGTTCCTGAACGCAGTCATCATCTTTTCAATGGAGTCTCTATCCCTGCATATGATGGGAATCACGGTAACCCAGAACCAGAAGCGTTTAAGAATTTGACAAGCTTGTCCACCTTCCATCGTACATGTTTTTAAAGGCTCTCCCCAAGGATCTTGTATCCCTTCAGACGCAGCAAATCTCGCCTCCTCTACGGATTGAAAGAAAACAATCGCCTTCGTCGGGGCATATTTATAGAAATCTAGAGCTTGGGGCCATCTCCTTTTAATAGGGTTCACTAAGTCTTCCCATCTAACCCTCGGGTGCCAGGATATCTCCACCGCCTTCGACAGGGAAGAAGATATGTTCCTGCGCATCTCATCATCCAGGCCTAGGTCGACCCCTATCCTTCTGGCTATATGTTGAGGACCTCCTCTTGCTGAGATTCCTACTGGTAACGGAGGGAACGCCTGATATGACGATATGTCTGGCGGTCTAATGGCGACGACTGATCGGCATCTTCTTGCTTCATGTCCAGGTTGTTGACAGCGGTAGCAGACTCGGCGATGGGAACACTGAGATTGCCAATGTCCCTTGGACATACAGTTGTAGCATGTGTCTTTGCGGATACCAAATACGGATCCTTTCTTCTTCGTGTTGTTGTACTCTCCGACTACGATGATCCTCGGTGGGACTTTGCTGGTACCCCCGGCCTCCTGAATAACCTCCACTGGTCTTTGAGAGGTGGGGTCATCACCCGCGTTGATCCTCGTCGTGTTCTCAGGAGCCTCCCGATATCTGGGAGAATGATCTCCGGATCAACAGCTGATGCCGCCGATTCCGATCTCCTCTGGGCCACCACTCTCTGTGCACGCAGACCGTGCCGAGGGGAGGTTGGTGTAACCACCTATTGATTGTCGTCACCGTATTCGATATCACAGGGTTAGGTATCATCAAGGTACCGCAAACAAAATCCATGGCAGGCTCCGAAGATCAGAGCTATCTCCACCCCACCCTCTCTACGCTTCTCACTTGTATCCACCGAAAGGGAGATAGTCGGTGGGCGAGGTGCCTCACCTTTGCGGGTGGTGGCGCCGCCGGGGACGCGGACACCCACGGGATCCCCCCCCCAATCACCCTAGGGGACAACGACGCTTCAGCTCCTAGGTGCGGACACCCACCCTCTAGCAGAAGCTATGGATGTATATGTACTAGAGAATCTTCTCCATCCTCATTCACAATAGATAAACCCAATTCCTCATCTTCGTCATTCGGATACCCTACTACCTTGGCAAGTGAGACCAACTTAGTGTTCTCCATGATGTCCACATCTAGTGTACCCTTGTCCACCTTTGTCATTACATGAACCATGTCCAAAAATGGTTTTCCCAAAAACAAAGAGATATTGCTATCCATGTGCTTCATCATATTGCATTGCTCCTAAGCATTGGATGACTTAGAATTATCTGGCATAGTTATCTCAAACCTATCGTCCTTAATTCCCATAGTCAAACGAACTCTTCCCATCTCCAAGATCATATCAACTATTGCTTGGAAGAGTCTTTGTAATAAAAACTTGTTGCCATGTTCAACTTGCATCTCCATCACCACAAAGTCTGCAGGAAAAACAAACTAGTCCACCTTGACAAGTACATCCTTGCAAATACCATACGGTGTCACCACTGAGTTGTTTCCCAATTGGATCATCATGCTGCTCTTCCTAGATGTTTTGAGACCTAGCTTCCTGAAGGTAGATAAAGGCATCAAGTTGATACTCGCCCCTGAATCACAGAGAGCATCCTCAAACTTTGTCTTCCCGCTATGACACGTGATGTTGAAACATCCAGGATCATGTCTCTTTGGTGGTAGTGTACCGAAAATGAATGCACTAATCTACTCTCTCAATACAACTACCTCTGAATCTGGAATCTTCCTCTTCTTATTAATGATATCCTTCAGAAATTTACCATATGAGGGTATTTGTTCAATTGCCTCAATCAACGGTATGTTCACAAAAAGCTTCCTAAAGCTATCTCAAAACTTCTTGAATTTTTGATCCATCTTAGTTGCCTTCAAGCTGTTAGGATAAGGGACTAGTACCGTACGTGTCCTCTGATGTGGTGGCACATATGATGTCCTCTTTTCCACCTTGAATTCTTGATTTTGCTCTTCCCCTGTGTTTCCTGCCTCCATTTCTACTTGTGTCAGCTCTGCAACTGGATCACCACTATCAGTAGGCTTGGTCACCTCAGTCTACACAGTCTTTGGAGCCAACATTTTATTTCCACTCCTAAGTAATATGGCCTTGACCTGTTGGTTTCCTATTGGAGTGTTAGTATTTCATGGAAAACCTTGCTGTGTAGGCTTCTTCAAGACTGCAACATCTGCTGCTAGCTAAGACAAAGTTGTCTTAAAACTCCTCATCTGGGCCCCTTGATTCTGGAGATCACGTTGGAAGTTGTTTATCAATTTCTCATTTTGCTTCACTATCTGGTTGAGAATTTCATTTGTGCTCTCCTCTACTATAGGTCACTGCTGCTGATTGTTCCTATGTTGGTTCTGTTGATCAGGATCCTGTAGGAAATTGCTTGGATCTTTCCAATAGAACTTGGGATCCTTTCTCCAGGAATAATCATTGTTCCTGTAGCCTTGCTGCCACATATACTTCACCTGTCCTTCCTCATCTGATGAATTATTATCCTTCTCTAGCAGCTTCTTTGCTATCAAGTCTAGCTTCTCATTCAATGAGGTGATAACTTTAGATTCCCCTATGCTTTTGATCTGCTCTGGATGGTCTCTCTCATTACCCCATGCCTGATTCTTTGCCATATTTTTCAAAATGTCTTGACACATAGAGGGTGAGTTGTTGAGAAAGAACCCCGAGCCTGCACTATCTAAGGTGTTCCATTCACTTTTGTGGAGCCCAAAGTAGAACATCTTGACTTGGTTCTCTAGATCTATCCCATGGTGAGAGACCTTCCTCAGAATGTTCTGAAAATGCTCCCAAGCCTCGGAATAAGATTTAGTTGCCTGTTGCTTGAAATTGTGAATGTTTCTAATCAGCTCATTTGTCTTTTCTAGAGGGAAGTATCTTTCAAATAATGCCTCTACCATTTGATCCCATGTCTCAATCGATTCCTTCGGTAGGTTGTGTAGCCATTCTTTTGCCTTATCTACTAGTGATGATGGAAACAGTTTCAAATAAATGGTTGTCTGTGAAAACTCATCCACTTTCACCATATCACTGGTCTCCACAAAATTGTTGATATGCGCCACTGGATCTTCATGAGTGTTCCCATAAAAATCTTGTGACTTGACGAGTGCAGTCAGACATGGATCAATCTTGTATTGAGTTACATTCACATTCTGCTTCTTGATAGGCCCAGTCTGTGCAGCTGAAGAAGATGCCTTTATCCTCTCCCATATTGTCCTTTCTGCTCTTGGATTACCGTCCCCCATTGCTTGTTGCCTGGGCGTCAACGGTATGCCTTCTGATGCAGTTGTTTGAACTGGAACCTTGACAGTGACAGGGACCTCTGGTGTAGATTCTCCATAGTCCATGGTCTGTGTTGTCACCATGCACTAGTGCCACCTGAAAATTTGAAATCTGTTAATCATGATACTTAATATAGAAGATTAGTTGTATGTGTATGTAGTAAATTCTCAATGATTAAAATAAAGTTGCAAGAAGTAAAAAGGGTGGCCTACAGTGGCTTCCCGCAACATTCGTAGTACTGAAACTTTGCCGTCTCCCCAGTAATGGCACCAAAAACTTGACACGCTATTTCCGTGCGTATGAACGCAAGTGCACACGTCGCATAATATAGGCATGTGTGAGGCCCGAGTCGAACTCAAGGAGACGTAGTCTCAGTGACTACTACTAACTATGGTACGATCAACTAAGCTGGTTGAAAAGTTGGAGTTGAGTTGAAACAAAATAAAAGAAAATTGAAAGAAAATTAAAAGTGGTTGATTCGAATGATATGGATTCCTTAGGATTACCGATTTCACCATGGGGTCTCGTTATATCTTATTTCCACCAAATTAATATAAATCTTACTCCTACCCTGGATAGAAAGCATGTAGTTAGAATTGCCCGCTTCCGCGGTGCAATTCACTACCTGGATCTAAGCCAATTCCACGTATGTAGCAATTTATATCTTAGTCTAGGTGCATTATCAAACACTTTGGGTGTCTTTCCACTCACTGTACGTTACCTTTCCCAAGGAACGTGTAGAAAAGTGTATAAATTGTGGTTTTCTAACCTTTAATCCTCCTTCCGGAGCAATTATCAGTCTATTATTCTATCGATGGTGATCAAGCATAAGTAGATCATTTAAAACACAATTATATATATAGGAAATAAGAGAAATCTATATTAATTCATGTAGAAAGTTGATATACGATTCCCCAGGTTACTCCCGAGTCCTAAGGAAAGGAGGGGTTTAGCCCGACATGGTTTTCACATGCAAATACATAGAGAGAGAGAAGAAAAACATGGAAAACATGAAGGAAATTCATGTAACCCCTGGAAAGAAGGTGTTTCAGATGATCCTCCTATAGAAACACACGTTTTGCAGTCTTCTGACAGCAAAATTGTCCGTCAGAGGTGCTTGGGTCTCCCGGTTGACATCCTTTGGCTCCGTGCTTCTCTCTCTCTCTTCTCTGGCCTTCGTGCGGTGCAACGTGATCTCCCCTTTAGGTCTGGCTGCCCTCTTTTAAATCATAGGTCAACTTACGATACCACATGATGTGGATCATCAGATCTCAATGATCAGATCAGATTGCTGATATCTGGCAAAGTCGGTGGCACCAACTTGGATGTCGGTGGCACCGACACCATCGAGTGAGATCTGGCTGTAGCAAAGTCGGTACCACCAACTTGTCATGGTCGATAGCACCGAGGTGGTGCATACTTTGATCTACCTCACTGAGCCAATCTCGGTGGCAGTAACTCTTCTGGTCTTCTATAGCCCGACCACTGCTGCTATGTTGGTGGCACCGACTGTGATAGTTGGTGGCACTGACTTTTCATTGTACATAGAGCACCTGAAAAATCCATAAAAACATGGATAAGGCCGAGGAATGCATAAAATAATGTAAATAGGTCAAGACGAGCACAGTTTGATGCAAACAGAATATACAAGCTAATAATAATGATTTATGCAAATATGATCAACTAATTCACTATTAAATGCACAAAACAAGTATAACGTAGGCCTGTAAAAGTGACTCAAAACCCGTGCATCACTATGTTAGGTGGGATGTGGCATTATAGGTAGACCAAGATACATGATAGGGAAGGATTCAATTTTGCAATGTAGAAGAGATTTTTATCTATCTAAGGTATTAGTTGTTGTGTTGATGCCTATTATAGAAGATTTACTGAGGTTTATTTTGAGTCTGGACATATAAAAGAAGAGTCTTATGATACAGATGGTGTTGACGATAGTGCTATCTTCAGGTTTAACTATAATCAGGGTGTCATCAGCAAAGTGGATAATATTTTCAAATCATTCTGATGGTGATGATATAAGTCCTTGTATTGTGCATGTCTAACTATAATTGAAAAAATTGGATAATATTTTCAAAACACATCTTCAGGTTTAACTATAATCAGGGTGACACATATGACTTGTTTGCCTTGCTTATTCCCTAATCTTGACATGGGTCCTACTTTTATGCTCTTCCCTCTTAAATCAGAGTCGATTCTTCTATTCTAGACCACCTTATAGTTTGATGTGCACCCAAGTCTTATGTTGACCCCAAATGGCATATGAACCGCATCAATGCTTGAATGCATGTGGGTATGTTGATACTAATGTTGGTTGTTTGATGCCTAGACTCTAGGGGGCATCCACCTATATTTGAATAAGCTTCTTGTGTCCTTATCTTTTTGATGTAATCTTATATCTTGTCTAAGTCTCACGACTTGATGAATCATGACCTTGGTTACTCTATTATGAGTCTTTTGACCTTTTTGTGCATAAGTGACCTAAACCTTGAAATATTCATATAAAGGGAATGGAACCTAAGAATGACTTTAAATTGAAACCCACCTTCATGATGACCTCTAAATAAATAAAAGATCATTAAATATACTAATAAGCAACTTTTAACCTAACTTGGCCAAAACCCTAAAACAAAGCTAGTTAGGTTTAATGGTGAGAATCTAATATATGTATGTAATCTTGATCTTAATCAGGTGTTTCTTGTGGCTAGATGGTCAATGATAAGTAAGTTAAGAATCTCTGAATTAGGTATGAGTTTTAATAATTATATGACTATGGCTTATTTGCTTGAAATGTGACACATATGTATTCTTGTTTACTTGTTGAAATATTTCCATGTAGTATTCTAGTATGTATGTGATGTTTGTCTCATATCCTTATTTTATAACTTGCAAACATAATATATAATCTCCATTATACAAACCTTATGCACGTTCCTGCATGATCAGGGTAAGGACACGGGGTTGGGCGTCCTACTTGAGGTGTCAAGATAGGGCAGACCATGTCGATAAAAGGGTTAGCTAATCTTGAGCACCCTTACAGACTCTTCTGATGGGAAGTAGTCAAAGGCTTTATGATATATGATGTTGTTGGTATAATTGGAGTGAAATGATATAAAACACAGACTCTCACTTTGTTAAAACTTAACTGTTTATTGTTGTTCGTTACTTATGCAAATTTTATCAAATTATACAAAGCCTATGTATATTTCTTTTTTGGCAACAAAACTTAAATGGCACATTTCCCATTTTTTATTCCCTAAATGGCACGTTCTTGAACTTATTGCCCAAAATGGCACATTTGCAGACCAATGCGTCCCCTGCTGGGACGCATTGCTCTCTCGGGAGGCAATGTGTCCCAACCGGGGACGCATTGCCCCCACAAGAGAGCAATGCGTCCCGAAGCCAGACGTATTGCTTTTTTTATTTTATTTTTTTTAATTATGATACCATGTATACCATGTATATTATATATACATATATATGTTAAATTGCTAAATTAATATAATATAAATTAACTTATATACAATTAGCCATATATTTAAAATAATATCTGAAGATAATAAAATAATAACAGAATATTATATTTATCAAAACATAATATTTATAAATGTAGATAAAAATATTCAAACTTAATAGATATAATACTAAAATAATATAATAAAGTGTAAAATTATAAAAATAAAGAAAATATATACATGTATTTATTTGTAAACTTAGAAGAAAAAAACTAATATAGCAATAAAAATAAGAAAATACTAATATCAAAAATAAGAAAATACTAATATAGCAAAATAATATATATATTAAAGGTATGATACATAATATCAAAAATATACATATATATACATCATATATATATATACATACATAATATATATATATATATATACATAATATATATACATAATATATATATATATACATACATAATATATATATACATAATATATATATATGTACATATACATATATATACACATATATATACATAATATATATATACATAATATACATACATATATATACATAATATATATACATATATATACATAATATATATACATAATATATATATATATATAAATATTATACATATACATATATATATGTACAAATATAATATATATATATATTATACATATACATATATATTTATCAAAACATAATATTTATAAATGTAGATAAAAATATTCAAAATTAATAGATATAATACTAAAATTATATAATAAAGATTAAAATTATAAAAATAAAGAAAATATATACATGTATTTATTTGTTGACTTAGAAGAAAAAAACTAATACATCAATAAAAATAAGAAAATACTAATATCAAAAATAAGAAAATAAGAAAATACTAATATAGAAAAATAATATATATATACATAATATATATATACATATATATACATAATATATATACATAATACATAATATATAAATTATATATATATATATATATATATATATATTATATACATATCCATATATATATATGTACAAATATAATATATATATATTATATACATATACATATATATATATATTTATCAAAACATAATATTTATAAATGTAGATAAAAATATTCAAAATTACTAGATATAATACTAAAATTATATAATAAAGTTTAAAATTATAAAAATAAAGAAAATATATACATGTATTTATTTGTAAACTTAGAAGAAAAAAACTAATATAGCAATAAAAATAAGAAAATACTAATATCAAAAATAAGAAAATACTAATATAGAAAAATAATATATATATGTATATATATGTATGTATATATATGTATGTATATATATACACATATATACATATATATATATATATATATATATATATTATTTTGCTATATTAGTATTTTCTTTTTTTCTTATTTTTGATATTAGTATGTTCTTATTTTTATTGCTATATTAGTTTTTTTTTTCTTCTAAGTTTACAAATAAATACATGTATATATTTTCTTTATTTTTATAATTTTACACTTTATTATATAATTTTAGTATTATATCAATTAATTTTGAATTTTTTTTATCTACATTTATAAATATTATGTTTTGATAAATATAATATTCTGTTATTATTTTATTATTTTCAGATATTATTTTAAATATATGGCTAATTGTATATAAGTTAATTTAGATTACATTACTTTAGCAATTTAACATATATATGTATATATAATATACATGGTATACATGGTATCATAATTCAAATAAAATAAAATAAAAATAAAAAAAAGCAATACGTCCAGCTTCGGGACGCATTGCCCTCCTGTGGGGGCAATGCATCCCCGGTTGGGACGCATTGCTCTCTCGGGAGAGCAATGCGTCCCAACCGGGGACGCATTGCCTCACGAGAGAGCAATGTGTCCCAGCAGAGGACGCATTGGGCTGCAAATGTGCCATTTAGGGAATAAAAAATGGGAAATGTGCCATTTAGGTTTTTTTGCCTTCTTTTTTAGCCCTGTACTCAACACCTCGTATGCTTGACTCGCCTTGTTTCATGTATTTTAGGTCCAGAGATGGCTAGAGGTGATGGGCTCGATGAACTATTTTAGGTGTACTTGTTGTAAGATCCATAGTGTACATGAGCAGACTTGAAAATTATAAACTTGAATAGTAATTGAAAGCTTTTAATAAACAATGTTACTTAAATATATTATTTAATGTTGAGATTATGATTGGTGACTTTATCTTGTTATTTATTCATGTATGTTAAGCTTTTCACTTCCAAATTCACACTTTGATAATACCATGTGAGGGATAGACGCCTAGGTCCTATCGCCATTAACTTTATAGTCATTTAGAGTTAGGATTTGGGTAACAAATGGTTCCGTGACAGATGGTATCAGAGCATGAACAATAATTACACCTAAAATTTCTCACATGAAACACAAACTAAACATAACCTTACATCTCAACCTTTGAAACTTAAAGAGTTGTCCTTTATGGATTAAGTTAACTTAGCCTCTAGGTTAGAACCTAGATGTTCTGGAACTAGGTGTAGACTTGTGTAATCCCTATACCTTTTCTTTTCTCCTTATTTTGTCCTATAGTATGGGCTGTAGGTTCAGGAGGGTGAGAAAAGAGAGATCTTATCACAACCCTAGACATATGTTCGCAACATGTGCTTAGGGTAGCTACACGGGCGTCAACTGTGTTCTTTCTAATTCTTCTGGTGTCATGGTACTAGACTGCCTAATGAGTGTGGTAACTCGTTTTAGTTTTGGTTTTATTCTAATGGAGTATGGTGGTTTCCATCATCGTTTCAACGCTGTAGAAAACTTATTTCAAGTATAAGTATACGCACATATGAAAAATGTTACCACACACAGAAAGGCAGTGAGTGTCCATGTAACCTAAGAGAAAGAGATGTAACATAAAGTCTAGATGAGAGTATTTAGTCGATATTTGTAGTCTCTAAAGTTGTCTAGAGACATGATAAAGGTTAGGCTAGTAGTATACTAGATGACCTATGACGATGACGGTGACGACGAAGACGTTGATGATGATGACGACGACAAAGACGATGATGATGATATAAGTTGAAGTTAGCGGATTCAAGTATGTTTAATATTATGAGATGAGTTTGACCATGCAACCCTAGATAAACCTAGCACCATGTAAGGTACATGTGACTTGGTTGATGTGCTAAACATATCTAGTGGGTTGGCATGCTTGCTTGTGCCTAGTATTGTAAATATTGAGATATGGATAGTGAGATATGCTTCAGGACCAACATAGGCCTCAACCTCTTACAAAGGGGGACCTCTATCATGGGACATACAAATAGGGTGAACTCTTGATATGGTTCAACCGGACAAGCGAGAGGGTCATAGTACCTAACCTCCAAAATATGTGAAATATTGGAATATATGAACCATGAAATACATGATCATGGGTCCCTAGCTAGACAACTTGTAAGTATATGAGTTGAGTGACCTAGTGTATGGTTCCCTTGAAAATGTTGAACCCTAGATTTCCTATGAAAAGATATAACCCTATAGGAAGAGGCAATTGAATATGTGATGTTTACTATATAGGTGAGGGAGATGTCCCAAGACCCTAAGATGATGTACATGATGTGTGATATCCATGATGAGCCTCATACTTGGGTTTGTGGTTTGATATAAACGAATCTAGTGGTTCCTCTCATTTGGCATGTTGGGTGAAAGTTTATTGTGGGTAGAGGATTGTGGTTAGCATGTCTTGTTAGACATAGATATGTATTAGATGAGTGGCTTGAGCTTGTAGAGAACCTTCGAGATACAAATGAGATATGTACAAAAAATGGATGTTGATGATAATGTAGTCCCTCATATAATGCACGATATATGAAATAATCTCACTAAGTTAAACTTGAATATGTATGATAAGTCACTCTTACAAGTTAGACATAATAAGAAATAATACTATACATGAAAGATATAAGTTCAAAATGATGAATTTGATATGAAGATGCCTTGATACATTCACTTTAATAATCATGAATACAATGCTTAATTTAGACCCAAAATGGAAAGTGATGAACATAACCGGGGAAAGTTGATAGAATTTTGAAAACTAAAACATGCATGAAATCTAGTATAATGATGAAGTGTAAATTATATGACAATATCATTTAAAAGTCATGATCATGGATATGTATGTTTGAGAATTGACAACATATGTTTTGGTAATGCACCTTAGCCTTGTATAAATACATGAGAAAGACTCTAATGTAGTGGAGGTGCGGGTTATGAAACCCTAATGACCAGATGATGTCTTGGTATGATACAACACATAGTAATACATATAATTAAAATGGGTACAACTTTGAGGATAGAAACCTGTGTGTGCTCCTAATGATGTGGGATACCTTGGCAACCAAAGCGTGGTTGACCTAACATGATGAATTTGGAAGTTTGACCTTTGATTGTGATCTTGGACAAATTTCCAAGATGAAATTTCTTGTAAGGAGGGAAGATGTGACAACCATGATTTTTTTTCTCTCCCTTGGATTATGCTCTTTCTTACTTTAGGATGACCCATCGCCTAGTTGGATATCAATTTCACGATTTGAGTGTTGTGACACTCCAATTTGATTACATCAATGCATTTCACAATGTGTGACATGAGTGTGAACTTTTATCTAAGTTCCATGAGTTAAAAAATCACCATCTTGAAAGATAATTTGGATGTAATCATTATGATCAACTCACTTCCTAATATATTCCATGATTTAGAGGATTCAATTCTGAATCTGACAACACAAAAATCATGTCAATCGGACTATAAAACTCTAATTTTAACATTATGAAGATTGGCATGTTTGATCGCCTTAATTGATGCCCTTTTCTTTTTTCTGGGCAAGCCTACATGGGATAAAATCCCAAATTGTGGCCCAGTTGCCTGCCCCTGTTCTTCTATTTTGGGAAAGAATCACATGGCTGGAGCAACCACCCTCTTCCTCTAGCTACATCGAGAAATAGTGCATTACAACCCCGTTGATGACTTGAAGATCACCCTAAACCTATTTCCTCACAACCCTATCCCCTTGATATTTTCCCCTCTCAATCTTGTTCTTAGTTGCTAGCCACCACAGGTTGAATCCTCTCGCCCCATTTAACATGCCACATACATTCCACCTCCCCTTAAACTTTTCTAGGAGGACAACCCTTAGCTATTCATGTGGCACCACCACCATAGGATCGCCAAACTTCCACAGCCTTCCCTCCTGCACGATTGCGGCTACCCCTTCTCCAACCTTACTCTTCCATGGATGTTGCTGAAGGGTAGAGGAAAGTAGGTCGAAGGTGTTGGGTAATGGGAAGCACAAGCAGCAAAGCACCATCAACACAGGCAAGAGGATAAAGGAATACCTTCAGCCTCCTTTCTCGCCCCTCCCACTCACAAAGGAGGTGCAATAAGGACTCAAAGATGTCCCCTATTCAACCTCTATTTGGGTGTAGATATAGGGGAGCGTCCATGATCTTCAACGACGTAGAAAGGAGGCTCCGCCTGGCCCATGTATTTTTATCATGTATCTTGCATTGTTCTGATCAAAATGCATATATTACTCGTAGTTTTTGGCCAAAGAATGGATTTTTAATCAATTTTACAAGATATAACCATTTTTTTATTTTCTAAGTAGACAGACGATTTACCTCTTCTTTTTGGAAAAAATACCGGCCGTCAGATCCCAGGTCTCCTTTAACCAGGCAAGGATTGAGCGGCTTGCGTCTCTCGCACCCACTCAGCTGCTTGAACACGTAGGGAGAGCCTAGGCCATTGATCTCCTCATCATTCGGTGGTTGACTCAGATCCTACGACACCCTCTCTTCCTCCTACCATTGTTTCTGCAAAAAAACTCACGGCATCACCACGACAATGAACTTGTTGGAGGGATAGCAATTGCGTGCTAGAGAGCGAGAACAAGGACGATAACCAGTCGTTTGAGTTCGTGGGACTAGGGTGAGGTCAGGGGTGTGTTGACTTAAGAGTTATACATTGCCCATATTTTGATAATGACTTAACCATTCCATTCCTATGTATCTAATATGTTTGTTCAAGAATGATTTCAGGCTTTAGGTACATGAAAATGATCAAATTACACAAGCCCTAGCTTGTTCAAGTTCAAGTCAAAAACAATGCAAGTGCACATTTTGGGAAATCACTCCAAATGACCTTAGAAGAATATTGTAATCACTTGTATTGATCATATGCCTTGTAACTAAGATGAGAAAAATATGAGGTTATAGGCTTAGAAAATTTATCACAGACTGTTCATCGGTCGAGTTGGAAACTCGACTGATCATATGATGGATTTTTTGAAGATGACCCATCGGTCGAGTTGTACACTCACAGAACTCGACTGACTGACTCACTGAGTAAATCTAATTTTAGCTCATCGATTGAGTTTACTAGAACAAACTCGACCGATAGTTTGAAAATTGGCTTTGTCTTTTAGTTGATCGGTCGATTTACCTTTATTGAAACTCGACCGAATGTACTATACGAAAAATGTAGGAAAAGTGATTATTACCATTGCTGGGTTGTTTTGAGTGAAGATAGATCTGTTTCATTGTGGAAAACGGCTATATTTTGACCCTAAGTGATCCCAAACTCAAGGGAACACCTCTAGCTATAAATAGGACCCCTTGGAGTTCATTCTAAGTTTTCTCATTCATGCTATTCCAAGTCCTTGCTATAGTTGAGTGTGTTGCAACTCCTTGAGCCCCTTTTGCTATCTAGTTTTTTTATTAAGTCATGAGGTATTTTTATTCATCCCACCCTCCTTGTGTAGGCAAATCATCAAAAATGAGCTACACTCCTGCTTATAAAATGCAGGTAAATGCTAGCAAAAAGACATTGTACAAACTCCACACCTTTCCTCTAGCCTACAAGGAATACGCAGTCAACCTACAGAGGAACAAAGCATTGTTGTCTGTCATCCAACACATAAAGCTCAAGCTCCCGTTGATCTGTTGATCACCACGTACGGAGTACCTCACCTTTCCAAGATCAACATACCCCAAAGCTTCATAGGAAGATTTACCGAATCTATGCATGCATAGAGGTCATCTAGATGTGTCCCCCAGACACCAAGCTCCCTGGGTGTCGAGTTAATCGCCTTATGTATGCATTCACCCCTAATAGCCCAATCAGTCAGGGATGCTTTAATCTCCCTGGTTAAGGTTGTGGCTCTCCATGGTTCTGGTGAGGAACTCCAGAGGATGTCTTCTAGGTATCTATCATCCACCTCCATAATAGATACATTGATGTTATACTCATCCACTAACTTCAAACATACCACACAAGCTTGCAGATAAGCAATCAGGAAATCATCTTCATTCAACCAAGCTCAAAAAGCCAGCCTGACATAGCCATGCTTGTTACGTATAATCCCTGCCCCCCATCGGCGCATATGCCCTTCAAGATCCCGCCTTCTCCCAACAGTAAGATTCATTTTGAGGTTTGCTAGGTTTGGTGGAATCCATCTCATCAGAGAAATCTTTCTCAACTTTTGCTATGGACATTGAAGGTGACGTACTTCCAGCGCATAGTAGAAATCTGGGACTTCAACTGTCAAGAAAGTCGTCTTCTGCATCATCTTGTTTATGTGGAATATGATGGTACTCCATTCTGATGTAATAGAGATCCTTCTTCCTTCGTACCGATCAACACAACAAATTTGCCATATGCTCCAAATGACAAGAACGACCATCTTGCTGGCCAACCATGTCTTTGCCAAATTTGAGTGAGTGACCGTGCACATATCCAGCGTCAAAGTTAAATCTGTTGGAGCCAGCCTACCAGAGATGGCTGTAAAAACCCTCCACATATTGATCACCGTATGCCCCCTAAAGAACAGATGTGGTATGTCTTCAGTATGAGGTTCTTCATAGCAATGGCATCTCGACGCAAGCGAAATCTGACATCTTTGGATAACATCGTCAGTGGGGGCTACACCTCTGATCAACTTCCACATAAAGGCACTTGCCTTCGGAGTATAAAGTTTCCACAGATTCTCCAGGTGGTACCCGATCCCAGGACCACTGGTAGATAACAGATGTTTGGCCGATTTTAGAGAGAAGTTGCCTTTACGTTTGAGGGACCATATAATTCTATCTTCCTCCTCAGCTATAGCCGCACCCGATCTTCTAATCATAGCCTCTCCTTGTTCAGTTACTACCGCCCTGATCAACTGCTAGGCCCATCCATGGTTGTCCCTCCAGAAATCCTTTACCGGGAATACTTGGTTCCTATCACTATTGAGGAGTGCAAAGTTTGCCAATCATTCATCGCACCATCTGGCATCCCAAAAAGGGATGTCTCCTTTCCCAACAACCCACTTGCAATGTGGGTAGATTTTAGGGAACATGCGCCATATGAGTTTTCAGTAAGGTGAGGCTCTGGTGCCCATCTTTAGGAAGGGAGGGTGGGTGCCTGACCTATTGTAGGATCTAGTCTCATATTTCTTTTTGCAGAAGACCGTCCAGATCGAGTTTCCTACCAACAGCTCCCAGCAAGCTTTAGCAATGGACGCTTGATTGAGAATACTGAGCGGAGTAATATCCAGACCTCCTTGGGTGAAAGTGGTAGCAATCCTTTTCCACCCAACCCACACCTTCCATGTATGATTACTTATATCTGTCTATAGGAAACTAGAAAAAATCTTCTCAATTCTGTTGCAAATCCCGATCGGAACCCCAAGCGCAGCCGCCGTGTACAAGAGTGTGCTAGACAACACATGTTTGATTAAGATCCGTCGACCCGCAAATGATAGAAGATGAGCCTTCCATGATGCAATCTTGCGGTTTACCTTATTGATAAGGTATTCAAATTCTACAAGTTTAGACCTACCAATCGAAACAGGAACCCCTAGGTATGAGAAAGAATCACTAACTACTTTGACTCCCAAGGTCGAGATCATCTAGGCAACCTCGACTTGATTCTCGCATCCAGTAATACATGTCGACTTGGAGCAGTTAATACATTGACCAATGGCCTTCACATAGGAGCTAAGAGTGTCGTTCAGAGCTACAGTCAATGATTCTACATAATTTAGGAAGAAGATGGCATTGTCAGCATAGAAGAGGAAAGGTGGTGTGTCCTCAGGACCCCTAGTGATATATCTGTTGATCCTATTAGCCTCATAAATCTTGTGAATCTTCTTGCACAACATCTCCTCAAATATGATGAAAAGAGACGGCGATATAGCATTTCCTTACTTGATTCCTTTCTTGACATGAAAGAACCCATCTGTTCTGACCCCCAAAGAAACTGTGGCCCAACAATTTTTGAAGAAGCTCAGACATAGGTGCACCGCTTCATTCATGAAACCAAAGCTCATCATTAATTTTTCCAGGACTATCCAAGAAATCCGGTCATAGGCATGTGACATGTCATATTAACCATAATGTTGTGGAACGGAGTGCCCTATTTGATGTCGTGAGCTAACTCTTTCACCAATCTGATATGATGTGAGATATCCCTACCTTGTAGAAAAGCTCCTTGTTCAACACTTATGATATTCTTCAAGATCGGTGCTAAACGATTATTCACAATGTGTGCCATGATCCTTAACACCACATTCTCAATAGAAATGGGTCTAAAGTCAGTATCTAACCTCGCTTGTTGATCAAATTTGGGTATCAAAACAATTCTGTAGTAAAAGATGCTTCTGTGGCATGCTCGCCCCTTGAAGAACTCCTCCGTCAACCTCATGAAATCCCCTTTTAAGATATGCCAGGCTCCCTTGTATAAAGACAAGGTGAAACCATCAGGTCCAGGTGCAGTCCCTTCTTCCATATCTTGAATGGTATTGTAGATTTCCTCTTCCGAGGGGACAATAGACAAAGAGATACTATCTTCTGCCGCTATAGATTCCAGGATCTCTTGTAGGAAAGAAAGCAAGTGGTCTTCCTTAATCTGAGGCAAGTATGAAAAAAAGGATTCATAATGTTCCGCCGCCTTTTTCACCATT
This sequence comes from Alisma plantago-aquatica, assembly GCA_963693085.1. Lineage (NCBI taxonomy): Eukaryota > Viridiplantae > Streptophyta > Magnoliopsida > Alismatales > Alismataceae > Alisma > Alisma plantago-aquatica. Next base: position 771,644,898 of record OY856410.1, read on the forward strand.
ATCTCCGGGTCATGAATCACAACTCCATCATGGAGTATCAACTTACTGATGTGCCAGTGTTTACTCCTATTCTTGACTACCGCATGGTAGAAAGCTGTGTTGCGTTCACCATCAGCAAGCCATCTCACGCGTGCCTTGTCCTTCCATAAGGTCTCCTCCTGATCAAGAATAACCTGCAAATCCATCTCTGCCTTCTTCAGGTTGAATTCATTAATAGATGATGGATTCTCATCAAAAGCCATCTGCGTGGTGTAGATAATGACTTCTATGTCTTTCTTTCTCTGATGAATATCACCAAAAGTGGTTTTGTTCCAGGATCTCAGGGCTGTCCTCGTCTTCTTCAATTTTTGGTAAAAAGTGAACGACGGGTGACCTACTGTCTCCGTGGACCACACATCAACAATGGTCTCCAAACATGATTGGTCATGAAGCCAAGCAGACATAAAGGTGAAAGGCTTAGGTGGTGGTATGGCGCTGTTGCTCCCAATCTCCGACAGAATAGGGCACTGATCTAAAACTCTAAAGCGCATAAGGTGTGAAGATCTAGAGGATGGAAATGCCAAAGACCAAGCATCATTCACCAGAACTCGATCCAAACGTTCCCAGGTGGTGGGGGTTAAGTGTTGCTTATCCACCCACATAAAGCGACTACCTTCAAAAGGGATTTCTAAAAATCTCCATCTTCAATGAAGCCATTGAAATCGAGCATGTCTTGCAAGGACGGGAGTGACCCTCCCCTTCTCTTCGAATAGTGTCTAAAAATGTTGAAATCCCTCGCAATCTTCCATCTAGATTCCCTAATGTCTTCTGATATACACATGAGGATGTCCACAAGCTTCTCCTCTCCCTACCATCACAGCTAGCATAAATCATAGTGAAGAAGAAAGGTTGTCCATCAGAATCTGTCGCTTTGATAGTCAGGTGTTGATGGTGACTACAATAGATCTCTGGTTGCATACACGGATTGGCGAACATCCAGATTTCCCCCCCTATCCATCTCATTATCAACAGACCAATCCAAGCGCACGATATCAAGAAGCTCCTCTTCTCGTACTGCATGTAGAAAGGGCTCAAGAAGGCATACTATAGAAGGTTTATGTCTTCTACATAAGTTGCCCAGGACCTTTCTGGTGGGATTGTTAGTCGCTCCTCTAATATTCTAGGTTAAGAATTTCCAATTCATAAGAAACAAAAAAGATTCACAGAATACCCCGGGGCTCCACTGAGTTAGCGACTCCCTCTTCTCCTCCTATCATCTACAAACTCATCCTCATATCAGTCTTCAAACTCATAGGGCCTACGGGAAGGTGAGAACGATTGGCATTTGTACCTTCGAGAGGAAAGTCAGACAAAATGATCAGACCATCTATCAGATTATCCCTTAGATCTTCCTCTTCTTCTTCCGTCCGAGATGTACCTCGCCTCCTCAAAACTAAAGAAGTCTTCCAGTCTGTGGTGCGGTAGGACCGTTCTGTCACCTTCCTCATTAAAAACCATTCTATCCCTAGATTGTCATCGAGATCTGCCTTGCTGGCTACGTCTATCATCCATCTTGTTATTCGCATGGTTGATAACCGAGTTCGAGGTTGCAGGGTGGAGAATCATCTGCCTCTCGTTATCACAAGGCGCCTGCGATCCCAATGCCTCCAAAGGGATACCAACATCCCTTCCTTCCTCTATTAGGGTGAAGTTGTGTGTGTCTGTAGGGCCTCTCACCATCATCAATACCCTCACCGCTGTGCGAAGGTGTCCAAAGGTGAGATTGATGAATTGTGAGATGTCTTCATTGAAGGCCTCTACCAGAACTAGGACCCCGGAGACGTCATCGGCACGTTTGTGCCAATCAGAGATGCAGATGACTTTTCCGACAGCTCAGATCATCTGCCTGATGATAGAATCATCTCTACAAATAATAGTTATTTCTGTTAACCAGAACCACAGAGCCTCTTGATGTTGTGCCGCCTGTCCATCCTCCATCGATGTAAGGGAGAGGTCAAAGCCTCTAATTTTTCCTACACCTTCAGCAATGGCTCTTCGCGCGTCCTCAATCTTAGGGAAAAAGGCCTCCGCCTTCCTAGAAGAAAACTTGTACAAGTCTACCAGAATCGGCCACGCTACCCTCAAGATTGGGACAATGTCCTCCCATAGCAACCCTAAAGGCCACGATATCTTGACGGCGTGCCTAAGAGATGCATTCCTTTGGATGTGAGATTCATCATCAGGTCCTATGTCCACCGCCACTCACTTAGGGACATGTTTTGGTGCTCCCCATGCTGGAATCCCTCTTGGAAGCAGTGGGAAAAGGACCGTGGAGTTGATGTCTGGCAACTGTTGTGTGGGACTGTGGCATCTTCTCACCACATGTCTAGGTTTTCTGCATATGTAGCAAATCTTGGGGTTGTTGCATTAGGATTTCCAATACCCCCTCGTCATGCATCAGAAGCAGGTATCATGGGCGATGCCGAAGAGAGGCCTTCTTCCTCCATCACTCTGTGGTCCTTTCGAGCATCGGTGATCGATGTCCGAAGCATGAGCCAAGTTGTTATTTAGGGTATCCTTGTCTCCCCCCAAGGTTACATACCCTACACCTTAGTTCTGCAATCCCTGTTTGGGATTTGTCTGTGCCATATCCACATTAAACATTCGGCGTATATCCCCCACGACGGTGTCTGGATCTACTACTGATTCCACTGACTCCGTGCACCATTCCACCATGATCCATTGTACCCTCAATCCATGTTCAACGGTCACGGGAGGTCACCTAAGAAACGATATACGACCATTCGCAGGTGTAACCGCCGCCATGGGTGACGACGCGCAAAGGGTTGGCACCCCTGATATGCTCATGTCGTGGCAAACCTCCGAGGAGTAGCCCCCCAGCAGACGGGGCATCAAACCGGAGTGAGGGAGGTAGACCCCCGGCCGACGAGAGTCTGCCAAGACGGTGGGGATGGGTATGGTTCCGCAAAGGATGCTCAAGAGGAAGGGCGCCGTCGTTCAGGTGATGGTTCGTCTCCCTATCTCCGTTGGGACGCCAATATGGAGCTACCACCACACAGGCTCTAGGGAGATCATCGTAGGGTGTGGGAGGGGGAGAGGGGGATGTTTTGGTGGTCTCCGGTAGGCAGAGTGCCTAGCCAGAGGGGAGGGGGTGGTGGCACAACTGTCGGGGAGGGTTGTCTCCCTCGAGATTGCCCTAGAGAGACGTGACACTTTGGCTCCTGAGCTTCGCTATCTAGTTTACACTTCATTTCATGATTGTGAGTGAGTTAGGCATGTTGTAAGAGAGATACTCCCTTGTGCATGTAAAGCTCTCATCTTCTACATCTTCCCTATCCCTTTCCTCCATGAAGAAAAGGTGAAGCAAGCTTCCTCGAGTGAAGGTGGAGATGTTGTTGTTCCTCTTCAAGGTTGATAAAGAGGCGGTGATATTCTCCAAGTGAAGGAGAAGGCAAAGGTTGAAGATCCAAGAAGAGTGGAAAAGTCCTTGAAGGTGAAAGACTTGTGCTAGAGTGGGTAAGTACTTGGAAGAAGGCTGAAGACTCTTGCAAAGTGGGAAAGTCCTTGGTAAGGTGGAATACTCTTTGTGCTTGGATGGGTAAGCCCTTTTGTGGTCTTGTGTTGTAACTGTTATTGGTGATAATATAGAGAAAAGCACTTGCAAAGTCCTAGAGGTTGACCTCTCTAGGTAGTGGACAGACTCTTTCCTAGTTTGGAGAGTGGAACCACTCTACATCACCTTATCAAGTTTTTTTTGTAAAGAAGCCAGGGGGTACTCTATTCATCCCACCCCCTCTTATGGGCAAAATCAATCATAATATGAAGTACATCTCCTACTTATATGATCACAGGTATCTAACCTCAAAAAATAAGACACCCAGCCTAAACAAAAAAGGTCACATACAGCATCTTCAAAAACAAGACCACAGAACAAACTGGTCCCATCTAGTCATTCACCGGACTTCTTCAAGATAATATATTGTGTCCTCCTCTTCTCTAGGGCAAACATGCCACGGATCCTAGAGGGCATGGATCTCATGTCGGAACAAACAATTGGTTCAATCAAATGTCGGCCCCAATAACCAATCTCTCTAGGTATGGAGTTGATAACCTTATGGACTAAGGATCCAGATATATCCCCTAGTTCTATCTCCACCTTTAGCTCCCTAACCAGATTAGAAAAGCACCATGGAGCAGGAGCTTTCCCCCACAGGATGTTGTAGGTCTTAATGTCATCAATCTCGATGTTGGTAACTCTGAGGTGATGGTCACCTGCAAACTTCAACCCTATCAAGCATGCTTGAGTGAAGGCCATGTAGAAATCATCTACTCTCAGCCAAGCACGGCAGACCAGGCATACTTTCGCTTGATGGTTCCGGATCACGCCTGCCATCCACCTTCTCCTTGTACCTGATGGGTCACGATTGCTTCCGACCGTAATGTTCATCTTGAGGTTATTTATATCTGGTTTTGTCCAGCAAATAAGGCATATCTCACGCATGTAGGATCTCGGTGTCACAATCCCATTTTCTCTGAGCCTATTATATGTGTCTATATCTTCAAATGAGTAGAACTTCTTCTTCTTCAACAGGGTGCTAACGTGAAAGATGATCGATTTCCACTCCCTTATTAGCAAATGGCATATGCCATCAAATCTAGTGGTGCATCGCAAACGCCATATGGTGCAAGGAATGAGGATGGCGAGATTCACCGCTAACCATTCCATCGTAGATCTGGAATTGCCTCGAGCATCGATTATCAAAAGCTCCTGTAAATCATTAGGCGCCACATAACCAGTGATCTCCAAGAATTTATCCCAGAAAAAAGAAGATGTCTGACCCCGGAAGAACAGGTGGATGGTGTCTTCAGTCTGTGGCTCCTCGCAACATTCACATCTGGATGCCATTGAAACACAACATCTGCTGATGTTGTCGTCTGTTGGGACCGCACACCTAGCAATCTTCCATACTAGGGTGTTGGCCTTCGGGGCATCGACATGCCAAATCTGATTCAATCCAGGAGGGCCTTCCGAGGGGGCTCGAAGGAGAATATGCTTAGATGACTTCAGAGTGAAAGAACCAAATATATCTGGGGCCCAAATGATCTGGTCATCAGCCTCGGAGATCAATTGGCCAGATGATCTAATGAGCAACAATCCCTGGGTATCTAGAATCTGTCGGAGCGATGGCCAATCCCAACCCATCTTCGGAATCCAGAAGTCGGACACCATGAATGGTTGGTTTTGGTCACTGGTGAGAAGGGCATGGTCATATAAACGGGAGTTGCACCACAGGGAATCCCACAAGGGGATGTGACCTCTGTCGAGGATCCATCTGCACAAAGGGAATATTGTTGGAAAGCAATTCTAAATCTTCTTCCAGTAGGGGGATGTCGTGGAACTGCATTTGAGGAGATTCAGGTATATAGCTGATCTGCTCGATGCTCTATTGGAGTATTTGTCTCTGCAAAAGACTGCCCAAATAGAGTTACCAGCAACCACTTCCCAGCAAGCCTTGGCTACGAACACATCGCTAATCAACCGGGTATTTGGGATACCTAGACTGTCTTGATCTAGAGGAGTGGAGAGCCTTTTCCACCCTACCCATGCCTTCTTGTGGTGATTCGACCTGTCGGCCCAAAGGAACTTTGAAAGCATATCATCAATCCTCTTGGTGATCCCGACAGGGATTCCAATGGCTGCCGCCGTGTAGACTGTAATGGAAGAAAGGACATGTGCGAACAACATGCGATGGCCGACAAAGGATAGAAGTCTGGATTTCCAAGATGCAACCTTTGCACTTATCTTACAGATTTTTTTAATCGCAAAAGAGGTCAATCTTATTCATCCTACACCTCACGCAGGATAAAACTATCATCTGAGATTACATCAGATCATCCTCACCATCATGCCCAAAGACAAAAAGAATCCTCGTCAAAACTGACCTCAACAGCTAGACCTCTCAAAACCAAGAAACCTCTATAAAAAAAAGACTCCTCAAAAAACCATCCGCCCCTCTACTTAGATCCAAAGATGGCATAGCAGCTACCCTGATCACCATCATACTCATCACACCCAAGCAGATCATTTGGGGCACCCTCATCAAGCCGAAACTGTAAGAAGTCCTTCAGGCGTCTTCGTGGTAGATGCTTGCTGGCTCCGTTTGAATCGCGGACCCGCCGAGTACCCTGTCCATCATCTGCATCCTCCTTTTCACAAGACATCCCCGAGTCGTAGACTATCACAGAGGAGTCAGCATGATGTGTCACACCAGCCTTCTGTAAGCCCTCCACAGAGAGTCACTTAGCATCGCAGGTGTGAGCTATGTGTCCCGGTGCCTTGCAACGGTAGCAAACCATAGGGAGAGAACATTGGCTCCTCCAATGCCCATGTTGTAGGCATCGGAAGCACCTACTCCTATCCCTGTAAGCACATGGGTTATGCCGCCTCCCCTCCTTCCTCTCCTTGCAATCACGTGCCAGATGCTCTGGGGACTTGCAAAGAAAACACACTCGTCGGGCAGTGCATTGGTGTTGCCAGTGTCCCCATTGTAGGCAGCGCAAGCAGGTGTCCCTTGGGACATGGAAGCCCCACCGCCGCTGTTTGGATGACACCACCTCTGTAGACTGGAAATCCACTGCTCTTTGGTCTCCTACAGCAAGTCGCATCCCATTTCCAGCTGACGTTGTCTCCTGGCAGGTGGCCAGCAAGGGAACACATATAGTCCCAACCCAGAAGGGACTGCCGAGCAGGCTACAAACATCATCGTCGAGACCCTGTGTCTTGCACCCATCAGCAGGATCTGGACCAGGTGATTGAGGCATAACCTCGAGCACCTCGCCGACACCATCCATCATCAGCATCACTGTGGCGCACCTCACACTGCTGCTTCTATGACCTGTAATAGAAGATGATGGGGAGCGGGGGAGATCGCCAACTCTAAGATCACTCCACCCGACAGGCCCTCCCTGACCACCACGGTCTCTAGGGACCACTACAACATGTTCCCCTGAATCACCATCCTTGAGCAGGTCAAGAGAAACCGGCCCCTCATTGGCAACTTCCATCAGCAAGTTCTCCCCCTCGTTGGGCTTCTCCAAGCCCACAACTTCTTCCTACCCCTTCGATCGAGTCGCCTCCAGATCAATGAAAACCTCGCTATCCCGATCCCCACTTGTAGGAGAAAAAGGGTAGGGGGGTTCGCCCATCACAGACACCTCTGGCGACGGCCCTCCATCGGTAGGTAGCCCGACCGTCCCATCCTCACTGCAGGCGCTACTATCCCCAGGCATCTCACGATCATGGGCACCCTCCTCACGCTCAGCATCCACGACGATGGAGGAGACGCTTTTGCCCGAGCGCTCCCAGGCCGCCTGAGCCACTTTGAGCCGTGCTCTGAAATCCGATATGGATTCTTGCGAAGGGGGTGGAGAGAGCAGCCGGCGAAGCATGGAAGGCATGGTGGAGAGTCGTCGTAGGGACGCTTCACACCACTATCACAAGTGTGTGGTGAGGGGGAGGCCCCCCTCACTGGCCGCCAGCCCTAGGGCAGGGTCGCCCTCCCGATCGCCTCAGAGGAGCGATGTGTCTCCTCCACTTATCTTATGGATAAGGAAATCGTAACTGTCCAACTTCATTCTGCCACCCTGTATAGGTATTCCGAGATATGAGAGGGAATCTGATGCCTTTTCAATCTCAAGCTTTGCATTAATGGCGTCTGCATAGATAGGATCCTTGCATCCCACAGTGCAAATAGATTTAGTTCTATTGATATGTTGTGTAGTAGCTTGCTCATACAACATAAATGTACTTCTGATTTCTTCCAGGGAGTCAGAATCAGCGTTCATGAAGATCATGATGTCATCAGCATATAGGACAGAGAAGGGGGATCTCCCACCCCCTCTGGTGTGGAATCGGGACACGGTGAAGTGTTTTGCTAGATGTTGAATCTTTCTGCATAAGATCTCCTCAAAAATAATGAACAAGAATGGTGAGAGAGCATTGCCTTGTTTCAGTCCCCTGAGCATTGGGAAGAAACCTGCAGTCTCCTCCCCAATGGTGATGGACGCCCAGGTATTGGTAAAAAGCTCAAACATAGATCGATCAAGTCGTCAACAAAACCAAAGCGAGACATGATCTTTCTGAGGACCTCCCATTGGATTTGATCGTATGCTCTAGACATGTCAAACTTAATCATCACGTTTGGATTCTCACCTCCATAGTTGATATCATGCATCATCTCCTTGACCATTCTGACATGGTTCGTGATGTCTCTGCCCTTCATGAATGCACCTTGGACATTATAAATTAGGCAAGGCAAGAAAGACGACAGCCTGTTGCTGAGAATGCGAGCAATGATCCTCAAAGCAATGTTTTCAATTGATATAGGGTGGAAGAAATCTTTGGGTGGGGGTCTAGAAGTAATATTCTTCTCACGATTGGGGAGGCAGTCAACAAAGCGCCTGATGTCGGTGGCAGGTGGCCTGCTGTGGTGGAAGATGGTGTGGGGTTTGTGTTGGGTTTGAGTGGAGTAGGTGGAGATGGAGGAAGACGAAGCTGTGGCCAGAGGTGGTTGATGGATGTCTGTTGAGCGGGAAGCGACACGGTGGCAAAGATGGTCATGAACCCTCCGCTAAACTCTGTGGTAGTGATGGGGAATGACAGTGGGGTGGGTTCCTTGGTGGGGTGTTGTAGGCTGTGGCGATGAGTGCGGCCAAGTGGATGGGATGACTCGCGGGGGGTTGATTTGGGGTTCTTGAAGCAATGGAGGAGATGACGGGAAGACTGCTTGAAGGATAAATGGGGTAGAGGGAGGGAGGGAGGGAGACGAGAGCCTCTCAGTCCCCCTCTCACAAGGCACTCCTCTAGTCTTTGTTCCCCGATACGATTGGACCCACACGTCACGATCGGGAGGCATGTCTAGATAAACTTCTAAGCGGTTGTAACTTTATTTTATTTTTGATGGAACTCGCAAGTTACACATGCTAAGAACGTGAACTACATTTGAATTATATTAAAATTGAATATAAATAAAAATAATATTTAATATCAGTTTGTGTCATTTTTTCATGTAAAAAAATCCAAGTACTTAAATGTCAACTGTCAAAATTTCTGGACAAAAAATCAGAAGTAAGTTAATTTAATAGTAGTTAAACTCCTTGACACATGGTACTTTGTCATCACATGTTTATTCTATAATTATTCAGCTTGAGTGGGGCCCATATGATGTTATTTGATTGACATTCTCAGAACTAAAAAATAATATTGTATGTTGGCAATTTAGAATTTTTTCCACTTATAATTAAGTTTGTAATCATTCTAGTAAAAACATAAAAAGTGAATCAAGATGTTCAAAAAGCATCCAAAATCATTGTCACCACTTTTTATAAAAAATAGAATTAATAAATTTTTGAAAGAAAGTTACACGAAAAATGGTAATCACAACTTCTGTAAAACAACTACGAACTGAAACTAAGCAAATAGTTGTTCAAGAAAATTATTTGTTAGGTGAAGCAACATGTATAAAGCCTACAACGACTTTTGTCATAAATTTATTAAAAATAAAATTAAACAAATCAAAAGAAAAAAGTTACTCGAGTAGCAACTATCACCAAATTTATTCAAAAATATTAAATTAAAAATGCATTATACGTGTAGAAAGTTTTGTAGCAACTGAACTATGAAAAAAAAGTAATCCAACTTTGTTGAACCTTTATTTTTTTGTGGACTCGTGATTAACACTACATTTTATACATATGTTTCAATTAAAACCCACTAATAGAGAGGGAGAGAAGCAGGTTGATAATTCTGTCCAACCTATAAGCACACAAACAAACTGGATTGCTTAACACACATACAGACTACTGGAACACACATTCAAATGGGTTGATGAGCATACAAACTAAGTTGTTGGAACATACGCACACATTTTATTAAACTACTTGAATCCCTCCACTTTATAGTGTGTCTTTACAAAATTATCATAATGCATGCACTATTTTTTCTGTTGTGCTCATGATTAGTCGTATGTTGCTATTTAATAATTTACATACCAACCCAATAAGAGAGAGATTTTGTTAGGTACTCCCTTTCACATTAAGAGAGAGAAATTTAAGTGCACAAGCAAATTGTGTAGCACATAAAGAGATTGGAACAATGTGAATGTGCCTTATTTGGGCCATCAACAAAAATATCTAAGACGGTAAATAAAGAAAACTAGAACAAACAGAGCAACTTAAATCGTAGAAAGAAAATCAAAATGTGAAGGAGCTCACATGCGGACAGACTCTTGGGACACATACGTTGAATGGGTGAATGGGTATGCAGCCAAGTTGTTGGAACACACACACATTCCATTAGACCAATTAATTCCCTCTGATTTATAGTACATCTTTACAAATTATCGAAACACACAATTTTTTTAATTGGGCTCATGCATGTTATGTAATACATTATACACAACTTGATAAGAGAGAACCAATTGATTAAAAATTTGATGACTCTTTCCAACTTATAAGTACATATAAAACTGCTTAAACGTAGAGATAGACTGGAAAGGTACAAATATGATGCCCTAATTTGACTAGTAAAAAAAGATATACAGACAAAACTCACAAACATGTTCCTGAAACACACAAATACACTGGAATGAGCTAGCATACTAACTCAAAACTCTGTATAAATAACATATCAGAAGCAAAGGCAATGAGGTAATTAGTCCAATTGGTAAGGAAAATACAACAAAAAAGATTGTTAAAATAGTAATTATCAATTCCATTTGATCGTGGCATACATGTGCGTAGAACAAATCAAGCATGCAGTTTCATAATAACATAGCAACAATTACGTCACTTCTATTTTTACCCATTGGTTTAAGAAATATTAGAATATAGGAGCAGCTCAAAAAGAGGTAGCCGACTCCTCTTTATTACAGATAATATAGAAGTATTTGAACTGTGAAGGTGCAATTTGTGAAAAGATGTAAAGTGGTTTCCTCATGTTTTTACACAGAGGCAACATCTACTAGGTCTTACGATACCTCTTTTACATAGGGTCTGGTCTGCCAGGATTTTATTTTTAATGATGAACTAGAAGAATATTTTGTATTTTTGTGGCCATTTATTTTTCCAACATATAGACAGGTCAAAGGGGTGGCCTCAAAATGTGATGTATCAGTAAGCTTTGTTTGTTTCATAAGTTTTTCCCCACTTCCAAGATATACTATTAGAAGTGTCATTTTCCATATTGTATACGATATCTGAAATCATGGCAACATTTAGTTGTTGATGAAGGTAAGTTTTGAGGTTGTTTTGTCTGTTGCTAGTAGAAGATGAAGCGCTTTAGGAGTGTTGATGGATTTCAGGTTTTGTGGAATACTAAGACCCGAAGTACAATTTGTAATCATATTGTCATAAAACCATGGATCAATACAAAATTTTATTTGTGTGTAGGCATGTGGTGGAGTGATAGTCATGTGTTTGATGTAATTGATGTGAATATTCATAAATATTCAAAAAGGCGATGAGATACCCCTAGTGATTTTCTTCCAAGGATGGGTGTTTTTGTAGTATTTATCCTGAATAAAATGCTTCCAGTTTTTTAAGGAAATGGTGGTAAGAGAATGGATGATTTTGGTAATTTGGAAAATGTCTTATGAGTGTATGTCAATGATGCCCCACCCTCCATATTCCTTTCGAACACATACAATTTTCCAGTTGACTAAGTGTAATTTGTTTGTCTCTGAGAGCACTGAAAAGTTGTTCTAAAGGAATTTTCTTCCTATGGAATCGATGATGTTTCTAGTCTTAGTTGGTAAAGGAATTCAACCAAGGTAGTGTGTTTTGGGTGTGATGAAGTTGTTCATAAGAGAAAGGTAGGAATTTGTTACAAGGGGATTCATTAGATTTAGATTGCTTCGTCAACGGCCAGGCAGAGAAAGTTGTTTGTCCGCGAAGATAGTTTGTTTTGGATTTTTTCTCTGAAAGGCGGCCATAGTATATGTTAGGTGGAATGTGGCATTATAGGTAGACCAAGATACATGATCAGGAAGGATTCAATTTTGCATTGTAGAAGAGATTTGTATCTATCTAAGGTATTGGTTGTGGTGTTGATGTCTATTATAGAAGTTTTATCGAGGTTTATTTTTAGTCCAGACATATAAAAGCAGAGTCCTATGATACGAATGGTGTTGATGATAGTGTTATCTCCATGTTTAACTATAATCAGGGTGTCATCAACAAAGTGGATAATTTTTCAAATCATTCTGATGGTGATGATATAAGTCATGGTATTGTGCATGTTTAACTATACTTGAAAAAAATGGATAATATTTTCAAAACACATCTTCAGGTTTAACTATAATTAGGGTGACACAAATGACTTGTGTGCCTTGCTTATGCCCTAATATCTACATGGGTCCTATTTTTATGCTCTTCCCTCTTAAATCATAGTTGATTCTTTTATTATTGATCACCGTACTATTTGATGCACACCCAAGTCTTATGTTGACCCCTAATGGCATATGAACTATGTGGATGCTTGAATGTATGTGGGTATATTCATACCAATGTTGGTTGTTTGATGCCTAGACTCTAGGGGGCATCCACCTATATTTGAATAATCTTTTTGTGTCCTTTTCTTACTGATGTAATTTGATATATTGTCTAAGTCTCACAACTTGATGAATCATGATCTTGGTTACTCTATTATGAGTCTTTTGACCTTTTTGTGCATGTGACCTAAACCTTGAAATATTCATATAAAGGGAATGGAACCTCCAAATGACTTGAAAATTGAACCCCACCTTCATGATGACCTCTAAATAAATGAAAGATCATTAAATGGACTAATAAGAAACTTTGAACCTAACTTATCTTGTAGGTTCAACAAGAGAAAATCAATCTCAAATTTATGGAACCTTGTAAGTTCATATGTTTCATATTTTGGAACATGTAGGAGTCTCCATCATATGATACGCCTACTTCCCTGGCAGTTTAGTATTACAACATAAAAAGCAAATTACAAGTCTTATCTCCATGTTGGAAAGCTCTTTATAATGATAGGATGTTTATAATAAGCATCCATACACCTCTATACATTTTACTTCAATTTCAGATGTAATGTTGTCACTTATCTTGATATTACCCAAATTCTTGCAATGTTAACATCATTTTCCTTTTTTGATTAAGGCTTTTACTCTTCTTTCTTGTATAAACATTATTGAATCACTAACTGTTACCTATAATCCTATATGACCAAAGTAGTAGCAATAGCCATGTCTTTCAAACTTTCTTTTTAGAGATGGCAAATTCAAACTACAAGAACATAAAACACTTCATAAATGTGTCATGTATTATGGTAGAAGATGGATGTACCTTGTATACTTGCTTGACAACAAGTCTCACTTGTTTACTGGTTTATTGATATGTTGTTGGATCATAAAATAAATACCATTATTCAAAGCGAACTACGTGATATTACTTCTTAAAAAGATCCTTGAATTTCTTCAATAATGTGTCATGTATTCTATCATTACCACTTTAACAAAATACTGACATGGAGCTTCAGATGCGTGGCACAAGATAAATACTTTTATATTTAGAGTTTAATGTAAAACCCAATTTACTCTCACCAATTACCATTTTTACTACACTAATCCATACAATCATGTGTCTTGATCTTTGGAGCTACTTGTCTGGATGCAATGAGACATTGGTGATGCCTCCAAATCAAGTGGAATGTCCTTGAAAATATCATTATCTCTGAATCTGGGTTCCTTTGAGTCTGAGGTAGTGAAATATCATTACAAACTACAACTTTATAGTTACATTCTTCATTAGTCTCCCTTCTCCATGTTGAGGATAATCTATGTGGGATATCTCACATTTGTGGTAGTTATAATACATGCCCATATCACATCATTTCTCCATGTATGCATCTTCAATGCCACTTAATTCAAGAGAGGAAAAAAATGAATCCAAGCTTTTACTAACTTATAGAGAATGAGGACTAGAGAAATTAGGTGACAAGTAATTGTCTTTAGAGGTGGGAAATTGTTTTCCATATTTGACCTATAATGGAGAAAGAGGGGGGGTCTGGAAGTATGCAATGACAGAACCTATTTGAACAAAATAATGTTGTTGACATACAAAAGTATGCAATGATGGTGTAATTCACATCATCTATCCGAAATCAAGAGTGTCAATCTGTCCCTTTAAAAAATGCTTCCCTTTAATGGAACTTATCATCTAGCAATTGGAAGCCCAAAAGAAAAAGAACTCCCTAGGACAACACGGTTCTGTGAAAGCCCAAAAGGAGGTGATAACCTTAATGATTAAATAAAAGTGTGCATTCCAAATTGTAGGGAATTGGTTGTATGTATTCAATAATCACAATTATCTCATAAGAGGCACAAAAAGCCTTAACATAGGTTTCCAAAATGAACCAACTTAGGCAATAGACTAGTGGGACTAAGGCCCTATGACATTAACATAAACCGACAATGTAAAATCAAAAGTTATAAATGAACTGCAATGCTCGGACCCACTGCCCAAGGCTCTTGTAAAGTTTTAGGAGTGACGAATAGCCCCATAGACCACCATTGGCCTTAATATTACTTCAAGCTCAACACGCTTAACTTTGGAGTTCTTAGTGATGGTCTCCCTAAAAAGTATGTGTAACTTAGTGATATGGGTAGTTCAATTATTCCTTTTAAGATCATATTATATGACTCCTCAAATGTTGGGATGTGACAATCTCCCCTACTTAGACTCATGACGTCCTCATCAATGCTTAACTATATGGCCTCATAATATTTCTTTATTTTAGTACAGAACTAGAATGGCCCACGACTACCAATGCAAGGGAGGCTACATCTCCATGGATAGGCCTTCCAACATGCTTGGACTGGCTGAAGACTGGAATGCCACATGCCCATGTGGGCCCCACCTACTAGAGGGGTTATGGCTCTGATACCATTTCTACTTTTCGGGCCCACTGCCCAAGGCTCTAGTAGAGTTTTAAGAATGACGAATGGCCACACAAACCACCAGGGCCTTAACTGTACACTTTGTCCTCAATCATGCACATGTCATGATCAACTTCTCGACTGGTCACTCATCCTAATACTACTCAAACCCAAGCATGCTTAACTTTGGAGTTCTTATTTATGGGCTCCTTAGAAAGCATGTGCACCTTGGTTATATGGATAGTCCAATGATTCCTTTTAAGATCATACTATCTGAGACCTCAAATCCTAGGATGTTAGAAGAACCCTAATAGAAAAGGTAAGGTAAATAACAAAACAAAATGATGGTTCTTGAATGCATAAGTAAGCAATGGTAGTATAAGTGACATCATCCCTTAGACAATTTGACAGTGTAACCACATAGCCTCATGAAAGCCCGACAAGAGGTGATGTTAACCTTTTTGATTAAACTAAACCATGCAAATCAAATTATAGGAAATTGGTTTTATGAATTATTACATCACAATTAACCTCATAAGAGGCATGCAAAGCCTAAACAGAAGTGTCCAAAATGAACCAACTTGGGTAGTAGCCCAGTGGGACTAAAACCCTTTGAATTTAACATAAACCCAACAATAATGAATCAGTAGTTATAAAAAGGTCCATAACAAAAAAATCTAAGGAAAATAATTTCAAAAAATGAGTTGCTTGCATATGTAAGAATGCAAAGGTATTGTAAGCCATGTCACTACTATGTCAATTTGACATTGTAAGCCTCTACCTCTAAACATATGCTCCACTTCATGGAAGTTGTTGTCTAGAAATTAGAAGCCCAAGGGGGGAAATCCATAGGACCACATATCCCCATGAAATCCCAACAAGAGGTGACTCTGACCTTAATGATTAAACTAGATTGTGCAAACTATATTTTAGGGAATCACTTGTATTTTGGATTTAGTCATCACAGTTAACCTCATAAAAGGAAAATAGAGCCTAAACATAGGTGTTGCAAATGAACCACCTTGGGTGGAAGCCCAGTGGGACTAAGCCATATGACTTTAACATAAATCCAACATTAAGAAAATAAAAAACTATAAAAAAGGCCCTAATAGAAAAGCTAAGTCAAATAATTAATCAAAACAATGTTGCATGTATACATCGACATTGTTGATCTAGGCCATCAACGCCCATGTAAAAAAAACCCATGCTCAATTATCAAAGTAGCATCATAATGTGGAAGATTGCTAGGAAAACAAAGTAGTGTTTTATAGTAATGTGTCTAGTTAGTATAATATGGTCATAAGGGAAGCCTCAACGTAACCAGGTTGCAACAGAAAAATATTTGAAAAAACAAATTAAGTAGTTGGCAATGAAGAAGCTCAAGTGTGACATGCCAAAGATTATGAAGATGTGGATCCGGATCAAAACTATCACAATAAGGATGCCCATATCTTCAAGATGATCCAAATAGGGCCTTATATACACAAGTGTTTGGAATGATCTTGATGCTCAGAATTGACTTTTTGGAAGAAATGTGTGTGGAGCTTCAGGACCAATGTTCAATTTTGACGATATTGTTGAAGTTTTACTCGAAGTTTTTGTATGCATCAATTACTAAAATGCAGGTAGATTTGACTCGGTAGGGTGTTTCGAGGGTCATGATAATTTTGCATCGAGATATTATGTATGTTACATTGCTACAAACTTGTAGACCTGTAGTAAATTTCAATGTAAATTGCATTGTTTGTTTTTATAGTAAGTTGTAACTTCCTAAGTAGTCACCCTCATACCACTAAACACTTCTTATGTATTATGTCCCATCGTCCTACCTAGAGGTACTACCATCCTAGACCATATTATGTTTGCATAAAGTTGTGTGAATAAGTTTATATATTGTGATTGCAAACTACAATGACTTAATTCATTCCTTCCATCTTTATGTTTGACATCAAAATTCCAATAAAAATAATTCATCTTTTTATGCATACATGAGCAGACCCCCTCGGTTATCTAGTGTGAAATATTATTGCATAAATAAGTAAATATACACTAGTAGATACATCTCGTAAATATCATTATTTCATTTGTAAAATATCATTGATTCATTAGTTTAATTTTTTGTCAATACACCAGGAACACATAACATCAAAGTTTTTTGATTATGTTCCTACCAAAACATCATAAAAATTGGATATTTTCTTCCTTGGTCACGACACATTTATCATTATGTAGTCTCCTACATTGAATTTTTGGAACTTATGATGGCCAACTACAAGCAGCTTAAAGTTGCCATTCGAGAATGCAATATTTCATCGAATGGCAATATGTAGATCATAAATGTGTCAAGATATAGTATCAATAGTGTGAGAAGGATAGGCATTTAAAACATTCATTCATGGTTGGTTGGCATATACAATTGCTATCCTTTGAACCTATTAATAGTTACATTATGCTTTTCTACATGGTCACCAACTAGACAACAAAGATATATCCCATTTATTTATTGATAACCTGAGTTGACCATCAAGGGTAAATTACACAAGAGAATTTGATCAGGTGTAAAAGTACTTCCACAGTGTCCTCATGCAGTAATTAAGAAGCTTCACATCAGGATAAAAAACTATGGTGGCTAGAGGATCCTATAGCTTGAATATGTGATTGAAGAAATGATTCAACTCGAGAGGTAACAGAAATATTGTTCAAGCACTACTACATTTTTGTCCAGTAACGTCACTGCCCATAGCGTCATTTTTATTAGAATAACTGACCTAATAGACTATTGCATCAGTTTTATCATAAAAACCGACCTTACAGGTTTCCCGCGGGAAAAATTCGCGCGATTTTGGCTTCGCGCCTAGATCTATAGCGTAGGTTTTTCCAAATAACCGATGCTATAGGGTCAAAAAAATGTGGGCACCGCTTTGGAACTCTAGGGTCAGTTTTTATGGATAAACAACCTTATAGATACTAACCTCTAGGGTCGGTTTTTGCAAATACCCGACCTTATAGATGGTCTACAAAATTTCAGGCACCACTTAGTCTGCAGGTTCGGTTTTTTCAAATAACCGACCCTATAGACCCGACTTGTAGCATCGGTTTTGTCAGGTAACTGACCCTAAAGGTCGGGTTGATATTAAACCAAAATGATAGCATTCATGTTTTAGTTCATTTTACTCGAAAGCACAATGCTAGAGACTCCCACCCTCTTTGTCGTTGTATCCAAGGAGCCCATTCCCGTGTCCTTCTGCCGCCGTCGTCGTATCCAACGAGCTGAGCCGTGTTGTGGTCATCATGTCTAAGGAGCCGAGCCATGTTGTGCCGCCCCTGGGCCGTGTTGTGCTGTCACCGCCAACTAAAGGTCACAAGGTACATTTTATTTACCCAAAAATCCATCGCAAGCTTCTGAAACCCTACCCGTCGTTGAAGAGCCCTTCTCGGTTGGAAAGGAGAGGCGGGGCAGGTGGGGGTTGTGGTGGACGGGCTACTGTGGTCGGGGCTGGGGTTCGGCGATGGGTGGTGATGGGTGTTGCAGTCGAGGCTGGGGTCGACAGTGGGTAGCGATGGGTGCTGGTGGTAGTAGCATGATCATGCCATAACCATGACTATTTTTCTTCTTATTATCATGCCGTGATTGAGGAGAGGTTCGAAGTGAATATATTTGTTAGGTAGGACGGTTGTTCTGGGTAGCACGGTCGTGGTGGCTATGGCTGAGTGAATATATTTGTTAGATAGCACGGTCGTGCTGGGTAGCATGGCCGTTGTGGCTGTGGCTGAGTGAATATATTTATTAGGTAGCACGGCCGTGCTGGGTAGCACGGCCGTGGTGGCTGAGTTGGCCTAGACACTTGGTTATCAATGACAAGGCATACCTTAATTCTACCATATTTTTCATATTTGACTGCATATATGAACTCGTGTAATATAAGTATGTAATTTAATTAACAGGTTTGCAAACCAAAAAGTAAAAATTCTACTAGTCGTCCTCCTATACCCAAGCCATCTTTTATTCCAGAATCCACATTCGATGAGTTGGGAAGTAAATGTAAATGTTTGTGTCGATACTTAGCCAACCAAAGCTCTGGATTACAAATGTTGATCAATTTAACAGAAGATGCAACAGGGAGGGACTTTACCAGTTATATTTTTCTTGGTGATATTATAGAATTGTTCCAGTATGATTGGTTGAATACTTTGATAATAGAAGTATGGATAAGGTAAGGATCTATCAATATAGAAAATTCCAATACACATTTTTAGCTTATTTCTATATTCAATCACTAGTCAAGTGGAGACACATATTGAGGATGTGAATGAGTACTTCTCTACTACATTCAAATATTTTGCTAGTGAGGGGAAGGAAATTATCCTAATTCCTTTTAATGTCCAGTAAGTATTATTATTCAATATAATTTTAATAATGAATAAAATTTTTTATTTTAATGTTTGTTTTATTCTTACTCAGAGCTAGACATTGGGAATTAGTGGTGATTATCCCAAAATTGATGACTCTTTATTATTTTGACCCAATGGGTAAAACAAGGGGTCACAAACTGAAATTGTCAGCTATGGAGTAAGCATAAATTTAGTCAATGCTTCAAAATGATATTTCTATTCAAAATTTCTATTTTACCAATTATCATTTAATTGATAGGGGTATAAAAGCTTTTCATGAAGCTGGAGGACAAATACCCACAAAATTAAAGACACTAACTTTAAAAAATGTCAAGGTGGATACTTTGACAACTGCTTAGTCTTATATGTATTAATTTTCAACTCTTATATGTCAACTCTTATAGTCTTATCTCAACTCCTATTTATAGTAGTTTACTAACATTATGTATAATTCGTTATTTGTAGTGTCCTATACAAAATAATGACTGGGATTTTGGCTACTATGTAATGAAATATATGCAAGCTATTGTCAAACAAGCATCACATGACATTCAGACTATAGATTAGATAATAAAGAATAACATCATAAATTTACAAGATTGTAGTCATTTTATAAAATATTAGCATGTGTATTTTCTGTTACAGATCTTTACAGCTCAGCCTTACACACATGAGGACTTAAATGAATTCTGAGAAGAGTGGTCAGATGCTTTTCTAAATGAAGTCAATATAACATTGGATTAAATATGTTAGCTCCATTTATGTATGTGGTTTTAATACTCTTTCATATTTACTTTTGTATTTGACATTTAATATCATCTCAGACTTGCAATCTATCATTTTGTAAATTATGATGTGATTATGTGTAACTCAACTGAATATATGAATCATTTTTGTTATGAATGTGTGGTTTGGAATGGTGACAGTTGAGCATCAATACTCCCCTCTCCCATATCCTGGTTCTTTTTGTTCTTCTATTTTGTTTCTACAGAAATATTTTTTAAAAAATTGTACCCTATAGGGTTGGTTATCTTAAAAACCGACCTTATAGGTATCTTGGCCGTGCCGCGTAGAACGACCATGTT
The DNA here is from genome assembly GCA_963693085.1 of Alisma plantago-aquatica. Lineage (NCBI taxonomy): Eukaryota > Viridiplantae > Streptophyta > Magnoliopsida > Alismatales > Alismataceae > Alisma > Alisma plantago-aquatica. The sequence continues at coordinate 771,665,338 of OY856410.1, forward strand.
GCAACGTAAAACGGCCGTACCGTATAGCATGACCGTGTTGGGATATGGTAGAACGGCCGTGCCGCGTAGCACGGCCGTGTTGGGATATGGTAGCACGACCGTGCTCGCATATCCCAACACAGTCGTGCTACGCGGCACGGCCATTCTACCATATCCCAACACTGCTGTAGACTCTATTGAGTCAGTTTTCTTCGGATAACCATCCTTACAGAGCATCTTTAGGGTCGGTTATTAAGAAAAACTGACCTTATAGGGTCTGGTTATCAGCAAGCTCAATATCGACTCTATTGAGTCAGTTTTCTTCAAATAACCGTCCTTACAGAGCATCTATAGGGTCGGTTATTAACAAAAACCAATCTTATAGGGATCAGGTACAGTTTCTTTTCTCGTTTGGGGTTAGTTTTTTACAGCCTCTTGGGTCAGTTTTTTACTATATAAGGTCGATTTTCTTTGGTTAAAAAACTGACGCTATAGACCATTACTGTAGCGATGACCAATTAGGCGTCGGCTGAAAAGTGACGCTATAGGCTTAAAAAAAACCGACACTATAGACCATCACTGTACTAGTGAAGGATGAGGACACCATTTGGAAAAAAATTCCACAACAAGGATAGTTGATGTGCATATTTTATATATACTTTTTACCTACATTTACATGCATTTTCAATCCACTTTGTACCTCATTTTGCCTCTAATCATACTAGACTTTCCACTTTTTAGTTGTTTTACTCATTTCATGTTGTGAACATAGGTACATGTTAATGACAAGAGAATGGGGTCAATCAAATCAAAATATGACCTTAATTGGATTCCCCAAGAGATTACACATGTTTCATGGAAGTCCTCAAAGTTTATGAAAGGAACACGACGTGTGTCTATCAACACTCAGCGTGTTTATCTTCAAACAGATTTCATTCCTTCTTGATAAGAAGCAATAAGACTTGTCTCTTATATGACACACTATGTACATCCATTAAAAGAATTCACCAAGTCCCTACTTCAAGCCAACACGATGTTTCTATAAACTCATGAGCCACTGTTCTAAGCCAACAAGGCGTGTGTTAATTAGCACACTACATGTTCACTTTGTCCAAATGTTATAGATCTTCATCGCTTGTCAGCAACATGGTGTGTTAGCCAACTGACACATCATGCATCCTTCATGCAAAGTAGTTCCAATATTAGTTACTCAGGGCGACAAACCATGTGTCTTCTCTAACACATCGTGTCCTTGTGGATTTTTGTAGTTTTTTATAGCAACCATCCCTAATTTTAAATGCAAAAGGACACATATGGGATGTTGATCACTCATCATCTCAGAGGTTTTTCAATTAGATAACATAGCTAAGAGGAAAGGAGGTGGTTTTGGAGAAGAAGAGGCGGTTACTCATGAGGGAACCCCTTCTATACTCCACTTCTTCCAACAAAGTACAGAAAGGAAGTCCATTCTCTACTCCAACAACTTAGGAGAAAAGGTTGCTAGAGAAGAAGCATAATCAAGAAAGGAACTTTGCCTCCAAGTCAAAAGTTTTAACTTATTCTTCTTCTTTCACAGATTTCTTTGCTTTTTTCTTCTCTAATCATGTTCAGTTTCACCATCCATAACTTGTACATGGGTATTATTGTCACGTATGAGTAGAACTTTGTTTCTTGTGCATGGGAAAGTAAATCCCATTTTATAACTTATGGGAACTCGGATTTCATGTTTAATACTAGTTATAAGATATGTTATGGTGCTTAATTGCTTGCTTGCATGACAGGCCATCCTATTTGTATGTTGTATGTGTCTTTCTAAAATTTGGGAATATATATTAAGAAGTAAGGAGTAGCTATCTTAGAAATGTATCCTTGACCAAGGGAGTGGCTAGAATTATGTTGAGGATCCAAGGTTTACGGTTCAAAACTAAGCATAAGCACGGGAGTGCTATGTGGAGTTAGAACTGTCTCATATCACTGAGCAGCAAACCCCCTTTGTGTGTTGACTAGTATGCTTGAATACCATAGTTGTAAGTAATTTGTGATATGCAAGTGAAATCTCATACCCAAGATCCTCTATTATGATCTTAATCACCCTCCAAGTAATTAGTGTTTATTGTTGCCTTCTTACTTGTTAATTAGTCTAATCATAAACCAATCACCCTTTTGTAATCAATCTAGATTGTTGAAAGTCTAATAGTTTTACGCCAAGATTTATCTTGCTCCTTGAACAACCTTGATATTACTACATGCACCCATACACTTCCGGGGTAGCGTTTGAGCTTATAAATTTAAGACTTATGCACATGGTTAACAAGTTTTGGGCGTCGTTTCCGTGGAGCATGGTTATTTTTTTAGAGTAACACATGTTGATTAGTAAGTTAGACTAGATCACACCCTCATTTCATTATTACATCATCACTTTTACCATCTACCATATATTTTATTATATGATAAGTTTTTTCATCCTGTTGTGAATTTGCATGACTGTATGTGATATTGAAAATGGGTTCTTCAGCCATCCGTAGATTGGAATTAAAAACCTAAATCTTCTCAGAAACTAAAATGCTATCAAATTTCTCCTAAATTCTGTAGAGCTTCCTTCTTTTCTTTTTATTGAATCAGCCATGGCTTTGCATCTGGATCTCGAGCTTAACCTAAAACCCAACAAATGACGAGTCAACATAGCTATGTTATGTATGTGGGTGCAATGAAAACAACACAATATGACGATAATGATCAAAATATTTTACAACTAATGAACTTAATAGTTTATTATTATATTTTCAACTCACAACCAATTATCTCGTTGTAAAATGATGTTTCTTCTAAGTTCCATCATCGAACTTCAGCTCATGTTCCAACAATAGACTTTATTTCATATTCCGATAATGTATTCTATATCACATTCCAACATTAGACTCTTGTTTTTGGTGACTTCCCATGGGCATACTGGTCTTTATTCACCTTCTTAGTAAACAGTCAATGCTCTTTCAAATGTAAGTAAACATTTGAGAAAATTGCATGAAACAAATAACACTTAAGGTGGTTAACCATTGATAACCCACATACTAGATTCAGTGCATGTATCATCCAATCATAACATTAATTGGTCAATACAATCTGCATGAATAGGAAATCACTAAAAAGTTACTACTAAAACCATACAAAACCCAAATTAAGTTTTAGGGTATTGGGTCCTCGATCTTTTATATCTTAGGGTTGAGATAGATTTCTAGGGTTTCCACAGTTTGAATCCCATCTTTTGGAAGAAAAAAAACTTGAAAGTCAAGTTTTTAAACACTTAACCTCATCATACGTATATAGTCATTAATTTTTGTCCCATTTAATCAAGGCGGGCTATTAGAATTACGAAAGACACTCTTTTTAGGAACATGTTAGTTATTATCAATAAGTCCAAGATGTTACTCAATAGTTTCTCACTTTTTCATATCAACATTAGTAGCATTATGACCAAGAGTAGCAAGTTTTGATATATGGTTGTAAGAAGACATTAAATTTATGGTCGTGATGAGACTTAAGGTCTAGGTGAAATATGGATTAAGAAAATCTACTTCTTGCATCATCAACATCAGAATTGATTAGATTTGATCTAGGCTGCAAATAATCATGAAAATTATTCGAGTTACTGATATTATCTCATTCAACATTTAGGAGTCATTTTAAATAAGATGTTTTTTTTCAAAAATTAGTAGAAAACTAAGGTGGATTCATGTCTTGAAAATATTTTTAATGTGTTCATTAGGTCCCACTTTGAATCTTGTCATTGGGAAAGACCATTGAAAGTCATATTTTTAAATCCTTAACCTCATCATACATATTGAGTCATTAATACTTGTCCCATTCATGATTGTATAGGTGGCTAAGCGGCTAGGCGTTCCCTGGGCATGCCCAGACAACCTAGGTGCCCAGGTGGAGGCCTAGGAATTTGCATGTATTTTGTTATATATATATAATTTTAATGGATTTTTGTAAAATGTATGAATTAATATCATCCCTACGTATAAGAATATACATTATAAATATGGATGCAAAGCTAGTATTATATGAAGAAATCAACAAATACTAAATTGTGGAAGTAATAAGTAAACTAAATTCATATAGAAATCAAAAAGCTAAACATGTATAATGTTTGTAGCCAAAAAAGATTGTGGATGAAGCCATGAACATCTATCATCTCAATCATCATGAATAGAAACAAATGGCTCATAAATATCATGACAAATCAAAGACAATCACTCAATCACTCGTCATCACTAAGATATGACTCTACCTCCTCATCATCCTCTGTTTCAAAATCTTTATCTTCTTTTTCCTCCTCAGTTTCATCATCATCATCAAACTCATTGATTCATCAAGTAGAACTTCAGTAGGAAATTTGGAACTTTGCTCTCTGATTACAACAACCTTTGCCTTCTCCTGTGGTGCTTTTGTCTTATTGACTTTTAGATCTTTTCTCTTTTGAGTGCAGACAATTTTTCCTTTTCCCTCGTAATCAACCTTATCCCTAAGCGCGCATGTATCTATAGTTGCTCCCCTCTTAGGCCTAGCCACCTCTTCAGATGCTCCCATGGCCTCATCTCCAAGCCTCCGAGTGAGACCATCATGATTTGGCATTGTAGCCGTATCAGGAATCGCCACCATCCATTCACTGCTCCATTGCACCTCATCAAGTGCAATTCCATCAAAATCACTTTCATCATTCTTGTCTCTCATTTTTTGAAATTTCTCCTCCAATCTACGGTTGTATTGAATGTACACAAGTTCATCCAACCTCTTTGCTTAACAACTGATTTCTTCACTTTGTGTATCTACTTAACAAAAGATTATGAAATATAATTTAAACTATTACAAAAGACATAAAATTTCTTTAATATCCAAAAGAAACTTACAAACTCAAATGTGCTCTAGTTCCACTCACAACTAGAGCATCTGCATTAAAGACTTAAGAAGGAATTTTGTACACCCTTTGAGTTGGGGGACACTTAGGGCCGAAATATAGTCATTTTTGCCCAAGGCAACGGTCCTATTTTCGATCAACTAAGCTACTAACGGTTATAATCACTTTTTCTGCACATTCTGTACAGTGCAATCAGTTGAGTTTTAATAAAGGTAACTCGACCGATCAACTAAAAGACAAAGCCGATATTCAAACCATCGATCAAGTTTGTCCTGGGGAAACTCGACCAACCAATGAAAATCAAATTGGTCAATTATCCAATCAGTTGAGTTCTATGTATGCACAACTCGACCGAATCACTCTCTAGAAAATGGATCCAGTGGATCGGTCGAGATTACAACTCGACCGATCAACGACATGTGATCAATTTTCTAAAGTGATGAAATAGTGATTAAAACTTGGTATTAAGTGTCCCAATAATTTTTCTCATCTTAGTTACAACTCAATTCATCAATACAAGTGATTACAAATATCTTCTAAGGTCGTTTACATGGATTTTCTAATTATCACACTTGTATAGGTTTTGAATTGTATTTGAGCAAGCTAGGGCTTGAGGATTTTGATCCTTTTCATGTACCTAACACCTGAAATAAATCTTGAATACACATATTAAATACATATGAATGGAATGGTTAAGTCATTATCAAAATATTGACAATGTATAACCTCTAGGTCAACTAGATGTTTGTCATATCAAATACTTAAAGGCTCTCTTAGAAATGGATCTTGTTTATAGGAGACACATGCACTGTAAAATTATTGGATATTCTGATTCTTGTTATGCAAGAGCAAGACTGACGACAAATCTACTTTGGATATTGTACATATATAAGAGGAAATATGGTTACCATATATTAAGGACCTCCTGACTTAATCAAAAAAAAATATGGTTACCAGATAGAGTAAAAATTAGATTGTTGTTGCACAGTCGAGTATTGAGATGGAGTAGCGAGCTATGGGTCATACCACTTGTGAGATAATATGGGTCCACTCACTTCTGAAAGAATTTGATATCTTTGATTCCGAGCCTTTTCCAATGTTCTATGACAACAAAGCATATATTTTCATTGCAAGCAATCCTACCTTTCCTGAGCGCACCAAACACATTGTGGTATACTATCATTTTATAAGGGAGTCAATTATGTTCGAATGCATTGGGGTAATGATTGTGTTATAACTAGTGACTTTTAAAAAGTCGCATTTAAAAAAAATCCACAACTATTATTATGACTGAATAACTAACATTTATTATATAGTGTATTTTATGTATTATTGAATAATTCTATCTTTCCTCCATTTTATATGCTTTCCTCTCTTTTAATGATTATATCATGACTTAGTTTGGTGTATATAAGTAATGTGTGTTGTATTTGTAATATATCTATGTGCATATGTGTAGTTGTGTCCTTTTTTGTATCTATTTTTTGTGTGTGTCAATCAATAATGTGTTTGTAAGCGTATATGTGCATCATTAATTTTTGATGACTTTTTTACAACCGTAGGCTGTATATTCTACCCAATATATCATGTAATGCTCAATATTTTAAATTTTCATCTCGACTTAACATATCTTGAATGGTGGCAGGTGACTTTGTAACTATGGTTAGGAATAAGCACACAATTATATTTTTGTATGGATTATATTGGCCTTCCCTATATAGAAACATTACAAGATCCTAGTGTCATACTTGTTGACCAGTGAAAGCTAAATGACAGAATACAAGATTGCATATGTTGTTGCATGTTCCTCATGAGCCCTACAAAGATCTACCGATTTTTTATCCATGTACACATCTTAAATTTATAAGCTCGAATACTACCCCGTAGGTATATGAGTGCATGTAATGATATCGAGGTTGTCCAAGGATCAAGGTAAAGCTAGGTGTAAAAGTATTACACTTTCAACAGTCTAAATCGATTACAAAAGGGTGATTGGTTTATGATTAGAATAATTATCAAATTAAAAGAAAATAATAAACATTGATCACCTAGAGGGTGATTAAGATCATACTAAGAGGATCTTGGCTATGGGATCTTACTTCCATATCACAACCTACATACACCTATGGAATTCAAACATACTAGTCAACATACAATGGGGGTTTGATGTCATCATCCACCTCCCAGTGATATGAGACAATTATAACTCCACATAGCACTCTTATGCTTATGCTTAGTTTCAAACCACAAACCTCAGATCCTTAAAATAATCTCAGCCACTCCCATGGTCAAGGATACGTTTCCAAGATAGCTAATTCTTACTTCTTAATATATCTTCTCAGATTATAGAAAGAAGCACACAACATACAAACAAGATGTCCAGTCATGTAAGAATGCAATTAAGCACCATAACATATCTTGGAATATCAAATTAACTAACATTAAACATGAAATCTGAGTCCACATAAGTTATGACATGGAAGTTACTCTCCCATTCCCAAGAAACATAGCTCTACCTACACATGGTGGTAAATACATAAGTACAAGTGATGGATGGTGAAATTGAACATGATTAGAGAAGAAAAAGAGCAAAGAAATCAGTGAAAGAAGAAGAACAAGTAAGAAATCAGGCTTGGAGTCGAAGTTTCATCCTTTCTAATGCTTCTTTTCTAGAAACATTCTCTCCTAAGGGGTTGGAGTATAGAATGGAAGTCCTTGATGCACTTTGTTGAAAGAAATGGAGTAGAAAAGGAGTTTCCTCTCGAGTAACCGCCTCTTCTTTTCTAAAATCACCTTCTTTCCTCTCTTCTCTATTCTATGGTCAAAAACACTTTCAAATGATGAGTGATAAACGTCCCATATGTTTCTTTTATTTTTAAAATGAGGGACGGTTGCTCTCACAACTGCAAAAATTGACAGCGACAAAGTGTGTCAGAGAAGACACACGATGTGTCACCCTGAGTAACTGACATTGGAATTGCTTTGCAAAAGGATGCATGTTGTGTCAGTTGGTCGACATGCCTTGTTGCATAGAAGCAATGAAGATCTGGAACATATGGATGAAACAAACACATTGTGTGCTAATTAACACATTGTGTTGGCTTGCAAAAGTGGCTCCTGTGTTTATAGGACATGACGTCTGCATTTAACACACACTTTGTTGGCTTGAACCAGTGACTTGGAAAATTCTTTTAATGGATAGACATGACAGGTCATTTCAGAAACACACTGTGTTGTTGTTCATCATGGAGGAATGAAATTTGTTTGATGATAAACACATCGTGTGCTGATAGACGCATGTCATGTTCTTTTTAAACAATTAGGAATTCCTTGAAACGTGTACAGTCTCTTGGGGAATCTAATTAAAGTTGGATTTTGATTGGACTAACCCCATTTCTTGTCATTAATATGTACTTTGATCACAAATATGAAACAAGTAAAATAACTAAAAATGGGAAATCAAGTATGATTAGAGGTAAAATGAGGTATACACTGTATTGAAAATGTATGCAAATGTGGGTAAAAGTATATATAAAATATGCAAATCAAATCCCCCTAAGCTTGAACTATTGATTGTCCTCAAGAAAAAATAATATGTAAATATAAATGAAGAGAGTGTCAAGTACATACATTGATCAAATGAATTGGAAGAAGTGTATGAAATCAATCTAACCATAATCAACATGTTTATGCTATCAACCATGAATTTGACTTAAACACCCAAGATATGAATTTTAGTTCAGCACGAGTGGAAACAATCTAGATGGAACCAAACAATTAGTGAATATGCAACCACACTCTCAATTGCTAAATATATAAAAGATGAAATCCAAGTTAAAATAAACAATCTTGCAATTCTCTCCTTGCTTTCAGAGTAATGGCAATGGAGCATGGGTTCCAACATTCAACAACTAAAATAGACTTATGCAAATGTGGAATACTTGTTGGGATATTTTACCCTCTTTAGGATGTAGCACCAGATACTCCTAACCAGATCTGACTTACACTAGGCTAGCATGATACATGGACAGTTTAGTCATATTTTCATAGGGTATATATGTAAAAATTTCCAATATCATAAAAAGTGAGTTGGGTTCCTCTCGAGAACCGCAAGGCCTTAAATTAAATTTATTTTCCCAAAATCATAGGAGAGTTAATTGGATTGCATAATCAAATCGGTTTCATCATTTATTTAAAAACATCATTGATAGGGTAGTTGAAAATGAACTAAGAGTTTGGTAAAGGCATCTAAATGCTAAAGAAAGTTGTAGTGTTAATTATTCTAAAAGGATTCAACAGTTACATGTATTAGACAATCAAGAGTGTGGAAGATGAGTATTCAGGATAGAAGCATAAACTAAAATGAAATGCATGTTGTTGGACAAAGATTTCATTTAATTGATGCATGACTTGTATAATTTTCTTCAATGTTATTTCTCAATAAAATTTGTAAAAATAGTTCAACATAAAGGGATTTCAATTTAAATAAAAAGAACGAGCCTCAGATCATACTAGATTTTCCACAAACTAAAACAGAGACTAAAGCAAAAATGAAGAAAAAGATGATGGAAAGAAACTAAAACTACACTACTGATCAGTTGCTCCCCCTCTAAGATTAACACTACATATATCAAACTCAAGTGGTCTGTAATCGGGACCTACCATGGATGAATCAGAGCGAAGGACCGGTGCCCTTATGTCCAGTAGGAAAATTCTTGCTCAATGTGGCATCATTACCAGGGATACTAGTGAATGTTAGGAGGGTTACTACGGTGGTGGTTACAAAGGTGGAGGCATGTCACAGTGGCCCTGAGAGATGTGCTACATATCCATTTGTTTTAGCATGATGTGCATGTCTGTATACTATTGGCTCAGTTGGTCTAGACAAGTGTCTTGTTGATCAAAATGCTCTTGGACGTACCCATAAAGATGATGCACGTTTGGCGTAGCCCAGCTATAGTCTGTCAACATTCTAGTAGGAGGGGGAGGTGGTTTTGCTGCTATAGTGGGAGCTTCTTGGTGGTCTTCAAAATTGTCATCAAAACAATTTACTAATTGTTGGGATTTGTCAACATGGTTCCCTCCAAATTAGGAAGTTCAATGAACTCTTCATGACCATGAAAATATTTCCTAAACTTACTGTCATCTAAAATATCCCTAACAATCAGACCTAAGGAGATGAGGAACCAGAGGTTGACTTTGTTCCTCTCGGGTGCAGCTTACTTTGCGGTCAATGGGGGTGATTAATCCCCCAATCATTGTGTCATTAGATTTTTTCTTTCTGACCTCAAAGAATAGGTAGAAGATAAAGTACCCTGCATTGTTCTTGAATTAGTGTAGCATTACCCATAAAATGAAAAGGTCTTGCTTTCCACAAACCCCATGTGTTTGCTTTCTTACAAAGACACATGGGCTCATGAGTCAGTGTATGTTCTACAATATAGGGCTATGTATGTGAGTTGCTCTAGCAGCTTTAGCATCATGTATATCATCCTCGGTGATCTCCTGCCAAAAATAATCATTTGTCAAATTGATGACGGTATTACAGTCTCCCTCCATAATGAGATTGAAAAGCATCACAAAATTGCTTGAAATTAAGTTTGCAACTATGCATATGAAGTCTAAAGGTAATAATGGAAAAGGGTTCATGTGGGTTCTTTGGGTCATCCTCTACAAGCAAAGTACTTAAAAATTTATAAGTTAGTCTAGGATAGGTAGGGCTTACAATGCAGCAGGTGTATTTGAGCCCTATCTCTTCAAGAAACTCGAAGACTTCATCTTTGAACCAAAGTGCCTCCATTATTTCCTCGTAAGAAAAACATGTAGGTTGAACCCTACAGGTGATCAAATTTTGAGGTGGCATCTTCTTCCCTTGTGATATGTTGAATGACGTGGTTGATATGTAGCTTGGTGTGAAAGAAGAACTCTCTCCGCTATAGCACTTTGTCGCGTGCTTGGTAGGGGCCATTGGTACTTTGTTGTTGCTATTGGATAAGAAGACATGACATGTTGACGTTAAGATGTGACATGTCTTCTTTGGGATGAGATGGTGTTGTTGTATGGATGGTCACAATGTGTCCATAGTTTTGCATAATGTGTCTATTTTGATTTGGCGAGTTGCATGTTGAGGATGACCTTGGTGTTATACTGTGTCTAGATGTGCACATAGTGTGTCTTATGCGGGTGAGCCGAGCTGTAGGGTGACTTCTCAAGGTAGAAATGAGGAGAAGAACACAACTGGACAGCAGCGGGGTCAGAGGTTTCTTGAACACGACGGTGTGATGGAGGTTTCTTGAGAAGATGGATTTGGTTGCTTGTTGATGAGGAATGGAGGCTATAATGATGACTGAGTGATTGGCTTTGTTAACTCTTTCATGAATCCGGTGACAGTGGATGATGGGGGAGATTCAACTTCAGAGCTTGCAGATGCTGAAGTAAGGAAACAACAGTGAGCTTCTGTGGTAGGGTTTGTGGTGGATTTGGCATTGTTGTGAATGATGGATTCAGGTGACGACTACAATGATGACAACTACTTTGATGATGATGAGGTAAGTCAAACACAATGGGCTTCAGAAATAGTGGCTAAAAAGGTGGTTGGCATTCAAGATCCAAATTAAACCCACATTAATGAAGGGTGGTGGTTGTACAAACACAACTTCTGGGCTTGAACATGGTGTGAATGCTAAGGCGAGGTGGAGAGAATGATATTTAAATAAGGGTTAAAACCCAATTTCTAGCCATTAGACACGGGGTGTTAGGGTTGTTTCACATCATGTGTCAATGTGTATTGAGCTGCTCCCTTTTAATTTTTCTCCACTCGATGATGACATGGTGTGTCTTAAATAGGACATGATGTGTTTCCACTTAGAGAGATTTCAAAAAAGATCCTCCCAACAGACACAATGTGTTTTAATTAACACATTTTGTGTAGGCTTCCAACAAACTGTTGGTATGTATGCCCTGAGAGCCAATCATGTGATGATTGGTGGGATACATTAAGATTGATTTGATAAACATAAAAGGCGAGCTTCCAATTCTTTCTGGTTCAGTCATATGAGATAGTGATAGAACAGATTGAATGTCTAGAGAATGACAATACTCAATGATGTATGCCTTCAGGTTCATGACCTGAACGATGAGATCATACGGATGCTAAGAGTTTGTACATTCTTGTTATGTCCCTAGTCAGATGTCATTGTGGAAGGTAGATAGACAGCAATGACACACAAGACTAGATTGTGGTGTTGGTTGATGACAGAATCTCATTAGTCATGATATAGAGATATCAAACCAAACACATAGGTACTTGTTAGAGAACAAGTGTACCGGACAGACCCACCGTGAGTTTGACACATGGAACCATGAGATGGTAGTCACAGTCAGTACTCACAGTGATGGTGGTGAGTGTGATTCTTAGACCTGAAATCACTGCACTCAACACATGTCGTTGGGCACACTTTGACATCATCAAACGCAGTCCTGAAACATGGGTTGTTATAAAGGTGATGATTGGGTGGCTTTGACACATGGGGCTTTTGAGGGGTGAGTGATAGATATGGGATTTGTCTCTCCTAAGGGAGTTTGATATCCATGGCCACTTGATGAGTAGGATTGAGAAAGGCGTGCACGCATGTGTGAATCAATATATGATACTGATGTCATACATATCTCTTCCAGTCTACTTTGAGATCAAGGAAGTGAATGAACGTTGACAGGATGACTGTTCCATGCCTCGAGTTCATTCGGGATATCAGTGACAAAGTATTTATACATTTGCTGTAACACCATTCACGGATTGTAGGATGAAAGTTGTTCTCCAACTTTCTACTTTCACTTGGGTAGCACTAATGTGTGACTAGGCACCGCTCTTTGCTTGTGAAGTCATAAGTGTTATGGACTTTCAATGCCAACGTGAAATGGACCTACAGGGTCACACACATAGGATTTAACCTGGAAGAGGAGTTTTGTCCACAAAGCAATGTTTAGATTGATTACTAAAAGAGTTTGGTAGTTCAATTAAACACTCAATCAGTCGATGGCTCAATATCGTATGGTTCAAGGTGTTGGACGCATTGATTGGAGTATCAGATTGATTGAAATCGCATTTGACTGATTCTGCACAACCTGCACTCCCAATCGATCGGTTCATGTGATGAACCGGTCGGCTGAGGTTGCTGAACCGGTCGGTTCAATTGTTGAACCGATCGGCTCATGCACAGAGTGAAACGACCGGTTAAATTGTTGAACCGATCGGTTCAACTGGTGCAATCGAGCAACTTGGGAAAGTAGGATTGGTGAGAATTTTCCTTTCGTTTCAAATTGCCCAATTCGATTGGGAATAATATTGGTATTCGATACCAATTGGGAAAGAAACAAGGAAAGTCAATCGGGAACCAAACTGGAACCCCAACCGACCGGTTCATGAGTGAACCGATCGGTTCAAGGGTCCCAAACGATCGGTTCAGTGGTGAACCGATCGGTTCAGGTCCCCAACTGACCGGTTCACTTGTGCACCGATCGGTTCAGGTTGCGAGATGGTTGCTTTTGGTGGAAAATCCCGAACCCTTCTACTCCTGCTTTAGTCCCGCATTGCCCGGGATGGAGAACCCTGTCCCATGACTCTCCTATATATAGGGGGTATTGGGGGCTTCTCACGGTATAGCTCAGTGCAACCAGTTGCTCTGCAAGTTGTCGTTCTCTCTGGTTTTGGTAACCGTGAGAGAGCCCGAGCAAGTGCTTCCCGTAAAAGGGAGGTGCAGCAAGGGAAGGACAACTGTAGTTGCAACAGGAGGCAGGAGAGCGTGTTGGCGACTAGTACGTCAACAGGAGGGTGCGACTCCTTCCACTTCCTTGTGGGACAAGGAGTGTGGAGTTCCAGGTGGTCCGTGTGGACTACTACAGAGGCGGGAGGACACTGCCGCTTAGGAGGACAACTGTCATCCGACAGTCCGGTTCGAGTAGGAGTTGTCAGTCCCGGTGCGACCAGGAGCTGCACAGACACCGTTGAAGTCCGGAGTTGAAGACCGCGCATTGCGCGAGGTATTGTCGCCGAGCAAGCCTCGGGACAAGGTATGATTCCACAAACCATCCTTTCCTATTATATAGACGTTGACGTGTTTCCTCAGTATGGGTTGGGGGAGAAAATTTTTTGTTTCCGCTGCCTTCTCTGTCTCCCCTAAAACCCAACAGTGGTATCAGAGCCACGTCAACTGCTCTATATTTTAGGAATATTGATATGATCGTTTCTGGTTTGTCGCCTTTATTTATTGCATACGATGCGAATAATATCGGCTCTATGCATGTCCAATCCTAAATCCACAAATCCCTAATTACATATATGATATGTATTATTAATGCACTCGATACGCGTCGCCCTTAAACGAGTTTTGTGGTGGATGTGTGTAGCGTGATTATGGCCTATAAACCCCTATCTGTGATTGGTTGTGTGTGGTTGCTTGCATCTCGGTCTGCGCACCGATCTTCCCTCTCTTATTCCTGATGTAACTCGAAATAATTTGAGATTCTTTCCTACCTTTTCTCCCCCCGAATGAAACTCGGGGTTTCCCCTTTTAAAGCAATGTAATAAATAGGATAGAATTTTATTTCCTGTTATGTCAAAGACCGGCGGACATCAAGACGACTGCTCAGGCGATCGGTTCAAGGAGTGAACCGATCGGTTGACGTTCCAGACGGTCGGTTCAAGGAGTGAACCGATTGGTTGATGACCGATTTGAGGAGCGAGACGAGCGGGTGGCAGAAATGACGAGATGCACGACGACCAGGCAAACCGATCGGTTGGAGGAGCCAACCGATCGGCTGGTGGCACCACCCAGACAACCGGCTAGAGAGTACAGATCATTCGTGTGATGAGTTGATCAACTCGGATGGCAAGGTACAGAGTTCATCTTGTACAGGTTGCATGTGATGTAGACCTAGATGACCGTGATTCCTCTTGGCTCGAGGAATCACATTAGGATGGCCATAATCATCGCTTTTTATCGTTTGTGCATGTTTTCTGTGGGATGTAGCATGTATATGATACGTACTATGTATTGTGGTGATTGGATATGTATATATATATAAAACCAAATCCCTCATTAAAATATTAAGTTTTAGATGC
The DNA here is from genome assembly GCA_963693085.1 of Alisma plantago-aquatica. Taxonomy (NCBI): domain Eukaryota; kingdom Viridiplantae; phylum Streptophyta; class Magnoliopsida; order Alismatales; family Alismataceae; genus Alisma; species Alisma plantago-aquatica. The sequence goes on from OY856410.1 coordinate 771,680,355, forward strand.
CTTCCAAATGCAACACACGTGAAAAGCTTGATCGACCAAGTGTGGGCACGCCAAAGCGTGGTGCACCGTCTATCTCGTGGAAGCATGAAGAATGAATGTGTGGGTCTGCCAAAGCAGGGTGCATATTCATCGTGTTTGCTTTGGGTCGGACTTAACAAGGTGATCTAGATGGGATCTAGTACCTTGAGGCATAGAGATGATCATTGCAAGGAGTTGTAGATGACATCTTATCAAGAGTTGCATATGATGCAATTGGCAAGAGTTGCCTACCTGAGAGATCTAAGTTGTGGGCGATCAGCCAAAGCTGACTCATGACTTAGAGGATTTCAGGATCTTGCCCACTAGAAGGTTGTACGCTGCAATCTTCCGAATTGATGGTGAGGGCTATCAATTTGAAGTAAAATAGTGGGAGCGATAATTAATTAAAGGCCTAATTATATCGTCAAACTTTCAAATCAATCAAATAAGTCAAAAATGAGTTTTGGACTAAAATTGCATATTTTCCTTTTGTAGTTCAAATGGCAACAAACAACAACAACTTTTCTTTGCGATCGGTCCTTGACAAGGACAAGCTAAATGGGACAAACTTCCACGACTGGTATCGGACATTGAGAATTGTTCTCACTCAAGAGCGCAAGCTCTATGTCCTGGATACTCCAATTCCAGAGGAACCCGCTCCTAATGCACCAAAGACAAAAAGGGATGCTTACAAGAAGCATTCTGATGATGCCATTGATGCAAAGTGCTTGATGCTATGTTCAATGAACCATGAGTTGCAGAGGCAACATGAGAACATGGGTGTCATAGAGATGATTCAGCATCTCAGGAACATGTATGAAGATCAGGCACGGCAAGAGAGGTACAATGTTTCTAGGGCGCTGTTCAAGTGCGTCATGATAGAAGGAGATCCAGTTGGTCCTTTTTTTTATAAGCCAGGGGGACGTTTTATTCATCCCAGCCCCCTCGTCTGGGCGAAATCAATCAAAATTACATCTCCTGCTTATAAAAGTGCAGGTATCCTCCCTTAAACCACGAAAAACCCACAAACAAGCAACCAAAACAACATCTATACCTTGGACTTACTCTTGACAATATAGGGTATGTGGTTTTTCTCCAACATCGCCATGCCTCGTATTTTCTGCGGAAGGTTTCTACTGTCTGAGCAAAAGAAAGGAGCCATAAAAGATCTTCCCCAAACCCCAATCTCTTTAGCCAGGGAGTTCACCACTTTATGTACACAGCAGCCTGTGATGTCCCTCTCTCGTAGCTTGTCTATGAGCAACCTATCAACATAAATAGTCTTCCAGGGAGCTTTACCATTCCGCCAAAGGATGTTATAAGTATCATTATCATCAATCTCAATGGACGATATCTTCAACCTGTTATCCACCGCCAATGAGACCCCTACAAAACAAGCCTTCACATAGGCTTCAATGTAATCAGTAGCTTTTAACCAAGCACGAAAGGCCAAACAAATATCCGCTCGATGGTTTCGAATAACACCACCAACCCATCTTCGAGAAACACCATGCGTATCCCGGCACCTACCAATCGTGATGTTTAACTTCAGGTTGTGTAGATCCGGTGTTATCCATCTATGTAAAGAAATACTATTGATGATATTACGAGTACTAGCAATCCCAGCTTCTTTCATCGCTGCATGAATCTGGAAGTTCTTAGAGACATGGAGAGCTTTATGCCGCATCATAAGATTCAACTTATAAATGATCTGCTCCCAAATCCTGATAGCCGAAATGTCATTTCCATCATACCTACGCTGACATCTTATTTTCCAAATACCGTTTGGAATAAGGGTGGCCAAAGCACCGGCAACCCACTCATCAATCGAAGACTTAGCCCCAAGGCTGCAGACCTCTAACAGAGAATTAAGATCAGCAGGGGCGTCCCTCCCGGTGATATTAGAAAACCTGCACCAGAAAGAAAGGGCAATCTGACTCGAGAAGAGAAGATGGTCGGTGTGTTCCTCACTCGGATCTGTACAACAGTTGCAACATGATGCAAACTGAATCCTGCATCTGCGAACGTTCTCATCAGTTGGGATCGCCCTACGGGCAGCCTTCCAGATGAACGCGATCTCTTTAGGCGCGTCCATCTGCCAGACTCGATCCAAACCGAAAGCATCAAAGACATGTTCTTGGAGGACTTTCTTCTTCACCGAGCTAAGCGAGAATAAACCATTAGCCGCCGGAGTCCATATCAACCTGTCATCATCTTCAGAGATATTTGCGCCCGCTTCCTTGATCAAAGCTATGCCATCTGTGTTGATAATCTGACCAAGATCATCCCATTTCCAGCCATTCTCCGCATCCCAGAAGTCCTTCACCAAAAAATTCATGTTACGATCACTACGATTAATAGCAAAATTATCAAGTCTGTGAGAACACCACAGATTGTCCCATAGAAGAATATCACCATGGCCAATGATCCATCTACATAGGGGAAAGATCTTTGGGAACATATTCCAAATCCTTCTCCAATAGGGAGACGGAGCCGCGCTAAGCTTCAGCATGCTTGGATGATTGATAGATCTACCAGAAATGATGCAAGCGTACTTTGCTCTGCAAAAAGAGGCCCAAAGAGATTGACCTGTCAAGACTTCCCAGCACGCCTTAGCCACAAAGGCATCATTCACCATCTTGATAGGCGTCAAACCAAGCCCTCCCATATCCTTCGGCCTAGCCACCTTATGCCAACTCACCCATGCTCTTCTCGAATGAGCATCTCTATCTGCCCATAGAAAACTAGAAAGAATCTTGTCAATCCTTTGAGCAATACCCACAGGTACCCCAGATGCTGCCGCTGAATATATAGTAATGGAGGAAAGCACATGCTCTATGAGGAGTCGTCTCCCTGCAAAAGATAAAAGACGAGCCTTCCAACCAGCAGCTTTGGCATTAATCTTTCTAATAAGGTATTCAAAATCGCTGAGTCTGACCCTGCCCTTAGTGATAGGAATACCCAGATATGAAATCGAATCAGAAGCATCAAGAATCCCAAGATCATTAGCAATCCGTTTAGCCTTTATAGTATCTGAACCTCCAGCAACACAAACAGACTTCATAGCATTCACCTTCTGCCCCGAAGCTTTTTCATAGGCAGCGAAAGTATTAGAGATAATCTGTAAAGACGCTTGGTCCGCATTTGCAGCTATAGTGATGTCATCTGCATAAAGCAAAATGACCGGTGCCACTCCTCCTCCTCTGGTATGAAACACCGAGATCTGGTTGCTCTCCTGCAACATCTTAAATCTCCTACACAAGATTTCTTCGAAGATAATGAACAAAAAGGGTGAGAGCGCATTCCCTTGTTTCAGCCCTTTATGGATCGGGAAGAAACCTGCCGATATGTTGCCCAAAGAGATCGTCTCCAGTTGGTCCTCACACACTCAAGATGATTGAGTATGTGGAGAACCTGCAGAGACTGGGATTTCCACTGAGCCAAGAGTTGGCTATTGACGTGATACTGCAATCGTTGCCAGAATCTTATAGTCAATTTGTGATGAACTACAACATGAACAACTTTGATAGGCCACTGTCAGAGTTGTTGGGCATGTTGAGGACAGCCGAGTTACAGATGAAGAAGGACAAGCCTAAGTCTGTGATGGTGATCACGAGAAAGAAAGGCAAGTCCAAGTGCAAGGGCAAGGGCAAAGCTAAGAAAGGTTCTGAAGCTAGCCAGGAGTCCAAGCCATCTTCAGCTCTCAAGGCCAAGGGAGGCATGACCAAGAAAGGAATTTGCCACCATTGTCAAAAGCCAGGACATTGGAAAAGGAATTGTCCTCTCTACCTGGAAGAACAAAAGAAGAAGGAGGCGACTGAAACCTCTACTTAAAGGTGTCATGAAATTAAAACTTGTAACACTTTTGAGATATATGATATCAAGATGTAAAGTGTAAAGCATTCTTACTTGGGGCAAGTGTTGCCTTTATAGATAGGAATACTTTAGTTTATTTTCAGCCAATAAGGCATGTAATACAGTTATGAACTGCTATTTCATACTTGCCAATAGATAGAAACACTTTATTTTTGCATATTGTGTGACAATGATGGCAATTAATAAAGAGATGTTTCAATTTATAAAGATGTGATCTTTGTGGAAATGCCTTATTTATCTTGTGATATTTGATATGCATAAGATAAGACGATACCTAAAAGTTATAGATAACTCAAACAATTTAATTAGCATTAATCATGAGAAATTCATTTCTAGTTTCCATGTGATGGATAAATCTAGACTCTTTTGGTTATAGAACCAGTAAGAGACATGAATATCTTGGACATGATTAATCAATCTTCACTAATGTAGTGGGAGAGTGATTATCCTATTAGGTATAATACATGTGATGTATTTACATACCTATTGGAATAAATGCTAATACCTCAAATGGTGTTTAGAGAAATACCAATATGAATATCTTGAAGTGTTCAAGATTATCATAAATGAAGTACAAATTTGGTAAAGTATTAATTCTTGATGAGATCAATGAATGAAATACGTGGACCAAATGTTTGAGATCCTTATGAGTGATTATGATAATGTATCATAGTAAACTCATGATTAAGGCATGATGATGTCTGAATCAAGAAGGAATCATACTCTAAGGAGTTATAGAATGATTATCAAATAACTTAATTCTTCTTAATAAATGAATACCCCACACTAATAAAAGAAATTAAGAATAACAAGGGTTGTGAGTTCTTATATCTTTAACAGATACACCTCAATTATCTATGTGATTAGTTGTTCATGTGATGAGTCAACTATCAAGATGAATATGAGGAATCATATTTTGAGTTATGGTATAAAACCATTACATCCTAAATGACTTCCATGAGAGCCATAAGGTATGACCTTGATAGTAGCACTCATTGGATCATATCCATAAGTGCAAACGAGTCTTAAGTGTTAAGACACATGGATAACATTTTGAGAAGGATGATGCTTGTTGATTGCAACTTAATGACTAAGACATTTGGCATATGGATATTAAAACTGCATTCCTATGAGGAATAAAACCAGGATGTGTACGTGACACAACCTATAAGGTTTATGAATCCACTAATGCAAATGAAGTCTATAAGTTACAATGGACTAATCAATGTGATTGATTGAGTACAAGCAACTCAAAATTGGATCTTTATTTTGATGATATAGTCAAAGGGTTTGACTGATATGTCAAAGATAAAGAAGGGATCTGTGATTTAGTGGGAGCGTGTTCACATTCCACATATTGATGTGAAATGAAAATGTTCTAAAATGGAAATCCAAAAGTGGAAATTATCTTTAAAGGAAGATAGAGATGTTTCCTATGTGATAGGAATAGAGATCTATAGAGATAGTTCTCGAAAACCTCTTGACCTGAAAAAGAGATAGCATACGTTGGCAATCTTTTTTTTTGAGAAGCCAGGGGTCGCTTTTATTCATCTCACACCCCTCTGGTGAGCATAATCATCAAAATGGATACAGCTCCCGCTCTTATAGCTCGGGTGAGAAAAGCTAAAACAAAAAATAGGAAAAGGGAAACGCTGCTCACCGATCATCAGTTGGTCTTATGAAAGACGTGGATATGTAGGGAACGCCTCGCTTGTCCATGATTAGCATGCCTCTAATCTTCATCGGAAGAGAGGGAAAATCTGCACAGAGAAAGGGGTCTTCCCTGTCACATCCCCACCTACCAAGCTCCGTGGTGGAAGAATTCATCATTTTATCAATAAGGGAACCAATAATAGCTTCCTCCTGGAGAAAAGCTCGAAGCTCCCTTATGAGGTAAAGATGTCTCTAGGAGTCCTTTGCCTTGTGCCATAGGATATTATGTAACCAGGTATCATCAGTCTCCAAGATGGAGATGCGGCAATTGTATATATCAGCACATTTGAGACCAATCACACAAGCCTGAAGAGAAGCTGCCCTCCGATCTGTCGCTCGAACCCAAAATCTGAAGGCCATTCTAGTGTTGCCATGAGAATCACGAGCAATGCCTGCAGCCCACCACCTGGAGCGCATCGCCGAGGAGGAAAACTTGCCAACAACAACATTGAGTTTGATGTTATGCAAGTCTGGCCTGGACCATCGTAGCAGCTTGATTGATCGGAGCATTTGGGAGGGCTCATGAATGTGAAATTCCCGCAGAAAGCAATAAAACTCAGGCTGCTCAATATGCGTGAAGAGCTGCGAGGACATCAGCTTATTTAAGATGAAGACCAGGTTGTTCCATTCAGAAACGAACATCTTATGCTTTCCATCATAACGCGTTGCACATCTCAATCTCCAAATGGCCCATGGAATGAGCTTAGCTAGTTTGCGACTAATCCATTCCCTGGCTGACCCAGTGGGAGAGTGCGAGCAAAGCATGGTGAGAGACTGCAGGTCTGAAGGAGCTGTATGACTCGTGATCAGTGTGAAATGTTCCCAGAACTTGGTGGCAAGCTGGCTAGCGAAGAAGAGATGTGCTGCCGATTCAACTTGGGGTATGTCGCAGCAGGTGCAACGGGATGCCATCTGGATGCGGCAGCGTTTAACGTTGTCATCCGTAGGTAACGCCTTGTTGGCAAGCTTCCACATAATTGCACAAGCCTTAGGAGTGTTGGTGCGCCATAGATGTGCAAGAGTGTCTCTTCTATGATCATCTCCGTTGCAAAGGAAAGATTTGACTGAGCTAAGGGAGAAGCTGCCCGAGGGCTGGAGAGTCCAGATGATGTGATCAGGGACCTCCGAGATCTGTGCATTAGTTGCTCTGATAAGATAAACACCGTCATCGTCAAGAAGCTCAGCGAGAGCCGCCCAGTCCCAGCCATCCTCATCGGACCAGAAGTCTTTAACCTTGAAATCCAGACTGACATCAGCCTCCATCCGGGCATAATCTACCAGCCGATGCTCACACCACCGATCATACCAGAATGAGATGTCACCACTACCAATCATCCATCTGTAAAGGGGTAGCAAAGAGGGAAAACACTTCCAGATTTTCTTCCAAAACGGAGAGGCAGAGGAACCCAACTTTAGGGGGGGGTAGGAACCCGCTCGATTCGTGAGCTGACTACGGTATTTCTGTTTGCAGAAGGATGCCCAAAGAGATGTCCCACCGACAATCTCCCAAGCAGCTTTGAACACGTATGCTTGGTTCAGCAGGGATATGGAATCGATGTCAAGACCGTCTTGGTCAGTAGGTAGCGCCACCCGATTCCAAGCCACCCAAGCTTTAGTGGGAGAAAACTTGTCCATGTTACATGGAGTTAGTATCCCAAGGCCAAGTGTCCAATTCTTATGAAGAATGGGAACACTAAGAATAGATATGGATCTATCATGTATGTAATCATCCCATTATCTTGCATGTATGACATGGCAAGAATAAAATGCATTCATCATCTTGTATGTAGGACATGGCAACATGATGTGCTCATCCTGATAACTCGTATGTATGACATGACGAGTGGATGCCTGTCTACTTCCAGTAAGGGTTACTTGAATACCATGAGAACTTGATAAGTGCTTGTGAAGCACTAGTTCTATGGAGATAAGGAAGAGTTCAATGTAAAGAGTTACATTGATGCGAACTTCCGGAAGGACAGAAAATTAATCGCAAAATATATATAAGATGTATAAAAGAGAATGTTTGTTGATAATTGGAAGTGTTCCAATAAAGCCATTTAAAAGGGAAATGCCGAGTATCTAGGTGTTAGTGAATAGCAGTGGATACTATATGGATCTGAAAGTTCATGAGATGAACTTATATTCCACTCATTGATGACAAGTCTGGAATCCTTGATCATGCAATGTGGCTAAAGGTTAGCATAGGAATACTAGATCACATATTACGGCAACTCCATCTCATACGTGCGACATACATCGAAGAGATGTGAGGCATGCAATTGTTCAGACTTTGGCAAGGTGTTGCCATTACTCACTATGATGGCACTAGAGCACAGTAACATGTGGGACATGTTTGAAGATCACTATGAATATGATTCATGGGTGATTGGCTCGCAGTGCAAGTGGGAGTCTGTTGGTATGTATGCTATGAGAGCCAATCATGTGATGATTGGTGGGATACATTAAGATTGATTTGATAAACATAAAAGGCGAGCTTCCAATTCTTTCTGGTTCAGTCATATGAGATAGTGATAGAACAGATTGAATGTCTAGAGAATGACAATACTCAATGACGTATGCCTTCAGGTTCATGACCTGAACGATGAGATCATACGGATGCTAAGAGTTTGTACATTCTTGTTATGTCCCTAGTCGGATGTCATTGTGGAAGGTAGATAGACAGCAATGACACACAAGACTAGATTGTGGTGTTGGTTGATGACAGAATCTCATTAGTCATGATATAGAGATATCAAACCAAACACATAGGTACTTGTTAGAGAACAAGTGTACCGGACAGACCCACCGTGAGTTTGACACATGGAACCATGAGATGGTAGTCACAGTTAGTACTCACAGTGATGGTGGTGAGTGTGATTCTTAGACCTGAAATCATTGCACTCAACACATGTCGTTGGGCACACTTTGACATCATCAAACGCAGTCCTAAAACATGGGTTGTTATAAAAATGATGATTGGGTGGCTTTGACACATGGGGCTTTTGAGGGGTGAGTGATAGATATGGGATTTGCCCCTCCTAAGGGAGTTTGATATCCATGGCCACTTGATGAGTAGGATTAAGAAAGGCGTGCATGTATGTGTGAATCAGTATATGATACTGATGTCATACATATCTCTTCCAGGCTACTTTGAGATCAAGGAAGTGAATGAACGTTGACAGGATGACTGTTCCATGCCTCGAGTTCATTCGGGATATCAGTGACAAAGGAATTATACATTCGCTGTAACACCATTCACGGATTGTAGGATGAAAGTTGTTCTCCAACTTTCTACTTTCACTTGGGTAGCACTGATGTGTGACTAGGCAATGCTCTTTGCTTGTGAAGGCATCAGTGTTATGGACTTTCAATGCCAACATGAAATGGACCTGCAGGGTCACACACATAGGATTTAACCTGGAAGAGGAGTTTTTTCCACAAAGAAATGTTTAGATTGATTACTAAAAGAGTTTGGTAGTTCAATTAAACACTCAATCAGTCGATGGCTCAATATCGTATGGTTCAAGGTGTTGGATGCATTGATTGGAGTATCGGATTGATTGAAATCGCATTTGACTGATTCTGCACAACCTGCACTCCCAACCGATCGGTTCATGTGATGAACCGGTCGGATGAGGTTGATGAACCGGTCGGTTCAATTGTTGAACCGATCAGCTCATGCACAGAGTGAAACGACCGGTTCAAGTGTTGAACCGATCGGTTCAACTGGTGCAATCGAGCAACTTGGGAAAGTAGGATTGGTGAGAATTTTCCTTTCGTTTCAAATTGCCCAATTCGATTGGGAATAATATTGGTATTCGATACCAATTGGGAAAGAAACAAGGAAAGTCAATCGGGAACCAAACTGGAACCCCAACCGACCGGTTCATGAGTGAACCGATCGGTTCAAGGGTCCCAAACGATCGGTTCAGTGGTGAACCGATCGGTTCAGGTCCCCAACAGACCGGTTCACTTGTGAACCGATCGGTTCAGGTTGCGAGATGGTTGCTTTTGGTGGAAAATCCCGAACCCTTCTACTCCTACTTTAGTCCCGCATTGCCGGGGATGGAGAACCCTGTCCCATGACTCTCCTATATATAGGGGGTATTGGGGGCTTCTCACGGTACAGCTCAGTGCAACCAGTTGCTCTGCAAGTTGTCGTTCTCTCTAGTTTTGGTAACCGTGAGAGAGCCCGAGCAAGTGCTTCCCGCAAAAGGGAGGTGCAGCAAGGGAAGGACAACTACAGTTGCAACAGGAGGGAGGAGAGTGTGTTGGCGACTAGTACGTCAACAGGAGGGTGCGACTCCTTCCACTTCCTTATGGGACAAGGAGTGTGGAGTTCCAGGTGGTCCGTGTGGACTACTACAGAGGCGGGAGGACACTACCGCTTAGGAGGACAACTTTCATCCGACAGTCCGGTTCGAGTGGGAGTTGTCAGTCCCAGTGCGACCAGGAGCTGCACAGACACCGTCGAAGTCCGGAGTTGAAGACCGTGCATTGCACGAGGTATTGTCGCCGAGCAAGCCTCGGGACAAGGTATGATTCCACAAACCATCCTTTCCTATTATATAGATGTTGACGCGTTTCCTCGGTATGGGTTGGGGGAGAAAATTTTTTGTTTCCGCTGCCTTCTCTGTCTCCCCTAAAACCCAACAGTGGTATCAGAGCCACGTCAACTGCTCTATATTTTAGGAATATCGATATGATTGTTTCTGTTTGTTGCCTTTATTTATTGCATACGATGCGAATAATATCGGCTCTATGCATGTCCAATCCTAAATCCACAAATCCCTAATTACATATATGATATGTATTATTAATGCACTCGATATGCGTCGCCCTTAAACGAGTTTTGTGGTGGATGTGTGTAGCGTGATTATGGCCTATAAAACCCTATCTGTGATTGGTTGTGTGTGGTTGCTTGCATCTCGGTCTGCGCACCGATCTTCCCTCTCTTATTCCTGATGTAACTCGAAATAATTCGAGATTCTTTCCTACCTTTGCTCCCCCCGAATGAAACTCGGGGTTTCCCCTTTTAAAGCAATGTAATAAATAGGATAGAATTTTATTTCCTGTTATGTCAAAGACCGGCGGACATCAAGATGACTGCTCAGACGATCGGTTCAAGGAGTGAACCGATCGGTTGACGTTCCAGATGGTCGGTTCAAGGAGTGAACCGATTGGTTGATGACCGGTTCGAGGAGCGAGACGAGCGGGTGGCGGACATGACGAGATGCACGACGACCAGGCGAACCGATCAGTTGGAGGAGCCAACCGATCGGCTGGTGGCACCCAGACAACCGGCTGGAGAGTACAGATCATTCATGTGATGAGTTGATCAACTCGGATGGCAAGGCACAGAGTTCATCTTGTACAGGTTGCATGTGATGTAGACCTAGATGACCGTGATTCCTCTTGGCTCGAGGAATCACATTAGGATGGCCATAATCATCGCTTTTTATCGTTTGTGCATGTTTTCTGTGGGATATAGCATGTATATGATACGTACTATGTATTGTGGTGACTGGATATGTATATATATATATAACCAAATCCCTCATTAAAATATTAAGTTTTAGATGCCTTCCAAATGCAACACACGTGAAAAGCTTGATCGACCAAGTGTGGGCACGCCAAAGCGTGGTGCACCGTCTATCTCGTGGAAGCATGAAGGATGAATGTGTGGGTCTGCCAAAGCAGGGTGCATATTCATCGTGTTTGCTTTGGTTCGGACTTAACAAGGTGATCTAGATGGGATATAGTACCTTGAGGCATAGAGATGATCATTGCAAGGAGTTGTAGATAACATCTTATCAAGAGTTGCATATGATGCAATTGGCAAGAGTTGCCTACCTGAGAGATCTAAGTTGTGGGCGATCAGCCAAAGCTGACTCATGACTTAGAGGATTTCAGGATCTTGCCCACTAGAAGGTTGTACACTGCAATCTTCTGAATTGATGATGAGGGCTATCAATTTGAAGTAAAATAGTGGGAGCGATAATTAATTAAAGGCCTAATTATATCGTCAAACTTTCAAATCAATCAAATAAGTCAAAAATGAGTTTTGGACTAAAATTGCATATTTTCCTTTTGTAGTTCAAATGGCAACAAACAACAACAACTTTTATTTGCGATCGGTCCTTGACAAGGACAAGCTAAATGGGACAAACTTCCATGACTGGTATCGGACATTGAGAATTGTTCTCACTCAAGAGCGCAAGCTCTATGTCCTGGATACTCCAATTCCAGAGGAACCCGCTCCTAATGCACCAAAGATAGAAAGGGATGCTTACAAGAAGCATTCTGATGATGCCATTGATGCAAAGTGCTTGATGCTATGTTCAATGAACCATGAGTTGCAGAGGAAACATGAGAACATGGGTGTCATAGAGATGATTCAGCATCTCAGGAACATGTATGAAGATCAGGCACTGCAAGAGAGGTACAATGTTTCTAGGGCGCTGTTCAAGTGCGTCATGACAGAAGGAGATCCAGTTGGTCCTCACACACTCAAGATGATTGGGTATGTGGAGAACCTGCAGAGACTGGGATTTCCACTAAGCCAAGAGTTGGCTACTGACGTGATACTGCAATCGTTGCCAGAATCTTACAGTCAGTTTGTGATGAACTACAACATGAACAACTTTGATAGGCCACTGTTAGAGTTGTTGGGCATGTTGAGGACAGCTGAGTTATAGATGAAGAAGGACAAGCCTAAGTCCGTGATGGTGATCACGAGCAAGAAAGGCAAGTCCAAGCGCAAGGGCAAGGGCAAAGCTAAGAAAGGTTCTGAAGCTAGCCAGGAGTCCAAGCCATCTTCAGCTCTCAAGGCCAAGGGAGGCGTGACCAAGAAAGGAAATTGCCATCATTGTCAAAAGCCAGGACATTGGAAAAGGAATTGTCCTCTCTACTTGGAAGAACAAAAGAAGAAGGAGGCGACTGAAACCTCTACTTAAAGGTGTCATGAAAGTAAACTTGTAACACTTTTGAGATATATGATATCAAGATGTAAAGTGTAAAGCATTCTTACTTGGGGCAAGTGTTGCCTTTATAGATAGGAATACTTTAGTTTATTTTCAGCCAATAAGGCATGTAATACAGTTATGAACTGCTATTTCATACTTGCCAATAGATAGAAACACTTTATTTTTGCATATTGTGTGACAATGATGGCAATTAATAAAGAGATGTTTCAATTTATAAAGATGTGATCTTTCTGGCAATGCCTTATTTATTTTGTGATATTTGATATGCATAAGATAAGACGATACCTAAAAGTTATAGATAACTCAAACAATTTAATTAGCATTTATCATGAGAAATTCATTTCTAGTTTCCATGTGATGGATAAATCTAGACTCTTTTGGTTATAGAACCAGTAAGAGACATGAATATCTTGGACATGATTAATCGATCTTCACTAATGTAGTGGGAGAGTGATTATCCTATTAGGTATAATACATGTGATGTATTTTTTTTAAATAAAAGCGAGGTCCATCTTATTCATCTTGCCCCTCAAGCAAGTAAAAAATCATCGCCTTACATAACATCATAATCACGATCGATCATCGGCATTGGAGTCATCCCTCGCTCATCCCAAGAACCCTCACTCATCATCCCCAGCAGGCCAATCATCAAGCATTTCATGATATCACCATTAAAATCCCAAGACCTCACATAAAAGCCAACGTCCCTCCCTCAAGCAGAAAAGCGACTCATACAGCCACAAATCCAGTAACTAAAAAGCTCAATCCTTATCTCTTCTTTCGGCCGGAGTAATCCAGAAGGATGTCAAAATCCTCAGCCTCCCAATCACCTGCAGCATCATCATCATGGGAAGACCTATGTGAAGAACAGGTAGAGTGCTCTTCCCTCGGGGAGACGTGGTCATGTCCCAAACTGTTCACAAAGAAATCGCGGAGATGTCTTTGATGCACACGCTTTCGACAGCTGGCCGAATCAAACACCCATCTAGCAGTCTGGTCATCCTGAGCCTCCTCAAGTCCCTCTTCGTCCTGTGTCTGGTTGATGCTGACAGCCACGACGTCGCCTGCCGGCTTGGGGGAACCAGCCAGAGGCAAAGGCTTGCCCTTGCACTCCCTCGCCAAATGACCAGGCGACCTGCATCGGAAGCAGATAATAGGAGAAGAACATTGCTGCCTCTCGTGTCCACGCTGAAGACAGCGAGAACACCGTGCTTGATGTCGATGTCTCCTACGCTGCCTTTGGGTTGTACAGCTTTGCACCAGATGACCCGGGGTACGGCAGCGGAAACAAACCGCCGGAGCGGTGCACTGCTTTTTCCGGTGACCACTACGAAGGCACTGAAAACAGACGACACGATGATGGCCCCGGAGGGGAGCCGTTGTCTTCACCATGGCTTTCGTCGCGTCAGCTTGTACATCCACCACTCTTTCCCCTGATGGTGCTGTCAAAGAGGATACCTTCAGGAGGGGAGCGTTGATAGTCCCCACCAAAAAACATCCCCCAAAACAATCACCATCAGCGACAGGGTTGGAGGTCTTGCAACCTATCTCAGGCAATTCCACAACCACATTATGTGCTTTCGACTACAGCAAAACCTCCGCCGGCTTCTCTGTGCTCTCGGGAAAAACCTGCCCCTTTGAGGGATCCCTGTCCCTATATCCGTCCTGATCCCCACCCTGAAGAGAAAAGAAAGGATGGTGAACTCCATCCGCCAACGTCTCCATGGCTGCAACGGTGGTCTTGGTCATCAGTCCGTCTTCAGCATCATCGTGAGAGACCGTTGGCATCACCGCATCCCACGAGGTTGATCCCGATCCTATGCCCAGGACTCCATCACCGGAATCCATAGCCCTCTCGGAGCCGGTGGCCTCACTACTGAGGAGAGGCGCCCCTTCCTCGCTCTGAATCCATTGGTCCCGCAGCGCTAAGAAGCAGGCTCAGAAAGGGGAAATCGAGGGGGAGGATCCAGGGACGGCATCACCCCCATCTCCGTCGCTGCCGGATCCGCTCACATCATCCGCCGCTGTAGATGTCGGTCTCACTCCCCAGTCTTCCTGCGCCTCAAGCAGCCGTGCCCTGAAGGCCGAGATTGAGATCTGCGAGCCAACAGAGCTCGTCGCCCGCCCTACTATGGTCACCATCGGCCGATGCTCAGCTCCTTGCCTCCTACGAAGGGTGCGTATGGGAGGGGAGCCCCCCCCCCCACCGTCCGCCGCCGCCTAGGGAAAAATCGCCCCACCTTTAGTATTTACATACCTATTGGAATAAATGCTAATACTTCAAATGGTGTTTAGAGAAATACCAATATGAATATCTTGAAGTGTTCAAGATTATCATAAATGAAGTACAAATTTGGTAAAGTATTAATTCTTGATGAGATCAATGAATGAAATACTTGGACCAAATGTTTGAGATCCTTATGAGTGATTATGATAATGTATCATAGTAAACTCATGATTAAGGCATGATGATGTCTGAATCAAGAAGGAATCATACTCTAAGGAGTTATAGAATGATTATCAAATAATTGAATTCTTCTTAATAAATGAATACCCCACACTAATAAAAGAAATTAAGAATCACAAGGGTTGTGAGTTCTTATATCTTTAACAGATACACCTCAATTATCTATGTGATTAGTTGTTCATGTGATGAGTCAACTATCAAGATGAATATGAGGAATCATTTTTTTTTTTTTATATAAGCCGGGAGATGCTTTTATTCATCCTACTCTCCCCGTGTAGGCACAATCAACCGAAATATACAGCTCCTGCTTATACTGATGCAGGTATCCCCCGTGAGACACCACTACAACACAAACCACCCCATGGAAAACAACAGAGGAAAACCCATTTACAAAAACCAAAAATCATCTCATCACCTTTTTCACCTGAATGTAAGGAGTATTCCGTCTTTCCATAATCAACATGCCCCTGATCTTTGGAGGAAGATCCTCCGGAACGGAACAAATGAACACATCATCCAAATGTTGTCCCCATACACCCAACTCCCTAGGAATCGAGTTTATGATCTTATGTACCGTGATACCATTGATGTTATCACCTGAAGTCTTACTTTTTAGCTCTCTAATAATATGTGTTGCCTTCCATGGAGCATCAGCTTCCCCCCATATGATATCTGCAGTCCGGTGGTCATCGATCTCCATGTATGAAATCTTCAAGAATTTATCATCTGCAATCTTCAGCCCTACTATACACGCCTGTATATAAGCGAGGGAGTAATCTTCAGCTTGCAGCCATGAACGGAAAGCCACAACGACATTTCCCCTATAATTTCTCACGATCCCCGCCACCCAACGACGAGGAATGCCCTCCGGATCATCTGATCTTCCTGTCGTGATGTTCATCTTCAGATTATGAATGTCCGGGGGTTTCCAGCGAAGGATCTTGATCTGTCTAATGCTCCAATTTGGCTCCTTCACCCCAAAGCAATCCATGGCTTTGTAAAAATCCGGTTGTTCGTTGTGAGTAAAGGATCTCTTCTGTACCAACATATTGATCCTGCTCATCAAGTTCTCCCATTCTAGCCCATAATTCTTTTTGACGTTCTCATATCTCGCCTTGCATCGTATCCTCCAAATGCTTTCCACTATGAAAACCGCCAGCCTGCTCCCAATCCATATTCTAGCAGAACATGTGGATACGTGACTGCACCAAGTTAACAAAGTACCCAAATCTTTTGGGGCGGGTTCCAAGATCAAAGCTTGAAATCTATTCCAGAAAAAAGATGCCAATTTGCTCTCGAAAAACAGGTGCTGCACACTCTCCGTACTCGGTTCCTCACAGCACGAGCACTTAGAGACAAGCTGAATGTGGCAACGTCTAGTATTTTCATCCGTGGGAATGGCCCGAAACAGCATCTTCCACACAATAGCACTTGCCCGAGGGCAATCCAAATTCCAGAGTTTAGCTAGGTTCGCAGATCCCGTGGTAACACTCTCACTAAGAAGCTTCTTTACTGATCTAATGTCAAACCGGCCATTCTCTGTCATCGTCCATCTAATCTGATCGTCCTCGTCAGATAAAAAAATACCTGCCTTCTTGATAGCTTCCAGGCCTTCCTCATCAACTAACTGGTTGAGGGTCTGCCAATCCCAGCCAGCCTCCTCGTTCCAGAAATCTCTGACCAAAAACTTCATGTCCCTATCAACCCTGTGAATATAATGATCAGCGAGCCTGCGATCGCACCATAAAGAATCCCAGAACGATATGTCTCCTCTACCAATGATCCAGCGGCATCTAGGGTAAATGACCGGGAAGATGTCCCACATCTTTTTCCATTGAGGTGAGGCTACAGTCCCTTTCTTCAGCATCGGTGGATACATGCCAGAGCTATTCGTATTATGAGAGTGATACTTTTTTCTACAGAAAGTCGCCCACAGCGAGTCCCCGTTGATCACCTCCCAACAGGCCTTAGCCAAGAAAACTTTATTCAGCGTCTGCAATGAAAGAAAACCCAGACCTCCCAGGTCTGTAGGTTTCGAAACTTTGTCCCACGCCACCCATGCTCGTCTAGAGTTATTAAATCTATCAGCCCAGAGAAAGCGCGACATTGACTTCTCAATAGTCTTGCAGACCGAGACCGGAATTCCTGCTGCCGACGAGGAGTGTATAGCAGTGCTCGAAAGCACATGCTTAATAAGAAGCTTTCTTCCTGCAAACGAGAGCATACGTGCCTTCCAAGATGCAATTCTGTGCTGAATCTTCATCGTGAGATATTCAAAATCTTTGTTCTTCACTCTGCCAATAGAAATCGGGACTCCCAGATATGTCATCGAATCGGAGATCTGATCAATACCGATCTCTCTCGCCGTTCTACGACGGATCTCCTCATCCTTACTACCCATAATGCACATAGATTTATTTCTATTAATCTTCTGCCCTGTAGCTTTCTCAAAGTCTGCCATCACCTGATTAACAATTACAGCAGATCCGTTTGATGTGGACAAAAGGAGAATAAGATCGTCCGCATACATCAACACAGGAGGTGAGGTGCCGCCCCCCCGTGTAAAAAAGGCATCAATCACAACCTCCTCTTGTAGGTGCATCAGACGTCTTGCAAGCATGTCTTCAAAGATGATAAAAAGAGAGGGGGATAGAGCATTCCCTTGCTTCAAACCCTTTCTGGATGGAAAAAAACCTTCCGAGCATTCCCCTATAGAAACAGTCGTCCATACCTCGCGAAAGAAACTAAGGCATAGGTCGATCGTATCAGGAATAAACCCATACTTCTTCATAATCTTCTCAAGAACTTCCCAGGAGACTCTGTCGTATGCCTTCGACATGTCTAATTTAATCATCATGTTCTGCTGGAGTGGACCCTGTTTGAGGTCATGTGCAAGCTCCTGAAGCAATCTAATATGGTGAGAAATATCACGATTCTTCACAAAAGCCCCTTGAAATGGAGATATGATCTTCGGCAGCAGCTCAGCCATTCTGTTGTTCAAAACTCTGGCCATAATTCTCAGCGTAAGGTTTTCAATCGAAATCGGCCTGAAGTCCCTCAGCAAGTCCTTCGGTGACTCATTCTTGGGCAGTAACACCATACGGCAACAGAATAAGCTCCGATGACACCGATTTCTCCGGAAGAATTCACCCACCAGATTCATAAAATCCTCCCTTATGTACTCCCACATATATATAAAAAAGGACAAAGTAAACCCGTCCGGGCCTGGCGCCGTGTAGTTATCCATACTCTTCATACAATCCCAAATTTCTTTCTCCGTCGGAATAGCAGAAAGAAAAAAATTATCTTCTAAAGAGATGATCTCCGGGATCTCCTGTAGAAAACACTCCAGAATATCATGATCTATCTGCGAGTCTTCCTCTTGCAGGGACTTATAAAGATCTGCCGCTTCTTTGGCTATTAGTTTCGGGTCCTCCACCATATTGCCTTCAGGTGTAACAATCTGCACTATGTTACGCCTCTTCCGTCTATGTTTCACCACGGAGTGGTAAAACCTGGTGTTGCGCTCTCCATCCTCCAGCCAGTCAATTCTGGACCTTTCCTTCCACATCATCTCTTCTTGGTTAAGAATAACCTGCAATTCCTTCTCAGCCTGGATAAGCGTAGCTTCGTTCGTTGGGTGAGGATTTTCATCAAACGCCTGTTGGGTGATGAAGACCACGTCTTCCAAATCCTTCTTCTTCTGCTGAATATTTCCATAAACCTCCTTATTCCATCTTCTTAAGGCCTTCCTTGTTGTCTTCAATTTCTCATAAAACACGAAAGAAGGATGTCCACTGACCTCCGTGTTCCACGCCTCTTTCATCACCTCCTTGCATCTCGGGTCCATAAGCCAGGAAGATTGAAACATGAAAGGTGCAGGCTGTTTATCAAAAGTCATCGTCTTCGCCCAAGATAGGATTGGACAATGATCTGATATACGATATCTAGTAAGGTGACACGAAGACGACGCCGGGAACTCAATACTCCAGGGTGAATTGAAGAAAACCCTGTCCAATCTCTCCCAGGTAGTCGGGGTATGGTATTGCTTATTAACCCATGTGAACTTACTCCCTTCAAACGAGGCTTCAGTCAAGCAAGCATCAACAACAAATCTGTTGAAATCGGCCATATCCACCTGACTGGGAGGTGTGTCTCCCCTCTTTTCCTCCTCCTTTCTCACTACGTTGAAATCGCCTGCAATCTGCCACTTCGAGTCCCCAATATAATTAGAAAGCATAAGCAGAGATTCCCATAGCTCTCGACGCTTGTATGTATCACAGCTGGCGTAGACTCCAGTGAAAAAAACTTGGTTGCCCGTCAGATCCGAAAGGCGGATCGTAAGATGTTGTTTGTGGCTACAAACTACTTGTGGGTTGTAGCTAGCATCCACGAACATCCAGGCTTTGCCTCCCTCAGCTTCATTATCGCCCGTCCAGTCTAACCTGACGATGTCCAACAGCTCTTCCGCCCTCTCCGCATGAAGGAAAGGTTCAAGCAGACACACTAACATTGGTTTGTGTCTTCTACATAAGTTCCCCAGAACTCTCCGCGTGGGATTGTTCGCCGCACCTCTAATATTCCATGTTAAAGCTTTCCAATCCATACACAAGGTCATGAAAGCGCCTCCTTCTTCTTGAGTCGTACCGCAGCTCAATAGCTGTGCCTGCCCCTATCGCTGAAATCATCATCATGGTGCCATGGTGCATCATCTGCCGATCTTCTACGGCTGCTGCGTCTAAAAAACCTTCGATCCGATATTTCTTCCCATCTACTAGCTGCCTCTTTGGATCTCTGTCTAGATCTCCCCCTCCGTCTAAACGGTACCTCCCTAGGATCAAAAGACAGATAATCTTCCAGCCTCCTATTACTGAGAGAACATCTCTGACCTTCATGGTTCATCACTACCCTCCCTTCTTCTCTGTGTGAGTATCTAGCATCATCACTGTCGACTTCTGGTGCAGATGGTCTATAAACCCTATGATCCTCTTCAACTCTCCTATCTGCTTGTTGGGAATCATAAGGGTGTGTCATCTGTCTATCCGTAGGGATATTAGCAGATACAACCTCCATCGGAATCCCCAATTCCTTTCCTTCCTCTGTCAAAACTGCTTCCATGGACCCGAGTTGTCCCCTCGCCACCATCTGGACCTTGATAAGAGATCTCCTGTCTCCGTAATCCAGATTAATGAATTGAGGAACGTCTTCTGCAAAAGCTTCTATCTCTACCAGGGTACATGTAACCTCATGTGCATGACGTCTCCAAGTAGATACACTTCTTAATCTCCCAAAAGCCTCCGCCATCTTCTCAAATGAATCTCTATCCCTGCACGCAAAGGGAACTCCAGTAAACCAGAACCAAAACCTCTCCTTATGTTGACACGCCTGTCCATGATCCATGGTATTAACCTGGATGTTAACACCCCAGGGGTCTTTGATTCCTACACGCGCCGCCTCCTTCGCTTCCTCCTCCGTGCTAAAGAAAACCACGGCTTTGGTTTGAGAAAATCTGTAGAAATCAATCGCTGAAGGCCATCTTTTCTTGATCGGGTTCACCAGTTCATCCCAAGTCACCCTCGGCATCCATGTGAGTTCCACTGCCTTCGTAAGGGACGACAACCTATCCTTCCGAACCTGATTGTCAGGGCCTAGGTCAACCAGCAGCCTCTTTGCCACATGCTGGGGACCTCCTCGCGCCGGTATTCCTGTCGGGAGTGGCGGGAAATCCCGACCAGATGATATATCCGGGGGTTTTTCTACCCCGACGACTCTGCATCGACGAGCAACATGACCTGGCTGGTGGCATCTATAACATACCCGTCGGCGCTTGCATTGGGTTTGCCAATGTCCTTTGGACATGCAGTTATAGCAAGTATCCTTCGGTATGCCAAATAAGGATCCTTTCTTCTTGCTCAGGTCTCGTTCCCCATCCTTTTCGCGACGCGGAGATTCAGAAACAAAACCTCCTGCTACGCCAGCATCGACAACAACCCTATCCATATTAGGGTTCCCTTCTCCTTGCTGCGATGTAACCTTCTCTCGAGAATCAGTCCCCTCCTGTCGAAACAGCGCCTCAACATCAGGAAGGATCGTCTCCGGCTCCACCGCCGAAGCCGCTGACTCCGATCTCCTTTGCGCCACTATTCTCTGTGCGCGCAAACCATGCCGCGTGGGTGGAAGCTGGAGCCATCTATTGATCGTAGTCGCCGTATTAGGTATCACCGAGTTAGGCACCATGATCGTGCCGCATACGAAATCCATCCAATCACCTTCTCCCCAAGCACCCTCCCAAGCAACAGGTCGTCGGGAAAGAAGCCGAGAGTTTGCGGTAGCCTCCGGTAGGCGGAGTGCCTATCCGGAGCGTGTGGCGGCGGCGCCGCCAGGCGCGATCGCCCCTCGGATCGCCCGCCCAAACGCCGACTCTTCAGCTCCTAGGTCTCCGCACCCATTGGATCCTAAATGACTTCCATGAGAGCCATAAGGTATGACCTTGATGGTAGCACTCATTGGATCATATCCATAAGTGCAAATGAGTCTTAAGTGTTAAGACACATGTATAACATTTTGAGAAGGATGATGCTTGTTGATTGAAACTTAATGACTAAGACATTTGGCATATGGATATTAAAACCGCATTCCTATGAGGAATAAAACCAGGATGTGTACGTGACACAACCTATAAGGTTTATGAATCCACTAATGCAAATGAAGTCTATAAGTTACAATGGACTAATCAATGTGATTGATTGAGTACAAGCAACTCAAAATTGGATCTTTATTTTGATGATATAGTCAAAGGGTTTGACTGATATGTCAAAGATAAAGAAGGGATCTGTGATTTAGTGGGAGCGTGTTCACATTCCACATATTGATGTGAAATGGAAATGTTCTGAAATGGAAATCCAAAAGTGGAAATTATCTTTAAAGGAAGATAGAGATGTTTCCTATGTGATAGGAATAGAGATCTATAGAGATAGTTCTCGAAAACCTCTTGACTTAAAAAAGAGATAGCATACATTGGCAATCTGTGCTGAAGTGTTCAGTATGCACAGATTCAGTGGGAGAAAACTTGTCCATGTTACATGGAGTTAGTATCCCAAGGCCAAGTGTCCAATTCTTATGAAGAATGGGAACACTAAGAATAGATATGGATCTATCATGTATGTAATCATCCCATTATCTTGCATGTATGACATGGCAAGAATAAAATGCATTCATCATCTTGTATGTAGGACATGGCAATATGATGTGCTCATCCTGATAACTCGTATGTATGACATGACGAGTGGATGCCTGTCTACTTCCAGTAAGGGTTACTTGAATACCATGAGAACTTGATAAGTGCTTGTGAAGCACTAGTTCTATGGAGATAAGGAAGAGTTCAATGTAAAGAGTTACATTGATGCGAACTTCCGAAAGGACAGAAAATTAATCGCAATATATATATAAGATGTATAAAAGAGAATGTTTGTTGATAATTGGAAGTGTTCCAATAAAGCCATTTAAAAGGGAAATGCCGAGTATCTAGGTGTTAGTGAACAGCAGTGGATACTATATGGATCTGAAAGTTCATGAGATGAACTTATATTCCACTCATTGATGACAAGTCTGGAATCCTCGATCATGCAATGTGGCTAAAGGTTAGCATAGGAATACTAGATCGCATATTACGGCAACTCCATCTCATACGTGTGACGTACAGCGAAGAGATGTGAGGCATGCAATTGTTCAGACTTTGGCAAGGTGTTGCCATTACTCACTATGATGGCACTAGAGCACAGTAACATGTGGGACATGTTTGAAGATCACTATGAATATGATTCATGGGTGATTGGCTCACAGTGCAAATGGGAGTCTGTTGGTATGTATGCTCTGAGAGCCAATCATGTGATGATTGGTGGGATACATTAAGATTGATTTGATAAACATAAAAGGCGAGCTTCCAATTCTTTCTGGTTCAGTCATATGAGATATTGATAGAACAGATTGAATGTCTAGAGAATGACAGTACTCAATGACGTATGCCTT
This sequence comes from Alisma plantago-aquatica, assembly GCA_963693085.1. Classification (NCBI taxonomy): domain Eukaryota; kingdom Viridiplantae; phylum Streptophyta; class Magnoliopsida; order Alismatales; family Alismataceae; genus Alisma; species Alisma plantago-aquatica. The sequence continues at coordinate 771,703,446 of OY856410.1, forward strand.
CAGGTTCATGACCTGAACGATGATATCATACGGATGCTAAGAGTTTGTACATTCTTGTTATGTCCCTAGTCAGATGTCATTGTGGAAGGTAGATAGACAGTAATGACACACAAGACTAGATTGTGGTGTTGGTTGATGACAGAATCTCATTAGTCATGATATAGAGATATCAAACCAAACACATAGGTACTTGTTAGAGAACAAGTGTACCGGACAGACCCACCGTGAGTTTGACACATGGAACCATGAGATGGTAGTCACAGTCAGTACTCACAGTGATGGTGGTGAGTGTGATTCTTAGACTTGAAATCACTGCACTCAACACATGTCATTGGGCACACTTTGACATCATCAAACGCAGTCCTGAAACATGGGTTGTTATAAAGGTGATGATTGGGTGGCTTTGACACATGGGGCCTTTGAGGGGTGAGTGATAGATATGGGATTTGTCCCTCCTGAGGGAGTTTGATATCCATGGACACTTGATGAGTAGGATTGAGAAAGGCGTGCACGCATGTGTGAATCAGTATATGATATTGATGTCATACATATCTCTTCCAGTCTACTTTGAGATCAAGGAAGTGAATGAACGTTGACAGGATGACTGTTCCATGCCTCGAGTTCATTAGGGATATCAGTGACAAAGGAATTATACATTCGCTGTAACACCATTCACGGATTGTAGGATGAAAGTTGTTCTCCAACTTTCTACTTTCACTTGGGTAGTACTGATGTGTGACTAGGCACCGCTCTTTGCTTGTGAAGTCATAAGTGTTATGGACTTTCACTGCCAACGTGAAATGGACCTGCATGGTCACACACATAGGATTTAACCTGGAAGAGGAGTTTTGTCCACAAAGCAATGTTTAGATTGATTACTAAAAGAGTTTGGTAGTTCAATTAAACACTTAATCAGTCAATGGCTCAATATCGTATGGTTCAAGGTGTTGGACGCATTGATTGGAGTATCAGATTGATTGAAATCGCATTTGACTGATTCTGCACAACCTGCACTCCCAACCGATCAGTTCATGTGATGAACCGGTCGGCTGAGGTTGATGAACCGGTCGGTTCAATTGTTGAACCGATCGGCTCATGCACAGAGTGAAACGACCGGTTCAAGTGTTGAACCGATCGGTTCAACTGGTGCAATCGAGCAACTTGGGAAAGTAGGATTGGTGAGAATTTTCCTTTCGTTTCAAATTGCCCAATTCGATTGGGAATAATATTAGTATTCGATACCAATTGGGAAAGAAACAAGGAAAGTCAATCGGGAACCAAACTGGAACCCCAACAGACCGGTTCATGAGTGAACCGATCGGTTCAAGGGTCCCAAACGATCGGTTCAGTGGTGAACCGATCGGTTCAGGTCCCCAACCGACCGGTTCACTTGTGAACTGATCGGTTCAGGTTGTGAGATGGTTGCTTTTGGTGGAAAATCCCGAACCCTTCTACTCCTGCTTTAGTCCCGCATTGCCCGGGATGGAGAACCCTGTCCCATGACTCTCCTATATATATAGGGGGTATTGGGGGCTTCTCACGGTACAGCTCAGTGCAACCAGTTGCTCTGCAAGTTGTCGTTCTCTCTGGTTTTGGTAACCGTGAGAGAGCCCGAGCAAGTGCTTCCCGCAAAAGGGAGGTGCAGCAAGGGAAGGACAACTGCAGTTGCAACAGGAGGCATGAGAGCGTGTTGGCGACTAGTACGTCAACAGGAGGGTGCGACTCCTTCCACTTCCTTGTGGGATAAGGAGTGTGGAGTTCCAGGTGGTCCGTGTGGACTACTACAGAGGCGGGAGGACACTGCCGCTTAGGAGGACAACTGTCATCTGACAGTCTGGTTCGAGTAGGAGTTGTCAGTCCCGGTGCGACCAGGAGCTGCACAGACACCGTCGAAGTCCGGAGTTGAAGACCGCGCATTGCGCGAGGTATTGTCGCCGAGCAAGCCTCGGGACAAGGTATGATTCCACAAACCATCCTTTCCTATTATATAGACGTTGACGCGTTTCCTCGGTATGGGTTGGGGGAGAAAATTTTTTGTTTCCGCTGCCTTCTCTGTCTCCCCTAAAACCCAACACAAACCACTTGAATTTTTCCCTTAAACAACACACGGTGGGTGCTTTTTACCACACGATGTATGGGTTTCCAACAAAGCCTCTATAAACATGGGTAATAAACACACAATGTATGTGAATTAACACACGCCAGGTTTGCTTCCAGAACCCATCAATACATTTTCTTTTAAGATGTGCATGTCATGTGTGATCGACCACACGTCGTGTGTTCTAATTTTTTTTCTGGACTCTTCCTATTTGAAGGTGACATGGCATGTCTCTAGGTGAACACACTGTCTTAATTGAATTTTTGCAAAAAATTGGTTATTCCTTGGGTTTTCTTCCACACCTGTAATGATGATGATATATATGTCTTATAAGAGTTTAAATTATTACACTCATACATGACAATTTTTAATTGGAAAAGGAAATGTTCTTGATAAAATTCATTAAAAGAAAACTAGCCTAAATGTGGGATCAACTCCCACAAGGTCATCCATTTAGACTCTGGAGTGAAACTCTTCGTTCTTCTTTAGTGTGATCCAAAGAAAGAGTTGGACGCCATGGACTTTCCTTTATCTTTCATATTCATTTTTGCAAGGCATGGAAGAGATCATGAGGGAGTTTGTTGGTTGGTGAGGGCTTGCTGAGCAACTTGATTTTCCAGTATCTTTGTGTGTGTGGTAATCACATCCACTTTTTCAAAATTTGTTGGATGGTATCTTTTGTCAGTTATCCTTGTCGGAAAAATTACTCATTTTTTTTAATCTGGCATGAGACTAAATTCTCCAAAAGTGACTCGAGATTGGGTTTTGAGTATGAATGAAGTTGGTTGAAGCTCCGGTAGTTTCTATTGAATCCTAGGGGATTGTTGCTTGTAGAGGGCCTATTTCTAATGGGTAGTGATAGATTGTTCTAAAGCGGTTGAGGATCTTGAGTGTTATTGTTGTTGTAGGAAAAATTGCGATGGTCTCACCAATGTGGATTGTAGGAGTTGGAGTATGTGTTGTAGAGGTGTTTGTTCCCATATTTCCTATCATATTACATTGTTCCATCTTTTCCTCTACCAGAAACAAATAAGGGTAGTTTGAAGAAACTACCTGCCTCAAAGCTTCATTTGCATCACAAATAAGATTTATTGAACAAGCTGGTTGAGTGTTCAATATCTCAAACTTCTATATAAGAGCATCTAACTTGTCTGCAAACAAATCAACAACATCAACAACGTGTATGCCAACTTGCTTCCCTAAAGCTACAGAGGATGAGGAAGGTTGCTTACTCTTAAAACTCCACTAGAAATGGTTGATTGCAATATCTATTGTGTAGGCTTCCTTATAGGACTAGTTCATCAAAGAGCCATTGGCATCGACATCTATATACATCTCGGTGTTGTAATACAACCCATTGTAGAAAGTTTGGAAAATGATCCAGTTATTGAAACCTATGTGTGGACAAAGACGTTGGAGGTCTTTGAATCTTTCACATGTGTTGTAGAGAGTCTCTTCATCTCTTTGAGGGAAATTAGTAAGTTGGCTTCTTAGCTGGGAAATATCATTTGTTGGAAAATAATTTTCTAGAAAAGCTTTCAGTAACTCTTCTCAACTGTTTATAGAGTACCTTGGCAATGATGAGAGCCATGCCTTGGCTCTATCCCGAAAGGAGAATGGAAACAAAAATAGGTGAATACCATCAAGAGCAATGTCATTTATCTTGAAGGTGTTCAAGTACTACAAGAATTCAACTACATGAAGATTAGGATCCTTCATGGGAGTCCCTCTAAAATGATTCTGTTCAAGAATTTGCATGAACATAGTCTGATTGATTGAGAAATTGTTTGTCTTGATCTATGGGTTTTTCATAGCCCCATTGATATTTATGGCAGCCGGAATGGTGAAGTCCTTGAGAGGACGATAGTCTTCCATTATTGGTTCTTGGTGATCTGGTGAAAATGGTGGTGAAGATGAAAGTGTTTAATATGGTGATAATGGTTGTGAATTCAACATGTTTTAAAAATTTGCACTCCTCCTTGATTGTCTAGGGATACTCAAGGTACGTTTGATCTTCGGGTCAAGATATATGGATGGTTGAAGAACCGTTTTTCAATGTCGTATACATTCCTATAAATTCACAACTAGATGAAAACACTTATCAAATAATAAAATATATGTCAGATGGTAAAAGTCATGATGGAATAATGAAATGAGGGTATGATCTAGTCTAACTTACTAATCAACACTTCTTACTCTAAAAAAATACCGATGCTCCACGGAAACGACGCCAAAAACTTGTTATGATTGGTTTATGATTAGACTAATTAACAAGTCAGAAGACAACAATAAACACTAATTACTTGGAGGGTGATTGAGATTATAATAGAGGATCTTGGGTATGAGATTTCACTTGCATATCACAAATTACATACAACTATGGTATTCAAGCATATTAGTCAACGCACCAAGGGAGTTTTTTGTCCTCATACACCTCTCAGTGATACGAGACAGTTCTAACTCCACATAGCACTCATGTGCTTATGCTTAGTTTCAAACCGTAAACCTTGGATCCTCAACATAATACTAGCCACTCCCTTGGTTAAGGATATATTGCTAAGATATCTACTCCTTACTTCTTAATATACATTCCCAAATGTTAGGAAGATGCATACAACATGCAAATAGAATGGCCAGTCATGCAAGCAAGCAATTAAGCACCATAACATATCTTATAATAACATTAACTAGCATTAAACATGAAATCCAAATTTAAATAAGTTATAAAATGGGAGTTACTTTCCCATGCCCAGGAAATAAATCTCTACTCACATGTGATGGTAATAACCAAGTACAAGTTATGGATGGTGAAATTGAACATGATTAAAGAAGAAAAAAAGCAAAGAAATTTTTGAAACAAGAAGAACAAAGTAAGAACTTTCGACCTGAAGGCAAAGTTCCTTCATTGCTTATGCTTCTTCTCTGGAAATCATTTCTCCTAAGCGGTTGGAGTAGATAATGGACTTCCTTGATGTACTTTGTTGGAAGAAATGGAGTATAGAAGGGGTTCCCTCATGAGTAATCACCTCTTCTTCTCCAAAACCACCTCCTTTCCTCTTGGGTATGTTATCTGATCGAAAACTCTCTGAGATGATGAGTGATCATCATCCCATATGTGTCCTTTTGTATTTAAAATTAGGGATGATTGCTATAAAAAAACTATAAAAATCGATGAGGACACATGGTGTGTCGCCCTGAGTAACTAACATTGGAACTACTTTGCACGAAGGATGCACATTGTGTTTGTTGGCTGACACACTATGTCGCTGACAAGCGGTGAAGATTTGTAACATCTAGACAAAGTGAACATGTGTGTGCTAATAAACACACACCTTGTTGGCTTGGAATAGTGGCTCCTGAGTTTATAGGATGACATGTGCATTTAACACACATCGTGTTGGCTTGAAGTAGGGACTTGGTGAATTCTTTTAATGGATGGACATCGTGTGCCACCTGAGAGACATGTCTTGTTACTTCTCATTAGGAAGGAATGAAATATTTCTAAAGATAAACACGATGAGTGCTGATAGACACATGTTGTGTTCCTTTCATAAATTTTGATGACTTCCATGAAACATGTGCAATCTCTCGAGGAATCCAATTAAGGTCACATTTTGATTGGATTGACCCTATTCTCTTGTCATTAATATGTACCTATGATCACAAACATGAAATGAGTAAAACAACTAAAAAGTGGAAAGTCAAGTATGATTAGAGGAAAAATGAGGCACAAAGTGGATTGAAAATGCATGCAAAATGTAGGTAAAAAGTATATATAAAATATGTGCATCAATTGTCCTTATTGTTGTATATTTCTTTTCTAAATGGTGTCCTCATCCTTGAAAATATTTTTGTTGACTCTCGAGTTGAATATCATTTCTTCAATCATGCATTCAAGCTATAGGGTCCTCTGTCCACCATAGTTTTTGATCCTAATGTGAAGCTTATTAATTACTGCCTAAGGACATTGTGGAAGTTCTTTTATACCTGATCAAATTCTCTTCTGTAATTTACACTTGATGGTCAACTCAGGTTATCAATAAATAGATGGGATATATCTTCATTGTCTAGTTGGTGACCATGTAGAAAATTAGAATGTAACTATCAATAGGTCCAACGGATAACAATTGTATATGCCAACCAACCATGAATGAATGCTTTAAATGCCTATCCTCCTCACACTATTGATAGTATTTCCTGATGCATTTATGATCTACATATTTCCATTTGATGAAATATTGCATTATCGAATGACAACTTTAAGTTCCTTGTAGTTGGCCATCACAGGTTCCAAAAATTCAACGTAGGAGACTACATAATGATAAATGTGTCGTGACCAAGGAAGCAAATATCCAATTTTTATGATGTTTTGGTGGGAAAATAATAGAAAAACTTTAATGTTATGTGTTCCTGGTGTTTTGGCAAAAAATAAAAACTAATGAATCAATGATATTTTACAAATGAAATAATGATATTTACTAGATGGATCTACAAGTGTATATATACTTATTTATGCAATAATATTTCACAATAGATAACTGAGGGGGTCTGCTCATGTATGCATAAATAGATGAATTATTTTTATTGGAATTTTGATGTCAAACATAAAGGTGTAAGGAATGAATTAAGTCATTGTAGTTTGCAAGCCCAATATATAGACTTAGTCACACAAACTTATGCAAACATAATATGGTCTAGGATGGTAGTATCTCTAGGTAGGACGATGGGACGTAATACATAAGAAGTGTTGTAGTGGTCTATGGGTGAGTACTGAGGAAGTTACAACTTACTATAAAATTAACAATTAAATTTACATTGAAACTTACTATAAGTCTACAAGTTTGTAGCAATGTAAGAGTCATAAAGAATTGCAAAAGTGAAACACAATTAGTTCTATTACCTAGTTAAAGATTGAGAGTCGTTATGATTGTTGTCCTCCTTATTGCTTATACCCAAGTTAAATAACTCTACAAGATATTGGTTCCAATATTTTTTTATACAAGCATATATATGTTTGAACGTGTTCTCTATATGTCTGGCTAGTGCAAATTGCATAATCTATAAGCCCAAACATTACTACCGTCATGTGCTTATGTATAGAGCCTAGAGGAAGCACAATGTAGTTAGAGGTGTAGTTGTTAATGTCATAACATACATAATATCTCGATGGTCATGTTTTGCGTGACCTTACAAATGAAACCTAGAGGGTCAACATAGCCATAGATACAACTCCTAAGCCATTTTGAATATTATCATTATATATCTTCATAGTAGGAGAAATGGGAGAAACTGTATATTTAGATTTTCACTCAAAAGCATAAGGTGTCACAAAATAAAAGAAGCAAACATGATAAACCATATCTCAAAACATAACATAAATTTCAGTTGTGTTACTCTAAAATGGAGCCAAAATGGGCATTTTTCTATTGAACAACTACTTATTTTGTTGATGTACCAAAATATTGTTCAAAATCCATCAAAATTTCTCAGAACACCCTACCGAGTCAAATGTACCTACATTTCGGTAATTGATGCATACAAAAACTTTGAGTAAAACTTCAACAATATCATCAAAATTTAACGTTGGTACTAAAGCTCCCCACACATTTCTTCAAGAAATTCAATTTTGAGCATCAAGACCATTCCAAACACTTATAGACAAGGCCCTATTTGGATCTTCTTGAAGATATGGGCATTCTTATTGTGATAGTTTTGATCTGGATCCACATCTATGTAATCTTTGGCATGTCACACTTGAGCTTCTTCATTGCCAACTACTCAATTTGTAACATGGTTACGTAGAGCCTTCCCTTAATGACCATATTATACTGACTAGATACAATACTATAAAACACTAATTTGTTTTCCTACAATTTTCAACATTAGGATGCTACTTTGATAATTGAGCATGATTTTTTTTTACATGGGCATTGATGGCCTAGATCAACAATGTCGATGTATGCATGCAACATTTTTTTTATTAATTATTTGACTTAGCTTTTCTATTAGGGCATTTTTTATTGTTTTTTATTTTCTTAATGTTGGATTTATGTTAAAGTCATAGGGCTTAGTCCCACTAGGCTTCCACCCAAGTTGGTTTATTTTGAACACCTATGTTTAGGCAATGTTTGCCTCTTATGAGGTTAAATGTGATGACTGAATCCAAAATACAAGTGATTCCCTATAATATAGTTAACAAAATCTAGTTTAATCATTAAGTTCAAAGTCACCTCTTGTTGGGATTTCATGGGGCTATGTGGTCCTATGGATCCCCCCCCCTTGGGCTTCTAATTTCTAGACAACAACTTGCATGAAGTGAAGCATATTTTTAGAGGTAGAGGCTTACAATGTCAAATTGACAGAGGAGTGATATGTCTTACACTATCTTTGCATTCTTACACATGCAAGCAACTCATTTTTTGAAATTATTTTCCTTTGATTTTTTTTGTATGGATTTTTTTATAATTTTTTATTTATCATTGTTGGGTTTATGTTGAATTCATAGGGTTTTAGTCCCACTGGGCTACTACCCAAGTTGGCTCATTTTGGACACCTTTTTTTTAGGCTTTGTATGCCTCTTATGAGGTTAATTGTGATCATTTAATTCATACAATTGATTTCCTATAATCTGATATGCATGGTTTAGTTTAATCAAAAAGGTTAACATCACCTCTTGTTGGGCTTTCACGAGGCTATGTGGTTACACTGTCAAATTGTCTAAGCGATGATGTCACTTTTTTTTAAAGAAGCCAGGGGTCATTCTTATTCATCTCACACCCCTCATGTGAGCTAAAAACATCAGGTAAAAAGATACAACTCCCGCTTATAAAACGCGGGTACCACCATACCTCGACCTAAGGCCCAAAACAAAGACAAGAAAACACAAAAAAGAAGAGAGAAACCTCATGGGCAGCAACACAGAAAGTTGAATCATCCAGGCAGCGAGGGATCAAGACGCCTGACTACAACGTATGGACATCCTTTTGCCTCAAGGTTCAAGAGGCCTCTCACTTTATTCGGAAGCGAAAAGGCATGATTGCAAATAAAGGTGGTAGAGCATGTGTTGCCCCAAATGCCCAACTCTCTTGGGACAGAATTAATCTGCTTGGGGGATAAAATCCCAATAATTCCGTTAGTCCGCAAAGTGTCTCTGAGTTCTCTCATGAACGAGGTGGCTTTCCATGGCTCTTGGGTGTCCCTCCATTGGATATCGTATGTGGGAGCATTATCCACTTCAATGCAAGAGATATTAAGGCGATACCGATCCACAAGCTTTAGAGCGATAACACAAGCAACAATGTAAGTAGTAGTGTGCTCATTGTCTTTCAGCCATACCCTGAATGCGAGACGTACATGACATCTGGAGTTTCTAATGATTCCCGCGGCCCACCATCTAGGTTGCCCTGAAGGCTCTTTCCCTTTACCGATCGTGATATTAAGCTTCAGGTTAGCTAAGTCTGGTGGGATCCATCGCATAAGGGAGATGCTTCTGAGCCGCATTTTAGGATCATCAATGCTGTGATCAGCCAAGTTTCTATAGAAGCTATTGGACTCAATCTTAGTGAAGGCAATATCTTTCATGAAATGATTTAGCATGAAGATGAGGTTGTTCCATTTAGCCTGTAAGTTGATGTTCTTCCCTTCAAACCTTTGAGAGCATCTGCAGCACCAAATGGTCCAAAGGATGAGGGCGCTAAGAGAGTTGTGTATCCATAACCTAGCCGACAGTCGCTGTTGAGAGAAGCTACAGGCGGAGATGCAATCATGTATGGACATCGGAGGAGGAAAATCAATAATGCAGTAGAGCTTTTGCCAGAAGAAGGTTGCCGTCTGCCCTAGCACGAACAGATGGTGAGTGCTTTCAATGGCAGGTGTAGAACAGCATGAGCACAAGGATGCCATCTAGATCCGACATCTATTAACATTGTCGTCAGTGGGTAGAGCTCCGTGAGCAATCTTCCAAAGAATAACAGTGGTCTTAGGGAAAGAAAGCTTCTAGATTTTCTCCAACAGAGGGTTGAAGATAGGTGTGTCCGCATATAAGATCTGCTTCTTGACATAATCGATAGAGAACTTGCCATGGGCCTCAAGGCGCCAAACTAAAGTATCATCGTACTGAGAGATGATAGCTCTATTGCGTTTGAAGATAAGCAGCCCATCTTCATTTAGGATCTGTCTCAGAGATGTCCAATCCCATCCATTATCCTCTGTCCAAAAGTCCGAGATTTTAAAATCATGTCTCCTGTCACTAGCATGAAGGGTGTATCCTGCAAGAGGTGTGCCACACCACCTAGCATCCCACAAGGAGATATCACATTTCCCAGTGATCCACCTACAGTAGGTGTTGAAGAGAGGGAAAGTGCGCCAAATCTGCTTCCACGTAGGAGATGCATTGGCCCCCATCTTGAGGTACGGAGGATAGTACCCAGTTCTGTATGGAGAAGGGGAGAAATACTTGTCACGACAGAATGCAGCCCAGGGTGACGTTCCAGTCGAGATCTCCCAACATGCTTTGTACGAGAAGGCACGCGATGTGATTTTCAAAGAGTCCAACCCCAATCCACCATGCTTGATGGGTGTGGCCGCATTCTGCCAGGCCACCCATGTCCTACGCTTGCTGTTGTTTCTACCAGTCCAGATAAAGCGGGACATCATAGCATCAATCTTATCACAGATACCAGAAGGGATGTCAATCGTAGCTGCGATGTAAAGGGCTGTAGAGGAAATGACATGCTTAATGAGAAGGCGGCGCCCGGAAAAGGAGAGAAGGCGAGCTTTCCAAGATGCAATCTTACTGGCAACCCTCTCAACCAGGGGATCAAAAAAATGCAGCCGGGCTCTACCATAGAAGATAGGAGCACCAAGATATGTGAGGGGTCCATCGACAAGAGCGATCCCAAGCATTTGAGCAATATTAACAGCGCTGCTATGATCATTGGAACCAACCATGCATATGGATTTGTTTCTGTTGATCAACTGTTGCGTTGTAGCTTCATACCTGCTCATGACGTCGTTGATACTACATATGGAAGCAGGCGAGGCATTGGAGAAAACAATGATGTCATTGGCGTACAACAGAATCAACAGAAACATCACAGTATAAGCGATGATGTCACTTATACTACCATTGCTTACTTATGTATTCAAGAACCATCATCTTGTTTGGTTATTTACCTTAGCTTTTCTATTAGGGTTCTTCTAACGTCCTAGGATTTGAGGCCTCAGATAGTATGATCTTAAAAGGAATCATTAGACTATCCATATCACTGAGGTGCACATGCTTTCTAAGGAGCCCATAAATAGGAACTCCAAAGTTAAGCGTGCTCGGGTTTGAGTAGTATTAGGATGAGTAACCAGTTGGGAAGTTGATCATGACTTGTGCATGATTGAGGACAAAGTGCATAGTTAAGGCCCTAGTAGTTTGTGGGGCCAGTTGTCATTCCTGAAACTCTACTAGAACCTTGGGCATTAGACCCGAAAAGTAAAAATGGTATCAGAGCCATAACCCCTCTAGTAGGTGGGGCCCACATGGGCATGTGGCATTCCAGTCTTCATTCGGTCCAAGCATGTTGGAAGGGCTATCCATGGATATGTAGCCTCTGTTGCATTGGTAGTCATGGGCCATTCTAGTTCTGCACTGGATTGGAGAAATATTATGAGGCCATATAGTTGAGCATTGATAAGGACGTCATGAGTCTAAGTAGGGGAGATTGTCACGTCCCAACATTTGAGGCATCAGATAATATGATCCTAAAAGGAATTATTGAACTATCCATATCACTAAGTTACACATCCTTTTCAGGGAGACCATCACTAAGAACTCCAAAGTTAAGAATGTTGAGCTTGCAGTAATATTAAGATGGGTGACCGGTCGGGAAGTTGATCCCAACTTGTGAGTGAAGACAGAGATTGTAGTTAAGGCCAGTGGTGGTATATGGGGCTAGTCGTCACTCCTGAAACTTTACTAGAGCCTTGGGCAGTGGGCCCAATCATTACAGTTCATTTATAGTTTCTAATTTTCCATTGTTGGTTTATGTTAATGTCACACGGTTTTAGTCCCACTAGTGTATTGCCTAAGTTGGTTCATTTTGGAAACCTATGTTAAGGCTTTTATGCCTCTTATGAGATAATTGTGATGATTAAATACATACAATCAATTCCCTACAATTTGGAATGCACACTTTTATTTAAGCATTAAGGTTAATATCACCTTTTGTTGGGATTTTATGGGGCAGTGTGGTCCTAGGGAGTTCTTTTTCTTTTGGGCTTCCAATTGCTAGATGACAACTTCCATTAAAGAGAAGCATTTTTGAAAGGGACAAATTGACACTTTGATTTTAAACAGATGATGTGAATTACACCATCGTTGCATACTTTCAGATGTCAACAACATTGTTTTTTTCAATTAGGTTCTGTCATTGCATACTTTCAGATTCCCCCTCCCCCCTCTTTCTCCATGATAGGTCAAATATGGAAAAAAAAATATCTAACTCTAAAGACAATTACTTGTCACCTACTTTCTCTAGTCCTCATTCTCTATAAGTTAGTAAAATCTTGGATTCAATTTTTTCCACTCTCTTGAATTAAGTGGTATTGACGTGATATCGCACACAAATTATCCTCGACATGGAGAAGGGAGACCGATGAAGAATGTAACTATAAAGTTGCAGTTTGTAATGATATTTCACTACCTCAGACTCAGAGGAACCCATATTCAGAGATAATGATATTGTTAAGGATATTCCACTTAATTTGGGGGCATCACCTAATGTCTCATTGCATCCAGATAGGTGGCTCCAAAGATAAAGACACATGATTGTATGGATTAGTGTAGTAAAATTGGTAATTGGTGAGAGTAACTTGGGTCCTGCATTAAACTCTAAATATCAAAGTATTTATCTTGTGCCATCCATATGAAGTTCCATGTCATTGTTTTGTTAAAGTGGTAATGAGAGAATACATGACACATTATGGAAGAAATTCAAGGGTCTTTTCAAGAAGAAATATTGTGTAGTCTTCTATGAATAAGGTATTTATTTTATGATCCAACAACATATCAGTAATCCAGTAGACAAGTCAGACTTGTTGTCAAGCAAGGATGCAAGGTACATCCATCTTCTACCAACATACATGACACATTTATGAAGTTTTTTATGTTATTGTAGTTTGAATTTGCCATCTCGAAAAAGAAAGTTTGAAAGACATGGATATTGTTGTTACTTTGGTCAGATAGGATTATAGGTACTTGTTAGTGATTCAATAATGTTTATATGAGAAATATGAGTAAAATCCTTAATCAACAAAGGGAAATGATGTAAACATTGCAAGAATTTGGTTAATATCAAGATAAGTGACAACATTACATCTTAAATTGATGTAAACTATATAGAGAAGTGTATGGATGCTTATTATAAACATCCTATCGTTATAAAGAGCTTTCCAACATGGAGATCGGGCTTGTAATTTGCTTTTTATGTTGTAATACTAAATTTTCAGGGAAGTAGATGTACCATCTGATGGAGACTCCTACATGTTCCAAAATATGAAACATAGGAACCTACAAGGTTCCACAAATATGAGATTGGTTTTCTCTTGTTGAACCTACAAGATAAGTTAGGTTCAAAGTTTCTTATTAGTCCATTTAATGATCTTATATTTGCTTAGAGGTCATCATGAAGGTGGGGTTCAAGTTTCAAGTCATTCTGAGGTTACATTCCCTTTATATGAACATTTCAAGGTTTAGGTCACTTATACACATAAGGGTCAAAAGACTCATAATAGAGTAACCAAGGTCATGATTCATAAAGTTGTGAGGTTTAGATAAGATATCAAATTACATCAGTAAGAAAAGGACACAAAAAGCTTATTCAAATATAGGTGGATGCCCCCTAGTGACAAGAGGCACCCCTTTCTGGTTAAGGATTTCTGGATTGTGGGGCGTGGCTGGGATTGGGCCGTCCTACGACATATTGTTGATGAGCGTGGCTTGGATCTGATAGAGAGAGCGGGTGTTCTGGTCTCGGAAGAAGAGGATCAGCTGGTTTGGGCACCGGAGGTTAGTGGTAAGTTCACCCTGAAGTCTGTTAAGCGGCTCCTGTGGGACGCCCGATCTGAGGGTCCGGTGGGCCTCCATTATCTATGGAAGATTGATGCTCCCAAGGCCTGTGCGATTATATGGAAATTGGCAAGAGGCACTGCTCCGACGGATGATAACATCAGACTTACGTGTGGTATCCCCATGGCCTCACGGTTCAATTGCTGCACGGATCCGCTTGAGGAGGACACTCTCCACCTGCTATTCTGGGGGCAGGTAGCCAAACACTTCTGGTCGAAGTTCACCCATGTCACAGGGATGGAGGCGCCGAATAATTTTCCCTCCCTCTTGGGGCTGTGTGAGATGAGTCTTTCTGATATTTTCTCAGTCTGGATGGCTGGGAGGATTGCTGCCCTCATCCCGCTGGCTATTTGGAGGATCAGGTGCGCAGCTCGCTTTGATGGTAGATAGCGGGATGTCAGCTTTGAGTGGAATTAGATTATTACACTTATCAACAGTATGATGAAGAGGAAGACCTTCAGGCTTGGGCATGATACGTCGAGATACGACAAGATGAGAGAGGAACATATTGAAGAACCAAGGCTGAAGATGAGGGAGATCGGGCTACTTAGGTGGATGCCACCTGACCTATATAACTTGAAGATATATGTTACGTTAGGAAAAAGCAAATGCCTAGACGGCTCTTACCGGAGATGGGGGGCTGGTATTATTCGCAATCACAATGCGGATGTATGCTTAACTTTTCGGGCATGGCTCCGATCTGATGATTACATTATGGCCTACTTCCAAGCAGTGACGATCGGCCTCAAGATTGCGAGAGATCAGAGGTTGCAGATCTCTTTAGTTGAGATTGATGATGGTAATATCTACAATATTTTGTGGAAAGATGCTCCTGCACCTTGGAGGGCGAGGCCCTTTTCTAGAGAGCTCAGAGCGGAGCTGATCAATGCTTGTGTTATGGGTTCTGTTGTGCACAAGACCCTTAATTCTATACCGAGGGAGGTTGGGAAATGGGGCTGCAGGATGGTAGACCTCTTTATCTCGACAGATATCCTCAGGATCCCTAGGAAGATCAGTGGGATGGTCGCTTTGGAGAAGAGGCACATGCCTTATGTTGTGCTGCTGAACGTCGACGTTTAGGATGAGGGTCTGATGTGTAGGGTTGGGTGATATCTGCGATTTTATAAGCAGAAGTTGTATTCCTTTTTATGATGTTTTGCTCACATGAGGGGTGTGGGATGAATAGATTGACCCCTGGCTTAAATTTAAAAAAAAAGCATCAAACAGCTAACATTGGTATGAATATACCCACATAGATTCAAGCATGCATAGTTCATATGCCATTAGGAGTCAACATAAGACTTGGGTGCACACATCGATCAAGAATAGAAGAATCAACTCTGATTTAATAGGGAAGAGCATAAAAATAGGACCCATGTCGAGATTAGAGCATAAGCAAGGCAAACAAGTCATGTGTCACACTAGGTCACCACTAGTGGACTTAGAGTCACATGTAACATCATAACATAAAATGGGGAGATCATGAACATTAGCATCTTGAAACATCATAGGGGTACTAATTTCAAGGATATATAAGAGGGTTTGATGTCTTAGAAGACCAAGGTTCCATATCATAAACATGAATCGCCATAAAGGGGTCATATCATGCATTTAGGTGTCATATGATTGAACCATAGTAAAAAGAGGGCAAGAGTGGATGTATGCATTGTATTATATCACAAAGATACTGATTTCCAAGTTATTATGAGACTACAATTCATATTAGATGCAACGATAGCAATCTAGGCAAGGTATAACGTTAGTGCACCATAGCAATAAAACATGTGTGCATTAGTGTCAACCATAGAGTAAGAAAGGTTACTAGGGCTTCCATTATGTCCAAAACTCTTACAAGTTATTGATTTTCTAGTTGGGAGGATAGAGATGCATCAACGATTCAATATGAAACATAGACAAGCATTTATCATGGCCAAACAAAGTCAAATTCGAATTTTTAGCAAATCAGGAGAACTATGAGGAGATTTACGGTCTACAATTTGGTCCATGTTGTAAGTCTCGTCGAGAGGATCAATTTGAAATATCATTTTGGCCAATTTGGCCTTAGGAGTTGGAAGATATGCATTTTACAACATTTGAATTGAAACTATAGTAAGAGGGGGAGTGTTACATGTACATTTTGTGACGCCCTTCACCACACAAAGCGATATTATTAAAAAAAGTGTGGAATTGTCATTAATACCCATTTTACCATAGATCATGGTAAATTAAAACCATTTACAATGTAATATCTCAAGCGGAAGTATATCATAACAAGCCTTCAACTCAGATCGTCTATATTCCATATATGGTAAAAGATCTTACATATCATATTCAAAGGCTATCGAACCATATTTGTTACAAATTACAACATGTTTATATGTGCATGCCATTTCTATACACTCATGGCACAAAGCCAAAATCTACGTGTCAATATACAAAACAACAAAATCTCCCCAAAGACCTGAGAGTACATGGATGACACATTGGACTCGACTACAAAACATTAGCAGCATATCCAACCTCTAATAGTTATTGTTCTCCTTGCTGCTCAGCACCGACTGCATGACCTCTACCTCCTCGTGCACAACCACCTAAATGTGGAAATCCACGGGGTGAAACCAAACATCCAAGCAAGAGATATAACTCTTTGCCAACATCTATTATAAGCACAGTAATATAATAGAGCATGTATTACTATTTGAGCAGTTTAAGCAGTTACAACTGAGCAGTAGAACATATTATGTTAGAAGGAATATGAAGAACATGTATAATTGTTATAAACTAAACTGTACAAGAAATAAGGCATGGGGTCATCCAATGTTATTCGTATTTGACCCTAAGAAAATATGCTACTTAGTTGTATTATCACTTTTTATTATTATGCCATGAGGAATTGAGGTGTACCACTCAAATCCAATTGAGAACTGCTAAGTCAAAATCCCTATCATACAACATCAATAGAAGAGTCAGACTACATAATCATCACCAACACTACTCGGCCAGTTCGAGTCTGCAATGTAGTGACATAACAGACAAACTGCTAAACAACAACTTATAGTCAAGCTATAGTTTTGTAGACATCAACTCATAGTCAAAAATATAATCTTGTAAAATAACTAGTCTTCCTTGGTACATGACACAACACTAGAAGAACATGCTCAGACATGGCTAACAAAACATCATACCACTATAACAACAATTAATTGATACAAGGAGGTAATTCAACTTGCACCCCGCATATTCAATAATATGTGCTCCGAGTTTCCCGTAGAATTACTTGTTTCACCATCCAGCTAGATACTGATGCTGAAGATGGATCTATGGTACAAGAAAACTACATGATTATGGTTTCACTTTATTAGACATTCTAATTTGGTATATTTTAATGCATCAATCAAGTTACAACGTATAAACCCTAAACAAATTCTACAAAATTAAGGATAGGATACAACGCCAGAAGATATAAAATGTACATGGTAAGAACTTAGTCTCATCATCACTGGCACTTATATTACTGCCTCTCACAAGGTCATTAACAATATCACATCACTATGGGATGTTAATCCCTCAATCACATCACTAAAGGATTTCACCTCAATTTATGCACAAGGCACTTGCTAGGTCATTAGACCTAACACATTCAATATCACATTTATATCTCAATAATGCTCATAATAACCTATCTTGCAGAACATCATTAGTATGGAACAAGGGGCCTTCCTACCTAGCAGAGATATCTCACATCATATCAGGTTAGTCAAAGAGTTGTCACATGACATAAAGCAGGGGGGATCTTTGCATAATAGCATGGTTAAATATGATATGTCACGAGCATATGATAGGGTTTCCTGGGAAGTTTTGGGGAAGGTGATGAAGAGGTTTGGTTTCTTGGATGAAGCAGTGACACTTTGTATGAGTTTCTTCAAGAACAGCTGGGCCACAGTCACGATAGGGGACAAAACATATGGTTTCTTTCAGTTTAAGAGAGGGATTAAACAAGTAAATGCCATCTCACCATCCCTTTTCATCATTTTTGAGGAGTTGCTCTGTAGAAGATTGCACATAGTTTTTGAATCTGACATGATCAGTAGATTTATTACCAAAGGAAATGGGACAGCCACGCCTTTCCTTTTCTATGCGGACGACATCATCTTTTTCCTCAACTCGTCAGGTTCATCAACGTCAGTTCTGAACGATATGCTTACTTCTTATGTAAAGGCCACATGCCAGTGCATTAACAGATCTAAGTCTACCTGTATCACTGGCTGTGAGAAACAAATAGAGGCCAGTTCCTTAGCCACTTCTCTGGGAGTCAGAGTGAATACTGACTCTATTAACTATCTAGGGGTGCCTATCTCGGTGGGAAGAACCAGACTCACCGATTTTGTATATCTCATCCACAAAGTGAATCGAAAGATAGCATCATGGAAGGCCCCATTTCTATCTTTCGCAGGGAGGAGGATCTTGATCAAACCTGTTCTGTCTAGCTCTCTTTTATATACAGATGTTGTGATCGGAATCTCGAGTGGGATTTGTAACAGGATAGAGAGAATCTTTTCGAATTTCCTTTGGAAAGATAGACAAGATCAAAAGAGACGGGCATGGGTGGGGTGGAAAGGAATTGCTACTTCTTTTTCCCATGGTGGTCTAGACATCACCTCTATCCACACGCTAAATCAAGCTTTCATTGCTAAGGCATGCTGGGATTTGTTAGCAAGGAAATCCTTATGGGCTCTCTTCTGTACGAAGAAGTATGAAAGTAGGACTTTCAGTAGATATGGCACACACCCTCCCTTTTTGAAGATGGGCAGCAGAGCATCCCCATATTGGTAGCTCATATGGCGTATGTTCCTGAAGGTTTACTCCACATGTCGTTGGGTTGTTGGGAAAGGAGAGTTTTCCTTTTGGGATGAAAAATGGTGTGAGGAACAGCTATTCAACTATGTGCGTCTTAATAGTGACAGAAACCAAGCCTTTTTGGTTAAGGACTTCTGGAGGAAAGACCTTGGTTGGGATTGGCAGTTCCTTAGGGCAGTGATTAACGATCAAGGATAGGCTCTAGTCAGGAGATCCGGTGCGGCCATTACAGAAGAAGATGATAGGTTGATTTGGTCTCTTAAAAGCAATGGTGTCTTTTCCCTCAAATTAGCTAAACGAATTCTTATGGGTGATGCTCCTGGGATTGGAGTACCTATGGAGAGGGTGTGGAAGCTGAACATCCATAAGGCTTGTGCCTTCCTCTGGAAATTGCGGAGAGGTGCAGCCCCCACGAATGATGCCATTCAACGATGTCAGATCCCTGTGGTCTCTAGATGCTACTGCTGCGAGGAACCACAGATGGAGAATATACCACATCTTTTCTTTCATGATCAGAAGGTGACATATATGTGGAGGAGATTCTCACATATCACGGGCATGCCGGCACCCACGAACATCTCTGTTGTGATAGAGATGTGTACTGTCCCCTCTTTGGGTTCATCCAAATACTGGATAGCAAGCAGGATGGCTGTCATGGTCATATGGAGCATTTGGCGAATTAGGTGCGCTGATCGATATGGGTAAAAGATGTATATCCTTCTCATCGGAATGGATTAACATCATTTTTGGTATCAGCTAAATGATGCGGTCATCAACTTTCTCTACTGTTGAAGATTATGAGTTATATACAGTTCTTGAAGCTCATCACCTTCCATCGCCAGTACAGAAGATGAGGCGGATCACCTTGATGATATGGAGCCCTATGGACATTGCTCACCTTAAGATGAATCTTACTATTGACAGAAGCCGAGACTCTGAAGGTCAGATACGCTGATGGGGGGCGGGGATCATACATAACAAACATGGATACGTGAGGCTAGCCTTCAGAGCGTGGCTGAATGGAGATGATCTGATTGCTTATCTTCAGGCATGTGTGGTTGGGTTGAAGGTGGCGGATGATAACAATCTAAACATAGCCTATATAGAGGTGGATAACAGATATTTGGCTGACATCCTTTGGAACTCTTCGCCAAAACCTTGGAAGGCTACTCTGTTAGTCAGGGTGTTGAGACTATCCTTTCATGAGTGGGCTATCAGGGGAGCTTTCGTGCATAAGGTGATCAACTCGACACCTAGAGAGCTTGGAGTTTGGGGGACACATCTGCATGACCTCTACATTTGTACTGAACAAGTAGATCTCCACATGAAGCTGCGGGGGATGTTGATTCTGGAAAAGAGAGGCACACCGTATGTGGTGGTTGATAGAATGAGGGGGACCTGATGTTGATCGTGGTCTTCGCTGATGTTTCCACTTTTGTGAGGGTTTTTTATTGGTTTGTTTGAGGGTCAGGGTCAATACCCAAGTTATAAGAGTGGGAGATGTATCTATTCACGTTTTTTGGCCCACATGAGGGGCGTGGGATGAATAAAAGTGACCCCTGGCTTTAAAAAAATGCTCATAATAACCACCTTGTATTATATAAGGTTCACCATAGAATTCACATAGATATGACATTCATCTCACCAACAAATTAGGGTTACACAAGTAGGAAAGAGAAAATGCTATCACATGATAATGATATTCAAACAATATAAGCAAATGTATTTTACATTTCAATATTAGGGTTTCATATCATCCCTCAACCACTAAACCCTAATTCCATCACCTCCCACATGTTTGGAGATTACTAGGGTTAAGCACTATTGTTTATGACTAGCCATTCATAACCACCTCATCATATATAGACCATTACTCTATGTATTGACCACTTTCATGCATATGTGTGACAATATTGCTCACCACATGTGGAGTCACGACTGAAACACCTCCAAAGTGTATGAACCTCACACAAGGTGACACTATGTTGCGACCAAGATGCGTGAAACATGGTGTCACAGTCGAGATGCGTGCAACATGGTGTCACGGTCGAGACGCATGCAACATGGTGTCACGGTCGAGATGCTGCAACATGTTGTCACGGCCCGCAAAGTTGTGTTGCGACTGCGAAGCAGAGTGACTATGTCAAGCATATCAACTATGTCACCTCCTATACTCAAGCAAGGTGTTGTACCCACTACCACATTCAAGTGTGTTACAATCAACACCAGGTCATGCATATCAACTATGTCACCTAAGGAACATTGTCACAACCACTACCAGGTCCTAATCAGTGTTACGACCTAGCCACTTAACCATCATAACTACAACATCAACCAACTAAACAAAACCATGCAGCAACGCTGCGTTGTGACCAGGATGGTGGGTAGCAACCCTCCCCTAGGGTTAGGGTTGTTTCGGTTGCAACCAACACCCATCCATGATATCGACCATGAGGAAGATCAAGGGTTGTCTCAACCTTAGGTCAGCTATAAGACCAACACCATAACAAGTCCAAACAAGGTCGAGATAGATTATCGACGACATGGGATACTAAACATCACCTAAGAACAACTCTCCATACCAAGGAGTTCTTCAAACACTAGGTTATGGATCATGGAAGGTCACTAAAAGAGTTATATTTAGAGAGAGAAAACCAATATTCTTATGCATGTTAACATATTCAAAATCAAGTGTTACTCATAATAAGTGAATCATATGTCAAGTAGATCAGATCCATAGATAACTATCCAAAGAAAGACATCAATGTTTCAATCACCAACAAATCAGGTACAAAGATTTAGGGTTTATAAGAAGAGTAATCCTTTCAAGAATACTACATGGTTAAACCCTAAACATTATCATTTCTTCTACCATAAAGAACACATTTATAAGATCTAGATAAATAACATATTATTAGGTTTAAGATGTGAATAATAGATGAGGGAAAACTTATATAACCTGTTTGATCTGGAGAGAACTAATCTCCCAAGATCACAAGCTCCAAGAATTCCAACCAAGCTTCAACACTTTAGCCAAAGGATCACCTCAAAAGAGAAGAAAACCTGGGTACAATAGAGCTCAAGAAAGAGGGAAATTATTCCTAGGCCAAACCAAGGAAGAAAGGAGAAAAATATGAAAACTCCCTCTCACTCAGATGTCACCATGCCAAGCATAATCTAAGGCCCTTGTGATGAGGATTTTCTCTCAAACGACCACCATGGATGATCCACAGTATACGGCCAAGGAGGAAGAAGAAGATGGAGATTTCAGAAGAGGGGAAATGTGATCAAGATTTAGGATCACTTACCAAGAGAAGAATCTCCAAAAATCACCACCAAAGAGTTGATTTAGCACAAATCCTTCCTCAAACAAGGTTGATCAGCCATCAAGGCTTCAAGATCAGACCTCCTATGCTCCTAAAGCTCCAATAACAATCACAAGGAAGAAGGAAGAGAGTGGGGCCAGAAAAGTTGCTCATAAGTAAAGAGAAGGGGTTATATACCCAAAGGAGGAGGGAAGTAAAGGTTTATGAGGTGTCAACATAAGAGATTATTAAGAGACACATGTCATCCAAATAAAATCACTTTTTCTCCACTCACATGCAATTTTAAAAGGTTAATGTTTATCCAAAAAAAGGGTAGTGACCATAAAGGTTGGTCACCACTTGGTTTCGGTCGAGACACATCCCATGTACTTGTATTGACTGAAACCCTAGGTCACCATATGCTCATGGTCGAAACACTAGAGAACAAAGTTTTTTTACCAACCCACCTCTAGGTCATCATGGTCAAAACCACTCTACATTGAGAGTGCGTTGTGGTCACTACCCTCACCCAAAAGTGGGGTAGTGGTCGCAACACTCAAACCCTAGCATAGTCACCATATCAATAAGGCAAACCCTAGAAACCCTAGAATCAACGTAACATGTCATATCACCAACCATGATTCAAACAAGGTGCCCCAAATCATTATTTTCTCTCTCATAATGCTAAAGCATAAGAAGCACTCTCTTCATGTGACAATTTGCAAGATAACCCTCACTTATGGGTAAATTGCAAATCTGGTCCAAAACAAGCAGATATATAGCAAAGATAGTTCAAACATCAATCAATCTGGACCAAAATGAAAATATAAACATGTCACATGTTATTGTGACATATCACAAGTTTAAATTAAGGTTTAAGCATCCCATAATACTATGAAATTACAATTAAGCATAAAGCTAGGTTAGGGGTCTTACAACCATAAACCCCTAGAAGGGATTTCGCCCCCAAAATCCTATGCTAAAAGAGACAGATAGTTCTCTGCAACTCGTCCTCAAGCTCCCACGTGGCTTCCTCTATGCCACGATGATGGCACAAAACTTTGACTATCACAATGTCCTCAGTCTTTAACTTCTTGATCCTTCTATCTAGGACCAGAACATGACCTTCCACATAAGACATGTCATTATCTAGTTCTAGCTCAATAGGTTGGAGAGTCAACTCTGTATTAGGGTGACACTTTCTCAACATAGAGACATGAAACACATGATGCAACTTGTGCAATTTAGGTGGAAACTATAGCTTATAGGACACCTTACCAACACATGCAACCACAGATAAGGTCCCATATACTAGGGAGTTAACTTACCCTTCTTCCCAAACCTTAGAACACCTTTTTGAGGAGAGACTTTGAGGTACACCATGTATCCCTCTTGGAACTCTAAAGGTCTACGACAACTATCAACATAAGATTTTTCCCTATCCTCTACGGCCTTTAGTTGCTGCTAAATCACTTTGATCTTTTCTGTCATTTGTTGCACTAGCTCAGGACCTAGAATATGATATTCTCCCATCTCATACCAACAAAAATGCAATCTGCAACGTCTCCCATACAACACTTTATATGGTGCCATGTCGATGCTCCTTTGGTAGCTATTGTTGTAGGAAAATTATATTAAGCTGGAATGCATATCCCAACTGCCCAAAATCTGTAACACACAATCTCTTAACAGATCTTCTAAAGTTTATATAATCCTCTCAGATTGTCCATCTATATATTGATAGAATGCAAGGATGAACCTCAACTGAGTTTCCATAGTTGTGTGTAAGCGTTCCCAAAAGTGACTAATGAATTGTGGACCTCTGTCTAAGATGATAGTAGCTAGGATGCCATGTAAATGTACTATCTCATCGACATACACCTGTGCAAGTTTCTCAATCATATATGTCATCTTTACATGAAGATAGTGCACTGACTTAGTCAACATGTCCACTATTACCCAGATGGAATCATAACCATTGCCTGTCCTAGGAAGTCCAACCACAAAGTCTGTCATAATATGATCCCACTTCCTCTATGGTATAGGCATTGGTTGCAAAGTCCTGCAGGCTTCTGATGCTCGACTTTGACCTACTGACACATTGCACACTTAGCCACGAACTCGGCTACATTACACTTTAATATTGGCCACCAGTACAGATCTTTCAGATTCTAATACATCTTTGTGCTACCTGGATGCATTGTGTACATAGAAGAGTGAGCCTCTTCTAGAACTAATGTCCTCAGATTATGTACATGTAATACAACTACTTTGCCATGATAACATATTGTCCCATCCTCAGACTCATGGAAGCCATCACGCTTCTCACTGCCCAACTCTGCTCAGATCTATTATATTGTAGTATCATTCTACTGCGCATCTCTGATCTGCTGATTCAACGTCGGCTTCACTTGTAACTATATCAACATACCTGCTAACATAGATACCTCTAAATGTACATTCATCTGACGTAAGGAAATCGAAATGTCTCTCTTATGGCACACTAAAGCACTCAATTGTGTCGCATCAGTGGATGATGACGAAGAAGACTTTCTGCTTAAGGCATCTGCTACCACATTCACCTTCCCCAGATTGTAAGGATCCTGACCCACATTTTGGGCTAACCCTCTTTTCTTTGCTTATGAAAGGTTCTTAGAACCTTAATATAATCTCTTAAGATGTTTTGATATCATGTGACAAGCTCATGTTTCCAATTTTATCCCATTTGGATGCTGTTTGAGCAATGTTTGCTTGTTTTGGACCAAAGTGTAATTTACCCAAAGTAAGGGGTTATATTGCAATATGTCACATGTAGATCATTCCTTTAGTTCTCTATCATCATTAGAAAGAGAATGATGTTGTGGGGCACCTTGTGGAGGACCTATGTTCCAAGTTTGAGCTTGGTTGGTTGATGCTTATGCGCCTTGTGGAGGACCTATATGTTCCAAGTTTGAGCTTGGTTGGTTGATGCTTGTGCTTTATGTTCTAGTTTTGGTGTAAATTGAAAATTACCCAAAGTGGAGGATCAATATGCAATTTATCAGCTCTAGAGTCTTCTTGCTTCTGTTTGGCATCACCTAGGATGAGGATGGAGGTTGGGGTGCCTTGTTTGGATGTTTGATGAGGAGTGACATCTCTATATGATCTTTATACCATATATGTGTCGCATATGCCACCTTGTCCTTTAGTATATCAGCTAGGGCTTGGAGGTATGTCGCCCAAGAGGGGTGTATCGACCATGACAGTTTCCCAGCTGCACGATACACATTCTAGAGTGTATCACCAGGCCATGCATGAGTTGCTAGGGTGACAACAAGTGGCGTTAAGTGCAAGAGCTAGTGGCCCCTTAGTTTATGTGGTTATGACACCTCTCCCTTGCTACCTCTCTCTTCCTTGGTGTATATAGCTCCCTTCCTCCTTGACCAAGTGATCCTTTTCATCCACCTTCCTCCCCCTTCCTGTTGGGATGAGCATGTGAGCTTTGGGAGCTAAGGAAGACTCCCATGGAGCTTGGAGGGGCGAGCTCCTTGGCCATGGAAACTCCTTGCTCAAGATCCGACCTTGGTGAGTCATGCTTCTTTGCTATCTTTTCCTTGTGTTTTCTTCTTCACCTTCCTCTTCCCCTCTGGGCCATGCATAGGCCCTTGATGTTAGAAGGCAAGGCCATGGTTATCTCCCCTCTTTTCTTCTTCTTGAGCTATACATAACCATGGTATCTTCTTCTTCTTCTTCCTTTGTTTCTTGAGGTGATGATGATGGTGCCGAAGGCATGTTTGGAGCTTTGGATGGGTGATGTTCTTGGAGAGGAATGTGGGTTTTCTTCTTGGACCAAGAAGCTTGATGCCTTTCATGGAGATCCTCTTCCCCTCTGGGCCATGCATAGGCCCTTGATGTTAGAAGGCAAGGCCATGGTTATCTCCCCTCTTTTCTTCTTCTTGAGCTATACATAACCATGGTATCTTCTTCTTCTTCTTCCTTTGTTTCTTGAGGTGATGATGATGGTGCCGAAGGCATGTTTGGAGCTTTGGATGGGTGATGTTCTTGGAGAGGAATGTGGGTTTTCTTCTTGGACCAAGAAGCTTGATGCCTTTCATGGAGATCCTCTTTTTTTTTTTAAATAGAATGGTTTTTTTTAACCTCAAAAGAAAGACAACTAAGCATCATAACGTTGACATTGAATGTAAGGGACTCCTTTGCTCTCCATGCTTGCAAGCCCTCTAATTCTCATGGGAAGAAGAGTGGATTCACAGCATATATAAGTGTCTTCCATCGTGCTTCCCCATCTACCCAGTTCTCTGGGAATAGTGTTGACCAGTTTGGGTGCGCAACTCCCAATGATGCCATACTCTTCCAGGTAGTCATGTATATCTCTAGTTAACGAAATGGCCCTCCAGGGCCTGCTCGCCGATTTCCAAAGGATGTCATGAGTGTATTGATCATCAACTTCAATGATGGAGATGGAGAGGTTTTTGTCGTCTGTGATTTTAAGAGCAACCGCGCATGCAAGGAGGTACGTAATGGTGTAATCCTTCTCTTTCAACCAGACTCTGAAAGCTAAACGGATCTGTCCTCGTGAATTTCTAACGATTCCAGCAGCCCATCTTCTATCATTTCCTGTCGTGTCTCTATTCCTTCCAATGGTTACATTCAATTTCAGATTCGATAGATCAGGAGGGTGCCATCTGACCAGAGAGATATGTCGAAGGGCGATGTTAGGATCATCAATGTGATTCTCTTTCAGATTATCATAAAAATCTGCCACTTCTATTTTGTAGAACGATTTGCCTTTCAGTCTATGATTAAGAGTGGAAATGATGGATTTCCAGAGAAGAGAAATGTTCATCCAGTTCCCCTCAAATATTTTTCTACATCTTAGTCTCCAAATGGACCATATGATCAAAGCGCAGAGGGTACCATGAATGTAAAGCTTTGGCGACGTCGCACGGTGTGTGTGGTCACACAATTGGAAGAGGTCATGGATAGAAGATGGAGGAAGAACGCCAGTGATGTTTTTTAGTTTATTCCAGAAAAAAGACGCTGTCTCACTGTGTAAAAATAAATGTTGGGTCGATTCGACCTGGGGAGTCTCGCAGCAAGAACACTTAGAAGCTAGAGCAATATGGCATCTGGAAATGTTTTCATCCGTAGGGATGGCGTTTTTAGCAATCTTCCAGAGAATCGCAGAGGCTTTGGGGAGGTCCATCTTCCATAACCCTTTAAGCATAGGGTTTGAGGGTGGGGAGTCGGCGTAAAGAATGTGCTTCTTAACAGATTTGATTGTGAAGCACCCTTTGTGGTCAAGTTGCCATATGAGCTTATCTTTGAAATTGGAGATAGAGGATTGAGAATCTTTGATGAGTTGAATGCCATCGTCATTAAAGATGTGCTCGAGAGAGGACCAGTCCCATCCCTCTTCGTGTGACCAGAAGTCCTTAACTTTCAGGTCAAGTCTTCTGTCACTCGCGTGAAGAGAGTATCTGTCAAGCGCCGACCCGCACCATCTGGGGTCCCATATAGAGATGTTCCCTTCCCCCGTGATCCATCTGCATAGCGGGGTGAAGAAAGGAAAAGTTCTCCATATCTGCTTCCACAATGGCGACGCTGTGCTGCCGAGTTTCAGGTATGGAGGGTGGGTATTACTTCTGAAAGTCGTCGGTGATCTGTATTTGTCACGACAAAAGTTTGCCCATGGTGAGGAGCCAATGCAAATCTCCCAGCAGGCCTTGGAGACGAAGGCTCTAGCAAGAACTCTGATTGATTGAAGGCCGAGACCACCAGTATCTAGAGGGGTGGCAACGGATTTCCAGGGAATCCAAGCTTTGCGACGAGAGTTATCTCTACTAGCCCATAGGAAGCGTGACATGATTCTGTCAAGCTTGTCACATATGCCTTCAGGGATGCCAACCGCAGCAGCAGTATAAAGAGAGAGAGAGGAGAGGGAGTGAAGAATTAACAATCTGCGCCCGGCGAAAGAGAGGAGGTTCGCTTTCCAGCTTGATATTTTACTAACCATCTTCTCAATGAGGAAATCAAAGTGTATGTGCTTCGATCTGCCGTAGGAAATAGGGACGCCCAAATAAGTGAAGGAGTCGGTTTCTTGAGCGACGCTTAGCGAACGCGCAAGGTCGGCGCGAACCAGGGGGTCAGCAGCTCCATCCATGCAAATAGATTTAGCTCTGTTTATCGCCTGCCCGGTAGCATTCTCATAATTCTTCAGAGTGTCGTTAATGGCAGAAATGGACGAAGGCGTAGCATTACAGAAAAGGATGATGTCATCAGCATAAAGTAGGATAGGGGGGCTAGACCCATTCCTCTGGTCTTGAATCTGGCGATAGCGCCTTTGGAAAGAACATCCTCCATAGCTCTTGCAAGGATCTCTTCGAACAGAATGAAAAGGTATGGAGACATGGGGTTACCTTGCTTGAGACCCCGATGCAATGAGAAGAAACCTTCTGTGATGTCCCCGAGGGAGACGGAAGCCCAAGAACCATAGAAGAACTTTAAGCATAAGTTAATAGTCTCCGGAAAGAAACCAAAAGCAGCAAGAATGCGCTCAAGAGTCCTCCAATCAATACGATCGTAAGCCTTGCTCATATCGTAGTTAATTATCACATTAGGATGAACATCGCCCTGTTTGAGATCATGGACCAGCTCCTTTGTTAATCTAATGTGATTGGTGATATCGCGTCCAGGTACATATGCTCCCTACAAAGAAGAGATCAGTTTCGCCATGAGGGGTTTGAGCCTATTGCTGAGCACCCGAGCCAGGATACGGAGCATCATGTTTTCGATGGCGATAGAGCGAAAGTCACTGGTTAGGGTAGCAGGATGGTCGACTTTTGGGATTAGAGAAATCCTACAGGACATGAGACTCTTGTGACAAGGTTCGTTCTTGAAGAAGGAATTGGCCAGAAGCAAAATGTCAGTTTTTATGACCTCCCATGCTGCGATGTAGAACGATAATGTAAAACCGTCAGGCCCTGGAGCCGCATGATAATTCATCTCTTTCATGGTGAGAAGGATCTCATCTTCCTTAGGAGTCGATAACAAACTAATATTGTCATCAGAGCTCAAGACATCAGGGATAAGGGAGAGGAAATAATCAAGTGCCGCAGGTTCTTTCACAGCATGAACATCGAAAGTTTCTTGGAAAAGGGAAGCAGCCTGACGAGCAAGAAAGGAGGGGTCATCCGAAGATGAGCCGTCAGGTAAGGTGAGCTGTGAAATGCGTCTTCTTCTCTTCTTATTCTTAACAATAGCATGATAAAAGGCAGTATTTCGTTCTCCATCATTGAGCCAGCAAATATTAGCTTTTTCTTTCCATAGATTTTCTTCCATATCAAGAAGGCATTGCAGTTCTTTTTCAGCAGCTATGAGACTTGATTCATTTGCAGGAGATGGGTTATCGTCGAAAGTAATCTGTAGGGTATGTACCACATCTTTAAGATCAATACAATGTTGTTGAATGTTTCCGAAGGTGGTGATATTCCATCTTTTTAAGGCAGTCCGAGCCATCTTAAGTTTGCTGAAGAAAACGAAAGAGGGGTGTCCGCTGACCTCCGTTGCCCAGGCAGAACGAATGATGTTCATACATTCCTCATGTTGAAGCCAGATAGAAAGGAAAGAAAAGGGAGGTTTGGAGGATCTTTGTTGTCCCCTTCCGAAGGAAGCAAGGATGGGGCAGTGGTCCGATTCTCGAAATCGCGTGAGGTGCAAAGATTTCGATCCAAGAAGGTCTTGATACCAACACTCGTTAACCAGGACTCTATCGATGCGTTCCCAAGTCGTCGGGGTAAGGCATTTCTTATTCACCCAAGTGAAATGAGTGCCAAGAAAGGGGAGTTCTTTGAGGCCTGCATCCACAATGAAGCAGTTGAAGTCTCTGATGGCAGCTAGATCCGGTTGGGCGATTCCTCTCTTTTCTTCAGGCTTACGAATGATATTGAAATCGCCCGCAATCTCCCAGGGATTGTCAGCAACAAGATTAGCAGTCAGAAGAAGGTATTCCCAGAGATCTCTCCTCTCTAAGGTTATGAAGCTCGCATAAACAGCGGTGACGAAGAAAGGGTCGCCAGAATTAGAAGTGCATCTGATGGTAATGTGTTGTTTGTGATGTGCCACCACGGACGGATTGAGGGTGGAGTCAGCGTAAAGCTAGATTTTACCATCGTCAAGATGATTATCGGTAGACCAATCAAGACGAATGATGTCCAGTAGTTTGACTGATCTGTTGGCATGGAGGAATGGCTCGAACATACCAACAATCTTCGGGTGGTACCTGCGGCATAGAGATCCAAGAATCTTGTGAGTTTTGTTATTTGCGGCCCCTCGAATGTTCCAAAAAAGGTGTTTGTGCAAATCCATATAGGTATAGATAAACTTCCGTCGATATCAAGTTCGTCCTCCTTAGAAGTTGTGGTTCCGCCTTCTACAATCCTCAAATTCTTCAATGAATGCTCCATAGTAGTCATCATCATCAGAGAGAAACGTGAGGTCATGTCGCTGAAAGTGAGGTCGCCTTTCGGACGGGCCGGAGGTTCGAACCCCTTGAGGGGAGGTCTCAGAGCGTGATCTGCTGACGTTTCTGAGGCATCTTCTGGAAGGCCTGGTGATTCTGTCTTCGAATGAAAGGAAATCGTCCAAGCTACGATGTCGCAGGACGGCTCTGGCTCTGTCCTGGTCATAAACATGTCTGCTGGAGGAAGCCCGGTCATCTTGGGAATGCATCAGTTGTTCGTCTTCCACCATCTCTTCGGCGGAAGCCCTCAGAACGAGTAGCCTGGACTTGATTGCTGTCATGAGACAGAACATTTGAATCTCGGGCAGCGGGGGCAGCAAATCTGGATTGGCCCGGCGAGGAGAGGAAATCCATGGGGATCTGTAATTCGCGTCCAAGCTCAGATAGAAAGAAAGAGTTCTCCGAACAAGGACCACGTGCAGCAATTTGTAGCTTAATAGAGGCTCTCTGTAAGCCATGTGTAATAGCAATGTATTGCGGAAGGTCATCTTTGAAAGCATCAACTAAGATGAGGATGTCGGACAGGTCGTCATCACAGTGCTGCCATCTGGAAATGAAGTTCAGTGTGCCAAAGGGGCTGATGATCTTACGGATTGTGTCCTCGCCCCGAAAAACAATGGGCAGATCAGTGAGCCATAACCAAAAACGCTCTTTGGAGGCACCTTCGTCTCCAATAGCCATCCTTTTCAGAGAGAGTTGTTGTTGATGGAAGGTGACGTAGCTGTTTTGAATAGCATCCATGGCTTCGTCTTCCTTTGAGAGAAAAAACCACCGCTTTCTTTGAGGCGAACTTGTAAATGTCTACAGCCTGCGGCCAGAAGCGCCAGAGAAAAGGGCCGAGTTGCTCCCAATCAAAGGCACCAACCCATGAGACCTCGATAGCAAAAGCAAGAGATGCAATGCGCTCAAGTCTCACCAGATCAGTGGGATCAAGCTCCACCGAGATGCGCTTAGGCATGTGCATTGGGGCTCCGCGAGTGGGAATGGAAGGGGTAAGAGGGGGGAATTTCTGTCTCAAGGAGATGTTCGGAATCACAGATGGAATCGTCTGCTTGCCTTTGCATCTTCTGAAGGTATGTCCTGGACGGCGGCAAATGTAGCAAACTTTTGGAGCCTTGCATTGGGATTGCCAATGCCCACGTTCCATGCAACGGAAGCATGTGTTATGTGGAATATCAAAAATAGGTTCTCTTCTCTTTGAACGCTCCTTCACGGGCACGGTGGAGTTAGCAGCAAGCAAGGCGGATGGGGGGGGTCGGAAGAAGGGGTGGAAGACGAGATGGCTCTTCAGGTACAACGGTTGTAGCGGGAGGATCTGGGACTGAAGGCATCAACGCTTGAATATCCGGGATTACGTCGTCCTGAGTGAGGGAAGAGGAGGCGTGCAGGGAGCGTCGTTCATAGACCACTCACTGCGCCGTCAGGGAGAATTTTCGTGGTGGCCTTGTCGGCAGACGAAGAGTCTCTAGAATTCTAATCAGGCCACTCGTCAGACCTGTAGGATCTTCAGACCTGGGCAAGGGGATCTCCATCTCTCCGCAGCGTATCGAGGCCACCGTCATCTAGGGTAAGACGACGAAAGAAAGTCCGATGTTTCTGGGGTAGTGCTGGATGGGCGGGAGGAAGGATGCTACCCCGTCTGATGACCTACCTTGTCCGGCTTCAGCCAAAGTATCAGCCACCAGAGGGGTAGTTCTTTGTCGGCGGTTGTGAGATAGCACCGGAGAGCCTACCTTGTTCGATCTCCAACCGAAGTATCAGCCGTGCGGTGATCTCACGATTGCCTATCCAATCCGGGACCCGGGAAGACCAGCGAGGAGAACGCTAGGATTCGATCATCGTCACGTAGTACTTAGAGAGAGGAAGAGGGGGAGGTAGGGGGGAGTAGACTCCGATAGGCGGAGTGCCTACCCGAAGTGGGTGGCGGCGCAACAACGCCCGAACGCCTGCAAACACTACTTCACGGGGTGACGAGAGCGCTTCCCTCAGTCTGTTCACGTCCACCGCCAAAGGTACATCCACCAGGTCGATGCCGGACGAGAGGAGGATGGTTTGGTGGCCTCCGGTAGGCAGAGTGCCTAACCGGAGTTGGTGGTGGCAGCACCGCCAGGCACGACCGCCCTAGGATCGCCCGCCTGATCGTCTAAGAAGACGCGACCCTTCGGCTCCCCTAACACCAAATCCAGACTTAGATCAAAGAGAACATGTGTTGCCTCGTAAATCAATTTTTTAGCTTCCATGGAGATCCTCTTAAGGAAGGTTATATAACTCTTAATCATCTCTATTATCTTCACCCTTCTTATGTGCACATATTGGTTCTTGTAATTAATTTGATACCTTTCTCCATGATAGTTATATATATGGAATTTGGGATCTAATCTAATGGAAATGGTCACGTTTTATTACTGCCTTATTCTTGTTTATCTTGTGCATAACGGTTTTGGGTGACTTGAGGTTGAAGATGAACCACCTGATAGGGTGCCTGCATGATACAATGGTTGCACGATATAGTGCCTTGCCCGTTGGGTCTTGTTTTGGTTGTTGGCATATGAACGATATCCCTTGGACTTAAGAGGTGAGACATGCTCTAGTAGCTTGGGAAAAAACCCCTCTCTCTCCTTGGTTGATGAAGGGTGAACCTATGGTCTAGGTGTTTGGACGTTAGGTTGAGTTCGTTGGCCGATAGGGTGTTGCTCTACCCTTGTTTCTCATTATGCTAAGGGTTATGCAAGACCCCTCTCACTTGGTTGTTGAGAGGTGAGCCAACTTTTGGTATTGTTGGACGATATGGTGTGGTGACCGATGTCCTTTTCCTACCTTAGTGTTTAGGGTTTAGACGATATGGGTGGTTGATACCTACTTGGACCTTTGACCGATATGAAGTGTTGATCTTTAGTGGTGAGTTGATGGTGTACCTTTGTTGCACTACATGCTCTTGGGGTTGAACCCTTAGATGACATCTTGGGCATTATGGTGGTGATCCCTTTGATGGTTTAGGCAACTGATAAGTTAATCCTTTGGGTGGGTGATAGCCCTAGAAGTAGTGCCTTAGATGATGTGGGTGCCCTAACCCTAGTTTGGGGTGATAAGCTTACTAGGCCGATAGGATGATCCTAACTCTAGTTGCCTAATATGGAGCCTTGGATGATAAGGTTGTTCTAACCCTAGGTGACCGATAGGTGGTGTTCTTGGGCATTATGGGTGGATGGCACCTTGTAGACCCCTCTCCCGATATGGTGTTTGATAGATGAGTTAGTTAAGTGTTGCACGATATGATGAGTTGGTCGTTATGATGTGTTGGGCAATATGGCCTTGTTGGCTTTGCACGATACTTTGTGTGAGAACCCTATTCTTGTTTGAGCTTTTGAGTGATGCTAGCATCCCTTCCCGATATGCCTTGGTGAAGATCATAACCCGACACCTTAGCTTGCCCCACACACACCCATAGAGGTCTTGGCCGATATGCTTTTCCTAACACATGCTCCCCCTTTTGGTTGGTTAACTGGCATGAGCAAGAGGTTGATTGCTTAGATGGTTCTAGGGTTGAAGGTTTGGCCAATACATGTGTTGAAATTGGGTAGTATAGAATCTTGGACGATATGAGTTGAGCCTTGGACGACACGATACCTTGACCGTTATAGGGTCCCTAACCCTAATGGGCGATAGGGTTTTGGGTAATATGTGACGCCCATGAGCTACATGACACACACCCTGGTACTTGGTTACCTAATACACCTTGCACATGGATGCACGATACAACTCATAGATCTAGTTGCACGATACCCTCCCTTTGTGCATGGATACAGGTCCTGCATGTAGCTGACAACCTTGGGTGAGGGTTGGTACCCTACCTGATACCCCTTTTAGTGAGGGTTTGCGGTCACTGCCAAGTATTGGTGAGGGTATGTGATGCTTTAGTGAGGGTTGCGCCCTAACACAATAACCCTATGTATGTAATCTTGAGCTCACACCTTTGATTATGATGAGCTATGAAGAGATAAGTTGTGAAGCTTGTATAGTGGTTACCTATGGTTAATGATAGATGAACCTCTGATAAAGTTGGATGGTGGATCATGGTGTATGATCCTTAATGATAAATCCTTAGGGATGATGTGCGTAATAACTTGAGATGCAGGGTATGGTATGATACCCCTGACATGATAACAGTGGTGTGTATTGATTAATACACCAGTTATGACATTAAGCTGTATATGTTCATAATGATGGAAGAATATTCCAATGCTATAAACCTTAATCTTGATGACATGATAATCAAATATATGTTCATGAAATATAGGGCACAGTGAATGCTCGTGGTTTGATTACAATAATGTAATTTGTTTATATGCACAACTTTGTGCTTCATGTAGTTATAATCATGGATGTTGATCCAATCATGTACCTTCAGTCCTAATAGCATGATAATCATAAAGATCTATGTATGGTGATTCAGTTATCCCTCTCAATATGTATACTAACCATGCAGGTGTATCCAATGAATTCATAGCCAGGTAAGAGCTATGAGGAATATGTGTTCTGTATAACACTCAATGATGATAATCCTTGTTGATGAGATAACATGTATCACCAGTATGATGTGGAAGGTCTGTGGACCTGATAAAGGCTGAGTGCCAAGTTGATGTGTTATCCTCTGATGTTGAGAGAAGGGATTGCTATCCCATGGTGATGATGTAAGCCTTGAGAGGCAAGGACATTCTGTGATGATGGGATTGAGTCCCAGTGATTTTGATCCTTGAGATGGATCTTGATGATTGGCAAGAGGCCAAGTGGTAACATGTAATGTTGGTTTTGAAAAATAAGAGTGACAATGTAACATCCGACAATGATATCTATGTTGTTTACTTGTGTTTTAGTTTACATGTTACATAACTTGGTTGAATCTTGCAATCCACTTAAAATGTATTAATTAATGGCAAGTGGAACCTTTCATGTAGTTTTCCCTGGCCATAGATCCATCATCGTCAGTAATTAGGTGATGGTGAAACGGGTTCTCCTGCGGGTTAACTCGAAGCACATATTGTTGAATATGTGAGGTTTCTCCTAGCCGAAAATAGGAGGATCAGAGTGCAACTACAGTTGTGGACTCAAGATGTGTATAAGAGCATGGTGATCAGGCCCATGACTCAGTGTGAAGGAGCATGAATGTGTTCATGGCTCAGGAGCACAGTGAATAGGCTCGTGTCTCATGATGAAAAGGGCAGCCTACGGGACTGACCATGTGGCTGAGGCCACTTAAGCAAGAGATTGTGGTCCTGCTTGTTGATTGTTGTGCACTGACCATAAAGAGGTGAGGTCATGGAGTCCAGCTCTCCCAATGACCTTGTATGGCAACGGTTTTGGACTTCGCAGTAGAAGGTTGGATTTGAGCGGGACGACTCACTTCCTCAGGGCATAATAAATTGTAATCCAGTCGTATAGAATATATTGCTTAAGGCAAAACACGGAACATTGATTGATGCCTTGCTTGTGTAGATGATCCAGTTATATGTACGTTCTTTATATCTTGTGATAAGATCTTATAAAACTTATCTTGTCAATAATGTTCCATGCAAAATGCCTAGTTATATGCCTTCTGATAGTTTGGTAAGAATATTAATAAAGTTAGCTTTGCTCAATATGTTGCTTCTGTAATATACTTATACCAGTTATCTGTGATCATTATAAAGTTGTTAGAGGATTATGTTTCTCACTGGGACTGTGTGTCTCACCCCACTGGTTAATAACCCTTTTTAGGTGGATGTGCCTAGCGGGATGAAGATCATGTGGCTACAGATGATATGCCAAGGTATCATACCCGGTGGGATAGATAGTGTCTAGCAGTAGAGTCCTATGTGTCATCCATGTACACTCAGGTCTTCAGGAGAGCTTTTCGATGTTTCTTGTATAATGATCAATGTACAGTTTTCAGTATGTATCTTGATGTAAAGTAGCATGACAAACAATTATTTCATGTAAAGAGATGATGGGAAATTATGTTGTAGCACCCTGAAAAGATGTTATGAAATGAAAAGTGTTGGCTCAGATGTAATATGCTTCATCTTGTGGTGCTTGTTGTAAATTGGTTTTAATTTCTCGTGATTTTTGATAATCCGCTGGTTAGCATGTAATCATGTTTTGTTGTGGATGGGGTGTTTCACAGATGGTAATCTATGGTACAATCACAATCCTTGATTGATGGCATCCAACGTCGTTGTCACATATTCAACTCTTGTTTCAAGAAAATATATTACAAGTTCTTGTGGTCGGTGAAGATATGACATTTCTCACCATACAAGTAGTGTCTCCATATTTTCAAAGCATGGACTACAACTGCCAACTCTAGATCATGTGTTGAGTAATTCTCCTCGTGTTTCTTAACTTGACGCAAAGCGAAAGAAATCACGTTCTTATGCTGCATCAACACACAACCCAAACTATTCTTAGATGCATCACATAAGACAATATAACTTGTTCCTTGTTCTGGCATCACTAATATTGGTGCATTGGTCAACTTCTCCTTTAGGATCAGAAAAGAATGTTGACATATGTCATCCCAAACAAAAGGTACATCCTTCCTTGTTAGCTTTGTTTGGGGGCAACGCCATTGCACTGAAGTTTTTAATGAACCTCATGTAATATCCTACCAAACCTAGAAACCTATGAACCTCTATAGGTGTCTTTGACGGATCCCACTCTATCACTGACTCCACTTTCTTTGGGTCTACACAGACTCTTTTAGCAGATATTACATGCCCTAGTAAAGCCACTTCCTTTAAGCATAACTCACACTTACTAAATTTTGCGTACATTTGGTGTTGACTCAACAAAGTCAATGCATGACGTAGGTGTTGCTCGTGTTGCTGGTTATCTCTAGAGTAGATCAAGATATCATGTATAAACATTACCATGAATTGGTCTAGATAGGGTCTGAACACCCTATTCATCAGATCTATAAATGATGTTGGTACATTGGTTAGCCCAAACGGCGTAACCACAAACTCATGATGACCATACCTTGTCCTAAACACTGACTTAGGTATGTCATTTACCTTAATTAGAAATTGGTGATGTCCCGACCTCAAGTCTATATTAGAGAAGACTGTGGCACCTCGCAACTGATCAAACAAATCATCTATATGTGGCAACAGGTACTTCTTTTTAATTGTCATCTTATTCAACTGTTGGTAATCAATACATAAACTCATCGATCCATCCTTATTTTTCACAAATAGAATGGGATCATCCCAAGGAGACGTGCTCAGTCTAATGAAACCCTTCTCTAGTAGCTCTTGCAACTACTTCTTTAATTCTTGCATCTCAGCTGGTGCCATTCTATACAACGTTTGTGTTATAGGTTGGGTATGTGGAACTAGATTGATCTCAAAATCAATCTCTCTAAAAGGAGGTACACCTAGAAACTCATCATGAAATGCATCCTCAAACTGTAGTACAACTGACACTTCCTAAATACTAGGACTCTTTTCCTTGATATCCACCACATGTGCCAAGAACACATCACAACCCTATCTCATCCACTTCTTAGTTGTCATAGCTAAAACTAGACATGTTGGAAAAATCTTCCTATTACCTTGGAAGACCCACAAAGCATCACCATCGACAAATGTCAGCACCTTGGCACCATACTCAAAGGTCACCCAATACTTTTCTAAAGTATCCATCCCAAGGATCACATCTAATCTGTGCATATCTAGTGGTAGGATATTCACTTGAATGTTGCGTCTTGAGAAGGAAAGAACACAAGATGGACACACTTTCCGCAGCTCTGTAGAACCAACTAGAGGAGTTTATAGATGAAGACTATCATGTCTACAACTAGCAAGTAAGGAAAATCTAGCAATCACTTATCTAGTGATAAAAGAGTGTGTTGCACCCAGGTCAATCAAAATAGATATGAAACATAAAGAAGAAAAATTAGAATGAAATAACTCTATCTAACATGTCATGACTTGAGGGTGAACAACTCCTTCCGACTGATTCATCACATAGAATCGAGCCGGTGCATGTTGTCGCCCTCTTCCTCTTCCAACATGTCTAGAAGAACCAGGTTGTAATGCATGTTTGCCTCCTCTGCCACTACCACTGTATTATTGTCATTGTTGCGACCCTTACAGACTTTGCGTCGACTGTCGAGTCACCTCTTCATCCATCATAGGGAAAAGCCACTTAGTATGCCCCACCTGTCCACACTTGAAATAGGTTTTTCTCTCATACCACGACCTAGATGGCCCCATTACAGATACTGATATTGCACTTTGAGATCCCGTATGTGAAAAGCTATGATCTATGCTTCTGCTCTGTGTCCATTGTGAGTGATTAATTGACCTCTCTTGAGACTGAGGTACTGAGGACCTAGGCTTCTTGAAGACTCCAAAAGATTTTCCTTGGTACTGTGCATGCCTCTTCTTAGCTTTTGTTGGAATTGTTCCCAAGTAATCACAACACCCGATCTCTCATCCTCAATGGCCCACTAGTGTCCAAGACTCCCCTTTAATAGATATACAACATGTTTCACCTTATCTTCTTTGGGGATGTTGAGGATCTTGAAGGCCTTTTCTAGCTCAGTCAGCCACATATGTGCATCAGTTGGATACGATGTACCAACATACTCCAACATCCCTACACATCAAAGTCTTTCAAAAGTCTTCTTAGGACCATGAGTTTCAGCACTAGGGATAGTTTCCCTTCGTTGGGTTGCAGACATCCTATCCACCATGTGTGTCATTGTAGCCATGTTCAAACATGGACTAGAATGCAGGGTTGGCCACATTGGCTGGGTCAACTTGAGGCAGTTCTGGCACAATATCAACCCTCTCTTTCCTCCTAGAACCACCTCCTAGTGAAGCAACATTTCTCTCTGCCACATGTTCCTTGTGTTATGTAGACATCTTTTCTCTTCTTCTTCTTCTTCTTCTTCTTCTTCTTCTTCTGCATAAGCAGAAGTGACCATAAGATATAATGGAGGACACTAGAATAGACACAAACCCTAGTCCTATGTCCTTGTAGAGTCGGTGAATCTGGCTCTGATACCACAAAATTGTGACTCCATTGGCCACACAAAGCGAGATTACTCAAAACAAAGTGTGGAATTATCATTAATAACCATCTTACCACATAATAGGGTAAATTAATACCATTTGTAGTGCAATATCTCAAGCGGAAGTATATCATGACAAGCCTTCAACTTAGGCCATCTATATTCCATATATGCCAAAAGATCTTACATATCATATTCAAAGGCTATCAAGTCATATCTGTTACAAATTACAACTTGTTTATATGTACATGCCATTTCTATACACTCATGGCACAAAGCCGAAATCTATGTGTCTATATACAAAACAACAATATCTCCCCAAAGACCCGAGAGTACAGGGACCACACATAGGACTCAACTACAAACTTTAGTAGCATATCCAACCTCTAACAATTACTATTCTCCTTGCTACTCAACACTGGATGTACAACCTCTACCTCCTTGTGCACGACCACCTAAAAAATGTGGAAATCTATGGGGTGAGACCAGACATCCAATCGAGAGATATAACTTTTTGCTAACGTCTACTATAAGCACAATAATATAACAAAACAATTAAATAGAGTAGTTATTACTATTTGACCAGTTTAAGCAGTTACAACTGAGCAATAGAACATCTTATGCTTTCAGAAGGAATATGAAGAAAATGTATAACATTTATAAACTAAACAATATAAGCAATAAGGCATGGTGTCATCCTATGTGATTAGTATTTGACCCCAAGAAAATATATTACTCAGTTGTATTATCACTTTTTATTATTATGCCCGGAGGATTTGAGGCGAACCACTCAAATCCAACCGACCACTGCTAAGTCAAAATCAGTACCATACAAGATCAATGGAAGATTCATACTTTGTGATCATCACCAGAACTACCCAGTTAGTTCGAGTCTGCAATGTAGTGACATAATAGTCAAATCGCTAAACAACAACATATAAATAAGCTATATTTCTATAGATAACAACTCATTGTCAAAGCTATGGTCTTGTAAAACAACTAGTCTGCAGTGGTACATGGCACAAAACTAGAGAACAGGATCATGCATGGTCGTTCTTAACAAAACATCATACCACTATAACAACAATTTAAGGATACAAGGTCGTAATTAAACTTGCACTCCGCATATTCAATAATATGCGCTCTGAGTTTTCTGTAGGAAGTACTCGCTTCAACATCCATCTAGATACTGACGCTGAAGATGGATTTATTGTATTGTACAACTACATGATTAGGGTTTCACTTGATTAGGTATTCCAATTGGGTATATTATAATGCATCAATCAAGTTACAACATATAAACCCTAAAAAAATTCTATAAAGTTAAGGATATGAAACAACTTCAAAAAATATAAAATGTACAAGGTAAGAACTTGTCTCATCATCACTGGAACTTGTAATATTACCTCTCACAAGGTCATTAACAATATCACATCACTATGGGATATCAATCCCTTAATCACATGACTAAAATATTTCACCTCAATTTATCCACAAGGCACTTGCTAGGTCATTAGACTCATTCACATAAGTCCTGCACATTCAATATCACATTTTATATCTCAATAATGCTCATAATCACCACCATGTATTATACAAGGTTCACCATAGCATTCACATAGATATAACATTCATCTCACCTACAAATTAGGGTTGCACAAGTAGGAGAGAGAAAATACTATCACATGATAATGATATTCAAACAATATAAGCAAATGTATTTTACATCTCAAGCTTAGGGTTTCATATCATCCCTCAACCACTAAACCCTAATTACATCACCTCCCACATGTTTGGAGAGCACTAGGGTTAAGCATTATTATTTATGACTAGCCATTCATAACCACCTCATCATATATAGACCATTACTCTATGAATTGACCACGTTCATGCATATATATGTGACGATCTTGCTAACCACACATGGAGTCACAACCGAAACACCTCCAAGGTGTAACGACCCTCACACAAGGTGACACTATGTTGCAACCAAGATGCATGCAACATGGTGTCACAGTCGAGACGCGTGCATCATGGTGTCACGTTTGAGACACGTGCATCATGGTGTCACGACCCGCAAAGTTGTGTTGCGACCGCGACACAGAGTGACACTCAAGCAAGGTGTTGTGTCCTGTACCACATCCAAGTGTGTTACAATCGAAACCAGGTCATGTATATCAACTATGTCACCAAAGGAACATTGTCACAATTGCTACCAGGTCCTAATTCATGTTATGACCTACCCACTTAACCATGATAACTGCAACATCAACCAACTGAGCAAAACCATGCAGCAACACTGCGTTGCAACCAGGATGGTGGGTAGCGACCCTCCCCTAGGGTTAGGGTTGTTTCAGTCACAACCAACACCCATCCATGGTATCGACCATGAGGAAGACCAAGGGTTGTCTTGACCATAGGTAAGCAATATGCCCAACACCATAACATGTCCAAACAAGGTCAAGATAAATGATCAACAACAAGGTATACTAAACGTTACTTAAGAACAACTCTCCATATCAAGGTGTTCTTCCCTAGATTATGGATCATAAAAGGTCACCTAAAGAGTTGTATTTAGAGAGAGAAAATCGAAATTCTTATGCATGTTAACATATTCAAAACCTACTATTATTCATAATAAATGAATCATATATCAAATAACTCAAATCCATGGATAGCGATCCAAATAAACACATCAATATTTCAATCACCACCAAATCGGGTACAAAGATTTAGGGTTTATAATAAGAGCAATCCTTTCAAGAATACTATATGGTCAAACCCTAAACATTATCATTTCTTCTACCATAATAAACACATTTTAAAGGTATGGAACAACACAATATCATCAGGTTTAAGATGCAAATAATAGATGAGGTAAAAGTTATATAACCCACCTGATTTTGAGAGAACCACTCTCCCAAGATCATAAGCTCCCAAGAATTTCAACCAAGCTTCACCACTTCAGCCAAAGGATCACCTCAAAAGAGAAGAAAACCTTGGTCACAATAGAGCTTAAGAAAGAGGGAAAATAGCCTAGGCCGAACTAAGGAAGAAAGGAGAAAGAGATGAAAACTCCCTCTCACTTAGATGCCACCATGACAAGCATAGTCTAATGCCTTTATGATGAGGAGTTTATCTCAAATGACCACCATGGATGATCCACAGTCTACAGATAAGGAGGAAGAAGAAGATGGATATTTCATACGAGGGAAAACATGATCAAGAGTTAAGATCACTTACCAAGAGAAGAATCTCCAAAAATCATCACCAAAGAGTGGATTTAGAACAAATACTTCCTCAAGCAAGGTTGATCAGAAACCAAGCCTTCAAGATAAGACCTCCTATGCTCCTAAAGCTCCAAGAACGATCACAAAGAAGAATGAAGAGAGTGGGGCTGAAAAAGTTTATCACAAGTGAAGAGAAGGGGTTATATACCCAAAGGAGGAGGGAAGTAAAGGTTTATGAGGTATCAACATAAGAGATTATCAAGGGACACATGTCCTTAAAAGAAAATAGAATTTTCTCCACTCACACACAAATTTTAAAAGGTTAATTTTTATCAAGAAAAAGTGTAACTACCATCAAGGTCGTCCACCACTTGGTTTTAGTAGTGACACATCCCATGTACTTGTATCAA
Organism: Alisma plantago-aquatica; assembly: GCA_963693085.1. Lineage (NCBI taxonomy): Eukaryota > Viridiplantae > Streptophyta > Magnoliopsida > Alismatales > Alismataceae > Alisma > Alisma plantago-aquatica. The sequence goes on from OY856410.1 coordinate 771,747,034, forward strand.
CTGAAACCCTAGGTCTCCATATGCTCATGGTCGAGACACTAGAGGACAAAGTGTTTCGACCAACCCACCTCTAGGTCATCATGGTCGAAACCACACTACATTAAGCATGTGTTGTGGTTGCTACCCTCACCCAAAAGTGGGGTAGTGGTCACAACACGCAAACCCTAGCATAGTCACCATATCAACAAGGCAAACCCTAGAATCACTGTAAGATGTCACATCACCAACCATGATTCAAACAAGGGACCCAAATCATAATTTTCTCTCTCATAATGCTAAATCATAAGAAGCACTCTCTTCATGTGAAAATTTGCAAGATAACCCTCACTTATGGGTAAATTACAAAGCTGGTCCAAAATAAGCACATATATAGCAAAGATAGTTCAAACATCAATCAAATTGGGCAAAAATGAAATATAAATATGTCACGTGTTATTAGGACATATCACAAGATTGAATTAAGGCTTAATTATCCCATTATACAAAGAAATTTCAATTAAGCATAAAGTTAAGTTAGGGGTCTTACATATTTCATCAACTGGTGGAGATTATTGATCTTTCTTTGGACAGACTGCACCCAATCACTCGCAATGTCGAGTCAGTTGTAGCTGTCGTCAACCGCAAACACAAAATGGATAGTCCCTTCTCACTACGGACCACCGGTCTCATCCATTGATTGGTGATGCGGCGGTCATGCTCTAGTGATGGGCCAGGCAGAGCCTCCCTTCTGCGTCATTGAAGATCATGAATGCTCCCCTATTTCTACGCCCAAGCAGAGGCCAAACCTGGGACATCTTGGAGTCCCTCTTACACCGCCTTTGTGAGTGGGAGGGGAGAGCAAGGAGGTTGGAGGCCTTCCCTCATCCACATGTCCGTGTTAATGGTGCTTTGCTACTTGTGCAACCCATTACCCAGTGCTGCCAGCCTATTTTCCTCTACCCTTCAGTAACATCCATGGAAGATTAAGGTTGGAGATGGGGTAACCAAAATCGCATAGGAGGCAAGGCCGTGGAAATTTAGTGCTCCCATGGTGGTGGTGCCACATGAACAACCAAGGTATGTCCTCCTAGCAAAGGCTGAGGGGAGGCGGGATGCATGTGGCATGTTAAGAGGGGTGAGAGGACTCTACCTGTGGCGGCTGGGAACTGATAATGAGATTGAGAGTGAAAAAGATCAAGGGGATAGGGTTGTGAGGAAATAGGTTTAGGGTTCTCTTCAGGCCATCAACGGGGTTGTAATGCACCATTTCCTGGTGTAGCTGGAGGAAGAGGGTGATTGCTCCAACCATGTGATTCTTTCCCAAAATAGAAGAAGAGGGCTAGGCAGCTGGGCCACGATTTGGGATTTTGGCCCATGTAGGCTCTCCCATAAAAGAGAAAAAGGGCATAAATTAAGGGTATCAAACATTCTAATCTTCATTATGTCAAAATTATAGTTTTATAGGTCTCATTGACACAGTTTTTGCATTGTTGATTCAAAATTGAATCCTCTACATCATGGAATATTTTAGGAAGCATTTTTATCATAATGATTAGGTTCAAATTATCTTTCAATATGGTGATTTATTAACTCATGGAACTTAGATAAAAGGTCACACTCATGTCACACATTGTGAAATGCATTGATGTAATCAAATTGGAGTGTCACACTCAAATCATGAAATTGATATCCAACTAGACAATGGGTCATCATAAAATGAGAAAGAGCATAATCCAAGGGAGATAAAAAATTAGGGTTGTCACATCCTTCCCTCCATATAAGAAATTTTGTCCTGGAATTTTTTCCAAGATCACAATCAAAGGTCAAAGTTCCATATTCATCATGTTAGGTTAACCACACTATGGTTGCCAAGGCATCCCACATCATGGTGTGCACACATTGGTATCTATCCTCAATGTTGTACCCATTCCAATACATATTATTGTGTGTTGTATCATACCAAGACATCATCTTGTCATTAGGGTTATATAATCCTCACCACCCTCACTACATGACGGTCTTTCTCATGTGTTCATACAAGGTTAAGGTGCATTACCAAAACGTATGTTGTCAATTCTCAAACGTTCATATTCATCATCATGACTTTTACACAAGATTATCACATAATTTTCACTTCATCATTATACTAGATTTCATGCATGTTTTAGTTTTCAAAATTCTATCAACTTTCCCCAGTTATGTTCATCACTTTTCATTTTGGGTCTAGAATTAAGCATTGTATTCATGATTATTCAAGCTAATGTATCTAGGCATCTTCATATCAAATTCATCATTTTGAACTTATATCTTTCATGTATAGCATGGTTTCTTATTATGTCTATATTGTAATAGAGACTTATCGTACATATTCAAGTTTAACTTAGTGAGATTATTTCATATATCGTGCATTATCTGAGGGACTACATTATCATCAACATCCATGTTTTGTACATTTCTCACTTGTATCTTGAAGGGTCTCTACAAGCTCAAGCCACTCAACTAATACATATCTATGTTCAACAAGACATGCTAACCACAACTGTCTACCCACAATAAATTTTTACCCAACATGCCAAATGAGAGGAACTACTAGATTCCTTTATATCAAACCACTAACCCAAGCATGCATCTCATCATGGAGATCACACATCATGTACATCATCTTAGGGTCTTGGGGCATCTCCCTCACCTATATAGTAAACATTACATATTCAATTGCCTCTTCCTTTAGGGTTATATCTTTTCATAGGAAATATAGGGTTCAATATTTTCAAGGGAACCATACACTAGGTCACTCAACTCATATACTTACAAGCTGTCTAGCTAGGGACCCATCATCATGCATTTCATTATGCATATTTTCCAATATTTCACATATTTTGGAAGGTAGGCACTATGACCCTCTCTGGTGTCGGGTTGACCCATATCAAGAGTTCACCCTATTCATATGTCCCAGGCTAAAGGTCCCCCTTTGTAAAGAGATTGAAGCCTATGTTGGTCCTAAAGCATATCTCACTATCCATATCTCAATATTTATAAGACTAGGCACTAGTCAGCATGCTAACTCACTACAAATGTTTAGCACATCAATTAAGTCACATGTACCTTACATGGTGCTAGGTTTAGCTAGGGTTGCATGATCAAACTCATCTCATAATATCAAATGTACTTGAATCCTCTAACATCAACTTATATCATCATCATCTCCGTCGTCATTGTCATCATCGTCATCATCAGCATCATCATCATCATCATCATCATCTGTTGGTATATCTTCCCATAGAGCCATCCTGAGCAATTGCATGGAGTCATATATTAATTAATCAATTAATATGATTATTTGGTTAATTAATTAATTCCAGAATATTCTAATTGATCCATGAACATTTTAATTAACGCAGTCTTTCTATTTACCGATGGGTTTAGGAAACCCTGCTTCCTTTAGTCTCCTATTCAAAGGGCTTGATGGCCGATATCTTTATAAGATATTGAGAGAGGCTTTTTAGTTTACGCTCACGTACATAAACCCTAGTCATCACCGTCCTCAGGAGAGAAAGGAGAACATTATGACTCTAGCACGTCGTTGCATAGAGGCTACTCCTTCCCGTCAGCTTAGGAAGCGCAACATGGAGTTTCAGTCCATCCGTGTGGACGAAGTAGAGACACATACGTTGAGACACTTGCGTTCAGAGGACGTCAACGACCATCCATATGTGCCACGTGTGGCGTACATCACCGCACAAAAAGAATGCCGCCGGATCTTCCCGCGATGCACTCAGCTAACAGGAGAGAAGTACCATCCGTGTAGGCTAGCATCATTACACACCATCGTACATCGAGACATCACTAGACTTGCTCTGTGATAAGGTATATCCTGTAAACACTCTTTCTCAATGCAATGTTGTTGATGAGATCTTGTTTTGGGTGGCGTGGAAATTTATTTTTGTTGCTTCTGCCGCGCATGTTTTCTCCACAAAACCCAACTGTGGTATCGGAGCAACGTCGATCTACAACGTATTTGGATTCATTTCGATATGATCGAATCGATGTATATTGTTTTCTATGTTGCATACGATGCGAATTAAAATGGCTAATGTGCATATCTAAACCTAATTCCACATACATCATAGGCTTCTATTTTTGACATTTCAGATGGGATCGACTATGGAAAATACTAATTTTCCTAAGTGTAGGGAAGTAAAATTATGTAGACCTTTCAGGGGCTCTACCACTGAGACCCCACGAGGGGAGGCCTCCCCTCGACCCCCGCCCACTGACCGGGCAGAGGGATCCCCGCAGAGGGGCGCTGCCCCTGTGTACCCCGCATTGTGGGAGTCAAAAATTTATTAATGGGAAATGTCCCACATTAAAAAGACTATAATTTATATATATATATATATATATATATATATATGATGTTCATTCAATACCCGCACGGGTAGCCTGGAATTCACAACTCGGCAGCCAAAAAAGTAACTATATGGTCAGGAAAGTAACTATGATGATAAGAAAGTAACTAAATGACTAAAAGTGTATATATATATATATATATATATATATATATATATATATATATATATATATATATATATAGTCAGGCTAGAATACACTCGAGTGTATCCGGAGCGGAATACACTCAAGTAGTTTTTCATGATGTAATATTTTTTTTGGAAATCTAATCCGTTGATCTTCTTAAACATCCCGTGAACAACTCATACGCAAAATTTGAGCACATTTGGATATGTATAGCTCATGTTATGAAGACCGCAAAAATTATGCATTTCAAATTAGTTTTGCGCGTCGATTTTGTTGCCCTTGGATGAGTGACTTACACTCATCCAAATGGGCTCAAAATTTGTATGTAACCTAGTTATAGTATGACAATGAAGATCAACGATTTACATTTTGCAAAAAATAGTCTTGGTATGCAAACACACTTGAGTGTATTCGTGCGATCCGTACACTCGAGGCTATTACAAATGTAACTATCTATGCATGAAAAGTAACAGTTTGCAAGGTAAAGTAACCCTCTACATGACAAAAGTAAGAAACTAAAAAAAAGTAATCAAAATAGGGGGCAGGTAGCTTCTCGCGTGGGTATTAAAGATGGGCCCATATATATATATATATATATATATATATATATATATATATATATATATATATATATATATATATATATATATACCTATGATATCATACATGTCACCTTAAGAATATGTTTTATGTGGTAAATGGATGCATGATAATGGCCTAGAAACCCCTTTTGTGAATGTTGTGAATGAATGTGGTTGTGAATCTTGTGGATATGTTTGTTTGTGAATGTTATGGATGTATAATGGTCGTATGTGGATCCTTTGTATAAAGTATTTGGCTTGCATACATGTCGAGCCTCATCTCTTATTTCAAAGTGTAATTAATTCTTTCTCTTTATATTTGTACTCATATGATGTAATAGAGATAGGATTAGTTTTAGTCTTTATAAATTTGATGTAAGGAGCCCACTTGAAGATCCAACTCCAAGGAGCGTCCATGGAGAAGCACCATGAAGATCCAATTTCAAGAAGCAACATGAAGATCCAACTCCAAGGAGCATCCATGGAGAAGCAACTTGAAGTTCCTACCTCATAGAGGATCCATGAAGTTGTTCATTGTAATGTTGATCCTTACAGGTTGATTCACGAGTGTTGTTGCATGAGATGCATAAGACCTTAAGTGGACCGTAATCCTTTGTGGCTCTAAAGGATTACAATAGTATGGCCACAATCAATGTATTTGTGTTTGTGATTGCATATCTATCATTTGTGATTGTAGATATAGTAGTACATGATGTGTACTATAAGTATGTGGTGTTTGGATATGTATATGTATTAATAAAACCCCTCAATTAATAATATTAAGTTTTAGCTGCCTTCCATAAAGCAACACATATGAAAAGCTTGATCGACTATGTGTGGCACGCCTTCGCGTGGTATACTATCTATCTCGTAGAAGTGTGATGGTGGGTGTGTGGGTCTGCCTCCGTAGGGTGCACACTCATCGTGTTAGCTTATGGGTTGCACTTAACTAGGGAACCTTGATAGGGTCAAGTACCTAGAGGCACACAAATGCATCATGGCAAGGAGATGTGTATGACCATCTATCCAAGAGTTGCATATGATGCAATTGGCAAAAGTTTCCTACCTTAGTATTTGGTCTTTGACGTCGGCGTTGGCTGGGCACTGATCCAATTATTTTGGATCTTAGCTCACTAGAAGGTTGTATGTGGTCACATCTGTTAGGCGATTCTGAAGATGATTCTGCAGGCGATCAAGCGTTGCGGCGCCACCGCCGCACCCTCACTCCAGATAGGCACTCTGCCTACCGAAGTCTACCCTCCTCTCCTTCCCCTCCTTTCGATCTGATGACGCTGGGCAATCGTGAGATCACCACACGGCTGATACTTCGGTTAAGCTTCCCACACATGTTAATGGGAAGCTTGACAACGTTACAAATGTGTGGATACATCAAGAATAACAAAGAGGGAATATACAATGTGGGGAAGATAATATATTTGGAGAAAGAAGGAAGCAATACACCAACGACACTTCTTCAGATCTAGATGTAGCGCAAAGGTGGAATATGGCAACTCCTTCTCTCTCAAAGAGGGTGGTAGACCTTATTTTTCCTCCAACTTTCATCTTTGGAGATCCAATAGCTCAGGAGATGAGTGAGGATGACTCTGGAGTCTTGGCAGCACTTCATGGCTCTTAATGATCTAATGTCGCCTGGTGTGAGGTCGGGGGCCTAGTATTTATAGGTGTAACCCACTGACTTAACATTCTGTCGCGGTCACGGTGTATGTCGTGACCGTGGTCATGACCTTCTGTAGCAAGTGTCTCAGTCGTGGTGAGGAGGTATCATCACGACTGCAACTCTAGCAGAGGTCAAAATAGGTTTCACGATCGTGACACATCCTTGGTCACAACGCATGCCGTGGTTTATGCTTCTGTCTAGGTTGCATCCTTGTCCCGATTGTGACATCTTCGCCATCCTACATGGCGGTCGTGATGGGTCATCGTGGTCACGACCAGTGTCACGGTCGCGACTAGGCCTTGTTGACCCTGGGCTCTATCCCGGGTGTGACATCCATGGGCCGTCGTCACAGTCACGACGTAGTGTGAACCTGCATGGAGTGGGAGGGAGTATCAAAACCATATTTTGCCCAAGGACATTCAAATAAATAGAAAATTCCACTCAAGGGATGCTAAAATAGGAATAAAACATATGAAAAAAGTGCACAAAATGAGATGTTATCACCCTTGCATCTAACAATTCTAGCTTACTTCTTCTCAAGTCCTGAAGTGGAGATCTCTATCTCTATCTTCTTCCTGAGATCCAATATGAAGAGGATAATTCCTTTCCATTGTTTACACAAGTGACAATGGTGGCACTTGTTTTCTTTATCCTTTAAGTGAAAAGGACATATTCCTTTTAAGTATGAGGGATGAGAACATCCAACAAATATAATGTGGGATTAGAGGATCCGTATAAAATTCCATCACATAAAAGTGCAATATAAACATCCACCACAAAAGTGGGCAAATTTAGAAATTCATCAAGAACAAAGGCATAAGCTGAAGTAAAAAGAAACTTCAATCAAATAGGATGATAAAAATGTCAAAGTAAACATAAATATTTTACATGAAATTGTTGTTCTCAAAAGAAAGAGATATTATGTAGGCTATTGTCTTTAAGACCAAGATAAAGATAAAGATAGGCCAATTGCTCAATGTGAATAGATGCAAACATACATAAGAGAGATTAGTTTCTCAATCATGAATAATATGGGATGCAAACATACCTCAATTTAGACTCCTAGAATTTTTGTTCACCAATCTAGTTGTTTCCAAAATCATGTTTGCCTAATTTCAAGTTATACACGTATTAGGGTTTTTAATCCACATAAGTATGAATGAAACCCTAATCTTAGATGTTTTTAGAAAACCTTGCATTCTATTTACAAAACCTAGACCAAACGATTCCTTAGGTTCTCCTGATAAAGAAAATATATTTACTTGTTCAATTTGGAGATTATATGATAAGTTACAAAGTTTAAGGTTTTTATATGATTGATTAGATTCTCAAATATTAACCTTCAAAAACATGGAAATTAGACCCTCAAACTATTTTTATTAGAAAGATCACAATTTTCTAATTCCAAAACATATTTTTATAGAATTTCTGGACATGTAGATTAAAAAATATGATTTTTATAAAACTGACCATTTAGAATATTAGAAAAAACCTCGTCAGGAGATAAAGTCCGGTCAACGGTCAAAGTTGTAGTGTTGGCCCAATCAGGGGTGGCCAACTAGCCTGGGCCCATCGCCAGCTAGGTGCAAGGCTCAACGCGTGAAAGGAAATCAATAGAGGTCGAAAAGACTATATTTCCCATGGCGGAAAAATAAAGCAAAACAGTAAATTAGAGGGGCAATGTTGGGAAATCACACATGATCATCCCCTTCCTTCATTTAGGGACCACGTCTGTGAGGTTCATAAGCAAGCAAAATTCGAAATTGGGGAAAACTGAGCATGTTGAGGATCCGTCGATTTGAAGGCTCGAAAATAAAAAACAATTTCAAGGGAACTCACTACATGCCGAAATTGAATGATGGTGACGCCTGGTGCCGGGGCGAGGCACTGCAAACTCAGAGCAAATTTCAATTTTCTGAAGGTTGAATCAATGATGTGTTGTGAAATTGAGTGCACAAGAAAGAAGCTAGCAGCTATGCACAACTCGGTGTGGGTTTGGATATTTATAAGGTGGATCCTTATGGTTCCAGCTAAGATTGGTTTGAGAAGTCTTGAGAAGGAAATTTGGAGATTCTATAATTCTTAATGTTAGGTCATGATTAGTACATCAACCAATGTGTAATGGACTAAAGAAATCAAAGGAGAAGAAAGATCGAGAAAATATGGAGTAGAGTGCGAGAAAATTGGATTTTTTGGATGCTTTATATAACCTCCTATTTCCGTATCAGTCGCGAGGTAGATGACAAATTACCACTCGTCTGATCGTGATCCAACAGATAGACAACAATGTGACATTAAATCAGGAAACCTTATCCAAATCAAATTAGGATAAAGTGACATATTCAATTATTTCTATTTTTCTCTCTCCTCATTAGAGGGTGCAAACAAACTCCAAATTTAACAAAATTTGATACCTAGCCTATTCTAAATATGTAGAATCCGAATATGACATTAGTTTTTACTTTTGAAGACTTTTGATATTTTATTTAATTCTTTTAGACTATTCTTTTTTTCTTAATGCATTAAAGACTTCTATAATTACCCAATTGATGTGAAACTTCACCCTCAATCAAACTTAAGCATGTTAGACACAAATTTGCCATAAATTTTCTCTTTTGAGATTATTTAACACATTGTTTAATTTTTTGGGCTTTATTTATACTTTCTCTATCCTAAATACAATATAACATTAAAGATTGTCCAAATTAGTTGAAAACTTACTTATAGGCTTATTTTAACATGTAGATAATGAATTTGAAATTATTTTTCTCTTTTGGAGTCATTAAATTTTGGAGAAAACTCACCTTTTCTTTTCTAAATAAAATAGATGCAATTATTATCTCAGAATTGTGAAACTTGGACTCCAAGCCATATCATATCCAAAGAATTCGATTCTGAAGTTATCCTTGTCTAACAAAAGACACCAAGATGGTTAGACACTCAGTTTGTTAGCGAGAGATCCTAAGATCGAGCCCAGGCCACGGGATGAATAGAATGACCGATTTAAAAAAATGTGGTCCACTATTATTTTAAATAACATATTACTTCATCATTATTACTATTATTCATCCAATTGTGTCTCATACCTTCATATTACAATCTATAGGGTCATATATAATTATTATACATGAAATTCTTTATGTTTACCATTCAACTCATTAAATTCATCAATTCCCTAATTGAATTATGTATTAATATTCTCAATTATGGGCTCCTAGTCCTTCTATGCACATTATTTCTATTAACATCATACCTTAAACAACATTATCTCATGTGAAATATTTTATGTATTCCTTATTGATTAATATGAGAGTTTTAAGTCATATTTGTTTTCATGCATATATGTTAGGGTGTTTTATTCATGTATTAACATATTAAGGTTTCAATTAACTACTATTGGGTTTATCTTCATACTTGTTTAGCTAAACCCAATAACTAAACTTGCTATCCTTCAAGGCATAAGTTTGGGGTCAAGAGGCTAGGTTTCGGTTCGCTACAACACTCCATCCCTTAAAAGGATTTCATCCTCAAAATCTAATCATCATCCATACTTCACAAACCAACTACTCTCCACCTCTTAAAATATTTTACCTAATTAGCCCAGCTAAACCACATCTGGGTACTATGGTTATGTTTGCATGTTTTTAGTTGAGAATATTTTAGTGGTTAAGTTGTTCATGTATCCAACTAAGAAGTCATAACCAACTAGGGTTGAGATTCTTGGGATTGAAAGTATTTTTGGTAAAGTATTTTTGGTAGAGGAATATGGGATTCTTGGGAGTTCCCTAGGAGCCGAAGAGTCACGTCTCCCTGGGCGATCCCGAGGGCGATCTCTCCCTGGCGGCAACGGCTCCTCCGGGTTTGGCACTCCGTCGCCCGGGGGCTACCTTCCTTCCCCTCCGGTCTTGCACTCCGCCTCCCGGGGGCTACCCTCCACCACGCCTCCTCCGGTTAGGTATCCCACCTGCCGGAGTCCACCCCATCTTTGCTCTCCGTCTCGGTGCAGCGACCCTTCTTCTAGTAGGCTGATAAGAGGTTTCTTCCTTTGGTGCGGTGCTTTCTCCTTCCCCCCCTGATGTCTCGATCACGTGGCTGGGCTGGCAATCCCTCTGGCTTGGATAGGCAAACGTGGTTTGGTGCTGCAGGAATGATACTTCGGTGATAGACCGGACAAGGTAGTTTCTGCTTCACCTCCACACCTGCCGACACGGTGTGCTCGCTCTGGTGGCTGATACTTCGGTAGGAAACCGGACAAGGTAGGTCATCAGACGCGACCACACCTTCCAACCCCTCTTTCGATTGCCATGCCCCATGTCCTTCCCGGCAGCACGCTTTCTCAGACCACCGATCAACAACCCTAGAGGGCTGTGAGCGCAGCGTTTTGTCGCAGAAAGAAGATCGGATTTTGCATCCACCTCCGCCTCAACAGACGAGATCATCCCGGACATCCAGCATCTCATCACGCCGACGGAGGATTTCCGATCAAATGCTGATGTCACCCCCCAACTGACCGCTATGACGACTATCGTTGCTTCATCACCCGACGGACCATCCCTCGCTGAGGTTGACTTGACGGCGCCCGCAACCGATGCTAACAAGGTTCTGACAGCACCTGCCAGTGCTATCCTCCATACGACCGATGATAGGGCTTTGGATAGTGCGACCCAGTCTGATGGGATTCTACCGACGCCTCAGATTCCGCCCTTACCACCGCCTGCAAACAACACACCGCCTCCACGTAGAGCGCCGCTCTTTGGAATCCCGCACAACGTTTGCTTTAGGTGCATGAGACGCGGTCATTGGCAATCCCAATGCACGGCTCCCAAACTCTGCTACAATTGTCATCAGCCGGGACACCTTGCCAGGAGATGCAGATCTCCCAGGGCGCCGTCCCCAGCAGTTCCTCCTCCCCTGCACTCTACCACCGTTTTCCCCCACCTACCTTTTGGCATCCCGGCCCATGGTGGACCGGCGCATATACCCAAACGGGTCTTCGTTTCCCTTCAACCTGACAATGAGATTAGAAAGACTCAGATCGAATCTCTTTCTCATGCTGTCGAGATATCATGGGCGGACGGCATCGCATGGCAATCCATCAGTGAGTTCTTATGGTCCTCTTGGCCTCAGGCGGTGGATATATATAGATTCGCTTACAGGAAAGAAGTGGTTTTCTTTCATCAAGAACAAGAGGCACGCAATGCTCTCCTCAAAGATTTTATCTCCTTCCGTCATCATCGACTGAAGGTGAAACCCATGCTTGAAGGTGACGAAGGAGCCAAGATGGAGAAGTTGTGGTTCTGGCTTACAGACTTTCCCATTGTTCTAAGGGACGAACATACGATCAAGGAGCTGATTCAACCTTTCGACACCCTCTGCTTTATTTCGAGATGGCAAAGAAGTGAAGATGACCTCTCGGGTATCCTCATCCTGGTTGAAGCTTTTAAGGAAGACATCCCACAGTTTGTTGTCGTCTCTCACGGCCTTAGTAGAGCAACCATCAAACTGAGCCTGGCGGCCAGAAGCGCCTATGATGATATCTCTTTCACCCTCTCGGAGGTCGGACGTGAGCTGAATATCCCCCTGGAAGCTCTCCATTCCCCAGGGGAACTGCGCTTCAATACCGAACAGACATGTTTCCTTCCAAGCAGGTCTTCACAAGTTGCCATACACTCAGCACCTCCTGCCCCACCCGCTAACGGAGATGACCGTAGACCTCATGCTCCCGCTAACGGCGGTAGCCGCTCTCACGGATCCAGCACCTCTTCTACCAAACATGTGGTCGATCAGGATGGTAGAAGGTCCTATCTACCACTTCGAAACCTCCAAGACTTCCTCTCCTTTGAAGAACATGAAAATAGGCGAGTTCCTAGGCGTGGAAGAAGTTCCAGACCTCCTTCTGCTCCCTACACAGATCGCGCCCCTTCTAGAAGAAGACACAGACGCTATCACAGAGAATGGGATGATAGATTTTCTGCTGGAGATGAATTTTATGATTTCTATCAGACTGCATCCTTTGCGGACGAACCTGACGATGATAGAAGGAGGTTCAGTCATTAGCTGTTGTTTTCCATTCAGACCGGAGATCTCGCTTTCTTTTTACCATCATGCTTTTACAACCACACTTATTCTGGAATATTCGAGGCGCCGCTAACATCAGAACTCGTAGAGTTCTTGGGGGGTCTTTGCCGAAAACATAAGCCAACCATTGTGGGGCTATTCGAATCCTTTCTTCAGGCTACGAGGGCCGAAGAGCTTCTGGACATCATTCGTCTGGACTGGGCGACTGATAATCATCTTCAAGATGGCAAGATTTGGCTTTTTGCAGATTCTTCCTTGCAACCAGTGATCATCTCCTCGCATCATCAGCACATTACCATTCGATGCAGCCCTCCTGCGGGTGAGGTCTTCTTCATCACTGCTATTTATGCAAGTTGCTCTTTTTCAGAAAGGAAACTCCTTTGGGACTCCCTTCTCTCCACAACTCAGATCATTGGTGACAAACCATGGGAGATTGCCGGCGATTTCAACACTGTGCGCGTTCTCGATGAAAGAAGGGGTATTATAGATAATGACTTTCAATCCCTTCTCGACTTCAATACCTTCATCTCCGACGCTGACCTCAAGGAGGCTCCTTTCGAAGGCAGCATGCACACCTGGGTCGACAAACAGAAGCTCACCCCTACTAAATGGCAACGCATTGACAGGGTTCTTTTTAATGGCAGATGGGGTCAAGATTTCCCAGGCTCCCTTTCTACACATCTCACGCGGTCCCGAGTTTCAGATCACTGTCCCATTTTGGTCCGTCCTAGCACCCACGTTGCCGCCTCAAAGCACCCTCCTTTCTCTTTTCTTTCGATCTGGCTCAACCATGATGAATGCCTAGGTGTTATCAAGAAAGCTTGGGAGACAATGATTGTTGGGCATCCTTCCTTTATTTTCTTCTCTAAGCTGAAAGCAGTTCGTACAACTCTGAAAACATGGAATAAGAACGTGTTTGGCAACCTCTTTCAGAAGAAAGCAGACTTAGAAGATATGATCCATATTTTACAAATCAAATTTGATGAATATCCAACTGTAACCAATGAAACCAACCTCCGTCTTGCCGAACACAAATTACAAGCCATTCTTGATCAGGAAGAATTGCTTTGGAAAGAGAAAGCTAGAATTTCATGGCTCGATGACGGAGAAAGAAACACCTCCTTCTATCACGCGGTAGTTCGATCCAAAAGGAGAAGAAGATGTATCTCATAGGTCAGCCTTCCTGATGGTACCATTACTGAAGATCAACTTGATATGGCGCAAGCGGCGGCCACCCACTTTCAGCATATTTTTGCACCTAGTACAGCTACCCCGGACGAGTTGCTCGAACCGCTCCTTCGGCTGGTTACGCCAGTGATTTCATTTGATGACAACCTAGCCTTACTCATGAATCCTTCCGAAGATGAATTTATTCACACAATGAAGGATATGAATTCTCACGCCGCCCCCGGTCCCGACGGCTTTATTATCAGCTTCTATCTAGCCACTTGGGATTTTATTAAGCACGACGTTATGGATCTTGCCAGATGCTTCTTCCGTGACCATATAAGACACAGAAGTCTTATGTCTTGCAGAATTGCCCTCATTCCGAAGCTCTCCAAACCTGTTGATCTCCTTTCTGACTTCCGTCCTATTGCCATGGAGAATGTCATGCTCAGGATCCTTGCGACTATCCTCAGCAACAGGCTCAAGCCTATGATGTCCAAAATGATTTCTTCTTCTCAAGCAGCCTACGTTCCTGGAAGAGATATTATCAATCATATCAGGCTCACCAAAGAACTCTGTCATGATCTCAAGCAAGGGAATCAATTCCCGAACATCATTATCAAATATGATATGAGCAAAGCTTTTGATAGGATTGATTGGGCGATCCTGGCACGAGTTCTCGAGAACTTTGGCTTCCTTCCAGATACTACCCAGCTTCTTCTTAGCTTCTATGAAGGGACATGGGCCTCTATTTCCTTAGGGGAACACACTGAAGGATTCTTTCAACTACATCGGGGCCTCAAGTAAGGGAATCCGTTATCACCTTATATTTTTGTCATCTTTGAGGAACTTCTGGTGAGATCCATGGAGTTTACACTTTCCAACGATAGCAGCAATCGCTTCATTACTAGAGGCGGAGGACAAGCTCCCGTCATTCTTCTCTATGTCGACGATATCATTGTCTTCTGCAACGGTTCCCCTTACACGATCCACCGCATCAACGATACACTTGCCAGATATGAAAATGTTACTGGTCAGAAGATTAACATAACAAAATCCACCTGCTTAGTTGGAGATAATGACCGTAACACAACTGAAGGCTTCTCTCGCGCCCTAGGTATTTCTTTAGCTGAAGAATCCATCTACTACTTGGGGGTCCCCATTAAATATGGCAGAATGAAGCTACAGCTTTTTGATTTTCTCATGGAAAAGATGAACAATAAGATTGCATCTTGGAAAGACAACTTACTATCTTTTGTCGGGCGACGTCTTCTCATCAAGCATGCTCTCTCTTCTACCGCTCTATACACGGCTGCAGCCATTGGAATCCCAGCGGGCATATGTGACAGACTAGACACCCTCATGTCTTGGTTTCTATGGACTGGTAGAGACAACATGAAGCGCAAAACTTGGGTCTCTTGGCGATCTGTAGCTACCCCCACCTCCATTGGTGGTCTGGGTTTGGATTCGATGCGAACACTTACTAGATCCTTCTTGTACAAAGCTTGCTGGGAGATCTCTGTAGGATCCTCACCTTGGGCCATCTTCTGTCATGACAAGTACTACACCTCTTCGACAAACAGTTTTGGCTCCCACCCACCTTACCTCAAGATGGGATCTTCCGCCTCACCTCAATGGAAACAGATATGGCGCGTCTTCCCTCTTTTCAATAATTCCTGCAGATGGATCATTGGCAAAGGCAACATCTCTCTTTGGGACTCTAGATGGTGTGATGCATCTCTTGCGGAATTCACTCTCCATGCTAGTGATAGAAGACTCGACTTCAAAATCCGCGATTTTTGGTCATCACAGAATGGCTGGGATTGGGAATCTCTCAGTCAAATCCTTAACGAAGATGGGATGCAGATCTTCAAAAATCATTGTACATCCATTTCTTCATACAACGACAGTCTTATTTGGAAACTGAATTCTACAGGTTGCTTCACCATCAGCTCTATCAAGAAGCTTCTCCTCCAGTCTGAATCCCCCCTTTCCTTTCCCGCCTTTGACGGTATTTGGAAGCTTAACATTCCCAAAGCTAGTGTTCTTTTATGGAAGATAAGCCGTAGAGCCATTCCCACCGATGATAACATCACTAGGTCCTTCATTTCTATGGCTTCCAGATGCTCATGCTACGATTCACCGGCTATTGAAACAAGTCATCATCTCTTTACTGAAGGGCAAGCTGCCACTTTCTTTTGGAACAAGCTTTTCCACATCACTGAAGAACCTCCTCCCTCCTCGGTGCTGGATATTATTGCTATATGCAACTGATCGCATCACAACTCGTCTCCTAAAACCTGGATTTTGGGGACTCTCTCCGCTCTTATCATCTGGTTCATTTGGCGTTATAGATGCACTAACAGATTTGATGGAAGGGCGGCTGACCTCCATTCGCAGTGGAACAGTATCTTATATCACCTTAATCACCTTCTCCAACGTAGATTCTTCTCTAAGATTGAATCTACTGCTTTCTATAGATCTCTTGCTGCCAATGACATCCTTGAACCAACCACCAAACTCAAGAGTGTTAGTTTGGTGTGTTGGTGCCCTCCGGACATTGCCAACCTAAAGTTAAACCTGACCATTGGAAGAGCCCTTACATCAACAGGAGAAGACAGACGATGGGCCGCCAGTATCATCCGAGATTCTCGCAGCAACGTTAAACTCACCTTTATAGTCTGGCTCAAAGAAAAGAACTATACGATCGCTTATCTTCTGGCTTGTGCCATTGCACTTAAAATTGCAGACGACAAAAATCTTTCTATTTCAGTCATTGAGGTAGATGATTGCCATACCCACAACATCCTTTGGGCGAGCACCAAGGAACCCTGGAGAGCAACCTCTCTTACAAGAGAGTTGCGATACATTCTTTCTGAACATGCCATTATTGGTCATCATGTTCCCAAGCCGGTCAACTCTGCCCCTAGAGAGCTGGGTTTATGGGGCAATCCACAGACTGCCCCCTTTATCTGCATGGAGCCTTCTTTGCTACCCATAAGAACTAGAGGCATCCTTTTTCTGGAGAGGCGAGGCCTGCCATATATCTTGATGCATTGGCCGCATGCTTTTTTTTTTTTGTAGAAGCCAGGGGTCGCTTTTATTCATCTCACACCCCTCTGGTGAGCATAATCATCAAAAAGGATACAACTCCCGCTCTTATAGCTCGGGTGAAAGAATAAAAAACAAAAGAAGAGAAGGGGGAACGCTGCTCACCGATCATCAGAAGGTCTTATGAAAGATTTGGATATGTAGGGAACGCCTCGTTTGTCCATGATTAGCATGCCTCTAATCTTCATCGGAAGAGAGGGGAAATCTGTGCATATCATGGGTTCTTCTCTGTTACATCCCCACCTACCAAGCTCTGTGGTGGTAGAATTCACCATGTTATCAATAAGTGAACCAATAATAGCTTCCTCCTGAAGAAAAGCTCGAAGCTCCCTTATAAGGTAAAGATGCCTCCAGGAATCCTTTGCCTTGCGTCATAGGATATTATATAGCCAGGTGTCATCAGTCTCCAAGATGGAGACGCGGCAATTGTGCATATCAGCACATTTGAGACCGATCACACAAGCCTGAAGAGAGGCTTCCCTTCGATCTGTCGCTCGAACCCAAAATCTGAAGGCCATCTTAGAGTTGCCATGAGAATCACGAGCAATGCCCGCAGCCCACCACCTGGAACGCGTCGCCGAGTAGGAGGACCTGCCAACAGCAACATTGATTTTGATGTTGTGCAAGTCCGGCCTGGACCAACGAAGCAGCTTGATAGATCGGAGCATTTGGGAGGGATCATGGATGTGAAATTCCCGCAGAAAGCCATAAAACTCAGGCTGCTCAATCTGCGTGAATAGATGCGAGGACATCAGCTTATTTATGATGAAAACCAGATTGTTCCATTCAGAAGCGAACAACTTATGCTTCCCATCATAGCGCGCCACACATCTCATTCTCCAAATGGCCCACGGAATGAGCTTAGCTAGTTTGCGAATAATCCATTCCCTGGCAGACCCAGTGGGGGAATGCGAGCAAAGCATGGTGAGAGACTGCAGGTCTGAAGGAGCAGTATGACTTGTGATCAGCGTGAAGCATTCCCAGAATTTGATGGCAAGCTGGCTAGTGAAGAAGAGATGTGCTGCCGTTTCAATTTGGGGAATGTCGCAGCAGGTGCATCTAGATGCCATCTGGATGCGGCAGCGCATGACGTTGTCATCCGTAGGTAACGCCTTGTTGGCAAGCTTCCACATAATAGCACAAGCCTTAGGAGTGTTGGTGCGCCATAGATGTGCAAAAGTGTCTCTCCTATGATCATCTCCGTTACGAAGGAAAGATTTGACTGAGCTGAGGGAGAAGCTGCCCGAGGGCTCGAGAGTCCAGATGATGCGATCAGGAACTTCTGAGATCTGTGCATGAGTTGCTTTGATAAGGTAAACACCGTCATCGTCAAGAATTTCAGCGAGAGCCGCCCAGTCCCAACCATCCTCATCGGACCAGAAGTCTTTAACCTTGAAATCCAGACTGACATCAGTCTCCATACGGGCATAGTCTACCAGCCGATGCTCACACCACCGATCATACCAGAGCGAGATGTCGCCACTACCAATCATCCATCTGCAAAGGGGTAGCAAAGAAGGAAAGCACTTCTAGATTTTCTTCCAAAACAGAGAGGCAAAGGAGCCTAACTTCAGGAAGGAGGGGTAGAAACCCTCACGGTGCGTGAGCTGGCTACGATATTTCTGTTTGCAGAAGGATGCCCAAAGGGATGTCCCACCGACAATTTCCCAGGCAGCTTTGAACACGTATGCTTGGTTCAGCAGGGATATGGAGTCAATGTCAAGACCGTCTTGGTCAGTAGGTAGCGCCACCCGATTCCAAGCCACCCAAGCTTTACGTTTGTGATTTTCCCTGTCAGTCCATTAGAAACGGGAAAAGATAGATTCAATCCTTTTGGCAATACCAGCTGGGATCCCCGTTGCTGCTGCAGTGTAAACCAGTGTAGAAGAAAGGACATGACGGATAAGGAGACGTCTGCCGGCGAAGGAAAGCATCCGAGCTTTCCAAGAAGCAACCCTGCTGTTAATCTTGAGGATCAAATACTCAAAGTGTTCGACCTTGCTGCGGCTAGCCGAAATGGGAACACCAAGGTAGGAGAGGGTATCCACAACACGTGCCACCCCAAGCGAGTTGGCGATGCGATCAGCAGTTGCAATATCAGAAGAACCAACCATACAGATGGACTTCTCGTGGTTAATCATTTGACCTGTAGCTCTGGAGTATAGCTCAAAGGTATATTTGACTGTCTCAACTGATTCAGGGGAGGCGTTGGTAAAAAGAAGGACGTCATCAGCATAAAACAAAGACGGGGGTGCCACTGCCCCACCCCTAGTTAGGAAGGAAGCAATTGAAGTGTCGCGGGCAAGCTTCGAAATTCTTCTTATCAGCAGCTCTTCAAAAAGAATGAAGAGGAATGGGGAGAGGGCGTTTCCTTGTTTAAGGCCCCGCGACATCTGAAAGAAGCCATCCGTATAGTCACCTAGGGTTACCGACGCCCAAGAATGCTTAGAGAAGCATAGCAGAAGATCAGCGACTTCCTGGAAGAAGCCGAATTTGAGCAGCACCTGTCGGAGAGCCCCCCAATGGACACGATCAAAGGCTTTTGACATATCATACTTGATGATAGCATTGGGAAAAGGATGGCCTTGCTTGATATCATGCACCAGTTCCTGAGCAAGCCTTATATGATTAGTGATGTCCCTATTCCGGATGAAGGCACCTTGGAGATCTGAGATAAGGGGCATGCTTAGTTTCCTCAACCCCGTGTTCCTTTCTATAGTGATTTCTATAGTGATTTCTATACTGAATCCACGGACATCGAAGCCAGTTCCCTTGAAGCCAGTTTCCTCAACCCCGTGCTTCTTTTCCCTTTTGCTCCTACTCCCCCTCAACCCCGTGCTCCTTTCTTTTTCTTTGGTCTTTTTTCTTTTGGGAAGATACTCGAGTTATAAGAGCGGGAGTTGTACTTTTTTCTTGATGATTTAGACCACCAGAGGGGTGTGGGATGAATAAAAGCGACCCCTGGCTTCTTTGAAAAAAAAACTAGGGTTGAGATTTAGGTCCTTGTGTCTCTAACCTAACAACCCTAAGATTCATATTATCAAACCAAAAAGTCATAAGGTATAAAGGGTAGGTCCACTACACCTCTAAATTATTCCACATATCCCTAGTCACTTCTTCATAGAGAAAACTAGGGTTTGGGATATCTATGTCAAACTAATTCTAGGGTCTCACTATCCATACTTCACACATCTCTTATTTGTGACATAGTTCAAGCAAAATTTGATAAAATCCAGAGAAAACTTATTTTGTACATATAATAGTATAATGCAAAAATAATTTCAATGATGAAAAACTTTGCAATGTAAAACAAACATGGCGAGCAAAAATCAATGGCAACCAAGTCACAATTTTCCATGATAAGATCTCCTTATCCTACCAGTACCTCATCCTCATGTCATGACTCTGTACTCAAACCAATACCTCATAACATCCAAAGATGCATGCCACCACTATGGTAGGGTAAGATCACCTAAAATCTCATCACATTAGGGTTTGCTCATCATGATTCTAATGTGAAACTCGTATCAACTTTTCATCATATCATGCATAACATAGATGGATTATAGGGTGAATTGTCATATTCCAACTACCATGGGATCTGATACCATGTTGTAAGGAGTGGGACCCAGAGGGGATCCACTCCCTATTAAAATTTGAAGAATAAAACATCCATTTGAAACACACTCAAAGGGTATGCTGAAATGGGTGTAAATTTTTTAAATCTTACATGATGGTATACAAAAGACCAAAGTATAGCAACAGATAAGAGTTTCATGACTATAAATGATTTTACAGAAGTACATCGGCATCTCCCATATTGGTTTACATGGATATTACATCATAAGGATCTAGTAGAATGAGATCTAAAGCAGATTAAGTTTGTATCCAAGCATCCACTCTTTAAGCTAGGTCCAGCTAAGTATGCCATGTCATCCATATCCTACACCTGGGGTTGGAAGCATACACCAGCAATAACGAGAAAAGTAGATGACATCAACAAAAGGGCTGGTATGTGCATAGTAAATCATGTATTGAGAAATGTTAAGAAACAAAGGATGTCAAATAAAAGGATCACCATAGAAAAGGAAAGAACTACCCAACTGGGCATAAAAGAATATGACTTCAATAAAATAAGAGCAAGGCATCCATGTGTTTCACCTGTGACAATACTAGAACAATATAAACATGTTGGTAGGAAGTAACACATCTACCATAAATAAGGGATGAATCAGAAAATATACACATCAACTGTGAATGGGGTGACCAGAAACATATACACATCTACTCTTAGCAAGACAAGATACACATCTGCTCTAAAAATATCTATTGCAACAATTATCACCTCTACATTTTCAAATTTGTGGAAATTAATACATCCACATAAAATAACACATATAAAAATATACTAGCAGTCACCACATGATGCATAACAAAAGAGTAAGCATGAATTAATCAACCTATGAGGGATGAGAACATCTAACAAAATATAATGTGGGATCATAGGATCCATATAAAATCCCCGTCACATAAAAGGGCAATATAAACGTCCACCACAAAAGTGGAAAAATTTTGTGATTCGTCAAGAATAAAGGCATAAGTTGAATTCAAAAAAATTTCCAATTCATAGGATGATAAAAAGATCAGAGTAAACATAAATATTTCACATGAAATCATGTATTCAAAAGAAAGAGATTTTGTGTAGGATATTGTCTATGGGACCAAGAGAAAGATAAAAATAGGCCAATTGCTCAATGTGAATAATAGAAGATGCAAACATACGTAACAGAGAGAAGTTTCTCAATCACGAATAATACAAGATCCAAACATACCTTAATTCAGAGTCCTAGAAACACTCTTCACCAATCTAGTTGTTTCCAAAATCACCGTTGCAATTTCAAGTTAGACACATGTATTAGGGTTTTTAATCCACATAAATATGAAGGAAACCCTAATCTTAGACATTTTTTAGAAAACCTAGAATTTTGGTTAGAAAACCTAGACCAAACTATTCCTTAGGTTCTCCAAATAAAGAAAACATATTGATTTGTTCAATTTTGAGCTTACATGATTAAGTTACATTTTTTAGTTCTTTCTATATAATTTATCAAAATCCTCAAAAATCATCCTTTGCAAACATAGAAACTAGAGTCTCAAACCATTTTTCTTAGAAATATCACATTTTTCCAATTCCAAAACATTTTTTTGTAGAATTTTTGGACAAGTAGATTAAAGGATACAATTTTTATATAATCTGCCAACCATAATATTAGAAAAAGCCTCATTAGCAAATAAAGTCCGGTCAGCAGACAAAGTTGTTGTGTTGGACCAGTCAGGGATGGACAATTAGCTTGGACCCTTCGCTAGTGAGGTGCAAGGCTTAGTGCAAGAATGGAAATCAATAGAGGGTGAAAAGAATATATTACCCATGACGAAAAAACAAAGCAAAATAGTAAACGAGAGGGGAAATGCCGAGTAAGCACAAGGGATCATCCCCTTCCTTTGTTCAGGGATCATGTTTGTGAGGTCCATAAGCAAACAACAGACAAAATTGGGGAAAACTAAGCATGTTTATGATCTATCGATTTGAAGGATCAGAAATAAAAAACAAGTTCAAGGGAACTCACCACAAGTTGAAATTGAATGATGGTGACGCCCAGTGCCAAGGCGAGGTGCTGCAAACTCAAAGTATAAGTTAAGTTTGTCAAAGGTCAAATAAATGATGGGTTGTGAAATTGGGTGTAGAGGAAAGAAGCTAGCGGCGATGCACAACTAGGTGTGGGTTTAGATATTTATAGGGTGGATCCTTAGGGTTCCATAAAGATCGGTTCAAGAAACCTTGAGAAGGAAATAAGGAGATTCTCAAATTCTTAATTTTAGGTCATGAAGTACTACATCAAACGATGCGTAATGAACTGAAGAAATCAGAGGAGAGAAAAGATCGAGAAAATATGGAGTAGAGTGGGAGAAAAATTAGATTTTTCATATGTGTTTTAAAAACTCATGTTTAATATCAATCGTGAGATAGATGATGAGTTATTTCCCATCTAATCTTGATCTAGTAGTCAGAAAGTAGCATAAAATTAAATTAGGATACCTTATCCAAACTGAATTAGGATAAAGTGATATATTCAATTAATTCTTCTCTCTCTCTCTCCATTAGAGGGTGCAAACTTTTTTTTAATATAATTAGAGGTCCATCTTATTCATCTTGCCCCTCAAGCAAGCAAAAATAGTCATCGCATTACATAGTATCATCAAATGCTCAATCCTCATAGAAACCCCATCTACAAAAAGAATCTTGCACGCATCCCAAATCCCCTCTCTCATCATCCCTAAATATCTACAGATAAAATCATATTCCATGCTGCTTCCCCCAAAGTCCAACTAGGGGTTCCCTTGTATCATCTTCATCCTCAGTCTAGCTAGAGTAACCATCTCCACATGATTCGTTGACCGTCACCTTCACTGACGATCTGTTTGAGCAAATATCGTCATTGTGTGCCCACGGTCTTGTAATTTCACCACCCCATACTGGCCTCAAAAAATCACCAAAACAGGGAGAACGCCGACGCCTACATTCACCAGCTACATCCTCCACCCATCTCGCTATGGTCTCATTCTGGTCACCACCAGGTGTACCGCCATCGACAGGGACCTCCGCTGTCTTCGTGTGCCATGGATGGACACCAGTCGAACTCGGTAGCGAACGAGAAGCCGACCTGCGCAAGGTCAGTCCTTCGCGATGTGTCTAGAGTCCTTGCACCGGAAGCATCGAATATGGTAGGAGCAGCTATTCTTCCAGTGACCCCTCCGAAAGCAGCGGAAGCATCTGCTCCTGTGTGAGGGGGGACTCCCCATGGTCTCTCGGTGAAAACTGCAGTCCCACGCCAGATGACCATGGGATCGGCACAGGAAGCAGACCGGTTCCGCCCTACAGTGAATCTGTTTGTGCCCTTATTGCAAACAGCGGAAGCATTAGAGGGTGCAAACAAACCCCAAATTAAATAAAATATGACACCTAGCCTATTCTAAACATTTAGAATATGAATATGGTATTAGTTTCCACTTTTGAAGACTCTAGTTATTTTATTTAATTCTTTTAAAGTAATTCATATTTTCTCTTTCTTAATGCATTCAAGACTTCTAGATTTACCCAATTAATATGAAACTTCACCCTAAAGAAAATTTAAGCATGTTATACATGAATTTGACATCAATTTTCTCTTTTGAGATCATTTAACACATTATTTAATATTTTGGACTTTATTTAATATTTAGGACTTTATTTAAAGATTGCTAAAATTAGTTGAAATTGACACATGGGCATATTTTAACATGTAGATTACGAATTCAAGATTAGTTTTCTCTTCTGGAGTCATTAAATATTTCATTTCATATTTTGGAAAAAAATCACCTTTTCTTTTCTAAATAAATTTTTTTGTAGTTATTATTATCCCAAAATTGTGAAACTTGGACTCCAAGCAATATCGTATCCAAAGAATTCAATTCTAAAGTTATTATTATCCAATTAGACTTGGTTTTATGAATTATACATACTTAATATATGTTGCCCATTATTATTTTAGTTAAAATATTACTATCATTATTACTATTGTTCATCCAATTGTGTTTCATACCTTCACATTTCAACCAAAAGGGTTATATATTATTATTTTTCATGAAATTCTTTGTTTAGTATTTAACTTATTAAATTCATCAATTCCTTGTTTGAACTATGTATCAATATTCTCAATTATGGACACTAGTCCTTCAATGCACATTATTTCTATTAACATCATATCTTAAACAACATTATCACATGTGACATATTTTCAATATTCCTTATTGATTAATACTAGAGTTTTAGGTCATATTTGTTTTCATGCATATATGTTAGGGTGATTTATTCTTGTATTAACATATGAGGGTTTCAATTAAATACTATTGGATTTATCTTCATCCTTGTTTTGCTAAACCCAAGAACTAAACTTTTTATCCTTCCAAGGCATAAGATTGGGGTTAAAAGTCTAGGTTACAACTCGTTATAGGCCCCTCCCTCTCCCTCCCACTCCCTCCCCATCCCCCAGTGCCCCTCACCTCCTCTCTCCCCAATAATGAACTAAAATCTAGGTACATTCTTAGTCTAGCCCTTTTTCCTATATTTTTCCTATCTTATCTATCCTTTTTGTCCTTGATGTTGAATATGTAGAATTATTAGTGGTTTGGAGTATATTTTATCTCTATTCATGCCAATGAATGAGTTTATGCACAAATACCTCAGTTAATGTTTCAATTTGGGTCTAAGATGCAAAATTACCACTTAAGTGATATATCATTAAAATAATTTCATTCTAGAACTTCCCTTAGTGTTATGGAGCAAGGAAGAGAAAAATGAATAAATAGAAAAGCTTTAAACATGATAATGTGGCATTCAATAATTTAATATGACATATAGTGATAATAATGTTTAAAGGGGATAATATTCATAAAAGGAAGACTACTTGGTTAGAGATAATGTTAGGTTCATTTTCTTTAGGGTTGATTTGGCTTGGAGACCAAGTTTCATAACTTTTTCATAATAATAATAACTATATCAATTTTATTTAGAAAAGAAAAATGTGATTTTCCTCCATAATATGAAATAAATCATTTAAAGACTCTGAAAGAGAAAAATAATATTAGATTCAAAATATACTTGTTGAAATAAGGCTATGTGTGAGTTTTCAACAAATTTGGATTAGCTTTAACGTTCCAATGTGTCTAGGAGAGAGAATGTGTAAATAAAGCCTAGAATATTAAATAATGTATTAAATAATACCAAGGGACAAAATTGATGACAAATTTGTGTTCCATATGCTTAAGTTTGCTTTTGGGTGAAGTTTCACATTAATTGGGTAATTTTATAAGTCTCTAATGGATTAAGAAAGAGAACATCTGAATAACTTTAAAAGAATTAAATAAAATATTAAATGTCCTCAAAAGCAAACACTAAGGCTACATTTTGATTCTACATGTTCGAAATAGGTTAGAGTTTGTTTGCACCCTCAAATGAAGAGAAAAAAAAAAGAATTATTAATGCATCACGATAGTCAATTAGATTGGGAATGTCATTTAATGTGTTACACTATCAATTTTTTTATTTTACTCAGGCGTGCCGATCTAATTCATTAGATCCACGACTGGATGACTCCGAGATCATCACCAACCTTGCACTCGCAAAGGAAATTGGAGTCAGGATTCATGAATTTTTTATTTGCATTTTCTCGCTCCTTAGACCACATTTCTTCACGATTCTTCTTGCATCGAATTCCTCACATATTTCTGCACACAATCATACTCACTTTCCCTATCTTTTGTGCCCTACAAAGGAAACCCATAATTCCTTCTCTCCCTCCAGATACACCCTGATGGGTTTCCACTTAAGACGTAGGGTTTCAATGCCATATTAGATTCATATAAATCTATTGGGCTACCCAATTCTACTCGAATCTTTCCGCATTGTTCTCGCAAGCATCACCTACTCTCTATGACAGCCTGAGCCACCATTATTAGTACATTGCAAGGAACTTCAATCCTTCTTTGCAAAACAATCCTTGTACTCTACTCGAGGTCCTTCTTAGCATAGATGACCTTGGGGTTCACCAGGTTGTTTCCCCCTAGATATCACCTCAACATCACTGTCGACCATTATCGTCGACCCTTCTCGACCGCTCTCTAACACCGATAAGACCTCCTCTACCTTGCCTTATTTCTATAGATCCCTCCAAGTAACAACTTTGATTGTTTCCTTTCTATTTCACTTCCGATTCCTTTCTTTTTCTCATGTTGCTTTATTTTATGGAATAGGGGGTGACCTGCGAGTGTGTTTCTCCTCCCCCTATTGCTTGTTGAACTTGAGCAACAACTCATTGAGTTTAGAGTGGTTCTATAGACTTGTATGGCTTGTTCCTAGATCGTGAGGCTGGGCATGGCCTTATTTCAACTCATTGTCCTGGCTCTTGATGATGACCACAACGTGTGAGGAGGGGAAGAAACAATCTTTCTCATGTTTTTCCAATTTCACCCCTCTCATTTTCTTCACTTGTTTGTTTTTCTACCATGGGCATTCGTATCGTTGTATTTGCTTTGATGCGAGCCTCGTTGGATGCTGACTTGGTGAAGCAGCCGTCGATGATTGGGCCATGCAAATGAGCTCAATCCCTCTCTTCTAAGGTTTTCTTTTTCTTATGTGGCATTTTTGGCAAGTTTTGATTGGCTAGTCTTGAAAAATTCATATCTTTTGCTCTGGTTGACCAAAAATTCTATAAAAATATGTTTTGGAATAAAAAAATATGAACTTTATAATAAAAATAGTTTTAGAGTCTGATTTCCATGTTTTTTAGGAATGAGTTTTGAGGTTCTAATAAATTATATAAAACTCCTAAAAATTATAACTTAATCATATAAGCACCAAATTTTACAAATGAATATGTTTTCTTGTTTAGAAAAACATAAGGAATCGTTTGATGTAGATTTTGTAACCAAAATCCAAGGTTTTCCAAAAAGGTCTAAAATTTGGGTTTCTTTACACATTATGCTTTATAAAACCCTAACACATGTGAATAACTTGTAATTAGGCATAGAAGATCTTGGAATCTACTAACTTGGTGAAATGTGTCAACTAGGACTCTAAGTTGAGGTATGTGCATATTACCCCTACCAAACCCTAATCTCCCAATGAGGCATGGACTAAAACCTTTATTTATGTTACTATTCTTTTTGTCACAAACTACATTATTTGTTTGGGTTTTGAAACCTACCTACAATATTTCTATTATTTCATATTGCCATAATATTTCTTTTAGCATGATGATTTGTTTGGATTATTAGCTAATGTAGTGGTACTTATGTACAACTTCCCATAGTTTAGGCATGTGTTTACTCTCCCCCATATGTAAATATTTTTAGGTGACTAGGATGTGTTTACTCTCCCCTCACCTATTGGTTGGGGTCCGATAGGTGCCTTAATCCTACTTAGTTAATTTAGTCTAACTTAATCATTCATGAAGAATTTCTTATTGTTTGACGTGGCAAGATTCTTATTTGATATGTGCCTCACACTCTTGACTTCCTTTGTTCTTGATGAACATACACACTTTTTCATCTTTTGTTGATCTTATCTTATTCTTGTTCTTTATTTGACACATACCTTGTTTCATTCTCTTATTGGGTGATCCCAACCACCCATGCTCTAGGACAAGGAGTGGAATTAGATCAAGGAGGACCAACCCAGGTTTAGGATAAGGAGTACATGGATTTCAGCATGGACCTAACTCATGAAGATGTTGCTTGGGGACAAACTTGATATGGTTTAAATTTCCCTCTATCTAGATCCTTATGGTGTAATATCCATGTAAACCCTTTATGGGAGATGACGATGTACATTTGTAAAATTGAATCTCGTCATTATTTTTATTTTGGTGCTACACTTTGGTTGTTCGGGGATCAAAAGTGATAGAGCATTGAAGGCTTGGAACAGTCGCGTGGGAGCCTAACAGTCACGTCTGCTAGGGAGATCCCGAGGGCGATCGCGCCCCGGCGGCACCGACATCTCCGGGCCTGGCACTTCGCCGCCCGGGGACCACCTCTCCCCCTCCGGTCAGGCACTCCGCCTACCAGAGTCCACCATCACCTTTCTCCCCTCGATCGGGTCGGCCTGGAGGATGAGTATCCTGTGTGGATCGCTGGTGATACCCACAACGGTGCCTACCCTTACGAGGTTCCTACAGCGTCCCCTTTCACGACATGGCATGAGAGCCCAAAGGGTGGTGGCACAGCGGAGATCGGAGTCGGCTGCATCCACTGTCGACCCGGAGATGGTGATCCCTGACTTAAGGAGGATACTTCAACAAGACGATGAGGGCAACAGACCTTCCTCGCCACCAAGAGATTCCAGGGCGGAGGACTAAGGAGAGACGCCTATCGATGGAGGAGCCCAGATGGAAAACCCGCAAACCCTAGTTGTA
This sequence comes from Alisma plantago-aquatica, assembly GCA_963693085.1. Classification (NCBI taxonomy): domain Eukaryota; kingdom Viridiplantae; phylum Streptophyta; class Magnoliopsida; order Alismatales; family Alismataceae; genus Alisma; species Alisma plantago-aquatica. The sequence goes on from OY856410.1 coordinate 771,776,172, forward strand.
GGGGACAAGGAAACGGAAGAAGGACACCACTCGGCGACGACAGAGACTAGACCAACAAAGAAGTACTCGTCGATTTTTGGCATCCCGAAAGACACCTGCTTTAAGTGCATGGGCCGGGGGCACTGGAAATCACAGTGCTCGGGACGCAAGGTCTATTACAGATGCAAGCAACCGGGCCACGTTGCGAGGAAGTGCAAGGTGACTCAATCAGTGAATCAACCGAGAACTCCACCTGACCTCTCATCACCGACCGCCTTCCCCCCTCTTCCCGTGGGGATACCCGCCAGGACCGGTGGGATGCACGTAGCAAAACGAATCGGAGTGAATCTTGGTCCCGATCATGACGCAAGGAGGGAGCATTCTGCGTCACTCTCACAGGCGGCGGAGATAACCTAGAACCCTAGGGTGCTTTGGGAGGACCTGGTACCTGGCGTCATACGAAGATGGCCGCACGCCATAGATTTTTACAGGTTCGCAGCCACAAAGGCGGTGATCTTCTTCCCATCCACTGATGAAGCAAGACGAGCGGCACAGGAAGATTTCAGAGATCCGTGGGGTGAATCTCTCCACATTAGAACCATGGAAGAAGGCCAGAATTGCCAGCACCTAGAGCGATTTTGGTTCTGGCTCACAGGTGTGCCTATTATTTGCCGAGACAGGGATTCGATTGAATGAATGACAACCCCCTTTGGGATTCTCAGAAGTGTATCAACCTAGAAGCCGCACGAGAGAGATGTGTCGGGTGTGCTGATTGAGATGGAAGCCTTTGCTGAAGACGTTCCTCAGTTCATAAACCTCACATATGGCCATAGGCGATCATTGGTGAAAGCCCAGATGATTGCAAGGGGAGATATCTTTTCGGGAGAAATGCATTTAACTGAGGAAGGTAGAGAACTGAGAATACCATTGGAGATTGTCTCTGATGGTAGGAGATTTCCAAACCCTTCAGCTGCATCGAGGGAAGTAGGGCGAGATAGGTTTCGATCTACTGGAAGGAATGTGGAGGATTTTGAGATTTCACATGCTCACAGATCGGTGGATGAGACCCAAAAGGATGACATGCTGGTGTTGAACCAACACGGACACGGTACGGCGATCCGACAGCACAGACTGGAGGATTTCCTTCACTTCGAACCCAGGGTTGGCAGAACTCGACGCAGAGGTGGATCCAGGATTCGCAACCCCGTACGACAACCCCATATGGACTGGGATAGGAGGACGGACAGAAGCAGGAGGATTGATCGTAGAAGATCCGCTGATGATGAAGGTTATTATTCTGATGATTACAATCGAGTTGAGGGCAGACATAGCTTCTGAGGTTAACATACCCGGGAGGATTCTTCTTAAACACCATGAATTGGAAAGCTCTTTTTTTGGAATATCAGGGGTGCTGCGAACAACCCTACCAGGAGAGTCTTGGGTAATCTCTATAGAAGACACAAACCTGTTGTAGTGTGCTTGATGGAACCTTTCTTACACGCTGATAGAGCGGAGGAGCTGCTTGATATCGTTCGCCTGGACTGGCATGCTGATAATGCAGATGAGAGGGGCAAGATTTGGATCTTCGCAGACAGTCATCTCAACCCGGAGGTCCTTGTTAGCCATCGCCAACAGATTACTATCCGTCTTACTGACCCAGATGGTACACCGATTTTCTTCTCGGGTGTTTACGCCAGCTGTGATACTTATGATAGGAGAGACATGTGGAACTCCTTCGTTCAAACCTCCGAGAGGATTAGAGATGCTAGATGGCAAGTGACGGGAGATTTCAACGTGGTTAGAAATGCTGGGGAGAAGAGAGGTGAGGTTCCTCCCTCGAACACAGACATCTCTGATTTCAATGGTTTCATCGCTGATACTGAGTTGCAAGAAGCCCCGTTCGATGGAAGCATGTACACATGGGTGAATAAGCAATACCTCACTCCAACAACTTGGAAGTGTCTCGACAGGGTCCTCCTTAATAACTCCTGGGTTTCAGACTTCTCGAATTCCAGATCGTCACATCTTACCAGGTTCAGAGTTTTAGACCATTGTCCCATTCTTTCCTAGGCTGATCTGACGATCACACGATATCAACCGGCTCCGTTTTCCTTCTTATCTACGTGGTTATCCGATCCGCGATGCCAGCAGATCATTGAGGAGGTTTGGGCCACTGATGTGGTAGGACATTCATCGACCATCTTTTATGAAAAGCTGAAGATGACGAGGAGAGCGATTAGGCGGTGGAATAAGGAGGAATACGGCGACATTCACCAGAAGAAGAAGGATTTGGAGGACATTGTTCTTATAACTCAACAAGCGTTCGATGAGAACCGGTGTCAGGTGAACGAGATGAAACTTCTTCGAGCGGAACAGGAGTTCTATAAGATTCTGGAGCAGGAAGAGATGATCTGGAAAGACAAAGCCAGGGTTTCATGGCTTGAGGATGGAGAGAGGAACACGAAGTTCTATCACTCAGTAGTGAGACACAAAAGAAAAAGAAGGAGGGTAGCTAGTTTAGCCCGGCTGGATGGTTCGATTGTTCAGGATCCAGTCGAGATTGCGAAGGAGGCAGCTGCCCAAATTCATCATTTTCATGAGGAGGATTCTCCCCTAGATCGGGCAGCACTGGATCAGTTCTTACAGGTAATACCGGAGAGGCTATCCTCTGATGACAACTTCTCAATCAGCACAGTGCCAGAAGAGCAAGAGATCCTGGAAAATATCAAGTCGATGGACAAGTATACTGCACTGGGGCCAGACGGGTTCACCGTTCAGTTCTTCCTAAGTATGTGGGAGTGCATCAAGAAGGATTTTTCAGCCATGGTTCAAGACTTCTTCCGTGGTCAACCTTGCCACAGAAGCTTTTTCTGTTGCCGCACCATCCGTATACCAAAAAAAGATATCCCGCAAGACCTGCTTAGAGATTTTAGGCCTATCTCCATTGAAAATGTGGACCTAAGAATCATAGCCCGTTTGATGAACAACAGAATTGCTGCTTTCCTGCCTCAGCTTATCTCTCTGTATCAAGGCGCCTTTGTGAAACACTGAGATATCCATCAACATATTTGTCTGCTACAGGAGTTAGTCCATGACATCAAGTAGGGTCCCCAACCAAATAACATGATACTCAAGTTAGATATGTCCAGAGCATATGATCGGGTATCGTGGGAAGTCATGGAGAAGGTTCTGGCTAAGTTCGGGTTCCTATAGGATACTATTGACCTATGTCTGAGATTCTTTAAGGAATCATGGACATCTGTTTCTATTGGAGACATCACGGAAGGTTTCTTTCCCCTCAAGAAGGGCCTGAAACAAGGGAATGCTATCTCGCCTTCACTCTTCATCCTGTTCGAGGAAATGCTCAGCAGACGATTGGTACAGCTTCACGAGGAGGCGGAAGTGGACATATTCTATACCAGAGGCCGGGCAAAGGCTCCTCCATTGCTGATGTACGCAGATGACATAGTGATCCTCATGGCTACCACCAATGTCTCTATTGCGAACATCAAAAAGACTATCCTCGATTATGAGATAGCAACTGGACAAAAGGTTAACAGGAGTAAATCTGCTTGCATCTTGGGCTGCTCTGATGAGACAGAGAGGCAAAGAATTGCCGGGGAGATCGGAGTCGACGAAGTGGCGGATTCGCTGACATATCTTGGAGTCCCAGTTACGATTGGCAGAACTAAAACAACAGAGTTAGAGTTCTTGGTTACGAGAACTCAGGAGAAGGTTTCCACTTGTAAGGCAAGACTTCTATCATTTGCAGGTAGGAAGTTGCTGATTAAACATGTTCTCTCCAGCACCATGATACATACGGCGGCGGCGGTCGGTATCCCGGTGACCATTGGACACGGACTGTCCAAGATCATGTCACGGTTTCTATGGGCGGACAGACAGAATAACAAGAGGAAAGCTTGGGTGGCCTGGGACAAGGTGACAATCCCGACGATACAGGGAGGGCTGGGCTTCCAGTCTTTCCAGGAGACAAATCGTGTCTTCCTTGTAAAAGCTTGTTGGGAGTTAATTGAGGGTAAATCTTTGTGGGCGTCGTTCTGCAGAGACAAATACTACTCACACCTGAGGAACCACACTGGCTTATATCCCCCCTTCCTAAAGAAAGGTCATACATCTTCCCCCTTGTGGAAGAAGATTTGGGCTTTGTTCCCTTCGATTTACCTGAGATGCAGATGGATTCTTGGCACCGGCGATCTGCCTTTCTGGGATGCTTATTGGTGTGAACAGTCGTTAAAGGACTTTGTGATACACAGAAGTGATAGAAACTTAGAATTCCTGGTTAAAGACTTCTGGGATGCTGGCGGTGGTTGGGATTGGCAAGCCTTAAGCATGATCATTAATGAAGAAGGTCTGAACATGATAAGAAGATCGGGTCAATTCATTTCGGAGGAAGCGGACAAGATTATCTGGGCTCCCACGATAAATGGAAGATTTAGCATTAAATCGGCGAGGACCTTGCTTCAAGATCCACAGGTGATACAAAGGGCGGATATGGCCCAGATCTGGAATCAGGATACACCACGTGCAAGTGCCATTATCTAGAAGCTAGTGAATGGAGCCATTCCTACTGACGATAACATCAAGAAGTGTAACATCTCCCTAGCATCGATGTGTTCCTGCTGTGAGAACCCGTAGACGGAAGGGATGAATCATTTGGTCTTCCAGGGTCAAATTGCCTCCTTTTTCTGGCAGAGATACAAGGAGATTACCCAAGAACCTGCTCCCAGTGATATGACCTCGATGTTGCATTACTGTCGGACTATGCATACCCTCTCGGCAAGAAAATGGATAGCAAATAACATGGCTTCCCTTATAGTGGAGAGCATCTGGAGAACTAGATGTGCTGCCAGATTTGATAACATGAAGAGAAACCTGGAACTTGAATGGGGATACATCACCCTCAAGATCAACAACATGATGAGAAAGAAGGAGTTTGGGATTAGAGAAGATGATGATTTCTATCAGGCCCTAGCAAGGTACCGCTTGGGGGAATCGGGGTGGAGATTAAGAACAGTAAAGCTGCAAAGATGGACCCCCCGGATCTACATAACCTGAAGCTTAACATCACGACGGGAAAATCAAAAGACCCGCATGGAAACCCTAGATACTGGGCAGCGGGGGTGGTCAGAAATAGGCAAGGTCAAGCTCGAGATTCTTTCAGAACCTGGTTAAAGGTGGATGACTACACTTTGGCTTATATCCAGGCATGTGTTATTGGTCTCAAGATCGTGAATGATCAACATATCAGGGTCTCATCTTTGGAGGTGGACGATCAAAGAACTTTTGATATCCTCTGGAGAGACATAGAAGAACCATGGAAGGCAACTCCGATGGTGAGGGAACTAAGGAAGATGTTTGCGGAAGCAGCTATTAGAGGATCGATGGTACAGAAGTTAGTCAATTCTGTTCCAAGAGAACTCGGCATATGGGGGAGCCAGATGGATGATATCTTCATATGCTCGATTCCAGAAAATCTTCCTGGGAAGGTCAAGAATCTGCTTAGCATGGAGCGGCGTCAGATTCCGTACATACAGGTTGATAGATAGTTTCTCTTTTAGTGGGAGAGGGCATGGTTATCCCGGGAACACACCTACTTTTTATAAGAAGGAGATGTATATTTTGGTGATTTTGCCTACACGAGGAGGGTAGGATGAATAAAAGTACCTCCTGGATTCTATTAAAAAAACACTTTGGTTGTTCTGAATACTAATATTGAGATTTAAAAAGTTTACACCTATTCCAGCATACCTTTTGAGTGTATTTGGAATAGATGTTTTATTCTTCAAATTTTAGTAGGGAGTGGATCCCCTCTAGGTCCCGCTCTTTACAACATGGTATCAGAGCCCATGGTAGTCAGAATCTAGCTATTTCAGTTTTGTCTCCCTAATTAGTAACATTCCCTTACATAGTTCCCCTTTAAGTGACATGTTTGTCCTACGATTGACCTATGTTTTTCATGAGATGATGAAAGGATGATTAAGAATCATATGAGTTTCACATTAGAGTCATGTTTAGTTAACGTGATGATGTTTTAGATGATCTTACCCTACATTATAGGCTAATGATGACATGATGCAATACGATTTGACTTGAGGATGAAATTAGGTTATATGCATGAGGAAATAGTAAGATAAGGATATCTTGTTATAATTTTTTTTACTTGATTAAGGTAATGATAAGATATGAGAAGTTTTAGTGGAAAAACCCTAGTTTGGCTTTGAAGAAGTGACTAGGAAAATGTGGTTTAGTTGACCTATCCTTTCTGACCTTTGGTTGTTAAAGAGAACCTTAGGATTGTTAGGTTAGAGATACAATGACCTAAAGCTCAACCCTAGTTTGTTATGACTTATAGTTGGATACATGAACAACATAAACCCTTAATATACTCACAACTAAAATATGTATAAGAACATTGATACATTGAGGTTGTTTATATTGGCTTGTTAGGTTAATCCTTTTTAAGGGGTGGAGAGTAGTTGGTTGATGATGTTTGGGTGATTAGTTTTTTAGGACAAAATACTTTTTAAGGTGATGGAGTCCTGCAACTTATGAAAATCTAGCTACTCCGACTCTAGAAACCTTAACTCCATAAATAAGAGGATAGTGAGCTAAGATCGTTATAATTGACTAAAACAAGTTATAGTTATAACTTAACATGCTTGTTTATATACTAATGAACATATGCTAGTCATCCAATGAATAGTTCATATGTTTGAACCCTAATGAATATCTAATGCACATAATATGAGTTACTCACATATTAATACTAATGGTGGACACATGATGTTGACCATGTTATCAACCAATAAACCTTAATGATATGATAAATAAGATAATTGGAACCTAACACTGGACTTAATGCATGCTAAAAGGGTATCCGTGAAATGTAATGATCATGTTCATCTAAACCATAAGTTGTATTCATCTAACCTTATCCAGTACATCCTTAATGACATTCATGATACATTAGTGACATTAGGTGTCATAATTAGATAATATACTTTGTTACATATAAATGGTATATAATCACCTAATAATGGATTAATCAAGTCATCAATTTGTAATGCATATCACCTTATTCTCTAATACACACCTAATTAATCACCTAATCATAACTTGGTATGTGAATCAAATCATTATTATGTATTATGTCCCGCCTTGTTCACTAAAATACATATAATGACTTAAATATGGATAAGAAGTAATTGGATTCACACAAAGTGCATAAGAAATAACAATAAGTGAATAAATATGAGAAAATGGTTAATGATGACATTAATATGCGTAAATAAGGTAATGTGAGAATGTTTAAGTAATTAATATGATATTTTTTGGGTTAATTGTAGACATAATAAGAAATTGGATAAAATGTCTTATTTCATGCAAAATAATTTGATATGATTCAATATAGTGATAATGGAGACTAAATCCAAATTATTAAGATAAATAGACCTTGAGAAAATTGAGTAAACTCTATTTGTGTTAAAAATATTTAATGAGATAAATAAGGAATATACATGATTTAATTCATAATAATGAAATATAACTCTTTTGGTAAAAAAATGAATATAATTAGACACTACTAATAGAAAAATAATGATAATGTGATATCCTAATAAATATTTTACATATAAGACAAAATTTTTAATTTTGTTATATCTCATAAAAGGAAATCTCAATAGTGGAACCCTAGGTGATCCATGAGAACCTGACCCATGGTTTGAAAGAAACAACCTGGGATCTTAAAGATGAGATTTTACGTACTCACCCTTCCCTCTTTGATTAAGATTTTGGGGATGAAATCCTTTTAACTGGTGGAGTGCTGTAACAAATTGAAATCTATGTACATTCTTAGTCTAGCCCTTTTTCTAGAAGTTTTTTCTATTTTTCTATCCTTTTTGTTCTTGATGTTGAATTTGTGGAATTATTAGTGGTTTGGGGTATATTTTATCTCTATTCATGCCAATGAATGATTTTATGCACAAATGCCTCAGTTAATGTTTCAATCAGGATCTAAGATGCAAAATTACCACTTAAGTGATATATTGTTAAAATAATTTTGTTCTAGAACTTCTCTTAGCCTTATGGAGCAAGGAAGAGAAAAAGGAATAAACAGAAAAGCTTTAAACATTATAATGTGGCATTAAATAATTTAATATGATAAATAGTGATAATAATGTGTAAAGGGGATAAAATTCATTTAAGGAGGTCTAATTTGTTAAATATAATTTTAGATTCATTTTCTTTGGGGTTGATTTGGCTTGGAGGCCAACTTTCACAAATTTGGGATAATAATAATTATATCAATTTATTTAGAAAAGAAAAAGGCAATTTACCTCCAAAATATGAAATAAAACATATAGATGCTCCAAAAGAGAAGAGTAATCTTATATTCAAAATCTACATGTTAAAATAACGCTATGTGTGAATTTCAATAAATGTGGATAATCTCTAATGTTCCAATGTGTTTAGGAGAGAGAAAGTGTATATAAAACCTAGAATATTAAACAATGTGTTAAATAATACCAAGGGAAAAAATTATGGTAAATTTGTGTTCCATATGCTTAAGTTTGCTTGTGGGTGAAGTTCACATTAATTGGGTAATTCTAGAAGTCTCTAATGCAATAAAATAAAGAGAAAATATGAATTATTTTAAAATAATTAAACAAAATATTAGAAGTCCTCAAAAGTAAAAACTAAGGCTATATTTGGATTATACGTGTTCAAATTAGGTTAGGTGTCAAATTAATTAATTTGGAGTTTGTTTGCACCCTTAAATGAGAAGAGAGAAAAAGAGAATTATTAATGCATCACTACAGTTGAATCAGATTGGAAATGTCATTTAATGTGTCACACCATCTATTTTTCTTTATTTTACTGATGCACATGGATCTGAGTCGGTAGATCCGCAATCAGACAGCTCCAAGATCATCACCAACCTCGCACCCACAAAGGAAACTGGAGTCGTGATTCATGATTTTTTTATTTGCATTTTCTCACTCTTGAGACCATATTTCTTCGTGATTCTTCTTGCATTGAATTCCTCACATGTTTCTGCACACAATCATACTCACTTTTCCTATCTTTTGTGTCTTATAAAGGAAACCCCTAATTCCTTCTCTCCCTTTAGATACACCTTGATGGGTTTCCACTTAAGACCTAGGGCTTCGACGCCATATTAGATTCCATATAAATCTATTGAGCTTCCCAATTCCACTTGAATCTTTCCCATAGTTCCTACAAGCATCACCTTCTCTCTATGACTCCCTAAGCCACCATTGTTGGTATACTGTAAGGAAATTCAATCCTTCTTTACAAAACAATCCTTGTACACTACTTGCAGTTCTTCTAAGCCTAGATGACCCTAGGTTTCACTAGGTTGTTTCCCCTAAGAACTCACCTCAACATCATCATTGGCCATCATCATCAGACATTCTTGGTCGCTCTCTGACACCGGTATGACATCCTCTCTACCTTGCCTTGTTTCTCCAGACCCCTCCAAGTAACAAGTTTGATTGTTTCCCTGCTATTTCACTACCTATTCCTTTCTTTATCTAATGTTTATCTATTTTGTGGAATCAGGGGTGACCTGCAAGCATGTTTCTCCTCCCCCTATTGCTCTTTGAACTCAAGCAATAACTCATTGAGTTCAGAGTGGTTCTACGAACTTGTATGGCTTGTTCCCAAATTGTGAGACTGGGGATGCCCTTGTTTTGACTCACCGACCTGGCTCCCGAGGATGGTCATGATGCCTAAAAGAGGAAGAAGAAATCTCCCTCATGTTTTTCCAACTTCACCCCTCTCATTTTGTTCACTTCTTTGTTTTTCGCTATGGGCATTTCTATCTTTTTACCTCATTTTATTTGCTTCGATGCGAGCCTCATTAGCTGCTGACTTGGTGAAATGGCCGCCAATGCTTGGGCCATGTCAGGCGGCTCAATCCCTTTCTTGTGGGGATTTCTTTTCTTTTGTGGCATTTTTGGCAATTTTTGATTGACCAATCTTGCAAAAATCATATCTTTTGCTCTGGTTGTCTAAAAATTCTAAAAAAATATGTTTTGGAATTACAAAAATATGATATTTCTAATAAAAATAGTTTGAGAGTCTGATTTCCATATTTTTAAGGGTTGATTTTTTAGGATCTAATAAATTATATAAAAGCCCTAAAAATTGTAGCTTAATCATATAAACACCAAATTTGACAAATGAATATGTTTTCTTGTTGAGAGAAACATAAAGAATCATTTGGGTCTAAGTTTTGTAACCAAAACCTGAGATTTTCCAAAACGGTTTTTTTACACATTATGCTTTATAAAACTCTACACATGTGAATAACTTGTAATTAGTCAAAGAAGATCTTGAAATCTACTACGTTGGTGAAGATTGTTAACTAGGACTTTGAGTTGAGGTATGTACATTTTATCCCTTAAGTTGGGAATATTTGTAATACCAAACCCTAATTTCCCAATGAGGCATGGACTAAAACCTTTATTTCTATATTATTCTTTTTTGGCAGAAACTATATTATTTGCTTGGGTTTTGAACCCTACATGCAATATTTCTCTTATTTTAGCTTGCAATAATATTTCTTGTATCATGATGATTTGGTTGGCTATTCCAACATACTTTTGAGTGCCTTTGAAATGGATGTTTTATTCTTCAAATTTTAGTAGGGAGTGGATCCCCTTTGGGTCCCACTCTTTACATCCCCCATCCCTACTCCTCCCCCTAGGGCTCCTCCCTCCCCTCTCCTCACCTCCCCATCCCCCTATCCCCTACCCTCCCTCTCCCAACACCACTGCCTCCCCCAACACTCTATCCCCTCCCTCCCCCAAAACTCTAGCCCCTCCCCCACCTTCCCCAACACCCCTTCCCTCCCCTCCCCTCCCCTATTGTCCTCACCTCTCCCAGCACCCCTTCATTCCCTCTGGTTCCCTTCACCTCCCCCAACACCCCCATTCCCTCCCCCTATCCCCCATCCCTCTATCCCCCTTTATGGTTGGGTCAAACTGGGGCACTTCAGACATCCTCCCATCAACATCCTACCTCCTTGCACCTCCACCTGGTGCAACAACACCACTCTCAGCAATTCTCTAGGTTGGGTGCTTCTTTATTTTTATATTTCTCATTCAAATACTTATTTGTTTCTCAGGACTACAGATTTTGATTAGGCCAATTAATTATTTCCCTATGAGTGGGCACATCCTTCTTGAACTCATCTTGGATCCATAACCTTGGAATATCTTCATATTCAAATATAGAATTCTACCTTTTTCCTTGTTCTTGTTCTTTGTGTGGTTGTCGTGGGACATCTTCATTTTCTTCAATAAAAGTTTAAGGTGATTTCTCCATTCTAGAGTATATGACTGAAACATATATGTGTCAGAATTTTGGTTCCCATAACATTGCCATGCCTTCAGCTCTTATTAAAAGTATCCATTTCTTTAAGAAAATCACTAGGAAGTGCCTATACCTTTCTTTTGAACATTCCCACCATGTCAGAGAGGAGTATTATCATTATGTAGATTGGTGGCATTGGAAGGTGAGACAGATGCATTAGAGGGAGATACACCCACATTTCTATCATAGTCATAATTGAGCTAAAATCATGGTGCCTTAAACTTTCAACCACATGCTAAAATAATTGCCATGATTCCTTGGAAGGTTTCTCCACGAAGGTTCCATCACAGAAATTGTTGACCACAATTTGATTCAATTGATATAGTACATCATTCATAGATTGTGCCAACTGCCATGGTGGTACCTCATGGTGGGAAGTATCTCTAAAACTTTTGAAACCTATATAGTGAAATTCTGAATTGGGTAAAGGAGGTAATGGATCAACACATAGAAATCAGCTTGGGTATGATGTGGAACTTCTTTAGGAACTCATTATTTATTCTTTCTCATGTCATTATGTCAGTCTTCGAAGACCACAACCCTTTTTCCTTGTCGTTGAGTGAAAAGAGGAAAATCATATAACAAACAACATCATTAATAGTGGTAGTAACAATGTAGATGGTGGAGCACACTTTGAAGAAAGAGTCCAAATGCTTGTATGGATTTTTTTGATTCCAGACTATAAATGAAAAGAGGAGTTGTACTAGAATTACTTGGATTCAGAATGCTTGGATTAGTAGTTGCCCCACTATTCTGGAAATAACAGAAGTGTAGTTCCTTAGACTAAAGTGATCTTTCTTGGAGGTGGTGGAGTATTTTGTGCTAATGGGTTCTATTTTTCATAATATCTTCCTTCTTGATTGCATTGTTTATCATGTCCTTGAGGAGGGGGCCACCATCTACTTTACCATCTTAGCTTCTCTCTCTTGTTGGTGACTATTTACTTTTCTATAGTACCCTCTCTCAAGGTCTTCAAATAAAGTATCAAAAAACAATAAGCATTTTCCAAACATGCATTGTCAACTAAATGATCATAGTTGTTCAAGAGAGAGAGAGAGAGTTAGTAAAAAAGAATGCAAGAGTAATGCAAAAATATAAGTAATGGTGAAAGTCAAAGAGAAACAACCAGAAATGTCTATAACTATCATCCCCGACAATGGCTTTAGAAAGCTTGATTCTCCTATGAACACCAAGCTTACAACATGTAACCTTCATATAAACACTCTATTGCAACATACCCACAAGTGCACAAATTGGGATTGCAGTAGAGATGGTAAGTTGGGGTTGAATCCACATGGACGATGAAGGCACTAGGGCTAGGTTGGTTCTATAGGTTCCTAGATTTTGAGGTTAGGTTTGAACTTAGTGTTAGTTTATTAAGATATGTTTGGATAGAAAAAATAACCATCTACCAATACCCAAACTACCATTGAATCGTAAAACACCATTGTGAGAGGATTTTTAACACCCAGTCAGTCTACGGGGCCCCAACAGTGGGCAACCAGATTTTTGGTTCGGTTGTTGGGAACCCAAAATTTCTGCCCGTTGTCCTCCTCCACCATACGTGGTGCAATATGCTATAACGTGGTGAATGGTGCACCGACATGATGCAAATAAGTGACGTGATGGAGGATATCCTCATCAGTGGTAGGTCAAGTGTGGAGTCAACCTCCCTCTGTGCACTATTCAGGAGTGGTCATTGCCGCATCCACAAGGCCCTAAGTATTGATGGAGAGACCATGGTTCTCATTAGATTCGAGAGGGTAGGGTAGGGGAGTAGGTGGATCTCCATACATGTGTCATACCACACTCACACCTTGTATCTAGTTGTAGAGCTGCTTGGTGCGGTTGACGAACCCAATGGTGTAATAAAGGTCATAGAGCAATCAGAGCATTTACCACTTCTTTGCTCTTCCAACCAAAATCCACATGGAACAACCTCGGGAATCTGCTCACACTCAACATAGATTACCTCCTATTCCTTTTCCAGTACAAGCACAAGTCCTACATCATTACCTTCTTTACTGGGGTGCCCAACTTCACCTGCCCATCTATCATTGCGGATGACCTCATCTCCGCCACCAACTACCCTTCCATCTCCATCAAAAGATTGGATGGGATAGTTACTTTTCACAGGATGGCACAATGCATGTTGCCCGTAACACACAGGCCCATTTCCCAAGGCTCTAGTAGAGTTTCAGGAATGATGATTGGCCCCATAGTGTGCACTTTGTCCTCACTCACGGGCAAGCCAGGATCAACTTCCCGAGTGGTCACCCATCCTAGTACTACTATGGGTTAAGTACGCTTAACCATGAAGATCTTTAGTTTGTGTGGAGGTGATCAACTTCCCAAGGTTTTCAGAGTTTTTAATTTGTGTGGTATAGTTTGGGCCGGTTCTTGAAAAAACTACTCCATTTCCATCCCTAAAGATATGGTGGCATGCAATGAAGTAAAGGCAAGATGAAAACTTAGTTAGCACTGGAAACAACGACTAACTAGCTAACAAGAAAGCAATTAACAACTATGTTAGCAATGCAAATTGACTATTCTAGACTAGAAACCCTTTCGAAACTATGATATCCAATCAACTAATTTATTCAAGAAAAAACCACACTAAGCTATTAACTAAATCACTGAAAAAAGTAACCATGATTAAGAACTTAGTACCCTAATAAAAGCAATTCACCATTAATGAATAATTATCCTTAAGCAAGAGATGACTAAACTAGAAAACAACTAGGGAAATGGATTTTTAGAAATTAATGATATGATTGGGATATTTGTGGAATCTGGGAAGTTCAACCATTAATAGGAGAATATTCAACAAGAACAACTCGTAGTATTGACACCAAAATAAAAGGGAGATGTTGGTTAGGAATTTACTCTATTAGTGGGACATGGATGGCATATATTGTATATAGGGGAATGAGACCCTATATCATAATACATCCACCCTCATGGGAATCAAATCACTAGGGGGTATATGAAGCTAAGCTAATATCAACGCTAGTCTAGGTTTCTAAGTATTATTTTCTTAACCCACATGGTGGCAAGGGGTGGCATAAGTGGCATGAAGAGGAATTTCACCTCTTATTGCCCCATATGTAACCTATAGACATTATCTTTTCTAATGGAGATGGAGATACACATCTAGATACTTTGATCTCCCACCTAAGATTACTTGGATGTAGGGGTGGAATGGTAGAGACGACAACAAGCTAAGTGCCCACAGGTGGACTTAGGTGTTTTTTTCCTTCGAATCCTCAAATCCCTCTTTTATCTATTTATAGGTGGTTGCATAGATCAAATATAAAATAAATTTATTGGAAGAGAGAAGAATTATAATATCACATGAATCAATCAATGTAATATTTTGCATAAATATTCCCAACAACATGGTCTCACATTCCCATATTTTTCCCCAAATAGCTCACAAAGTGGGCACGAATACTCATAGTAAATGAAGATGCAAAATGAGAGGATAACAATAGTAGGAGGTCATGTAGTTTCGATTAAATCCTTCTCTTCACCTCTTGCTAGTAGCAGTAATATCTCCTCCCTCAAAGGTGAATGGCACAAATAATGTAGTTGAATGGTGTTCTAAACCCTAGTATAGTAAGTTTTTTTTGGGGGGTGGAAACAAGGTAGATGGCAAATGGGAGTATGTGACAAGAGTATGTGGAAATTTTGGAGTGATATGAATGCCAATGTCCTCACCCTAGCAGCCACTAATAATTTTATAGGGCCTAGTAGAGGCACAATTGGAAATACAATGTATAGGAAACATTATGGTTTTTAGCAATATGGTTGTTATGCTCACCAGTCATTGTGTGGTTTGTGTGGAACAACTCTAGTGAATGTGTATGTTAGGTTAGGGTTGAAGAGTAAAATATTGGAAGGTATCATGTTTGTATAGGAGTAGAACGATCCTAGTGAGGGCTAGGTAGAATGGTCATTTTAGGTGGAATGACCATTGTGGCTTAAAGGCCAAGTGACTATTCTATGGAAGAGTAGTTGTGGTGGAGAGTTCCAATTCACAGGGAAAATGGGATGGGGGTACTCTTGCGGAATAGTTGTGGCATTCTAGAATGATCTAGGTAAGCCCGTCCAAGACCAATACATTTCCTAGGGTAGATCGTGCTAGAGATTTTACTACTGTGAACTTGATGCAAACTTCATCTTTAATAAATGACCTTTTTTGAAGGACACATCCATGATAAGGGATTTGATATGTATTTTAATTATGTAATTGTTCTTTGATTCCATGGAGTGATGTGCTTCTATCTAAATCTTAAGCACACAAGGTAAGTTGGAGATGATCTTGTACATCTTTGAGCTTCCTAAGTGTAGTGTAGTCCTTAGATATGTTTCCTTCTTTTCCTTCAATTAGAACTCGAGTACCTAAAAATAATGCACAAGACTCCATAAGTGCATTTTAATATAAAATGTGATTAATGGGGAATAAGCATGCATTCTTACTATATTAACATGAAAAATGAGAAAAAAGACAACAAATTAAGACCTAAATAAGGGCTCCATAAGATAAGTCCAAGGGGTATCTCCAGGTGAGCATAATGATAATTAAAGTAATGTTACATTTTGATTATCTTGAACGAATGTGGAGTAAAACATATTTTTTCATGCTCATCATTTTTAAATATTTCAATTACATGTGCATACCATACATTTCTTAGTCTTGCTATACTTATGACATTGTTTCTGCTTGACAATGATAAGTTGAAATTCTCTAATCATACTAGAAAAATAAAGATAATAAATTTTGTATGAAATGGATCTAAAAGATGAGTAATTGGACTAAGTAATAAGTGAAACACTACTTAAGGAGTGTATGGCCAAACATTGCAGAACTACCCCAGCGTTCAAAATTTGGGTCAGTGAAATGGGTATCCTTGTAGAATCCCATAACGTTCAAAGGTACCCATAGTCATATAAAATTGAATATACACATGTCATCTACAGTCCATGTCAATTCAGGTCCCCTACAACCTTGATATCAACCTTTATAAGAGTGTGGTCAAGGTTGTATCTCCAATGCTTATAGTAGCCTAGCTAATGTGACTGAGAAAAGAAATGGGATGTGATATGTGATATGATGACATGTGAGTAGTCCAACCCATGAGAATTTATAGGTTTCATTGTATGTGTACTAGGACATACCTAATGTTGTTATGTAGGTTTGTCTTTTGAGGCCCAGTAGCAGGCTTGGTTGATGAATCATTACTCTGTTGAAATGTCCTTCGTGCATTTTAAATGTTGTCTTCTTAGTGTCCTCTATTGTGACCCTGATTTGGTGGTAACCCACATAGAGGTCGAGCTTGTTGAAGATCATCGCGCCATGTATTTCATATAGGAGCTCATCTATTGCCGGAATTGGAAATTTCTCTTTAATTGTTTGTTTGTTGAGAGCTTTGTAATCAATACATAGATGCCAGATGCCATCCTCCTTCTTGACTAGGAGTGCCGAGGAATAAAAAGGGCTAACACTATGTTGGATATACCCCTGCCTCAGGATATCTATAACTTGCTTCTCGATTTCAATTTTGTTGGAAGTGAGGGGTCGGTATGGTGGTGTGGTGATGGATTTCAATTCATCTACTAGGGCAATTCGATGATCCTGGGGTCGAGATGGTGGTGCGGTGATGGATTTTAATTCATCTACTAGGGCAATTCGATGATCCTGGGGACGAGATGGTGGTAGAGTAGTAGGTTCTGAGAAGACAATGGTTAATTTTTGGATGATTGTTGATATCTTTGGGGAAATTTTGGTGGTGGTGCTTTGGGGTTCAGAGGAGATCAGGTAGATGTGTCTATCCTTTCATATTGATGACAAGATGCCCCCATGTGTTGAAAGTTCGGGTGAGGAGGGCTTGATACCCAATAGCTTGAATGGTGGTTCCCCATATGGGAATGTGATTGTAGAAATCCCATGTTGACGGACCTCTACTTTTCAACCAAGAAACCCCAGAGTAATAGACGCCCAGGTTCCACTGAAGAAGCTAAGGCACAAGTTGATCGTTTCATGCAAGAAACCAAACCTGAGTAAAATCTTCCCAAGAACGTTCCAATTTACTCTATCATAGGCTCTGGACATGTCCATCTTAATTAGAATATTCGGGTATGCAACCCCTTGATTTATGTCGTGCATCAGTTCCTTCACTAATCGCACATGGTTAATGATGTCATTTCCTTTAATGAACGCCCCTTGCTCCTTTGATATCATCTTATGCATGAGAAGTGACATCCTGTTGCTTAGAGTGGGTGCAAGGATTCTCAAAACCATATTTTCAATAGATATAGGTCTAAAATCGGTGCCAAGATTGTTTGGTGTGTCCACTTTGGGAATGAGGACCATGCAACAACATAGAATGCCCCGGTGACAAGGTTGCTGACGGAAGAAACCATCTGCCATCTTCATGAAGTCCGAGCTAATAATGTCCCATGTGGCTAAGAAAAATGGCATGGTGAAGCCATCTGGACCTGGTGCCGATGTACCATCCATCTCCTTCATAACATTTAGAACCTCTTTCTCCTCAGGTGGAGTCAACAGTGAAAAATTATCATCGATGGATATGCTTTCAGGAATGTCCTGCAGGAACTGTGCTAAAACATCTTCTGGAGGTTCAATGTCTTCTTCATATAAACATTGATAGTGCATCACAGCTGATTGAGCCATCTCTTCAGGATCTGTAATAATCGACCCATCTTGAAGAACAAGTTTGGAAATGGTTTACTTCTTCCTTCTTGCTTTGACGATCGCATGGTAAAAAGGTGTGTTTCTCTCCCCATCTTGGAGCCAGCTGATGTGGGCCTTCTCTTTCCATAGCGTCTCCTCTTGATCAAGAACATGTTGTAGTTCGTTTTCAGCAATACGAAGATTCATCTCATTAGTGGAGCATGGGTTCTCGTCAAAAGCGATCTGGGTTGTATTAACCACGTCTTCAAGATCATACTTCTTTTGATTAATATCTCCGAAGGTATCTCTATTCCATTGTTTGAGGGATTGCCTAACTCGCTTCAATTTTTGGCAGAAAACAAAAGATGGGTGTCCTACCACCGGGTCTTCCCAGGCTTTCTGAATAACATCTATACAATCTTGTTTCTGTAGCCACGCTGTCAAGAACACAAAAGGTGCTTTTCTTTTCTGTTGTACGCTTCCTCCTGGAACGATCAACAACAGACAATGATCAGACACCCTGAATCTGGTCAGATGGATACAACACCTGCTCGGCTTGTAAGTGTTCCATGTATCATTAGAAAAAGCCCTATCCAACCTTTGCCACATCGTCGGAGTGAAATACTACTTATTAACCCAGGTGAAACGGCTGCCTTTGAATTGGATTTCCTTCAGGTTTGCATCAATGATTGCTGAATTGAAATCCATTATCTCTTGGAACGGTGTAGGTGTACCTCCTCTCTTCTCCGTTTGAGATCTAATCACATTAAAGTCTCCAGCAATAAGCCATCTAGAATCCCCGATCATCGCGGCAAGATCTGTAAACTCCTCCCAAAGATGGTGTCTCTCATTATGATTGCAACTGGCGTACACAACGGTCACGTATAAAAATGATCTGTCAATATCTTCAAGCTTAATCGTGATGTGATGCCTGTGCACTTTCACAATCTAAGGTTGTCTAGCGATGTCAGCATAAAGCCATATCTTACCTTCTTTAGTCTGGTTGTCGACCGACCAATCCAGCCTGATAATGTCAAGCAGCTCCGTCGCCTGATTGGCATGTAAGAAAGGTTCCAGCAAAGCCACAACTGTAGGCCGATATCTTCTACAAAGATTCCCAAGTACTCTTCTTGTAGGATTGTTGGCTGCTCCCCTGATATTCCAGAATAAAAAAGGCTCTTCCATGAGGTAAAGTGTACAATAACACACAATTATCTTTTGATTTTTCTATCAAAGACTGACCCTTCTATCCTCCCTCTCACTGTCGTCGTCAAAATAGGACATGTCACCTTCTGAGAATCTTCTTCTAGTGTAGCCAAGGTGATCCGGGGTACGTCTTCTGTGTTGTTCGTAAATAGGTATGCCATCTCTTTGTGATCTGGTACGATGTCTACCTCGCCCTGATCTCCTATGTATTTCCTCTTCTATGCCTCCCAATGATGAGAGGTAATCCACTACAGTGTTGTATTGCAGCGTTCTTCTGTTACCCTCTCCATCAAATACAATTCTTCTATCATGTCTATCTTCATTGAAGCTTTCCTACGATGGTGGGGTTCCCCTTTTTTCAACTGTTATGATTTGTCTCGGGTTGCCTTCATTCACTTGTTCTGCATGTCCTGAACTCTCACCAGCAATTAGAGCAGACTCAGGAATTTGGAGCTCTTTACCCACTTCAGTGATCAGCATAGTAGATCCCACCGCTCCCCTAGCTACCATATGGAGTTTGACTGAGGTTCTGTTCGATCCATATGTGAGCGATATAAATTATGGAACATCTTCACTGAAAGCCTCTACTTTGACGAGGATGCCTGAGATATCATTCTCGCTTCATTTCCAAGGTGAAATATCGACGATCCTTCCAAAATGTTTGATCAAGCTTTCCACAGAAGCATCATCTCTACATGTAATGGGTATGTCTGTGATCCAAAACCAGAAAAGTTCCTTCTTGGTTTTGGAACCTATCGAAGTTGCAGGCGCCCGTCTGTGCGCTTCCTCTTGCTTCTTCCTTGGTGTTGAAGAATACAACCGCTTTGCGATCCGCAAAGCGATAAAGATCTCTTGCCTCTGGCCATTTATTCTATAGAAAAGGACATAAGGCTTCCCAAGCCACTCCTATGGGCCAGCTTACTTCGATCGCAAGATGCAGTGCAGCGCCTATCTTGGCTCTCATCTCATCTCCTACTCCTAGGTCCACACTGATCCTCTTCGGAACATGATTGGGAGCACCTCTAGCCGGTATACCCACTGGCAGTGGAGGGAAAGCAACTGTCAAGGTGATGTCCGGTGGTCGCTGGCGTGCCAAATATCTTCTCGCAAGATGTCCGGGCCTACGAAATACATAGCAGACCTTTGGCCCCTGACATTGGGACTGCCAATGTCCTCTTCCCATACATCTGAAGCATGTATCCTTCGGGATGCCAAAGAGGGGGCCCTTTCTTCTTTGCGGTGGCTAAACACCCAACATGTTTTCACGAGCAGTCGTGTACAACACATATATTGAATGACTTAATAACTCATTTAATGATACCTATAGAATTATCATCTAGGGAACCTAAATGAGAAATACATTTCTATAATCCATAATGATGGCTATCTAAACTCTTTTAATTATTGAACCATTAGACATATGCAAGTGTTATTTATTGGGCAATATGACAAAAACATCATCACTTAATGTAGTGGGAAAGCGACTATTCTATTAGGGCTCATACATACTGATGCATCTAGACCTTTTAGAATGAATGCTAGATGTAGTTATTAATGCCTCATTATATTTACTGATGATCTCAGTAGATATGGTAGTTTGTATATAAAGAAATACAAGAATGAATCTGTTGAAGTATTGAAAAGATCATGAATGAAGCACATAATAAACTTGGTAAAAGTATTGAAACACTTTGATATCAATATGGAAAATGCTTTGAACCAAGAGTTTAAGAACCTTCTGGGAGATTGTGATAATGTATCACAATGAACTCCACCTAAAACATGATGATGTATCAGAAAGAAGGAATCACACCCCATTTTTTATGGTGTGATTATCAAGATATCTAGTTAATCTTCCAATTTCCTTTTGGCACATGCTTTATACTAAATAATGTACTATCTAAAATGGTTCAAAGACATTATATGAAATTTTTGACATGGTAAGCGTCATGATATGTCTTTTAATAAAGATTAGTAATGAAGGCCTTTATATAAAAAATAATAATTTCTTAAAGGCTTTATCCACAAATCACATAAATATTATTTTGTTGAATACTACTTTTATTCCAATCCTACAACAAAAGTGTTCGTTACCAGGATGGCTATATTCCTAAACAAAATTTAATTCCGAAAGAGTCAGTGGGAGAAAAATAGAGCTATAAAAGTTCGAGACCAATAAGAAAGCATTGAACCAAAAGAAGGTACAGTAGGAATAAGGAGAATCACAAATTTTTGTGGAACCTCAAGTTCCTTGTGTAACACAGAAAACCACATATATCTAGTAGAACACACCTTGAGCTTGAAAGATTATGATATCTTATGGCTCAAGAAGGTGGTAAGTTGATCATATATGATGAGTCAACAACCTACATAGATGTTATTGAGGGACCTAAGTCTTGAGAAATGGCTTAAGGCAATGAGATCCAAGATGGAATCCTCATTCAAAAATAAGGTATGACCTTGGTGGGTCCACTTGAAGGGCTAAAATCCATAGGGTGCAATTGGGTCTTTAAGAAGAAGAACATGGAATGGTATATTGGTTGTTAAGAGTTTCAAACAAGTTCAAGATGTTGAACATAATGAAGTCTTTTCACCAGTTGTCATGGTTCAATCCATTAGGATCATGCTTACCAATGCATCTTGTTATGACTATGAGATTTGACATATGGATGTTAAAACTACATTCCTTAATTGGAATTATTATAAGGATGTGTGCGTGAGACAGTCTAAAGGTTTTATAAATCCAATAATGCAAATAAAGTATGTAATCTACAAAGGTCAATCTGTGGATATATGCAAGCATCACATAGCAGTAATCTTCAATTTGACAAGGTAGTCAAAGAGTTTGATTTCAATCGAAATGAAAATGAAATATGTGTTTACAAAAGATTTCGCGGGGCATATTTATATTCCACATAATGGTGAGGAATAACATCCTTATACTACAAAATGTTAAAACCTGGTTGGGAAGTACCTTCCCTATGAAAGGTTTAGGTGAAGCATCCTATGTGATAGGAATTGAGATCTATAGAGACACATCTAGAAATTTTCTTGACATGAGATAGAGCACATACATTGACAAGATGTTGAAGGGGTTCAACATGTAAGACTCGTTGAGAGAAAATTTGTCCATGTCCCATGGGACAATTCTCTCAACAGTCCAGTATCCAAGTTCTTGTAAAGAATAGGAAACACATAAGTAAGATGTCATATGCATTCACAATTGGACCTATCATGTATCTAATTTTATGTACTCGTCCTGACATCTCATATGTATTTGAAATGACGAGATGATATGTACACATCTTGTTATCTCATATGTATTGGACATGACGAGAGGATATGTGTCAGATCCGAGTGAAAGTCATTGGACTTCCACAAAAGAACATCCTTAAGTACTTGAGAAGAACTAATTGGAATAGTTCCATGGTTATGATAATAAGAAAGAGTTGGGTGCAAAGGGTTACATTGATACAAGCTTCCAATATGATATAAAAGTGATCACAATCAAAATATTGTATGGATCAAGAAGTTCATATAGATGAACTTATGGGAGGTTCTGACCATTGATGACACAATAGAAATACTATGACAACAATGGAGCTACTGGTTAGGCAAGGAATCTCAGATATCATACTATGACACTTCCATCTCATATGAGAGTTTGTACAACAAAAAGATGTGAAAACTTGCAAAATACTAACTTTTAGTAAACATTGCTAACCCACTATATCATATGACCATTAGCTTTAACATTCCAACATTTTCATGCATTCATGCAACTCCATAACACTTAGATAACATTAATACTACTCTTTTGAGGCATTAACAATCAAACATCACAAGATGGTAGCTAAGCATACAAGTGAAGTATTTAAAAATAAGAGTATGGAGATAATCATTGCTAAGTATATATATATATATATATATATATATATATATATATATATATATATATATATATATATATATTCAAAAGGAGGCAATTATATACATGTTGGGAGAGCCTTAGTGGCTACTCCCAACCCAAGTATGGTGTTTAGCCACACATGTTGAGGAGCAACATAACGTCGTTACAAATGCATGGATACATCAAGAATAACGAAGAGGGGAAGATACAACATGGGGAAGACAATAGATCTAGAGAAAGAAGGGGGATATACACTGATAATACTTCTTTAGATCTAGATCTGGTGCAGAGGTGGAAGATGGAAACTCCTCTTAAAGAAGAGGGTGGTAGACCTTCTCTCTCCTCCAACTTTCATCTTCGGAGATCCAAGACCTTGGGAGATGAGTGAGGGTGACTCTGGAGTTTGGAAGCACTTTGTGACTCTCGATGACCTAATGCCCCCTAGTGTGAGGGGTCGAGGGGCTATTTATAGGTGCAACCCACCGAATTAACCGTCTGTCATGGTCGCGACCTTTTGTATCAAGTGTCTCGGTCGCAACAAGGACATATTGTCACGACTGCAACTTTAGTAGAGGTCGAAATAGGTGGCATCGTCGTGACACGTCCTTGGTCGCGATGCATGCCATGGTTTCTTCTTCTATCCAAGTCACGGCCTCGTCCAGATCATGACATCTTCTCCATCATTCATGGCGATCGCAATGGGTCGTCATGGTCGTGACCAGTGTCGTGGTCGCAACTAGGCCTTGTTGACCATGGGCTTTGTCATGGGCGAGACATCCATGGGTCTTCTTCACGGTCGGGGCATAGTGTGAACCTGCATGGAGTGGGAGGGAGTATCAAATCTAGATTTCTCCCAAGGACATTCAAATAAATAAAAAAGTCCAATCAAGGGATGCTAAAATAGGAATAAAAAATATGCAAAATTTCACAAAATGAGATGTTATCAACTCCACCAAGCTTAGAGTCTATCCTATCATCAGGCTAACAATAGAATCAAATTGCCAAATGATGAGTTATATATGATTTCTATCATTATGAACGCACCATTACCAAATTATTCCATCCTTAAAACAAATTCTTTGTGTTAGTCTTGGTCCACTTCCTGCACTTCCATTTCTCGACCTTTCATTTCCAGAGTTGCTTGACCTCACACCCAAATCATTGCCTTTTGTGGTAAAGGACTCTCCTTCGTAATGACACTCCTGCCCTAAGTTCTTGGCTATACTTGTAAGTGATTCCAGCAAGGGGTAGCTTTCACACCCTATATTTATTTTGGTCGTGCCTAAGCTATTGTGTTTGAGAATGTAAGGCTTTCAATGTTTTCCAGCACCCTTAGTATCCCTCGACCAATGGCTGTCATAAAAATAGTACTGCCCATATGGGCCCTGATGTATTGTCAGGTGGTTGTGTGAGAGTTGCCTTGGAGTGCAGGTGGGTACAACTTTTTTTTGTTTTTTTTAAGAAGCCAGGGGTCGCTTTTATTCATCCCACACCCCTCTTGTGGGCTAAATCATCAAAAAGGTACAACTCCCGCTCTTATAACTCAGGTATCTTCCCAGAAAAAAAACCAAAAAAAGAAAAGAAAGAAACACGGAGGAAAGGGAGAGGAGCAGCAGGGAAAAAAAACTAAGCACGCGGGCGATGCATCAAGATGTATGGCATGCCTCGTCTTTCCAGAATAAGGATGCCTCTAGTTCTCATGGGTAGCAAAGAGGGTTCCATGCAGATAAAGGAAGCAGTCTGGGGATTGCCCCATAAACCCAGATCTCTAGGGGCAGAATTGACCGGCTTTGGAACATGATGACCAATAATAGCATATTCTGTAAAAATGTCTCGCAACTCTCTTGTAAGAGAGGTTGCTCTCTAAGGTTCCTTTGTGTTCGCCCATAGGATGTTATGAGTATGGAGATCATCTACCTCAATGACAGAAATAGTAAGATTTTTGTCGTCTGCAATCTTAAGAGCAATGGCACAAGCAAGAAGATAAGCAATAGTGTAGTTCTTTTCTTTGAGCCAGACTCGAAAGGCGAGTTTAACATTGCAACGGGAATCTCGGATGATACCGGCGGCCCATCGCCTATCCTCTCCTGTTGGTGTGAAGGCTCTTCCAACTGTCAGGTTGAGCTTTAGGTTGGCAATGTCAGGGGGACCAACGCACCAGACTAAAGCTCGTGAGTTTGGTGGTTGGTTCGACAATGTCATTGGCAGTAAGAGATCTATAGAAGGCTGTAGATTCGATCTTAGAGAAGGATCTTTCTTGGAGAAGGTGGTTAAGGTGATATATGATATTGTTCCATTGTGAATGAAGGTCAGCCGCCCGTCCTTCGAATCTGTTAGCGCATCTATAGCGCCAAATGAACCAGATTATAAGAGCGGAGAGCGTCCCCGAAATCTAGGTTCTAGGAGACGAGCTGTGATGCGATCGGTTGCACTTAGCAATAATGTCAAGCACCGAGGAGGGAGGAGATTCTTTAGTGATGTTTAAAAGCTTTTTCCAAAAGAAAATGGTAGCTTGCCCTTCAATAAAGAGATGATGACTCGTTTCAATAGACAGTGAATCACAGCAAGAACATTTGAAAGCCATAGAAATGAAGGACCTAGTGATGTTATCGTCAATGGGAATGGCTCTACGGCTTATTTTCCATAATATGATACTAGCTTGGGGAATGTCGAGCTTCCAAATACCGTCAGAAGAGGGAGAGGAGGAGGAGGGTTCTTCCTGGAAGAGAAGCTTCTTGATGGAGTTGATGGTGAAACAACCTGTTGAATTCAGTTTCCAAATAAGACTGTCGTCGTATGAAGAAATGGAAGTACAATGGTTTCTAAAGATCTGCATCCCATCTTCATTAAGGATTTGGCTGAGAGATTCCCAATCCCAACCATTCTGTGATGACCAAAAATTGTGGATTTTGAAATCGAGTCTTCTGTCACTAGCATGGAGGATGAACCCCGTAAGAGATGCACCACACCATCTAGAGTCCCAAATAGAAATGTCGCCTTTGCCAATAATCCATCTGCAGGAATTGTTGAAAAGAGGGAAGACGTGCCATATCTGTTTCCATTGTGGCGAGGCATAAGATCCCATCTTGAGGTAAGGTGGGTGGGAGCCAATTCTGTTTGTCGAAGAGGTGTAGTCTTGTCACGACAGAAGATAGCCCAAGGTGAGGATCCTACAGAGATCTCCCAGCATGCTTTGTACAAGAAGGATCTAGTAAGTGTTCTCACTGAATCCAAACCCAGACCACCAAAGGAGGTGGGGGTGGCTACAGATCGCCAAGAGACCCAAGTTTTGCACTTCATGTTGTCTCTACCAGTCCATAGGAATTGAGACATAAGGGCATCAAGTCTGTCACAGATGCCCGCTGGGATTCCTATGGCAGCTGCCGTGTATAGAGTGGTAGAGGAGAGTGCATGATTGATGAGAAGGCGTCGCCCGGCGAAAGATAGTAAGTTGGCTTTCCAAGATGTGATCTTATTATTCATCTTATCCATGAGAAAATCAAAAAGCTGTAGTTTCATTCTGCCATATTTAATGGGGACCCCCAGGTAGCAAATGGATTCATCAGCTAAAGTAACTCCAAGGGCGAGAGAAAGGCCTTCAGCTGCGTTACGATTATTTTCACCAACTAAGCAGGTGGATTTTGCTCTATTAATCTTTTGACCAGTAACGTTTTCATATCTGACAAGGGTTTCATTGATGCTGTGAATCGTGTCAGGGGAACCATTGCAGAAAATGATGATATCATCAGCATAGAGAAGAATGATGGGAGCTTGTCCTCCGCCTCGAGTAATGAATCGGTTGCTGTAATTGTTGGAAATCGTAAGCTCCATGGATCTCACCAGAAGTTCCTCAAAGATGACAAAAAGATAAGGTGATAACAGATTTCCTTGCTTGAGACCCCGATGTAGTTGAAAGAACAACTTAGCTTCAAGATTCCACTTCTGGGCACAAAATATCTCCATTCATGAGTGCAATAATGCACTGGTCATGTGGGATCCTTCACATTCTTTTTAGGCACAACTCTCATGATATTTTCTTCTTCTTGGCTTTTCATTCATGTCTTAGGCTTCATATGAACTATAAATTGCAAGAGTCATAAAAAAACTTAGGGAACACTACATTTGGAGAAAATCAATTATTTCTCTTCATATTAGCAATCATGATTAGCAATGCGAGAGACTTATCAACAAGATGCTTGACCTTTTCATGAAGGGTGGCATAAATATTTATTGAGAGATGTCATTAGAGATAGTTATTCTATAATGCAACTGAATAGTAGTGACTTGGTGAGGAGGAGGATCTGGCATAGAGGCAACCAGGTTCAGGAGAGGGGCGAAAATAGATAATTCCCAATCCATAGAGAGACATGAATAGGAATACACACAATAGTAGAGGGGCTTATATAACTAGGCACAAAAGACAGTTCACAAAGAAAATGCAGAAGATCATTAATCAGAGCATGATGGATACCACCAAAATTATCTAAACTCTATGCCACCCATGAAAGTTTGGAAAAGGATTTGAAGGATAGTGATGGGGATAAATCCACACAACAACACTAAATCTTTAATGCAATGGCCCATCACCATCATCACTAGTTTTTTCACCATGTCTTCTAAAAATAGATGAGAAATTTCACATCGTGATTAGACATTATTGTGTTAGGAAGTCATGTAGATCGACTTACTTGCTTAAGAAAAGATAGGAAATATGGTGGCATCAGAGTGTGACAGACACTCAAACTCTTTTGGGAGTTCAACAAGCATATAGTTTTATCATCATGCCACAAGATGAATTCTTAGTTAAATAGATAGGCTACTAACAGAAAGACTAAATGATGACTTAGAAATTCTTGTCATAAATGGAATAGTTGTGCTTGGTGTCATATATTTTCCTACTGAAGAAGCCTATACGGGTTGGGCTCTCAGATCACTCTAAATGAACCACAACATAAAATTCCTTTTGAGGAATCATAGTTCTCAATAGAATATGAAGAGGGTCGGATTTGATGATGGATGGGGGGCACAATAGAAAATGTCATTGTGAAACCTCAGGATATATTCAAGGGTTTGGTGATTGTTAGAGTTGTGGGGGAAGTGCCAATTTTTGCTTCCCCTACCCTAACATGGATTTAGTATCGGTAGTTGCTACTTGCATGCAAGGCAATGAATTTCAACCTACAAGCGACAAGTACCACATGTGTTCCTACAAGCTTTTACAGTCCACTTTTATGAGTGGATGGTTTGAAGCATCTTCAAAAGGCTAAGCTTCTTTTTGGTTTTGGATCATTTCATTAAGTCATTGATGGACTGTAGTTGGGACACTAGGTGGGCTTTTGTACATGACCTTGAGACTTTAGGATAGGATGGAGGCTTAAGGATTACAGTGGGAAATATGATATTTCCCAAATTCCAGCAATGTTTAGATCATTTTCCTTGGCTAAGTTTTACTCTTATTTCCCATTGATTTATTGCTCAATCCCTAATAGGTACCTATAATCCTATCTGACCAATGTCGCATAAATATCTATCTTTTAAACATTCTTTCTAGAAGGTGGCAAATTCAAATTGCAAGAATACAAAACACTTCATAAATGTGTCATGCATGATGATAGAAGAAGGATGTACCCCATATCCTTGATTGACATCAAATCTCACTTGTGTACTCATTTACCAATATTGGTTGGATCGTAAAAGAAAAAGCATTATTAATAAAGAGATGCACTATATTGCTTCTTGAAAATACCTTTGAATTTCTTCTGTATAATGCCATGTATTATCACATTACCACTTTAATATGACATGGCATAGAGCTTCAAACGCACAAGATAAATATTTCAATATATTGACTTTAATGTAGGACCCTAGTTACTCTCATCAATTACCAATTTTACTACACCAATCTATACAATAATGTGTCTTGATCTTTGGAGTCACCTGTCTGGATGCAACGAGATAGTACTAATGCTCCAAGTAGAAAGTCCCTAAAAATATCATTATCTTTGAATCTGAGTTCCTCTGAGTTTGAGGTAGTGAAATATTATTACGAACTATAGCTTTGTAGTTACATTCTTCATGGGCCTGGTCTCCGTTCTCCTTGTCAAGGATACACTTTGTGGGATATCTCACTTTTGTGCAAGTTCCAGTACATGCTCATATCACATCTTTTCCTAATGATATGCATCGTCAATACCACTTGAATTAAGAGAGTGGCCAAATAGATGAATTCAAGCATTTTCTAACTTGTCGAGAATAAGAACCAAAGACCATAGTTTACAAGTAATTGTCTGCACAGGTGGGAAAATATTTGCATATTTGACCGATCATAAAGAAAGGGGAAGGGAGGGGACCTCTAAGGCGGATACATCTTGTAATATATAGGAATATATCATCAAACTAGAATGAAAAAACATTATTTCAAGTAATTGCATGCAATCAAATAAGTGGTGCTAACTCCTTCCACCCACTATCCAAGGATTCAAAGAATACAAACACTACCCTACACATTGAAAACATGGTCACAAGATAACCTAGATACTATTTCATATGAGGTTTTCCAAATATAGGAGAGATGTCAATAAGATGTCAATTGGGAGTTTAAATTCTCATATGTCAATAAGATGTCCAACCAACTAAAGCTCGTATGTTGATTTCCCAATAATAGATCACCTGACAAAGTCTTGACAGTATAGCTAAAGCGCGTCGATCTTTAGGTGATAAGAGAAATGGCTTCAACAAATTCTTCTCCAAAGTCTAGGGTAGGGTTAATGGCTAACCAATTTAGACATTGAGGCAAACCTCTTACTGAAACCAAGTTGGTCACCAATTTGGCCAATCGACATGGTTCTAATGCCACCTTAGGTCAAAATGCCATGTATCATGTACATGTGCCAAGGCCTAAGCAATGATATACATGAAATAACAATTTGTAGCCTTAGCTTCCTCCTTAGTCATTGTAGCTTCCTTTTTCATTATCTTCTTAAAGTCACAATGGTACATCAACCAGGACTTGTATGTGAATACCTCTATATGACCCAGTATATTGACAATATAATGGATCTACTTGGATCCACAACTATTAGCATCAACTTCTCTACCCCAAATTCAAGTAGATATGTCCCATCAACAATCATTAGTAGTACAATTAGGAATGATATGCACATTTTAGGTCTTGTATCCTCTATTGAGTAATAATAACTTTGAAATTATCCCTTATGTTTTTAAGCCGAGCTTGATTTACACATCATTCACCTTTTATGTGGTCCTAGAAACTCTGAAGTTCAATTCATTTGCATACAAGCCACTACCAGGCTTTCAATTTGTCGATATCAACATAAATACTTGCAGTACAGACAACGAAGCCACAAGAAGCAAATATTTATTAGAGAAAAGAAAACTTCTTTTTTATGTATGATTTACAATCTAAGAATTTTATAGAAAAAGTTGAAGGTGCTCAAGGTGATCTTCTTTGGTCTTGCTAAAGCGAATCCAATTAGCATCCTTCTTTAGAGCAAGTAAAATGGGTACAACACATGGACTCTTGGTATCCTGAATGAATCCCTTATGGGGCAACAATTTGTAACCTCCTTGATGCATAAGACATACATGCACCCAGATCTATGACTAGAGTGCTCCGATTATACCATATAAAGATAATTATGTGCTTTGGATTGGATAACATCTAAGGTTTTGTGTGTGATTAGAACATGTTTATATTATTGAGATAACAAATACAAGTATAAAAATTATCCTTATATAGGATAGGGGGAGTCAATAAACACAAAGTTCACCAATATAGGGGGAGTCAATAAACTCCTTCGACTTGTATATAACCAGATCATGATATTGGGTATGCTTCATAGATATCGTATAGTTGATATCATGATCTCGATAGTTAATGAGCATGTTCGATCGTTATACCACTAGAAATGTGCCTATTTTGAATCACTTTATTTAAACAAGTCAGAAGTAAACCTCATTCATCCCACACTCCTCATTTGAGCCAAAACAAAAGGTATTACATCTGGTGCTAAAACCCCGCCCATCTATGCACATCACCTATGAGGTCACAACAAAAACAAAACAAGAAGAGCCTCATATCACAGCAGGCGTGATGAGGCACCTCTAACTATCTGTCTTTCCATGTATGTAACACATAAGGCATCCTCCTCCTTTCCATCGTTGTGGTCTTAAGATTTCTTAGTGACGAAGTAACCATTCTATTTTATCATAAGACCCATGGATTTGGATCTGGAAGCTAAAAAATTGATTTGCGGGGCAACACATGTTCTCTTTACATGCTAAGAGATGCCTCCAAACGCTAATGTCTAGATCTAGAGCCTCCATTTCCCATAGAAAAAGTTGCAATCTTGACTCTAATATTTCTTCCCAACCAATTCCATAACTTTTGACTCGGAGCTCTGTTTTAGGCGTGCATGGTACCGTTGGAAAACTCTCGATAAGCACTGCCCAGATAAAAACTCAAATTATTAATCTAAGTTTTTCTACAGTGATATGGATGTAGAATTACTCCTAGTCATCCGATATGTAGTGAATTGGGTTTCTTTGTAGTCTGCTTTCGTCTTTTCGCATTAAAGTTGACTCCTATGACTTGTATTTAACCAGGTCATGATATTAGGTACGATTCATTGAAATGGTAGAACTGATATCATGATATCGGTAGTTAGTGGTCCTGTTCGATCATTATACAATTAGAAATGTACCTTTTTTGGGATTTCTTAGTAACTAAGTAACGCTTCTATTTTATCATAAGACTTGGATCTGGAAGCCAAAAGCATGATCTTCGGGAGAAGTCATGTTCTCTTTACATGCTAGGGGATGTCTCCGACGTTAATGTCTAGATCTAGAGCTTCCACTCCAGAGAGACAAAGTTGCAATCTTAACTCTAATGTGTCTTCCCAACAAACTCCATAACTTTTGACTCAGAGCTCTGTTTTAGGCGTGCATGGTACCGTTGGAAAGATCTCGACGAGTACTACCCATATAAAAAGCCAAATTACCAATATTAGGTTTTTTACTGTGATATTTGATCCAGTTGAGGTAGAATTACTCCTAGTCACCCGATATGTAGTGAATTGGGTCTCTTTCGAGTCTGCTTTCATCTTTTCAGCTTAAAGTTGACTCCTTCGACTTGTATATAACCAGATCATGATATTGGGTATGCTTCTTAGATATCGTATAGTTGATATCATGATCTCGACAGTCAATGAGCATGTTCGATCGTTATACCACTAGAAATGTGCCTATTTTGAATCACTTTATTTAAACAAGTCAGAAGTAAACCTCATTCATCCCACACTCCTCATTTGAGCCAAAACAAAAGGTATTACATCTGGTGCTAAAACCCCGCCCATCTATGCACATCACCTATGAGGTCACAACAAAAACAAAAAAAGAAGAGCCTCATATCACAGCAGGCGTGATGAGGCACCTCTAACTAGCGGTCTTTCCATGTATGTAACACATAAGGCATCCTCCTCCTTTTCATCGTTGTGGTCTTAAGATTTCTTAGTGACAAAGTAACCATTCTATTTTATCATAAGGCCCATGGATTTGGATCTGGAAGCTAAAAAATTGATTTGTGGGGCAACACATGTTCTCTTTACATGCTAAGAGATGCCTCTAAATGCTAATGTCTAGATCTAGAGCCTCCATTTCCCATAGAAAAAGTTGCAATCTTGACTCTAATATTTCTTCCCTACCAATTCCATAACTTTTGACTCGGAGCTCTGTTTTAGGCGTGTATGGTACCGTTGGAAAGCTCTCGATAAGCACTACCCAGATATAAACTCAAATTATTAATATAAGTTTTTCTACAGTGATATGGATGTAGAATTACTCCTAGTCATCCGATATGTAGTGAATTGGGTTTCTTTGTAGTCTGCTTTCATCTTTTCGCATTAAAGTTGACTCCTTTGACTTGTATTTAACCAGGTCATGATATTAGGTACGATTCATTGAAATGGTAGAACTGATATCATGATATCGGTAGTTAGTGGTCATGTTCGATCGTTATACAATTAGAAATGTACCTTTTTTGGGATTTCTTAGTTACTAAGTAACGCTTCTATTTTATCATAAGACTTGGATCTGGAAGCCAAAAGCATGATCATCGGGAGAATTCATGTTCTCTTTACATGCTAGGGGATGTCTCCGACGTTAATGTCAAGATCTAGAGCTTCCACTCCAGAGAGACAAAGTTGCAATCTTAACTCTAATGTGTCTTCCCAACCAACTCCATAACTTTTGACTCAGAGCTCTGTTTTAGGCGTGCATGGTATCGTTGGAAACATCTTGACGAGCACTACCCATATAAAAAGACAAATTACCAATATTAGGTTTTGTACTATGATATTTGATTCAGTTGAGGTAGAATTACTCCTAGTCACCCGATATGTAGTGAATTGGGTTTCTTTCGAGTCTGCTTTCATCTTTTCAGCTTAAAGTTGACTCCTTCGACTTGTATATAACCAGATCATGATATTGGGTATGCTGATTAGATATCGTATAGTTGATATCATGATCTCGATGGTTAATGAGCATGTTCGATCGTTATACCACTAGAAATGTGCCTATTTTGAATCACTTTATTTAAACAAGTAAGAAGTAAACCTCATTCATCCCACACTCCTCATTTGAGCCAAAACAAAAGGTATTACATCTGGTGCTAAAACCCCACCCATCTATGCACATCACCTATTGGGTCACAACAAAAACAAAAATAGAAGAGCCTCATATCACAGCAGGCGTGATGAGGCACCTCTAACTATCTGTCTTTCCATGTATGTAACACATAAGGCATCCTCCTCCTTACCATCATTGTGGTCTTAAGATTTCTTAGTGACGAAGTAACCATTCTATTTTATTATAAGACCCATGGATTTGGATCTGGAAGCTAAAAAATTGATTTTTGGGGCAACACATGTTCTCTTTACATGCTAAGAGATGCCTCCAAACGCTAATGTCTAGATCTAGAGCCTCCATTTCCCATAGAAAAAGTTGCAATCTTGACTCTAATATTTCTTCCCTACCAATTCCATAACTTTTGACTCGGAGCTCTATTATAGGCGTGCATGGTACCGTTGGAAAACTCTCGATAAGCACTGCCCAGATAAAAACTCAAATTAGTAATCTAAGTTTTTCTACAGTGATATGGATGTAGAATTACTCCTAGTCATCCGATATGTAGTGGATTGGGTTTCTTTGTAGTCTGCTTTCGTCTTTTCGCATTAAAGTTGACTCCTTTGACTTGTATTTAACCAGGTCATGATATTAGGTACGATTCATTGAAATGGTAGAACTGATATCATGATATCGGTAGTTAGTGGTCCTGTTCGATCGTTATACAATTAGAAATGTACCTTTTTTGGGATTTCTTAGTGACTAAGTAACGCTTCTATTTTATCATAAGACTTGGATCTGG
This sequence comes from Alisma plantago-aquatica, assembly GCA_963693085.1. NCBI lineage: Eukaryota > Viridiplantae > Streptophyta > Magnoliopsida > Alismatales > Alismataceae > Alisma > Alisma plantago-aquatica. The sequence continues at coordinate 771,810,828 of OY856410.1, forward strand.
AAGCCAAAAGCATGATCTTCGGGAGAAGTCATGTTCTCTTTACATGCTAGGGGATGTCTCTGACGTTAATGTCTAGATCTAGAGCTTCCACTCCAGAGAGACAAAGTTGCAATCTTAACTCTAATGTGTCTTCCCAACAAACTCCATTACTTTTGACTCAGAGCTCTGTTTTAGGCGTGCATGGTACCGTTGGAAAGATCTCGACGAGTACTACCCATATAAAAAGCCAAATTACCAATATTAGGTTTTGTACTGTGATATTTGATTCAGTTGAGGTAGAATTACTCCTAGTCACCCAGTATGTAGTGAATTGGGTCTCTTTCGACTCTGCTTTCATCTTTTCAGCTTAAAGTTGACTCCTTCGACTTGTATATAACCAAATCATGATATTGGGTATGCTTCTTAGATATAGTATAGTTGATATCATGATCTCGATAGTTAATGAGCATGTTCGATCGTTATACCACTAGAAATGTGCCTATTTTGAATCACTTTATTTAAACAAGTCAGAAGTAAACCTCATTCATCCCACACTCCTCATTTGAGCCAAAACAAAAGGTATTACATCTGGTGCTAAAACCCCGCCCATCTATGCACATCACCTATGAGGTCACAATAAAAACAAAAAAGGAAGAGCCTCATATCACAGCAGGCGTGATGAGGCACCTCTAACTAGCGGTCTTTCCATGTATGTAACACATAAGGCATCCTCCTCCTTTCCATCGTTGTGGTCTTAAGATTTCTTAGTGACGAAGTAACCATTCTATTTTATCATAAGACCCATGGATTTGGATCTGGAAGCTAAAAAATTGATTTGCGGGGCAACACATGTTCTCTTTACATGCTAAGAGATGCCTCTAAACGCTAATGTCTAGATCTAGAGCCTCCATTTCCCATAGAAAAAGTTGCAATCTTGACTCTAATATTTCTTCCCTACCAATTCCATAACTTTTGACTCAGAGCTCAGTTTTAGGCGTGCATGGTACCGTTGGAAAGCTCTCGATAAACACTGCCCAGATAAAAACTCAAATTATTAATCTAAGTTTTTCTACAGTGATATGGATGCAGAATTACTCCTAGTTATCCGATATGTAGTGAATTGGGTTTCTTTGTAGTCTGCTTTCGTCTTTTCGCATTAAAGTTGACACTTTTGACTTGTATTTAACCAGGTCATGATATTAGGTACGATTCATTGAAATGGTGGAACTGATACCATGATATCGGTAGTTAGAGGTCCTGTTCGATCGTTATACAATTAGAAATGTACCTTTTTTGGGATTTCTTAGTGACTAAGTAACGCTTCTATTTTATCATAAGACTTGGATCTGGAAGCCAAAAGCATGATCTTCGGGAGAAGTCATGTTCTCTTTACATGCTAGGGGATGTCTCCGACGTTAATGTCTAGATCTAGAGCTTCCACTCCAGAGAGACAAAGTTGCAATCTTAACTCTAATGTGTCTTCCAAACCAACTCCATAACTTTTGACTCAGAGCTCTGTTTTAGGCGTGCATGGTACCGTTGGAAACATCTCGACGAGCACTACCCATATAAAAAGCCAAATTACCAATATTAGGTTGTGTAATGTGATATTTGATTCAGTTGAGGTAGAATTACTCCTAGTCACCCGATATGTAGTGAATTGGGTCTCTTTCGAGTCTGCTTTCATCTTTTCAGCTTAAAGTTGACTCCTTCGACTTGTATATAACCAAATCATGATATTGGGTATGCTTCTTAGATATCGTATAGTTGATATCATGATCTCGATAGTTAATGAGCATGTTCGATCGTTATACCACTAGAAATGTGCCTATTTTGAATAACTTTATTTAAACAAGTCAGAAGTAAACCTCATTCATCCCACACTCCTCATTTGAGCCAAAACAAAAGGTATTACATCTGGTGCTAAAACCTCGCCCATCTATGCACATCACCTATTGGGTCACAACAAAAACAAAAAAAGAAGAGCCTCATATCACAGCAGGCGTGATGAGGCACCTATAACTATCTGTCTTTCCATGTATGTAACACATAAGGCATCCTCCTCCTTTCCATCGTTGTGGTCTTAAGATTTCTTAGTGACGAAGTAACCATTCTATTTTATCTTAAGACCCATGCATTTGGATCTGGAAGCTAAAAAATTGATTTGCGGGGCAACACATGTTCTCTTTACATGCTAAGAGATGCCTCCAAACGCTAATGTCTAGATCTAGAGCCTCCATTTCCCATAGAAAAAGTTGCAATCTTGACTCTAATATTTCTTCCCTACCAATTCCATAACTTTTGACTCGGAGCTCTGTTTTAGGCGTGCATGGTACCGTTGGAAAACTCTCGATAAGCACTGCCCAGATAAAAACTCAAATTATTAATCTAAGTTTTTCTACAGTGATATGGATGTAGAATTACTCCTAGTCATCCGATATGTAGTGAATTGGGTTTCTTTGTAGTCTGCTTTCGTCTTTTCGCATTAAAGTTGACTCCTTTGACTTGTATTTAACCAGGTCATGATATTAGGTACGATTCATTGTAATGGTAGAACTGATATCATGATATCGGTAGTTAGTGGTCCTGTTCGATCGTTATACAATTAGAAATGTACCTTTTTTGGGATTTCTTAGTGACTAAGTAACGCTTCTATTTTATCATAAGACTTGGATCTGGAAGCCAAAAGCATGATCTTCGGGAGAAGTCATGTTCTCTTTACATGCTAGGGGATGTCTCCGACGTTAATGTCTAGATCTAGAGCTTCCACTCCAGAGAGACAAAGTTGCAATCTTAACTCTAATGTGTCTTCCCAACAAACTCCATAACTTTTGACTCAAAGCTCTGTTTTAGGCGTGCATGGTACCGTTGGAAAGATCTCGACGAGTACTACCCATATAAAAAGCCAAATCACCAATATTAGGTTTTGTACTGTGATATTTGATTTAGTTGAGATAGAATTACTCCTAGCCACCCGATATGTAGTGAATTGGGTCTCTTTCGAGTCTGCTTTCATCTTTTCAGCTTAAAGTTGACTCCTTCGACTTGTATATAACCAGATCATGATATTGGGTATGCTCCTTAGATATTGTATAGTTGATATCATGATCTCGATAGTTAATGAGCATGTTCGATCGTTATACCACTAGAAATGTGCCTATTTTGAATCACTTTATTTAAACAAGTCAGAAGTAAACCTCATTCATCCCACACTCCTCATTTGAGCCAAAACAAAAGGTATTACATCTGGTGCTAAAACCCCGCCCATCTATGCACATCACCTATGAGGTCACAACAAAAACAAAAAAAGAAGAGCCTCATATCACAGCAGGCGTGATGAGGCACCTCTAACTAGCGGTCTTTCCATGTATGTAACACATAACACATCCTCCTCCTTTCCATCGTTGTGGTCTTAAGATTTCTTAGTGACGAAGTAACCATTCTATTTTATCATAAGACCCATGGATTTGGATCTGGAAGCTAAAAAATTGATTTGCGGGGCAACACATGTTCTCTTTACATGCTAAGAGATGCCTCTAAACGCTAATGTCTAGATCTAGAGCCTCCATTTCCCATAGAAAAAGTTGCAATCTTGACTCTAATATTTCTTCCCTACCAATTCCATAACTTTTGACTCAGAGCTCTGTTTTAGGCGTGCATGGTACCGTTGGAAAGCTCTCGATAAGCACTGCCCAGATAAAAACTCAAATTATTAATCTAAGTTTTTCTACAGTGATATGGATGCAGAATTACTCCTAGTCATCCGATATGTAGTGAATTGGGTTTCTTTGTAGTCTGCTTTCGTCTTTTCGCATTAAAGTTGACTCCTTTGACTTGTATTTAACCAGGTCATGATATTAGGTACGATTCATTGAAATGGTGGAACTGATATCATGATATCGGTAGTTAGTGGTCCTGTTCAATCTTTATACAATTAGAAATGTACCTTTTTTGGGATTTCTTAGTGACTAAGTAACGCTTCTATTTTATCATAAGACTTGGATCTGGAAGCCAAAAGCATGATCTTCGGGAGAAGTCATGTTCTATTTACATGCTAGGGGATGTCTCCGACGTTAATGTCTAGATCTAGAGCTTCCACTCCAGAGAGACAAAGTTGCAATCTTAACTCTAATGTGTCTTCCAAACCAACTCCATAACTTTTGACTCAGAGCTCTGTTTTAGGCGTGCATGGTACCGTTGGAAACATCTCGACGAGCACTACCCATATAAAAAGCCAAATTACCAATATTAGGTTGTGTACTGTGATATTTGATTCAGTTGAGGTAGAATTACTCCTAGTCACCCGATATGTAGTGAATTGGGTCTCTTTCGAGTCTGCTTTCATGTTTTCAGCTTAAAGTTGACTCCTTCGACTTGTATATAACCAGATCATGATATTGGGTATGCTTCTTAGATATCGTATAGTTGATATCATGATCTCGATAGTTAATGAGCATGTTCGATCGTTATACCACTAGAAATGTGCCTATTTTGAATCACTTTATTTAAACAAGTCAGAAGTAAACCTCATTCATCCCACACTCCTCATTTGAGCCAAAACAAAAGGTATTACATCTGGTGCTAAAACCCCGCCCATCTATGCACATCACCTATGAGGTCACAACAAAAACAAAAAAAGAAGAGCCTCATATCGCAGCAGGCGTGATGAGGCACCTCTAACTAGCGGTCTTTCCATGTATGTAACACATAACGCATCCTCCTCCTTTCCATCGTTGTGGTCTTAAGATTTCTTAGTGACGAAGTAACCATTCTATTTTATCATAAGACCCATGGATTTGGATCTGGAAGCTAAAAAATTGATTTGCGGGGCAACACATGTTCTCTTTACATGCTAAGAGATGCCTCTAAACGCTAATGTCTAGATCTAGAGCCTCCATTTCCCATAGAAAAAGTTGCAATCTTGACTCTAATATATCTTCCCTACCAATTCCATAACTTTTGACTCAGAGCTCTGTTTTAGGCGTGCATGGTACCGTTGGAAAGCTCTCGATAAGCACTAACCAGATAAAAACTCAAATTATTAATCTAAGTTTTTCTACAGTGATATGGATGCAGAATTACTCCTAGTCATCCGATATGTAGTGAATTGGGTTTCTTTGTAGTCTGCTTTCGTCTTTTCGCATTAAAGTTGACTCCTTTGACTTGTATTTAACCAGGTCATGATATTAGGTACGATTCATTGAAATGGTGGAACTGATATCATGATATCGGTAGTTAGTGGTCCTGTTCAATCGTTATACAATTAGAAATGTACCTTTTTTGGGATTTCTTAGTGACTAAGTAACGCTTCTATTTTATTATAAGACTTGGATCTGGAAGCCAAAAGCATGATCTTCGGGAGAAGTCATGTTCTCTTTACATGCTAGGGGATGTCTCCGACGTTAATGTCTAGATCTAGAGCTTCCACTCCAGAGAGACAAAGTTGCAATCTTAACTCTAATGTGTCTTCCAAACCAACTCCATAACTTTTGACTCAGAGCTCTGTTTTAGGCGTGCATGGTACCGTTGGAAACATCTCGACGAGCACTACCCATATAAAAAGCCAAATTACCAATATTAGGTTGTGTACTGTGATATTTGATTCAGTTGAGGTAGAATTACTCCTAGTCACCCGATATGTAGTAAATTGGGTCTCTTTCGAGTCTTCTTTCATCTTTTCAGCTTAAAGTTGACTCCTTCGACTTGTATATAACCAGATCATGATATTGGGTATGCTTCTTAGATATCGTATAGTTGATATCATGATCTCGATAGTTAATGAGCATGTTCGATCGTTATACCACTAGAAATGTGCCTATTTTGAATCACTTTATTTAAACAAGTCAGAAGTAAACCTCATTCATCCCACACTCCTCATTTGAGCCAAAACAAAAGGTATTACATCTGGTGCTAAAACCCCGCCCATCTATGCACATCACCTATTGGGTCACAACAAAAACAAAAAAAGAAGAGCCTCATATCACAGCAGGCGTGATGAGGCACCTATAACTATCTGTCTTTCCATGTATGTAACACATAAGGCATCCTCCTCCTTTCCATCGTTGTGGTCTTAAGATTTCTTAGTGACGAAGTAACCATTCTATTTTATTTTAAGACCCATGGATTTGGATCTGGAAGCTAAAAAATTGATTTGCGGGGCAACACATGTTCTCTTTACATGCTAAGAGATGCCTCCAAACGCTAATGTCTAGATCTAGAGCCTCCATTTCCCATAGAAAAAGTTGCAATCTTGACTCTAATATTTCTTCCCTACCAATTCCATAACTTTTGACTCGGAGCTCTGTTTTAGGCGTGCATGGTACCGTTGGAAAACTCTCGATAAGCACTGCCCAGATAAAAACTCAAATTATTAATCTAAGTTTTTCTACAGTGATATGGATGTAGAATTACTCCTAGTCATCCGATATGTAGTGAATTGGGTTTCTTTGTAGTCTGCTTTCGTCTTTTCGCATTAAAGTTGACTCATTTGACTTGTATTTAACCAGGTCATGATATTAGGTACGATTCATTGAAATGGTAGAACTGATATCATGATATCGGTAGTTAGTGGTCCTGTTCGATCGTTATACAATTAGAAATGTACCTTTTTTGGGATTTCTTAGTGACTAAGTAACGCTTCTATTTTATCATAAGACTTGGATCTGGAAGCCAAAAGCATGATCTTCGGGAGAAGTCATGTTCTCTTTACATGCTAGGGGATGTCTCCGACGTTAATGTCTAGATCTAGAGCTTCCACTCCAGAGAGACAAAGTTGCAATCTTAACTCTAATGTGTCTTCCCAACAAACTCCATAACGTTTGACTCAGAGCTCTGTTTTAGGCGTGCATGGTACCGTTGGAAACATCTCGACGAGTACTACCCATATAAAAAGCCAAATTACCAATATTATGTTTTGTACTGTGATATTTGATTTAGTTGAGATAGAATTACTCCTAGTCACCTGATATGTAGTGAATTGGGTCTCTTTCGAGTCTGCTTTCATCTTTTCAGCTTAAAGTTGACTCCTTCGACTTGTATATAACCAGATCATGATATTGGGTATGCTTCTTAGATATTGTATAGTTGATATCATGATCTCGATAGTTAATGAGCATGTTCGATCGTTATACCACTAGAAATGTGCCTATTTTGAATCACTTTATTTAAACAAGTCAGAAGTAAACCTCATTCATCCCACACTCCTCATTTGAGCCAAAACAAAAGGTATTACATCTGGTGCTAAAACCCCGCCCATCTATGCACATCACCTATGAGGTCACAACAAAAACAAAAAAAGAAGAGCCTTATATCACAGCAGGCGTGATGAGGCACCTCTAACTAGAGGTCTTTCCATGTATGTAACACATAACACATCCTCCTCCTTTCCATCGTTGTGGTCTTAAGATTTCTTAGTGACGAAGTAACCATTCTATTTTATCATAAGACCCATGGATTTGGATCTGGAAGCTAAAAAATTGATTTGTGGGGCAACACATGTTCTCTTTACATGCTAAGAGATGCCTCTAAATGCTAATGTCTAGATCTAGAGCCTCCATTTCCCATAGAAAAAGTTGCAATCTTGACTCTAATATTTCTTCCCTACCAATTCCATAACTTTTGACTCGGAGCTCTGTTTTAGGCGTGCATGGTACCGTTGGAAAGCTCTCGATAAGCACTGCCCAGATAAAAACTCAAATTATTAATCTAAGTTTTTCTACAGTGATATGGATGTAGAATTACTCCTAGTCATCCGATATGTAGTGAATTGGGTTTCTTTGTAGTCTGCTTTCGTCTTTTCGCATTAAAGTTGACTCCTTTGACTTGTATTTAACCAAGTCATGATATTAGGTACGATTCATTGAAATGGTGGAACAGATATCATGATATCGGTAGTTAGTGGTCCTGTTCGATCGTTATACAATTAGAAATGTACCTTTTTTGGGATTTCTTAGTGACTAAGTAACGCTTCTATTTTATCATAAGACTTGGATCTAGAAGCTAAAAGCATGATCTTCGGGAGAAGTCATGTTCTTTTTACATGCTAGGGGATGTCTCCGACGTTAATGTCTAGATCTAGAGCTTCCACACCAGAGAGACAAAGTTGCAATCTTAACTCTAATGTGTCTTCCCAACCAACTCCATAACTTTTGACTCAGAGCTCTGTTTTAGGCGTGCATGGTACCGTTGGAAACATCTCGACGAGCACTACCCATATAAAAAGCCAAATTACCAATATTAGGTTTTGTACGGTGATATTTGATTCAGTTGAGGTAGAATTACTCCTAGTCACCCGATATGTAGTGAATTGGGTCTCTTTCGAGTCTGCTTTCATCTTTTCAGCTTAAAGTTGACTCCTTCGACTTGTATATAACCAGATCATGATATTGGGTATGCTTCTTAGATATCGTATAGTTGATATCATGATCTCGATAGTTAATGAGCATGTTCGATCCTTATACCACTAGAAATGTGCCTATTTTGAATCACTTTATTTAAACAAGTCAGAAGTAAACCTCATTCATCCCACACTCCTCATTTGAGCCAAAACAAAAGGTATTACATCTGGTGCTAAAACCCCGCCCATCTATGCACATCACCTATTGGGTCACAACAAAAACAAAAAAAGAAGAGCCTCATATCACAACAGGCGTGATGAGGCACCTCTAACTATCTGTCTTTCCATGTATGTAACACATAAGGCATCCTCCTCCTTTCCATCGTTGTGGTCTTAAGATTTCTTAGTGACGAAGTAACCATTCTATTTTATCATAAGACCCATGGATTTGGATCTGGAAGCTAAAAAATTGATTTGCGGGGCAACACATGTTCTCTTTACATGCTAAGAGATGCCTCCAAACGCTAATGTCTAGATCCAGAGCCTCCATTTCCCATAGAAAAAGTTGCAATCTTGACTCTAATATTTCTTCCCTACCAATTCCATAACGTTTGACTTGGAGCTCTGTTTTAGGCGTGCATGGTACCGTTGGAAAGCTCTCGATAAGCACTGCCCAGATAAAAACTCAAATTATTAATCTAAGTTTTTCTATAGTGATATGGATGTAGAATTACTCCTACTCATATGATATGTAGTGAATTGGGTTTCTTTGTAGTCTGCTTTCGTCTTTTCGCATTAAAGTTGACTCCTTTGACTTGTATTTAACCAGGTCATGATATTAGGTACGATTCATTGAAATGTTGGAACTGATATCATGATATCGGTAGTTAGTGGTCCTGTTCGATCGTTATACAATTAGAAATGTACCTTTTTTGGGATTTCTTAGTGACTAAGTAACGCTTCTATTTTATCATAAGACTTGGATCTGGAAGCCAAAAGCATGATCTTCGGGAGAAGTCATGTTCTCTTTACATGCTAGGGGATGTCTCCGACGTTAATGTCTAGATCTAGAGCTTCCACTCCAGAGAGACAAAGTTGCAATCTTAACTCTAATGTGTCTTCCCAACCAACTCCATAACTTTTGACTCAGAGCTCTGTTTTAGGCGTGCATGGTACCGTTGGAAAGATCTCGACGAGTACAACCCATATAAAAAGCCAAATTACCAATATTAGGTTTTGCACAGTGATATTTGATTCAGTTGAGGTAGAATTACTCCTAGTCACCCGATATGTAGTGAATTGGGTCTCTTTCGAGTCTGCTTTCATCTTTTCAGCTTAAAGTTGACTCCTTCGACTTGTATATAACCAGATCATGATATTGGGTATGCTTTTTAGATATCGTATAGTTGATATCATGATCTCGATAGTTAATGAGCATGTTCGATCGTTATACCACTAGAAATGTGCCTATTTTGAATCACTTTATTTAAAAAAGTCAGAAGTAAACCTCATTCATCCCACACTCCTCATTTGAGCCAAAACAAAAGGTATTACATCTGGTGCTAAAACCCCGCCCCATCTATGCACATCACCTATGAGGTCACAACAAAAACAAAAAAAGAAGAGCCTCATATCGCAGCAGGTGTGATGAGGCACCACTAACTAGCTATCTTTCCATGTATGTAACACATAAGGCATCCTCCTCCTTTCCATCGTTGTGGTCTTAAGATTTCTTTGTGACGAAGTAACCATTCTATTTTATCATAAGACCCATGTATTTGGATCTGGAAGCTAAAAAATTGATTTGTGGGGAAACACATGTTCTCTTTACATGCTAAGAGATGCCTCCAAACGCTAATGTCTAGATCTAGAGCCTCCATTTCCCATAGAAAAAGTTGCAATCTTGACTTTAATATTTCTTCCCTACCAATTCCATAACTTTTGACTCGGAGCTCTATTTTAGGCGTGCATGGTACCGTTGGAAAGCTCTCGATAAGCACTGCCCAGATAAAAACTCAAATTATTAATCTAAGTTTTTCTACAGTGATATGGATGTAGAATTACTCCTAGTCATCCGATATGTAGTGAATTGGGTTTCTTTGTAGTCTGCTTTCGTCTTTTCACATTAAAGTTGACTCCTTTGACTTGTATTTAACTAGGTCATTATATTAGGTACGATTCATTGAAATGGTGGAACTGATATCATGATATCGGTAGTTAGTGGTCCTGTTCGATCGTTATACAATTAGAAATGTACCTTTTTTGGGATTTCTTAGTGACTATGTAACACTTCTATTTTATCATAAGACTTGGATTTGGAAGCCAAAAGCATGATCTTCGGGAGAAGTCATGTTCTCTTTACATTCTAGGGGATGTCTCCGACGTTAATGTCTAGATCTAGAGCTTCCACTCCAGAGAGACAAAGTTGCAATCTTAACTCTAATGTGTCTTCCCAACCAACTCCATAACTTTTGACGTAGAGCTCTGTTTTAGGCGTGCATGGTACCGTTGGAAAGATCTCGACGAGTACTACCCATATTTTTTTTTAATTTAAGCCAGGGTCACTCTATTCATCCCACACCCCTCATGTGAGCAAAACATCATAGAAAGATTACAACTCCTGCTTATAGAGATGCAAGTATCACCCAACCTTACACGTCAAACCCAACCCACTCAAAACCATGGATCTCCATGAGCACGAGACATCTGATCGCTGCAAAACAATGTAAGGAGCATTCTTCTTTTCCAGCAAGGCCATTCCACGAATCTTCCTAGGTATCCTATGAATATCCATGGAGATAAAGAGGCCAGCCTTCTTACAACCCCATCTCCCAATCTCTCTGGGTATAGAATGAATGACCTTGTGCACAACGGACCCCATAACATAGGTCTCCATCATCTCCGTTCTGCGCTCTCTAGCAAAGGGCTTCACCTTCCAAGGTGCGGGGGCATCTTTCCAAAGGATGTCGTAGATATTACAATCATCTATCTCAACATAAGACACCAGCATCCTTTGATCTCTCGCTAACTTGAGGCCGATGATGATCGCTTGAATGTATGCAAGGGTGAAATCGTCCGTTCTCATCCAAGCCCGAAAAATTAGGCAAATGTCCGCCTTGTGATTTCGGATAATACCAGCCGCCCATCTCCGATAGGAACCATCAACACTTCTGCTTCTCCCTGTCATAACATTCATCTTCAAATTGTGCAGGTCAGGTAGCCTCCATCTGAGCAAACGAACCTCCCTCATCTTCAACCTGGGCTCATCAAAGAGTGCTTCCCTCATCTTGCCGTAACAAGACGTATCTAGCCCAAGTCTGAAAACCTTCCTCTTCATCATGCTGTTGATATGTGTAACTATCTGATTCCACGCAAAGCTGACATCCCGATGTTTGTCATTGAAACGAGCTTCACACCTAGTCCTCCATATAGCTAACGGGATGAGGGCAGCGATCCTCCCAGCCACCCAAGCTGAGAAAATATCGGAGAGACTCATCTCACACAGGTCCAATAAGGACGGAAAATCATTCGGCGCCTCCAACCCAGTAATATGGGTGAACTTCGACCAAAAGCTTCTTGCTACCTGCCCATGAAATAGCAGGTGAAAAGTGTCCTCCTCAACTGGGTCCGTGCAATAGCTGCATCGCGAGGCCAACGACATACCACACTGACTCCTGATATTGTCATCCGTCGGGGCAACACCCCTCACCATCTTCCATATAATCGCACTAGCCTTGGGGATGTCAATCTTCCAGATATTGCGGAGGCCCACCGGACCCTCTGATCGGGCGTCCCACAAAAGACGCTTAGCAGACTTCAAGGTGAAGTAGCCGCTAACCTCCGGAGTCCAAACAATTTGATCCTCAGCCTCTGAGACCAGAATCTCAGCTCTCTTAATCATATCGATCCCTTGCTCATCGATAAACTGTCTAAGGACATCCCAATCCCAGCCACTACCCACGATCCAGAAGTCCTTAACCAGAAAGGGGTGCCTCTTTTCACTAGGCAGCAACGCATGATCAGTAAGTCTCTCCTCACACCACCATGCATCCCAAAAGGGGATCTCTCCACACCCAATCATCCATCTACATCTCGGGAAGATCTTCGGGAACATCTCCCAAACCCTCTTCCAGAAAGGGGACGGAGTACTACTGATCTTGAGTAAGGGGGGGTAAGCACCTGATCGTCCACTAGCAGTGTTTGAGTACTTTGCTCTGCAAAAAGAAGCCCACACCAAATCACCTGTAATAACTTCCCAGCAGGCCTTTGCTATGAAGGCTTCGTTAATCAACTTCAAAGGTACTAAACCAAGGCCGCCATTTTCCAAGGGTGTCGCAATCCTATGCCACCCTAACCAGCTTCTTCTGGGGTTGTTGTCTCTATCCGCCCACATGAACTTCACCAGCTTACTTTCAATGCGATGAATGATCCCAGCTGGTAGCCCTACTGCCGCTGCGGTATATATGGATATAGAAGAGAGCACATGGGCAATCAGCATACGACGACCAACAAAAGAGAGCAGTCTAGATTTCTAAGAGGCCACCCTAGAATTTATTTTACTCAAAAGGAAATCAAAGTCCCCCATCTTCGTCCTTCCTTTCGAGATCGGGATCCCTAGGTAAATGAATGAGTCTGCGGGCTCATCAATACCAAAATCCATAGCAATGCCAGAAGCAACAGGAAAGTCGTCACCACCCACAATACAGACCGACTTGGCAGTGTTAATCCGCTGACCGGTGGCCCTCTCGTAAGAGAGGAAGAGTCTTCTAATCTCCTGAACAGAATTCTGATCAACATTCAGGAAAACCACAAGATCATCTGCGTACAGCAGAATAGAAGGGGCTAGAGCATATCCTCTCGTCTTAAAGCTAGAAATGTCGTGATCAAGCGTTGACCTGATAACCTTCCTACAGAGAAGCTCCTCAAAAATGATAAACAAGTATGGCGATAGGGCGTTCCCTTGTTTAAGACCCCTGGAAAAAGAAAAAAAGCCAGCCGTTTCCTCTCCAATTGTAATAGTAGCCCAAGCATGGATAAAGAAGCTCATACACAACTCTACAGATGCGGGCAAGAAGCCAAAGGCAGTAAGGACCTTGCGCAAAACATCCCAGTCAACCCTGTCGTAGGCCCTAGACATATCAAACTTCACAACAGCATTGGGCACTTCCTTCCCAAGGTTAATTTCATGCATCAGCTCCTTCACTAGGCGGACATGGTGGGTGATATCAGATCCCTTCATGAAAGCAGCTTACGGCTGAGAGATCATACGGGGCAGAAGGGGGAAGAACCTATTGCTGAGGATCCTAGCCAAAATTCGGAGAGCTACGTTCTCAATAGAAATCGGCCTGAAGTCAGATGCTAAGAACCGAGGATTGTCATTCTTGGGGATGAGAAGTATTCTGCAACAAAGGAGACTTCGGTGGCAAATCTGACCTAGAAAAAAAGACCCTGCCATAGCCAAGAAATCTCCCCCTACAATATGCCACGCAGCCTTGTAGAAAGGAATCATGAAGCCGTCCGGACCTGGGGCGGCGGTGGAATCCATCATGCTCAAAGTCTTCAAAACTTCATCTTCGAGGGGGGGCACAGTAAGGGCGCAGCTATCATCCGCTGAGATGCTCATCGGGATCTCATCTAGAAAGGAATTCATATCATTCATATCTATCCCAACATTCTCAGTGTATAAAAGTTTGAAGTGCTCCGCCGCCCTGGACACCATCTCTGTCGGGTCAGAAATAGATGTGCCATCTTGCATCACAAGGGAAGGAATCCTCCTACGCCGTCTTCTGGTTCTCACTACAGCATGGTAAAAGGGGGTGTTATGATCCCCATCATGAAGCCAATTGATCTTCGCCTTCTCCTTCCACATCGCTTCCTCAACATCTAACAGCTGCTGCAGCTCAGTTTCGGCCTTCTTCAAATTTTCTTCATTATCGACAGTAGGGTTTTCATCAAACGCATACTGAGGTGCATGCTTCAGATGTTTGAGACGTGGACACTGGCGACACCAATGTCGGGCTGAGTTAGTGTGTTTCCGGTGTCATGCTTCAGGTCACGTAGCGCGTGACTGTGTGGCCAATAAGAAGGTCATAAAGCATCGCTCTGCGGCGGGTGACCGATGCCATCGCTGCCTTCATCCTGGACACTGGAGGCGTCATTGCACAACACCTACGGTTTGTCTTCGCTGCAGGAAGCCTGGCCACTTGGCGAGGGAGTGTCGATGGTCCAAGACGATTGAACTGGTTCAACCGCCCGCGACTGTGACTCCTCCTGCTTCTGGGTATGCTGCCTCCAATGAGATAACCGGTGGTGCCATGGCCAGCCTCGTGTCGAGATGGGTGCAGGACTCCGCGGGAGCACGTCCATGATTGAGGCATCGTTACTTTGGAGATTTCCTGGATCTGTGGCACGCAAGTGAGCGTCCTTGGAGTGTTCATGGACACTCCGACCATTCGTCCGGTGGAGTGGTGAATAGCAACCCCGATAGTGAGGAACTTGCGAGCAAGACATATCACGAGCTTGATGACTGGAACTATGATCCCTAGCTAGTCTGTCATGGTGGCTTGAGGATTCGATGGTGGCTTGGAGTTTGAAAGCACAAAGGATGGAGATGAGTGTTGGATGCTTAGATACTTGGCTTGGAGGGATGGGTGTTAGGATGATCGAGTGGGTTTCTTTATCTGGAGAAGACTTATGGGATGATTATCTAGTTTTTGGGCCGATCGTGGATGATCTTTTGTAATGCGGATGATTTCACTTAGCTTGCTTGAGGGGCAAGATGAATAAAATGAACCTATTTTTTATTTTCAAAAAAGAGAGCATTACCCATATAAAAAGCCAAATTACCAATATTAGGTTTTGTACTGTGATATTTGATTCAGTTGAGGTAGAATTACTCCTAGTCACCCGATATGTAGTGAATTCGGTCTCTTTTGAGTCTACTTTCATCTTTTCAACTTAAAGTTGACTCCTTCGACTTGTATATAACCAGATCATGATAAGTCATGTTCTCTTTACATTCTAGGTAGAATTACTCCAAAAGCATGATCTTCGAGAGAAGTCATGTTCTCTTTACATTCTAGGGGATGTCTCCAACGTTAATGTCTAGATCTAGAGCTTCCACTCCAGAGAGACAAAGTTGCAATCTTAACTCTAATGTGTCTTCCCAACCAACTCCATAACTTTTGACGTAGAGCTCTGTTTTAGGCGTGCATGGTACCGTTGGAAAGATCTCGACGAGTACTACCCATATATTTTTTTTTAATTTAAGCCAGGGTCACTCTATTCATCCCACACCCCTCATGTGAGCAAAACATCATAGAAAGATTACAGCTCCTGCTTATAGAGATTCAGGTATCACCCAACCTTACACATCAAACCCAACCCACTCAAAACCATGGATCTCCACGAGCACTAGACATCTGATCGCTGCAAAACAATGTAAGGAGCATTCTTCTTTTCCAGCAAGGCCATTCCACGAATCTTCCTAGGTATCCTATGAATATCCGTGGAGATAAAGAGGTCAGCCTTCTTACAACCCCATCTCCCAATCTCTCTGGGTATAGAATTAATGACCTTGTAGTGAATTGGGTCTCTTTTGAGTATGCTTCTTAGATATCGTATAGTTGATATCATGATCTTGATAGTTAATGAGCATGTTCGATCGTTATACCACTAGAAATGTGCCTATTTTGAATCACTTTATTTAAACAAGTCAGAAGTAAACCTCATTCATCCCACACTCCTCATTTGAGCCAAAACAAAAGGTATTACATCTGGTGCTAAAACCCCGCCCATCTATGCACATCACCTATGAGGTCACAACAAAAACAAAAAAAGAAGAGCCTCATATCACAGCAGGCGTGATGAGACACCTCTAACTATCTATCTTTCCATGTATGTAACACATAAGGCATCCTCCTCCTTTCCATCGTTGTGGTCTTAAGATTTCTTAGTGACGAAGTAACCATTCTATTTTATCATAAGACCCATGGATTTGGATCTGGAAGCTAAAAAATTGATTTGTGGGGCAACACATGTTCTCTTTACATGCTAAGAGATGCCTCCAAACGCTAATGTCTAGATCTAGAGCCTCAATTTCCCATAGAAAAAGTTGCAATCTTGACTCTAATATTTCTTCCCTACCAATTCCATAACTTTTGACTCGGAGCTCTGTTTTAGGCGTGCATGGTACCGTTGGAAATCTCTCGATAAACACTGCCCAGATAAAAACTCAAATTATGAATCTAAGTTTTTCTACAATGATATGGATGTAGAATTACTCCTAGTCATCCGATATGTAGTGAATTGGGTTTCTTTGTAGTCTGCTTTCGTCTTTTCGCATTAAAGTTGACTCCTTTGACTTGTATTTAACCAGGTCATGATATTAGGTACGATTCATTGAAATGGTGGAACTGATATCATGATATCGGTAGTTAGTGGTCCTGTTCGATCGTTATACACTTAAAAATGTACCTTTTTTGGGATTTCTTAGTGACTAAGTAACGCTTCTATTTTATCATAAGACTTGGATCTGGAAGCCAAAAGCATGATTTTCGGGAGAAGTCATGTTCTCTTTACATGCTAGGGGATGTCTCTGACGTTAATGTCTAGATCTAGAGCTTCCACTCCAGAGAGACAAAGTTGCAATCTTAACTCTAATGTGTCTTCCCAACCAACTCCATAACTTTTGACGCAGAGCTCTGTTTTAGGCGTGCATGGTACCGTTGGAAAGATCTCGACGAGTACTACCCATATAAAAAGCCAAATTACCAATATAAGGTTTTGTACTGTGATATTTGATTCAGTTGAGGTAGAATTACTCCTAGTCACCCGATATGTAGTGAATTGGGTCTCTTTCGAGTCTGCTTTCATCTTTTTAGCTTAAAGTTGACTCCTTCGACTTGTATATAACCAGATCATGATACTGGGTATTCTTCTTAGATATCGTATAGTTGATATCATGATCTCGATAGTTAATGAGCATGTTCGATCGTTATACCACTAGAAATGTGCCTATTTTGAATCACTTTATTTAAACAAGTCAGAAGTAAACCTCATTCATCCCACACTCCTCATTTTAGCCAAAACAAAAGGTATTACATCTGGTGCTAAAACCCCACCCATCTATGCACATCACCTATGAGGTCACAACAAAAACAAAAAAAGAAGAGCCTCATATCACAGCAGGGGTGATGAGGCACCTCTACCTAGCTGTCTTTCCATGTATGTAATACATAAGGCATCCTCCTCCTTTCCATCGTTGTGGTCTTAAGATTTCTTAGTGACGAAGTAACCATTCTATTTTATCATAAGACCCATGGATTTGGATCTGGAAGCTAAAAAATTGATTTGCGGGGCAACACATGTTCTCTTTACATGCTAAGAGATGCCTCAAAACGCTAATGTCTAGATCTAGAGCCTCCATTTCCCATAGAAAAAGTTGCAATCTTGACTCTAATATTTCTTCCCTACCAATTCCATAACTTTTGACTTGGAGCTATGTTTTAGGCGTGCATGGTACCGTTGGAAAGCTCACGATAAGCACTACCCAGATAAAAACTCAAATTATTAATCTAAGTTTTTCTACAGTGATATGGATGTAGAATTACTCCCAGTCATCCGATATGTAGTGAATTGGGTTTCGTTGTAGTCTGCTTTTGTCTTTTTGCATTAAAGTTGACTCCTTTGACTTGTATTTAACCAGGTCATGATATTAGGTACGATTCATTGAAATGGTGGAACTGATATCATGATATCGGTAGTTAGTGGTCTTGTTCGATCGTTATACAATTAGATATGTACCTTTTTTGGGATTTCTTAGTGACTAAGTAACGCTTCTATTTTATCATAAGACTTGGATCTGGAACCCAAAAGCATGATCTTTGGGAGAAGTCATGTTCTCTTTACATGCTAGGGGATGTCTCCGACGTTAATGTCTAGATCTAGAGCTTCCACTCCAGAGAGACAAAGTTGCAATCTTAACTCTAATGTGTCTTCCCAACCAACTCCATAACTTTTGACTCAGAGCTCTATTTTAGGCGTGCATGGTATCGTTGGAAAGATCTCGACGAGTACTACCCATATAAAAAGCCAAATTACCAATATTAGATTTTGTACTGTGATATTTGATTCAGTTGAGGTAGAATTACTCCTAGTCACCCGATATGTAGTGAATTGGGTCTCTTTCGAGTCTGCTTTCATCTTTTCAGCTTAAAGTTGACTCCTTCGACTTGTATATAACCAGATCATGATATTGGGTATGCTTCTTAGATATCGTATAGTTGATATCATGATCTCGATAGTTAATGAGCATGTTTGATCGTTATACCACTAAAAATGTGCCTATTTTGAATCACTTTATTTAAACAAGTCAGAAGTAAACCTCATTCATCCCACACTCCTCATTTGAGCCAAAACAAAAGGTATTACATCTGGTGCTAAAACCCCACCCATCTATGCAAATCACCTATGAGGTCACAAAAAAAAAAGAGCCTCATATCACAGCAGGCGTGATGAGGCACCTCTAACTAGCTGTCTTTCCATGTATGTAACACATAAGGCATCCTCCTCCTTTCCATCGTTCTGGTCTTAAGATTTCTTAGTAATGAAGTAACCATTCTATTTTATCATAAGACCCATGGATTTGGATCTGGAAGCTAAAAAATTGATTTGCGGGGCAACACATGTTCTCTTTACATGCTAAGAGAT
Source organism: Alisma plantago-aquatica (assembly GCA_963693085.1). Taxonomy (NCBI): domain Eukaryota; kingdom Viridiplantae; phylum Streptophyta; class Magnoliopsida; order Alismatales; family Alismataceae; genus Alisma; species Alisma plantago-aquatica. The sequence continues at coordinate 771,829,852 of OY856410.1, forward strand.
GCCTCCAAACGCAAATATCTAGATCTAGAGCCTCCATTTCCCATAGAAAAAGTTGCAATCTTGACTCTAATATTTCTTCCCTACCAATTCCATAACTTTTGACTCAGAGCTCTGTTTTAGGCGTGCATGGTACCGTTGGAAAGCTCTCGGTAAGCACTGCCCAGATAAAACATCCGATATGTAGTGAATTGGGTTTCTTTATAGTCTGCTTTCATCTTTTCGCATTAAAGTTGACTCCTATGACTTTTATTTAACCAGGTCATGATATTAGGTACGATTCATTGAAATGGTGGAACTGATATCATAATATCGGTAGTCAGTGGTCCTGTTCGATTGTTATACAATTAGAAATGTACTTTTTTTGGGATTTCTTAGTGACTAAGTAACGCTTCTATTTTATCATAAGACTTGGATCTGGAAGCCAAAAGCATGATCTTCGGGAGAAGTCATGTTCTCTTTACATGCTAGGGGATGTCTCCGATGTTAATGTCTAGATCTAGAGCTTCCACTCCAGAGAGACAAAGTTGCAATCTTAACTCTAATGTGTCTTCCCAACCAACTCCATAACTTTTGACTTAGAGTTGTGTTTTAGGCGTGCATGGTACCGTTGGAAAGATCTCGACGAGTACTACCCATATAAAAAGCCAAATTACCAATATTAGGTTTTGTACTGTGATATTTGATTCAGTTGAGGTAGAATTACTCCTAGTCACCTGATATGTAGTGAATTGGGTCTCTTTCGAGTCTGCTTTCATCTTTTCAGCTTAAAGTTGACTCCTTCGACTTGTATATAACCAGATAATTATATTAGGTATGCTTCTTAGATATCGTATAGTTGATATCATGATCTCGATAGTTAATGAGCATGTTCGATCGTTATACCACTAGAAATGCGCCTATTTTGAATCATTTTATTTAAACAAGTCAGAAGTAAACCTCATTCATCCCACACTCCTCATTTGAGCCAAAACAAAAGGTATTACATATGGTGCTAAAACCCCGCCCATCTATGCACATCACCTATGAGGTCACAACAAAAACAAAAAAAGAAGAGCCTCATATCACAGCAGGCGTGATAAGGCACCTCTAACTAGATGTCTTTCCATGTATGTAACACATAAGGCATCCTCCTCCTTTCCATCGTTGTGGTCTTAAGATTTCTTAGTGACGAAGTAACCATTCTATTTTATCATAAGACCAATGGATTTGGATCTGGAAGCTAAAAAATTGATTTGCGGGGCAACACATGTTCTCTTTAAATGCTAAGAGATGCCTCCAAATGCTAATGTCTAGATCTAGAGCCTCCATTTCCCATAGAAAAAGTTGCAATCTTGACTCTAATATTTCTTCCCTACCAGTTCCATAACTTTTGACTCGGAGCTCTGTTTTAGGCGTGCATGGTACCGTTGGAAAGCTCTCGATAAGCACTGCCCAGATAAAAACTCAAATTATTAATCTAAGTTTTTCTACAGTGATATGGATGTAGAATTACTCCTAGTCATCTGATGTGTAGTGAATTGGGTTTCTTTGTAGTCTGCTTTCGTCTTTTTGCATTAAAGTTGACTCCTTTGACTTGTATTTAACCAAGTCATGATATTAGGTACGATTCATTGAAATGGTGGAACTGATATCATGATATCGGTAGTTAGTGGTCCTGTTCGATCGTTATACAATTAGATATGTACCTTTTTTGGGATTTCTTAGTGACTAAGTAACGCTTCTATTTTATCATAAGACTTGGATCTGGAAGCCAAAAGCATGATCTTCGGGAGAAGTCATATGTTCTCTTTACATGCTAGGGGATGTCTCCGACGTTAATGTCTAGATCTAGAGCTTCCACTCCAGAGAGACAAAGTTGTAATCTTAACTCTAATGTGTCTTCCCAACCAACTCCATAACTTTTGACGTAGAGCTCTGTTTTAGGCGTGCATGGTACCGTTGGAAAGATCTCGACGAGTACTACCCATATAAAAAGCCAAATTACCAATATTAGGTTTTGTACTGTGATATTTGATTCAGTTGAGGTAGAATTACTCCTAGTCACCCGATATGTAGTGAATTGGGTCTCTTTCGAGTCTGCTTTCATCTTTTCAGCTTAAAGTTGACTCCTTCGACTTGTATATAACAATATCATGATATTGGGTATGCTTCTTAGATATCGTATAGTCGATATCATGATCTCGATAGTTAATGAGCATGTTCGATTGTTATACCACTAGAAATGTGCCTATTTTGAATCACTTTATTTAAACAAGTCAGAAGTAAACCTCATTCATCCCACACTCCTCATTTGTGCCAAAACAAAAGGTATTACATCTGGTGCTAAAACCCCGCCCATCTATGCACATCACCTATGAGGTCACAACAAAAACAAAAAAAGAAGAGCCTCATATCACAGCAGGCGTGATGAAGCACCTCTAACTAGCTGTCTTTCCATGTATGTAACACATAAGGCATCCTCCTCCTTTCCATCGTTGTGGTCTTAAGATTTCTTAGTGACGAAGTAACCATTCTATTTTATCATAAGACCCATGGATTTGGATCTTGAAGCTAAAAAATTGATTTGCGGGGCAACACATGTTCTCTTTACATGCTAAGAGATGCCTCCAAACGCTAATCTCTAGATCTAGAGCCTCCATTTCCCATAGAAAAAGTTGCAATCTTGACTCTAATATTTCTTCCCTACCAATTCCATAACTTTTGACTCAGAGCTCTGTTTTAGGCGTGCATGGTACCGTTGGAAAGGTTTCGATAAGAACTGCCCAGATAAAAACTCAAATTATTAATCTAAGTTTTTCTACAGTGATATGGATGTATAATTACTCCTAGTCATCCGATATGTAGTGAATTGGGTTTCTTTGTAATCTGCTTTCGTCTTTTCGCATTAAAGTTGACTCCTTTGACTTGTATTTAACCAGGTCATGATATTAGGTACGATTCATTGAAATGGTGGAACTGATATCGTGATATCGGTAGTTAGTGGTCCTGTTCGATCGTTATACAATTAGAAATGTACCTTTTTTGGGATTTCTTAGTGACTAAGTAACGCTTCTATTTTATCATAAGACTTGGATCTGGAAACCAAAATCATAATCTTCGGGAGAAGTCATGTTCTCTTTACATGCTAGGGGATGTCTCCGACGTTAATGTCTAGATCTAGAGCTTCCACTCCAGAGAGACAAAGTTGCAATCTTAACTCTAATGTGTCTTCCCAACCAACTCCATAACTTTTGACGCAGAGCTCTGTTTTAGGCATGCATGGTACCGTTGGAAAGATCTCGACGAGTACTACCCATATAAAAAGCCAAATTACCAATATTAGGTTTTGTACTGTGATATTTGATTCAGTTGAGGTAGAATTACTCCTAGTCACCCGATATGTAGTGAATTGGGTCTCTTTCGAGTCTGCTTTCATCTTTTCAGCTTAAAGTTGACTCCTTCGACTTGTATATAACCATATCATGATATGGGGTATGCTTCTTAGATATCGTATAGTTGATATCATGATCTCGATAGTTAATGAGCATGTTCGATCGTTATACCACTAGAAATGTGTCTATTTTGAATCACTTGATTTATACAAGTCAGAAGTAAACCTCAATCTTTTTTTAAAAAAAAAAAGCCAGGGGTCGCTTTTATTCATCCCACACCCCTCATGTGGGCTAAACCATCAAAAATATACAACTCCCACTCTTATAACTCGGGTATCGTCCCCCCATCCCCACAGGATCAACAAAAACCCCAGAGATAAAACAAGCATCAAACTATGACACCCTACGAGAGGTAGACATAGGGCACACCCCTCTTATCCATGATCATCATCCCCCTAATCTTCATAGGAAGATAGGTAGCATCAACGCAAACGAAAGCATCATCCCTGTTGCATCCCCAATGCCCGAGCTCAACAACAGAGGAATTGACCACGTCATCCACTAAAGAGTCGATGATGCCATCTTCTTGCATCACATGCCTGAGCTCTCTGACCATAGCGGTGTTCTTCCAAGGTTCACCCGCTCCCTGCCAAAGGATGTGAAAAGCTCTACTATGACTCATTTCCAGGATCGATAAGCGAATGTTGTGTTCCTTAGCAATCCTGATGCCAATCACACAGGCCTAGAACATAGCCGTCATGTACTCTTTCGCCCTGATCCAGTACCTGAAAGCCACCTGAAGCAAACCAAGGGAGTTACGGGCTAGACCAGCCGCCCACCATCTCTTGTGACCTTGTACATCCACATATTTTCCAACAACAAGGTTCATCTTGATGTTGGTCAGATCCGGCAAATTCCATTTCATCAACCTGATCGTTCTAACCTTGTGATCCGGTTCTAGGATGTTGTATCTCCACAAATGTTGATAGAACTCCGGAGTCTCCAGGTAAAAAATATTGTTTACTCATCATCTTATTCAGATGGAAAGAGATGAAATTCCATTCCGTAGCCGCCGCCGCTATGTCTTTGCCGTCATATCTAGCTGTACAACACATCCTCCAAATGGAGCAAGGGATCAGCGCCGCCAATCTACGTGTGATCCACACCTTCAAGGATTTCGTGGGGGAAACATAGTAGTATTCAAGAAGCGAAGGGATGTCTATAGGAGCCTGTCTATCCACAATCACCGAGAAGATCTTCCATAAGTCTTTGGCCAGATCACTTCCGAAGAACATATGTACTAGCGTCTCCGTCTGAGGTGTATTACAGCAATTACATCTTGAAGCCATCTGAATGCGACATCTAGCTATATTGTCATCCGTGGGCAAAGCTTTGTTGGCCATCTTCCAAATTATAGCACCGGCTTTAGGACTGCCAAGCTTCCAAACATGAGCAAGATTGTATCGTCTATGGATATCAGTGCCTTGAAGAAACTTCTTAGCCGATCTGAGAGAGAAGCCTCCATTTTGTTCCGGAGTCCAAATGATCTTGTCTGGCTCATTTGAGATCATAATGTCAGCTACTCTAATGACGTATAGCCCCTCTTCTGTAACAATCTCACAGAGCGCTTCCCAATCCCAGCCATCCTCATTATTCCAGAAGTCATGTGGCTTGAAATCATGTCGAAGATCAGAATCCTGCCTAACATAATCAGCCATCCTATGATCGCACCATCGATCATACTAGAAGGAAACATTCCCCTCGCCTAACATCCATCTACACAGGGGTAGAATGGTTGGAAAACTCTTCCAAATCTTTTTCCAGTAGGGGGATGCGTTAGAGCTCAACTTCAGGAATGGGGGGTAACATCCTGTATGACGACACAAAGTACTTTGATATTTTCGTCTGCAGAAAGAGCCCCAAGTTGACGATCCGCTCATAATCTCCCATGATGCTTTAAACACATAAGCTTGGTTCAAGAGAGCGATGGGCTCAAGATCCAGCCCCTCCTGCTCCGCCGACTTCGCCACTCTCTTCCATGCCACCCAAGTCTTGCGTCTATGGTTCTCTCTATCTGTCCAAAGGAAGCGAGAAAGGATCAATTCAATCCTATGAGCTATGCCTGCTGGAATGCCCAAGGAAGCTGCAGTATATGTGAGAGTAGAAGAAAGCACATGACGAATCATCATTCTTCTACTGGCAAAAGATAGAAGCTTCGCTTTCCAAGAAGGAACCTTTTGATTTATCTTGCGAACCAGGTATTCAAAATGCTCCACCTTGCTTCGACTAGCAGATAACGGGACGCCCAGATATGTGAGGGTCTCCACAGGTTCAGCCACCCCAATCGCGTTAGCAATCTCCATGGAAGTGATCGGATCAGATGTGCCCACGACACATACCGATTTGGCCTGGTTCACTGCTTGTCCCGTGGCTAAAGAATAAGCTGAAAAGGTATCTCTGATCACGTTCCTGGTTTCCGGAGATGCGTTGATGAAGACAAGGATGTCATCAGCATAGAAAAGAGCCAGAGGTGCCGTCGCATTTCCTCTAGTATGATAGGGGATAATGGATTGCTCACAAGTCAGCTTATGCATCCTTCTCAACAGCAGTTCTTCAAAGATAATAAAAAGGAAGGGGGATAATGCATTCCCTTGCTTCAGGCCTCTACTCATCTGGAAGAAACCAGCTGAGAAATCACCCAAAGAAACTGATGCCCAAGCTTGTTCTGAGAACCGAAGCAGCAAATCAATGACATCTTGCATAAAACCAAATTTGTTCAGAACCTGTCGCAGCACTCCCCAGTGAACACGATCATAGGCTTTTGTCATGTCAAACTTAATCACCGCATTAGGAAAAGGTTGACCTTGCTTGATGTCGTGCATCAGCTCTTGAGCTAATCTGATGTTGTTTGTGATGTCCTTGCCTTGGACGAAGGCTCCTTGAGACTCTAAGATAATCGGCGGGATAATGGGTGTGATCCTCATGCTGATCACCCTGGCTAGAATACGGAGCACCACATTCTCAATACAGATCGGGCGGAAGTCTGTAGTAATCTGCTTTGGGTCATCAACCTTGGGAATTAACACAATCTGGCTGCAAAAAATGCTCCTGTGGCAGGGTTGGCCCTTGAAGAAGGACTCCGTAAATCTCATGAAGTCGTCTTCTATAATATCCCATGCAGCACGGTAAAACGGCACTGTGAACCCATCCGGTCCAGGGGCGGTGTGCTGATCCATGGCGAATATAGCATTATGCATTTCCTCCTTATCAGGGATGCGAGAGATCGAGATGTTGTCATCACTGCTCAGCAAATCTGGGATATCAGCGATAAATTCCTCCAGGACATGTTCATCGATGCTCATCTCCTCATTGTAGAAATTCTAAAAAAAGGAAGCAGCAGCCTGCGCCATATGTAAATTATCAGTAATGGTTTTGCCATCAGGAAGAACTAATTTCTGAATTTGTCTAGCCCTTCTTCTCTTCTTCACCACAGTCTGATAAAACCTAGTGTTCCGCTCCCCATCAAGGAGCCAATTAGATCGAGCCTTTTCTTTCCAAATTGTTTCCTCCATATCAAGAACAGTCTGCAGCTCTAGCTCCGCCGCCCTTAAGGTTGCTTCATTATTCACCATTGGATTTTCATCAAAGGAGATCTGTGCAGTATGCACTACATCTTCTAGGTCTTTCCTCTTCTGACCCAGGTGCCCAAACGAGGATCTGTTCCATTCTTTCAGATCCCTTCTAACCTGCTTCAGCTTAGTGTAGAAGACAAAGGATGAATGCCCAATAATCTCCGTATCCCAGCTGCTATTGATCAACTCCAGGCACTCCGGCCGTTGGAGCCACGCGGAGAGGAAGGAGAAAGGGGGAGGCGGCTTATGCCGTATCCCATTGCCCAAGGTGGTCAATATAGGGCAATGGTCCGAAACCCTGAATCTCGTCATGTGGGAAGAACTCATAGCAGGAAAAGAGTCACGCCATTTCGAGTTAAAGAGCACACGATCGATGCGTTCCCAAGTCGTCGGCGACAAATGCTGTTTGTCGACCCATGTGAAGCGGCTGCCCTCAAAGGGACATTCATAGAGGCCGGCATCTGCATTAAGGCCATTGAAGTCCAGCATATCTTGGAAAGGAGTAGGTTCGCCTCCCCTCTTCTCATCCAAAGATCGGATGACGTTGAAATCTCCACCAACAATCCACGGTTGCTCCCCAATGTCATCAGCCATCGCCAGAAGAGACTCCCACAATAAGCGTCTGGATCGGCAATCACAGCTAGCATAGATCGCAGAAACAAACCGAGTAGAATCATCCACCCCCTTGATCTTTACAGTCAGATGCTGACGGTGCACTTGAACCACCTCAGGTTGCAGAGCTCCATCGCCAAAGAACCAAATCTTGCCTCCTTCGCACGGATTATCTGTCACCCAATCCAGGTTGATGATGTCCATCAACTCCTCCGCCCGATTAGCATGAAGAAAGGGCTCGAAAAGGCATATCAAAGAAGGTTTATACCTGGAGCAAATCCTTCTCAACACCTTCCGTGTCTCACCATTAGCAGCACCTCTAATATTCCAGAAAAGAAAGCGACAGTCCGTGATCATATGGGAACGCAGAGAAAACACCCAACGACAGGGAATTACCAGCTATCCCTCCTTCACATATCCTCTATGTCGTCGCAAGAGTCTCCTACAGAGAAAGGACTCAGCGAGCGTGGTCGAAAAGGGGACCTACGCCCGTGCCTGGCACCACTCCTGATTCTCGGGCGATCAAAAACAAGAAGTTCATCTCCCCAGCTTCTACGTCTCGACCTGCTCCTCCTCGGTTGTCTAACTAAATTGCAATCTTCAAAACAAATAAAATCATCTAACCTTCTGTTAGTCAGGATCGCCCTTTCATCATCTTTATCCATGACCACACGACGGTGTGGCCGGTCACCCTCATGATACGTATCACAGGTCCGTTGAGACCCTTCAAGGGTTTCGACCCTTTCTGTCTGTATCGTCCGCCGATTCTGATTGCTGCTTCGTGATTCACTTGAGTTGCCTGCTCCAGCCGACATGATCCCACTCGGAATATCAAGACATCTTCCATCTTCAGTAATGGTGAAATCATTCGACCCAAAAGGGGCCCTCGCAACCATACGCAGATGAAGATGTGATCGGAAGTTGCCAAAGGACAGGGCGATGAACTGGGGGATATCTTCATTAAAGTCCTCCACCTGGAACAGACAGCCAGACATGTCGTCCGTGTCTCTTCGCCACTCTGAAACAGTCACCAGCTTACCGAAAGACTCGGCCACTATTTTGATAACATGATGATCACGACATACGACAGGTACGCCGGAAAGCCAGAACCAAAAGGTTTCCTTCTGCGCTCCCAAGGACTCTAGACCCATAGGTTTAACCAGTAAATGGGCGCCCATGTGGTTGATCGATCCATTACCCATCGCCGAACGAGCTTCTCCAAGGCTATGGAAGAACGCAACTGCTTTCCTATCATGGAATTTGTAGATATCAAGAGCATTCGAGAAAACCTGCTTGAGGGTGACAACGATATCCGCCCATCTTAGCACTTGCTGCCAGGAGATCTTCAGGGCGGATTGTAGCGACCGTATCCTCTGCGAACGGTCTTCATCATCAGGGCCAAGGTCGACAGCCAGTCTTTTGGGCACATGCTGGGGGGCGCCTCTCGCCGGAATCCCCGCCGGTAGAGGGGGAAAATCAACTGTATAAGCAAGGTTCATCCTCGGGGGCTGGGGGGCTATTCTATTCCTGCAACGTCGGGCTAGATGACCGGTGCGTCAGCAAATGTAGCAGACCTTAGGTTTTGGACATTGCGCTTTCCAATGTCCCTTCTCCATGCAGCGAAAGCATGTATCTTTAGGGATACCAAAGAGCGATTTCTGCCAGTTTTCATTGCCCTCCGATCTTCCAACCGGAGCGGCTTCTTGACCCCCGAGTCCATGCACCGATCCTGAGGGAGGAAGCATCGTCGTCGGCATGGCATTCTCACCCACAGGAGGAGGATGAGCCCAGGAGGCAGAGGCAAGGAGTCATCTGGAATAGGCAACGTGCCGGTTTCATCCTGTTGTATCGACACATTAGGGTTGGCATCAAACAGGTTGGCTACATCTGGAATGATCTGCTCAGGTGCAACCGCCGACGCCGCCGACTCAGAACGGCGCTCCCGCACTATTCTTTGCGCCCTGAGGCCAACATTGAGCGGTGGACGATCTCACAGCAGAGAGATCGATCCAAAGGTCAGCGTCGGTATAACACGATCCTCGCTCGAACCCATCATCACTACCGATGAAGAGAGCACTCCGCGCAACCCGATCACCGCCAAAGGGCAGACACCAAGTCACCGTCGGCAGGGAGGAAGATTGTTGGTGGCCTCCGGTTGGCGGAGTGCCAAACCGGAGTAGGTGGCGGCGGCGCCGCCAGGCGCGATCGCCCTAGGATTGCCCTCCTGATCGCCTAGGAAGACGTGACCCTTCAGCTCCCGCGCTCTTCAACATCGCCAGAGTTGATTCAGTTAGTCTCGAAGTAAACCTCATTCATCCCACACTCCTCATTTGAGCCAAAACAAAAGGTATTACATCTGGTGCTAAAACCCCGCCCATCTATGCACATCACCTATGAGGTCACAACAAAAACAAAAAAAGAAGAGCCTAATATCACAACAGGCATGATGAGGCACCTCTAACTAGCTGTCTTTCCATGTATGTAACACATAAGGCATCCTCCTCCTTTCCATCGTTGTGGTCTTAAGATTTCTTAGTGACGAAGTAACCATTCTATTTTATCATAAGACCCATGGATTTGGATCTGGAAGCTAAAAAATTGATTTGCGGGGCAACACATGTTCTCTTTACATGCTAAGAGATGCCTCCAAACGCTAATGTCTAGATCTAGAGCCTCCATTTCCCATAGAAAAAGTTGCAATCTTGACTCTAATATTTCTTCCCTACCAATTCCATAACTTTTGACTCGGAGCTCTGTTTTAGTCGTGCATGGTACCGTTGGAAAGCTCTCGATAAACACTGCCCAAATAAAAACTCAAATTATTAATCTAAGTTTTTCTACATAGATATGGATGTAGAATTACTCCTAGTCATCTGATATGTAGTGAATTGGGTTTCTTTGTAGTCTGCTTTCGTCTTTTCGCATTAAAGTTGACTCCTTTGACTTGTATTTAACCAGGTCATGATATTAGGTACGATTCATTGAAATGGTGGAACTGATATCATGATATCGGTAGTTAGTGGTCCTGTTCGATCGTTATACAATTAGATATGTACCTTTTTTGGGATTTCTTAGTGACTAAGTAACGCTTCTATTTTATCATAAGACTTGGATCTGGAAGCCAAAAGCATGATCTTCGGGAGAAGTCGTGTTCTCTTTACATGCTATGGGATGTCTCTGACGTTAATGTCTAGATCTAGAGCTTCCACTCCAGAGAGACAAAGTTGCAATCTTAACTCTAATGTGTCTTCCCAACCAACTCCATAACTTTTGACTCAGAGCTCTGTTTTAGGAGTGCATGGTACCGTTGGAAAGATCTCGACGAGTACAACCCATATAAAAAGCCAAATTACCAATATTAGGTTTTGTACTGTGATATTTGATTCAGTTGAGGTAGAATTACTCCTAGTCACCTGATATGTAGTGAATTGGGTCTCTTTCGAGTCTGCTTTCATATTTTCAGCTTAAAGTTGACTCCTTTGACTTGTATATAACCAGATCATGATATTGGGTATGCTTCTTAGATATCGTATAGTTGATATCATGATCTCGATAGTTAATGAGCATGTTCGATCGTTATACCACTAGAAATGTGCATATTTTGAATCACTTTATTTAAACAAGTCAGAAGTAAACCTCATTCATCCCACATTCCTCATTTGAGCCAAAACAAAATGTATTACATCTGATGCTAAAACCCCGCCCATCTATGCACATCACCTATGAGGTCACAACAAAAACAAAAAAAAGAAGAGCCTCATATCACAGCAGGCGTGATGAGGCACCTCTAACTAGCTGTCTTTCCATGTATGTAACACATAAGGCATCATCCTCCTTTCCATCGTTGTGGTCTTAAGATTTCTTAGTGACGAAGTAACCATTCTATTTTATCATAAGACCCATGGATTTGGATCTGGAAGCTAAAAAATTGATTTGTGGGGCAACACATGTTCTCTTTACATGCTAAGAGATGCCTCCAAACGCTAATGTCTAGATCTAGAGCCTCCATTTCCCATAGAAAAAGTTGCAATCTTGACTCTAATATTTCTTCCCTACCAATTCCATAACTTTTGACTCAGAGCTCTGTTTTAGGCGTGCATGGTACCGTTGGAAAGCTCTCGATAAGCACTGCCCAGATAAAAACTCAAATTATTAATCTAAGTTTTTCTACAGTGATATGGATGTAGAATTACTCCTAGTCATCCGATATGTAGTGAATTGGGTTTCTTTGTAGTCTGCTTTCGTCTTTTCGCATTAAAGTTGACTCCTTTGACTTGTATTTAACCAGGTCATGATATTAGGTATGATTCATTGAAATGGTGGAACTGATATCATGATATCGGTAGTTAGTGGTCCTGTTCGATCGTTATACAATTAGAAAGGTACCTTTTTTGGGATTTCTTAGTGTCTAAGTAACGCTTCTATTTTATCATAAGATTTGGATCTGGAAGCCAAAAGCATGATCTTCAGGAGAACTCATGTTCTCTTTACATGCTAGGGGATGTCTGCGACGTTAATGTCTAGATCTAGAGCTTCCATTCCAGAGTGACAAAGTTGCAATCTTAACTTTAATGTGTCTTCCCAACCAACTCCATAACTTTTGACTTAGAGCTCTGTTTTAGGCGTGCATGGTACCGTTGGAAAGATCTCGACGAGTACTACCCATATAAAAAGCCAAATTACCAATATTAGGTTTTGTACTGTGATATTTGATTCAGTTGAGGTAGAATTACTCCTAGTCACCCGATATGTAGTGAATTGGGTCTCTTTCGAGTCTGCTTTCATCTTTTCAGCTTAAAGTTGAATCCTTCGACTTGTATATAACCAGATCATGATATCGGGTATGCTTCTTAGATATCGTATAGTTGATATCATGATCTCGATAGTTAATGAGCATGTTCGATCGTTATACCACTAGAAATGTGCCTATTTTGAATCACTTTATTGAAACAAGTCAGAAGTAAACCTCATTCATCCCACACTCCTCATTTGAGCCAAAACAAAAGGTATTACATCTGGTGCTAAAACCTCGCCCATCTATGCACATCACCTATGAGGTCACAACAAAAACAAAAAAAGAAGAGCCTCATATCACAGCAGGCATGATGATGCACCTCTAACTAGCTGTCTTTCCATGTATGTAACACATAAGGCATCCTCCTCCTTTCCATCGTTGTGGTCTTAAGATTTCTTAGTGACGAAGTAACCATTCTATTTTATCATAAGACCCATGGATTTGGATTTGGATCTGGAAGCTAAAAAATTGATTTGCAGGGCAACACATGCTCTCTTTACATGCTAAGAGATGCCTCCAAACACTAATGTCTAGATCTAGAGCCTCCATTTCCCATAGAAAAAGTTGCAATCTTGACTCTAATATTTCTTCCCTACCAATTCCATAACTTTTGACTCGTAGCTCTGTTTTAGGCGTGCATGGTACCGTTGGAAAGATCTCGATAAGCACTGCCCAGATAAAAATCAAATTATTAATCTAAGTTTTTCTACAGTGATATGGATGTAGAATTACTCCTAGTCATCCGATATGTAGTGAATTGGGTTTCTTTGTAGTCTGCTTTCGTCTTTTCGCATTAAAGTTGACTCCTTTGACTTGTATTTAACCAGGTCATGATATTAGGTACGATTCATTGAAATGGTGGAACTGATATCATGATATCAGTAGTTAGTGGTCCTGTTCGATCGTTATACAATTAGAAATGTACCTTTTTTGGGATTTCTTAGTGACTAAGTAACGCTTCTATTTTATCATAAGACTTGGATCTCAAAGCCAAAAGCATGATCTTCGGGAGAAGTCATGTTCTTTTTACATGCTATGGGATGTCTCCGACGTTAATGTCTAGATCTAGAGCTTCCACTCCAGAGAGACAAAGTTGCAATCTTAACTCTAATGTGTCTTCCCAACCAACTCCATAACTTTTGACTCAGAGCTCCATTTTAGGCGTGCATGGTACCGTTGGAAAGATCTCGACGAGTAATACCCATATAAAAAGCCAAATTACCAATATTAGGTTTTGTACTATGATATTTGATTCAGTTGAGAGCCGAATAGTCGCAACCTTTGAGGCGATCCTAGGTTGCACCCGCCCAGGGCGGCGCCGCCGCCGCCTCCTCCGGATAGGCACTCCGCCTTCCGGGGGCCACCCTAGCTTTGGCCGTTGTGATCTGGATATGTTCGTTGATCATAGACATCTGCGGGTGCCCCTGAGGATCCCAGAAGGCCTGCGTGCGCAAAGGATTGTGTCGGAGAGGCGGGCTAATCTGGCGGCGAGCCACGTTGGGAGCGAGGACATCATCCCTGACGTTAGACATCTGATGTACCCTGGAGATTCTGTGAGTGCGATCCAGGCGGTGATGACATCGGTGGAGGGAGGAGTAGGTGACTCGGATGCCCCGCCGGGTGGACCCTCGGCTTATCAGGACCCCCCATGTGCGGAGACGCAAACGACGGCAATGGGTGATGGTGTGGACGTGGAGACTCAAGCGGCGGCGAATAGCATGACCCCATCTTCTCAAGCGAGACCGGTGCAAGAATCCTCGGCTAATCATCCTGGTCCATCCAGGGTTCCTGATCGGTCGCAAAGGAAGCAACCTCTCTACAATATACCCCATGACGTCTGCTTTAGGTGTATGGGGAGGGGACATTGGCAGGCCCAATGCAGAAGGAGGAAGATCTGCTATAAGTGTCGTCAACCAGGCCATGTTGCGGCGAGGTGCTCCTTTAAGGGGCCATCGAACACATCTTGGGCTCCGCTGGATATTCATTCTAAGACGGCGTTCCCCCCTCTCACACCTGGAAACCCGGCGAGGGGTGCCCCCTCTCATGTCCCAAAGAGGGTTGCTGTGGACCTTGGTCCGGATGATGAGACGAGGAGACTGAAGACGGAGGCTATGGAGAAAGCGATCAAGATCTCATGGGCTTATGATCTGTCATGGAGTGAACTGGTTCTATTCCTACGACACTGCTGGCCAGGTGCGGCAGATCATTATCAATTTGCTAATAGGAAGGCGATTGCTTTCTTCTCCTGTGCGGAGGAAGCAAGATCTGTGGTGGAGAAGGGTATACCTTTGTTCAGGGATAGGAAAATTGAGTTGAGTCACCTGGCAGGGGTGAGTGCCACAACAGAAAGGAGTCCTTCTGGTTTTGGCTGACGGATATTCCTATTATTTGTAGAGATGACAGATCGATCGCGAGCATCACCAGATCTTTCGGTAATCTTGTCCACATATCGGATTGGCAAAAGGAAGCAGACGACCTGTCCGGTATCATTATACAGGTGGAAGCTTTTAGTGAAGACATACCCCAATTTGTTTCCCTCACCTTTGGCATGAGAAGAACCACTATTCATTTGAAGATGGTGGCTAGAGGTCCGATTGGCTGACGTGATACACAATTGACAAAAGTTGGAAAGGAGCTCCATATTCCGCGTGATGCTCTAGTTGTGCCTGCTGAGGAGACCACTTCCAATGCTTTGGTGGTTTTGCCTCCAAGACCTCCGTCTCTGCCTGATCGTCAGAGATCGAGAGAGTCATCCCTGATTAGGCAGAATCATCCGAGGACTTCTCGTTCTCCTAGGAGGGTCATAGTCGATGGAGAGGGGAATAGAAGATTTTTATCTCAGACTCGTCTGGAGGACTTCATGTTTTATGGAGAGAATGGGGGCAGGGATTACAGAAGGGAGGGAAGGAGACGCTCTAGAGAGGGATCTAGAAGAGATACGAGGGAGGACCGCAGGTCCCATCAGCATAGCTTAACTGACATAAGAGATTGCTCTAGAAGGCGGTGGTCAGTAGATGAAGGAGAATACCTGGAGACTTCCAGTTGGGAGGATGGGTGGAGATACAGTCATTAATCCTTTAGCGACTTGTATCTTCCAGCGGTACAACTTTTGTTTATGGACTGTACATCGATTTTCTGGAATATAAGGGGGGCTGCTAATAACCCTACCAGGAGAGTCTTAAGCAGAATGTGCGGCCGTTTTAAACCTGGCGTGGTATGCCTTTTCGAGCCCTTTCTCCATGCGGAGCAGGCTGCGGAGCTTTTGGACCTTGTTTGTTTGGACTGGGTCGTGGACAATGATGATGTTAACGGGAAGATTTGGTTTTTTGCTGATCAGAGCATGAGTCCCTTGGTTTTTAGGTTACATACACAACACATTACGGTCAGGTTTGGGAGGAATGATGGCCCTTCCTTCTTTGTGACGGCGGTTTATGCAAGCTGTGACAGTGCTGAGAGGAGGATTCTGTGGGAGGAAATGGTGAGCTTAGCTTCGGACATTGGTGACTCTCGATGGCTTATAGCTGGTGATTTCAACACTGTGAGGGATGGTCTGGAGAAACGTGGTGGAAATGCTCCGGCCTTCCAGGATATGCTTGATTTTAACTCCATGATTGCGGATGCCCTTCTTAGAGAGATACCCTTTGAAGGTAGTCGCTTCACCTGGGTCAACAAATAGTTGCTCACTCCAACAATCTTGGAAAGGCTTGATAGGGTTTTCACAAATGAAGCATGGATTGGGGAGAGGCCTACGACTAGATCCGTCCATCTCACTAGGTCCAGGGTATCAGATCACTGCCCTATAGTCACGATCCCTGGATCTCAGGACCACCATATCAGAAAGGCGCATTTTTCTTTTGCTTCATCATGGCTTCAAGATGAGGAGTGCTTGCAGATCATTGAGGAGTCATGGGCTGAGCCGGTCGTGGGACATCCATCATTTGCTTTCTACAGTAAGCTGAAGAAGGCAAGATCGGCCTTAAAAGCGTGGAGCAAGAGGAAGTTCGGGGACTTATCCCAACGGATTAAGGACTTGGAAGACATCATTTTTATCACTCAGAGTGCTTATGATGAAACCCCACTGCTGTTAATGAAGACAACCTAAAGATGGCTGAAGCTGAGCTGCAGCAGTTGTTCGACGCTGAGGAAGCAGTGTGGAAGGAGAAGGCCAAGATTAAATGGCTCCAAGATGGGGAGCGGAACACCCCCTTCTACCATGCTGTGGTGAAAACCAAGAGACGACGTAGGAGGCTGACTTCCCTTGTGATGCAAGATGGCACCACGGTTGCTGATCCTACGGAGATGGCGCTCAAGGCGGCGGAGTATTTCCAACAGCTGTATACTGAACAGGTTGAGTTAGATATGGAGGATCTGGACTCCTTCCAACAGCTGCTCCCTTGTTGTGCCCCCCCAAGAAGATGAGATTCTGGAGACTTTGAGCATGATGGAATCCACTGCCGCTCCAGGCCCTGATGGATTCACTATCCCGTTCTACAAGGCAGCGTGGCACATTTTAGGAGTGGATTTTATGGCTATGGCGCGCTCCTTCTTTATGGGGCAGATTTGTCATCGAGGCTTGTTTTGTTACAGAATTCTTCTAGTCCCCAAGAATGATGATCCACGTCATTTGGTTACAGACTTCAGGCTGATTTCTATCGAGAACGTAGCCCTCCAGGTCCTAGCAAGGATTCTCAGTAATAGGCTCTCTCTTCTTTTGCCACGAATGATATCTCTACCACAGGATGCTTTCATGAAGGGTTCCGATATTACACACCATATCCGCTTAGCTAAGGAGGTGATGCATGACATTAATCAGGGGAAGGACATGCCCAACGCTGTGGTGAAGTTCGACATGTCGCGGGCCTACGACCGGGTTGAATGGGATGTCTTGCGTAAGGTCCTTTTTGCATTTGGGGTCTTGCCCGAGTCTGTAGAGCTCTGTATGAGCTTCTTTATGTATGCATGGGCTACTGTTTCTATTGGGGAGGAAACGGCGGGCTTCTTCCCGTTCGCCAAGGGCCTTAAACAAGGGAACGCTCTATCGCCATACCTTTTTATTATTTTTGAAGAGCTCCTCTGCAGGAAGATTGTTAGCTTGACGTTGAACCATGGTATCTCTAGATTCGTTACTAGAGGAAACACCCTTGCTCCCTCTATCTTGTTGTACGCTGATGACCTTGTGATTTTCTTGAATGCTGACCGGAATTCTATTAAGGAGGTTCGAAGAATCTTCCTATCCTATGAGAGGGCCACTGGTCAGCGGATTAACAAAAGCAAGTCGGTATGTGTTGTTGGTGGAGATGACCTACCTCTTGCTTGCAGTATTGCTACAGATTTTGGTATTGCAGTGCCCGCAGACTCTTTCATCTATTTAGGCATCCCGATTTCAAAAGGAAGAACTAAGATGGGGGACTATGATTTCCTTTTGAGTAAGATAAACTCCAAGGTGGCCTCTTGGAAAACCAGATTGCTGTCCTTTGCTGGTCGTCGTATGCTGATTGCCCTTGTGCTATCTTCCATCTCCCTTTATACTGCTGCGGCAGTAGGTCTACCGGCGGGGATCATCCACCGTATTGAGAGCAAGTTGACGAAGTTCCTATGGGCGGACAGAGACAACAATCACAGAAGAAGTTGGGTAGGGTGGCACAGGGTTGCGACGCCTTTGGAAAATGGCAGATTGGGATTAGTCCCTCTGAAGCTGATCAACGAAGCCTTTATAGCTAAGGCTTGCTGGGAAATTCTTGCAGGAGACTCGTTGTGGGCATCCTTCTGTAAAGATAAGTATGCTAATTCTGCCAATGGACGATCAAGTACATATCCCCCTATGATCAAAATCAGCAGCAATCCATCCCCCTATTGGAGAAGGGTATGGGAGATCTTCCCGAAGATTTTCCCGAAGTGCAGATGGCTGATTGGGCGTGGAGAGACCCCTTTTTGGGATGCATGGTGGTGTGAGGACAGACTAGCTGATCATTCGTTGGTACCTAGTGACAAGAGGCACCCCTTTCTGGTTAAGGACTTCTGGATTGTGGGGCGTGGCTGGGATTAGACCGCCCTACGACAGATTGTTGATGAGCGTGGCTTGGATCTGATAGAGAGAGCAGGTGTTCTGGTCTCAGAAGAAGAGGATCAGTTGGTTTGGGCACTGGAGGTTAGTGGTAAGTTCACCCTGAAGTCTGTTAAGCGACTCCTGTGGGACGCCCGATCTGAGGGTCTGGCGGGCCTCCGTTATCTCTGGAAGATCGATGCTCCCAAGGCCTGTGCGATTACATGGAAATTGGCAAGAGGCGCTGCTCCGACGGATGATAACATCAGACTTACGTGTGGTATCCCCATGGCCTCACGGTGCAATTGCTGCATGGATCCGCTTCAGGAGGACACTCTCCACCTGCTATTTCGGGGGTAGGTAGCCAGACACTTTTGGTCGAAGTTCACCCATGTCACAGGGATGGAGGTGCCGAATAACTTTCCCTCCCTCTTGGGGCTGTGTGAGATGAGTCTTTCTGATATTTTCTCAGTCTAGGTGGCTGGGAGGATCGCAGCTCTCATCCCGCTGGCTATTTGGAGGATCCGGTGCGCAGCTCACTTTGATGGTAGACATCGGGATGTCAGCTTTGAGCGGAATCAGATTATCACACTTATCAACAGTATGATGAAGAGAAAGACCTTCAGGCTCGGGCATGATACGTCGAGATACGACAAGATGAGGGAGGAACATATTGAAGATCCAAGGCTGAAGATGAGGGAGATCAGGCTGCTTAGGTGGATGCCACCTGACCTATATAACTTGAAGATGAATGTTACGGTAGGAAAAAGCAAATGCCTGGACGGCTCTTACCGAAGATGGGGGGCTGGTATCATTCACAATCACAATGCGGATGTATGCTTAACTTTTCGGGCATGGCTCCGATCTGATGATTACATTATGGCCTACTTCCAAGCGGTGACGATCGGCCTCAAGCTTGCGAGAGATCAGAGGTTGCAGATATCTTTAGTTGAGCTTGATGATGGTAATATCTACAATATTTTGTGGAAAGATGCTCCTGCACCTTGGAGGGCGAGTCCCTTTGCTAGAGAGCTCAGAGCGGAACTGATCAATGCTTGTGTTATGGGTTCTGTTGTGCACAAGACCCTTAATTCTATACCGAGGGAGATTGGGAAATGGGGCTACAGGATGGCAGACCTCTTTATCTCGACAGATATCCTCAGGATCCCTAGGAAGATCCATGGGATGGTTGCTTTGGAGAAGAGACACATGCCTTATGTTGTGCTGCTGAACATCGACGTTTAGGATGAGGGTCTGATGTGTAGGGTTGGGTGATATCTGTGATTTTATAAGCAGAAGATGTATTCCTTTTTATGATTTTTTGCTCACATGAGGGGTGTGGGATGAATAAATTGACCCCTGGCTTATTTAAAAAAAAAGAATAATAATAATAATAATAACAGACCCACCAGAAGAACTAGAATAAAATAAGGAATGGTCAGTCACAGAACGAGAAAAACCCATCTTCAGCACAACATCACTGAACTTGTCAGACAAGCTCTAGGAGATTGTTTCAATCCACAAATGGCTTTCTTCAATCTACACACCTTCTGACACTCCCCCTGAGCAACAAAACCAGATAGTTGCTCCATGTAAAGACATTCTTGACATCGAGCTGAAATAGAGGCCAGTCAAAGGTAGTAGCCAGAGAAATAAATATACGCACAGAATTCAGACGAGCCACTGGTGAAGTCTCAAAGAAATCAACCCCATATGTCTGAGTGTACCCTTTTGCCACCAGTCTAGCTTTTTTTTTATAAAGTCAGGAGGTGCTTTTATTCATCCTACCCTCCCCGTGTAGGTAAAATCACCAAAATTTACAGCTCCTGCTCATATAGGACGCAGGTGTATTCCCACCAACAAAACCCTATCACCAAAACATATACAAGCAACCCTACTAAGACCTCGAGCTCCAAAACTGGACAAACCCTCAAGCCGACCCTTTATCCACCTGAAGGTATGGTATGTTTCGCCTCTCCATCGACAACATGCCTCTAATTCTCTGTAGAAGATTTTCAGAAATGGAACTGATGAAAATATCCTCCATGTGTGTATCCCAAACTCCCAGCTCCCTCGGGATTGAGTTGATCACTTTGTGTACCAAGGAGCCACTGATCGCATCCTCGATGAGCTTTCTTCTCAGTTCCCTGATCAACGGAACAACCCTCCACGGCTCTTCAGTGTTCCCCCACAAGATGTCGAAGGTGTGTTGATCGTCAATCTCAATGGAAGCAAGCTTCAAAAACTTATCTTCTACAATCTTGAGCCTGACAATGCATGCCTGTATATAGGCTAAATGAAAAGCATCTGCCTGTAACCATGTTCTGAATGCCACCAGAACCTGTCCCCTTCTATTTCTTACCAACCCAGCTGCCCATCTGCGGGAATTGCCCTCCGGATCAGTTGATCTCCCAACCGTGACGTTCATCTTGATATTATTTATGTCCGGAGGGTTCTAGCGAATAATCTTGATCTGTCTAATATGCCAACTAGGCTCCTTCAACATGTATGCGGCTAAGGCCTGATAAAACTCATGTTGTTCTTTGATTACGAAGCTCCTCTTTTGCATCATACCATTCAGTCTCATGATCATGTATTCCCATTCAATGTCCAGGTTCTTCCTGACATTCTCAAACCTGACCGAACATCGTATCCTCCAGATACTCTCAACAATGAGCGCAGCCAACCTGCTTCCCATCCATTTTCTAACTGAGAGTGCGTTAATATATCCACAGCAAGATAACAAGGACACGAAGTCATGAGGAGCAGGCTACTGTATCAGCTTAGCATATCTCTCCCAAAAGGTCTTGGCTATTTGGCTCTCGAACACCAGGTGATTTACATTCTCCGAAACTGGATCCTCACAGCAGGAGCATTGTGAAGCAATCTGAATGTTACATCTAATTATGTTATCATCTGTTGGAACAGCTCGGTTCTTCATACCACTTTCAATCTTTCCACTGAACCATCTGGATTATGTTTTACTGTAAATACCCATATGCATCCCACAACATTTTTATCTGGAGGTAAGTCAACAAGTTCTCAGGCGTTGTTTTGTAAAAGAGCAGACATATCAACATTCATCGCCTATTTCCAGCCAATATTCTTCATAACATCAAGATGATTTCTTGGAATGACCACAAAATCAATCTCAAGAGCAAATGAGCTGGCATGCTGAGATAATTTGGACAAACAACACACATTTGCAATAGGATGCCGAATAGTACAGGAATAGGTCCCTTATAAATAGCAATGGGAACATCAAGGTCAGATGGTTCTTCAGGAATCCCTTGAGTAGAGGAAGACGAGGAAGGCTCAGAGACTGGAGTCGCTACCTCCTCTGGATCTTGTCTGCCTCGTCTGTTGTATACATGTGAATATCACTGAATTAGAGGACCATCTGCTGGCTACTCTTCCTAAATTAAAGTATAGTCAGGAATGATAGGTGGCACTCTGTCACTCTGATGTGGTGGTGTCACTCTCTCACTAGTATCTGATGGTGGCCCTCTCACATAATTGCTCCCCCTTACTGGGAACACTAGAGAAATATGGAATGGATTCATGAAATGTCACACCCCTAGACACAAACATATGATGGAGACTTGGACAATAACACTTGTACCCTTTGCTAGTGTTGGAGTACCCAAGAAAAAGAGTCATAATAGACCTAGGAGATAACTTATCAACCATAGGATCAAAATTGTGGACAAAGGAAGTACAACTAAACACTCTTAGGGGAATAAGAAAAGGTTGATCTTTGGGATGTAAGACAGAGAATGGGGTACGTCCTTGAAAAACAGAAGATGGTTGCATGTTGATAAGGAAACATGCAGTAAGTAAAGCATCAGACCAGAATCTCTTAGGAACATTAGATTGAAACATGATTGTCTAGGTAATATCAAGAAGATGACGATTTTTCCTCTCTACTACCCCATTTTGCTGAGGGGTGTGAGGACAGGATGTACGATGTATCATCTCAACAGAACTACAAAAATCAGCCATAGCATTTTGAACATACTCCAAGGCATTATCAGATTGAAAAACTTTAATATTGCAATCAAATTGAACTTTTATTTCTTGATGAAAATGCTTGACAATAGATATCACAGACTCTCGATTTTTCAACAAATAAATCCATGTCATACGCAAAAAATCATCCACAACCATTATAGCTATGGTCTTTTACAGGACCCCAAACATCACTGTAGACCAACTCAAAAGGACAAGACGCCCGTTTATTGACCCGACTGGGATAAGACATTCTATGATGTTTCTCCAGTTAATAGGACTGACACTCTAGAGACGACACTTGAGACAACTCCAGTTCTAACTTCCTCAGGCTCTCTAACGAAGGATGTCCATATCTGTACCAATCGTCCTCAAGAACCCAACCCAGCGGGTTGCGGGTCACCCGCAGGTGCCCATATAATATGTGTACAGTGAAAAAGATATTGTTAGTTTCTGCACTATGCCAAAGAGTAGAATGATAATTTTCAGTGTAAACATAACAAAACGAGGGCAACCTTCCACTGATTTTTGTGTCAAACACAATGCAATATCTATTATGATGTTTTGAAATAAAATGTAAGAGACAAAATGAAAAACAACCATTTATGTTACAAATAGCATAACATATTACCATAACACTATATTTTGTCATCTTATGTTAAAAGTTCTTGATGTTTCATGTTCTTATGATTGTCCAATACATAAAGTGAACAGAAAGAGAATATAATTGTTATGAATGTGTTTCCACTAGTATAAACAATTAACAAAGGATATAAATAAAGAAAGTTAGACTTTAACTCTTTATATTGTATACATTACACGTCCTCAATTTAGTTTATTGATAAATGTACATGTGTTGCATGTCTTAAGAGTCATATAGATAATATATTTATATTAATATATTATTTGGTTAAATGGGCACCCACGAGTGCCTGCAGATCACCTGTGAAACTGACTAAATAAACGGGTGGGTATGGGTTTGGGTGATTTCTAGCGGGTGGCAAATTTTGCCACCCAAACCCAACTTAAATGGGTCGACCCGTCGGCGCTCGCGGATTTTGACCCAGTTTGACAGGTCTAGTCTCCTCATACCAATCATATGCTGTGACGCTCCAGAGTCAACGACCCATGATGAAGTAGAATCAGAAGCCAATAAAGAGGTAGCCTGATTACCAGTGGTGGATGCCAAGTTGGCTGAAGACGATGAAACTCAGATGCTGGGTAGCCAGAATAAATCTATCATATTCCTCCTTGGTGAGTGTGATGCCAGAAGAACCAGAACTCAAAGCAGGAGGCTCAGTAGACTCGGTAGTGGTAGCATAGTTTGCTGCTCCCACAGGTGGTGACCGCCATCATTGGTGTTAGAAAATATATTAGCCTATTTAATTAATAGGTTAATTAGTTACCGGGCCTTTAGTGTCTCAGCCTGCCTAGATTACTTGTATCCCAAGTCTTAGGGTTTCTTTCTTGCTCCTATATATAGGACAGGGGTGTGTGCCTTTTATTCATCGAATCAGTTTGATACAATATTATTTCTCACATGGTATCAAAGCAAGTTCGCTCCCCGAAGGAACACTAGCCGCCAACATTCGCTTCCATCTCCCTTCTGCACACACAACCCTAGCAGGTGTCGCTTCTCTCTTGAAGAGAGAGAAACAGAGGCTACGCCTCATCCTATGGGTGGCGGTGGCCTCCGTAGCCATGGTTTAGGCTGGCCGCTCGCTAGGCACATCCCGACTTCCATGGTCATCTCTATTCTCAATTCATAACAATGATCTTCTTTATGTACACTAACAATCTCCTTCCCAGCGCTATCATTTTTTGCCATCACACTCCAGTCGTCGCTGCACCAGTCCCTTGCTTCCGCCGCACCCAAGGTTGAAAAATGTGTGAGGCATAACAAGGCATTTTTATCTCAGTGAGGTGAGGCGTAAGCCTCAAAATATGTATGAGGCGGTCATAAAAAATAAATTTATACATGTTTTACATATATATATTTATATCTTGTGTATGAATGTGTATATAACAAAATATGTATATACAAGCACAACAATATGAAATAGTAATTATTTCTAAAACTTAATAATAATAAATCGAGACTAAAGACCCACCATAATAACAAAATAAATATGTAAAAAAAACAAGATATCAATTCTTTATACTAGAATAAAATATTGCAATAGATAAACTGAATTTCAAATCAGTAGGAGCGAGGAACCAAAATTAGTTAACAATAATATGAAATTCACCGACATAGTAAGAAGGTAGCAAAAAAGAGAAATTTAAAAATGAAGATTGAAAGATGTTACTCAGAAAATGATAATTAAGTGTTTATTAATGAAAAATAACAATCATCTACAAGAACTTTGATTTTTTTTTTAAATGTGCATTTAATAAATTTAGAAGTAGACTATAACATCCCAGAATTTGAGGCCTCGGATAACATGATCTTAAAAGGAATGATTGGACTACCCATATCACCAAGGTGCACCTCCTTTTCCGGGAGCCCATCTCTAAAGAACTCCATAGTTAAGCGTGCTCAGCTTGGAATAGTACTAGGATGGGTGACCAGTCGGGAAGTTGACCTCGACTTGCGCGTGAGTGAGGACAAAGCACGCAATTAAGGCTAGTGGTGGTCTGTGGGGCCAGTCATCATTCCTGAAACCTTGCTAGAGCCTTAGGCAGTGAGCCCATGCGTTACAAATGGTATCAGAGACATAACCCCTCCATTAGGTGGGGCCCACATGGGCATGGCATGCCAGTCTTGAGTCGTGCGGTCTAGGCATTTGGAAAGGGCTGTCCATGGTTGACGTAGCCATCCTTGCGCTGGTATTCCGTGATCGGGAGTTGGGTGTCCATGGGCCATTATGGGTCTGCACTGAAATGGGGAAGAGATTATGAGGCCTTATAGTTGAGCCTTGATGAGGACGTCAAGAATCTAAGTGGGGGAGATTGTAACATCCCAGAATTTGAGGCCTCGGATAACATTATCTTAAAATGAATGATTGGATTACCCATATCACCAAGGTGCACCTCATTTTTCGGGAGCCCATCTCTAAGGAACTCCATAGTTAAGCGTGCTCAGCTTGGGGTAGTACTGGGATAGGTGACCTGTCGGGAAGTTGATCCTGGAATGCGTGTGAGTGAGGACAAAGCACACAGTTAAGGCTAGTGGTGGTATGTGGGGACAGTTATCATTCCTAAAACTCTACTAGAGCCTTGGGCAGTGTGCCCGGGCATTACATAGACAATTTGGTGGTTAACATAAGACATCATCATTCAAAATTGAGGTGTGTGCCTCAGCAAAGCCTTAGTGCTTTGAGGTGAGCCTCAAACATTGTGAGGCGTAAGCCTCAGTCTAGGACATTGAGGCGTAAGCCTCGAGGCGCATTTGGGATAGCCTCGCCAAGAGGCGTAAGTCTCGAGAGCCTCAAGACGGGTTTTTTTATGACTATGGCCGCACCGTTATCCCGTATAATCAAAGCCTCCGGTCGGCAGCTATCAGCGCCATCACCGGTCAGCATCAACCACTGCCGACCACCTACAACATGGCACCACCAGCAAAAGTAGCGGCAACCGCCGCTGGCCAACATCAATAGTCACCTCTGTAGATCACCGAACAACAACAACGCGACCTCCGCCTATTCCAGCATACAACAGATGACGCTGCTAATCAGCAACGACAACCACAGCCTGTGACAATCATCACGCCGTTGCCGCATCACGTCGCCACCAGCCTCAAGACTGGTTTTTTATGACTATGGCCGCACCGTTATCTCATATAATCAAAGCCGCCGATCGGCAGCTATCAGCGCCATCACCGGTCAGCATCAACCACTGCCGACCACCTACAACATGGAACCACCAGCAAAAGTAGCAGCAACCACCGCTGACCAACATCAATAGTCACCTATGTAGATCACCGAACAACAACAACGCCACCTCCGCCTATTCCAACATACAACAGATGACGCCGCTAATCAGCAACGACAACCGCAGCCAGTGACAATCATCACGTCGTTGCCGCATCACGTCGCCACCAGCCGCAACAATCAACCGTTGTCGCCATCATTCAGGCTTCGTCCTGCCACTGCTCCACCCTGTGCCACACTACTGCCACTAGTCACCGCCTATTATCTTTACTCATTGGGTCTGCTATATGCCGATCATCAACAACAAAGGTCAAACTCCACCATTACCCCAAAGCCAGTCTGTCTTCTCCCAAGTTCCTTACGTCTTCTAAAATTTCATCATCAATTTTTTTGCGGGGGCTCTGCCTCCGCACCCCTACATTTGTCGACCTAAGGGTCGGCGGAAAAATGTCATTTTCAGGTCGGGATTGGATCCATTTAATTTTTCTATTCGGATCTTACATTGACCCATTCAACATCTTCTCTTCGGTTATCGATTTCCAAACTGCACATATAACACATCTCAATTTCACGGATTCCGCTCAATTCCTTCAATTCCTTTCCCACCCTCCCACCCATCATGTGTGTATCCCCTTTTCCATGTGCGGGGGGTCCTATATCCATTTCTCCACACCATATACTCACTCTCGTTGTATTTGGTGTGCGGGGGGGGATAGAGAGGAGAGAAAGAGTAGAGAAGTGAGAGTGCATGAGAAGAGTATGAGGGAGAGCATGAGTGAGTATGAGAGTGATGATATATATTTCCATGCTACTATCCTTATGGAGCTTTGTATTGTTTAACACATTTGTTCTCCACTTCCAGACATAATTGAAAGACACTGAGCTTCTCGCGTTCGTACTACATTATGTACGCCAGGACATGAGTTTGCTACGCATATTTCAACCCTCTAGTTTCCTCTTCCTCCAGTGTTAACGGTGGTTAAATTGATCACTCTTGCTGCATTCTTGAGAGATGGATGGGTGCTTCTTCAGACTTCTCAGAAGCTCAACAATTTCAAGCCTGCCAAGTCTACGTCTGTAAGGTTGATAGTTCATCCAGTTTTATCTTCATCGAGCTGCTTTCATTATGTCTTCTCCGAGCTGTGTCTGTTGTTTTAGCATCACCTTCCGATGATCTACTTGGACCTTTCCTTGATGGATGATCTCCTTTCCCATCGAGCTCCAAGGTTCATGCGCTAGAGTTATGATACCTGCATCATATCATTAACACATGATCCAGTACGTGTTCATGCCACGTTATACACGTTTGTCAGATGATTTGAAGATTCCACTACTGCTACATCGACATTGTACATCCACGTTTGTGTCAGGTTAAGTACGTACTCCAATGAAGATGGCATAGTCATGGTATTGGTGATCGTTTGCTCCAAAGTGGCGAATTTCTGTTGTAGCATTCAAGTTCCATGCATAAAATGTTCTTCCTTCCATATGCACTCCAAAAGACTTTCTTCAAAGCTCGAGGATCTCCAACCTGCAAAACATAACTGAAAAGAGGCTTCATCATCATATGATTTAGGGGGAGTATTGTTTAAGAGGGAGTATCAATCTTTTGTTTGGGGAGTGCCATTTATTTTTTTATCATTTCTATCTTTCATTTATCATTTCTTTTATCGTTTTTTCGAGTTTTGTAACTCCAAGATTGGACATGTGTTTCTTACATGATCCTACTTGAAGGGGAGTGTTAGAAAATATATTAGCCTATTTAATTAATAGGTTAATTAGTTAGTGGGCCTTTAGTGTCTCAGCCCGTCTAGATTACTTGTGTCCCAAGTCTCAGGATTTCTCCCTTGCTCCTATATATAAGACATGGGTGTACGTCTTTTATTCATCTAATCAGTTCAATAAAATATTATTTTCCACAATTGTCTTCAATGTATCACACTCAAAGTGGGTCTGTCCAATACACTTGTTCATAACAAGCACCTATGTGTTTGATTTGATATCTAATATTATGACTAATGAGACAATCATCAATCAACACACATTCTAGTCTTAATGTATTGATGTTGTCCTAAAATCCCCAATAATATCCGACTAGGGACAAAAAATAAGAATGAATATTCTTAACATATACATGATCTCATAGTCAGATCCTCAACCTGAATTCACATGTCATTGAGTCATACATTCATTCTAAGGACATTATTATATTTATTATTCTCATATTGAAACAAGTATAATAATCGGGACTGACTTTATTAATAATCAAATGAACAACAAGATGTGCCGTTACAATCATCATATGATTGGCTCTCAGAGCATATCACCAACACAATGTTTCAAACCTAAGCTCAATCTATGCTCTGGTACCGAGAGTTTGACGCAACCTAAACCCACTAACTAGGGTTTAGGTCCGCTAAAGAGGGATTAGCCTAACCATTCACTATTAATTATTAACTGAAAAACAACCTAATTTTTTTCTTTTCTTTAAACCCGTAGAATGAAAGGTTACAACAGAGTTTGACTTTTACATGAAAGTAAGAGTTATCACTTAATATATACCAAGTACAATTGCTCTCATTTCTCACTCTCTCATTCCCAGGATCTAGAGGAAGGATAAGAGACCAAATAACTAAGCTAACTTTTCTTCTCAAGACCTCTGCTGATCTACTCCTGATGATAGATAACCTCTAACTCCTCCTACAGAGCTGGAGCTTTGCCTGAAAAATGTTTCAGCAGGTTGACAAGCTACTGGCTCAGTGCGTAAAAAAGCAACAAAGAAACCATGATATTTCAAAGGTGTATTATTATTAGAACCAAACACAAATAAATATACACATGGTAGTTTAAAATTGTAAAACATTCAACGGGGCATTTGATATGATAATGACTGCAGGACATAGTTAAATTAAATCTATTTACTCATCTTTTAGTACAATTTATTATATGCCATGGACCCACATGAAGTGTACAACAGCATGCAGAAGTATCGCAACAGGCTACGATCTCACTGTACAAGACTTCGAATAGACCCTGGACTCCTTAAGTCTACTAATGAGCTACTCTATCTGCAATGGGTGTCGCCACGTCTGGCCTCAATGGCCAATTGGAGCGACCGAATATCTAGACTCTAAATCTGGGCACTCAGGTGGAGAGTCAAAGCACTTGGCTTTACAACCTGCATCAATGGTTCCACAAGGGTTGACCTACTGAGCAATAACTGAACTAATTGAAATGTACTGTATACCACCAGAATCTCCGCTTAATATTGGGTACTTAGTTACCCGTACCCCTCTGGTACGCTCCAACTACTTGATCATGGACTCTGCCAGTTAGTAAGCATGTTTCCTCCTTGACGGTTCAGACCTCCGTGATGAATTCTACGGTGCTCAGGACATCTAATGTCTAGTGATTCTTTCATTTCCACAAGTAATATACTTATCTTACTTTCTTCTTTTTCTCTTTACTTAGGTTTTCCTTTTCACTTTGAATTCTGATAGAGAATAATTCACTAGCTTAAATAAAAAATCCATTTTAATTGATAATTGGGCATGGTAATAGCCAGAATTAAAAATTGTTCCTTGAACTTCATATGCATTAACTAGCACAATTATCAATTAAGCCATATGATTACAACACTAGTATACTGAATAATTTAGCAATTCAACTGAAATTGCATATCAAGATTTTTTAAACAAATTTTATGTTAAGAATAAGATTGCAATGGAATGAATACAAGACTGGACGCCCTCTTCTTTATGTAGGAGAGGGGAGACGCCCTAAGACTTAGGGCACAAGTAATCTAAATGGGCTGAAAAACAAAAGCCCAATAACTAATTAACCTATTAACTAAATAGGCTAATATAAACTCTCTAACACCCCCCTCAAGCTGGAGCATGGGAGAAACACATGTCCAAAGCTTGGAGGTTACAAGACTCGATAAAATAATAAAAGAAATGATAAATGAAAGATAAAAGATAAATATCACTCCCCATACAAAAATTGATACTCCCCCTTAATTAATACTCCCCCTGAACCATGTGGTGACAATGCCTCTCTTCTTTGAAATTGTATTCTATAGACTGGAGATCCTCGAGCTTTGAAGAAGGTCTTTAGAGTGCATCTGGAATGAAGAGCATCTAAAGAATGAAACATGATACTACAACAGTAATTCACCACTTGGAGCAGATGATCCTCAACACCATCACTACGTCATCTTCATTGGATTACATACTTAACGCGACATGAACATGGATGCCCAATGTCGATGTAGTAGTAGCAGAATCTTCGAATTGTCTGAGAAGACGTGCATAACATGGCACGAACACGAACGGACGCTATGCGGGTGATACGATGCAGATACCATAACATTGTCGCATGAACCTTGGGGTTTGACAGGAACCTAATCGCCTTAACAACAGTGGATAGTTGTGCTTCCCAACCAGCTTCCTGGATCTCTAGGGTTTACAAGTGGCACCCACACAGACGCCCATGTGTTTCTCATGTTTTGCTTTTTTACAGATAATGCTGACTTTTTAATGTATACATTCACACCTAACATGACCTAAAATATAACTGATTGGCCCTAATTTGACCTCATTTGATCCAAATTTGATCTAATTTGACCCAACTTGCCCTAAATGCCCTAAATCAGACATAATGTTGTATAATTTGACCTAATTAGACCCAATCCCTAAATTTTCCCTATATTGACCTAAATGAGACAAAATAAATGAGCCAAACGAGACTCATCATCCCAAGTTAGAACTATTTCCCCCAACTCATACTTATTTTTCCCGAATCAGACTAATGTTCCCAAATTTGACATGATTTGGCCTAAACCAAACCTAATTTTGCATAATACGACCAAATTAGACCTAACTTCCTCAAAATTTTCCCTGTTTTGACCTAAACAAGACCTAATTCGACCAAACTAGTTCTAATCACACCAAATTAGACCCATTTCCCCCAAATCAGAATTGTTTTCCCCAAATAAGACCTAATCTACCTAGATTTAACATAATTTGGCCTAAAAGTAGACCTAATTTGCATAACATGACCTAATCAAGCTTAACTACCCCTAATTTGCTCTTATCGATCCAAATGAGGCCTAACATGGCCAAATCAGACCTAAATACCTAATTCCCTTAAATTAGACTTGTTATTCCCAAATCAGGCACATCCCTAAATGTGACCTAATTTATCCTAATTTGACCTAATTTGGGATAAATTAGACCTGTTTCAACCATAAAATGACTCAACTTGATCAAATCCCGACCTAATTTATGCTAAATTAGCGTTAAGTGGCTTAATTTGGGCCTAAAAGGCATTAGTCTGCCACTTAAGTCACCCAAGGGGTTGGACGCGCAGTTTGAGGTGAATTGCCCAGAGCCCCTAACTAAGAAACTATTTTCAATGCTACTCAACGTGCTATCTCCTTTGCTGCTTGTATGGTTGGCCAATTCATGGATAAAAAATGCAGTCATTAGGATGACAAATCATGACAAAAAGAATCTTATATCTCTACTTCTGTTTTGTGGTCAATTTCTTACATGTTTAACTCCTTGGACTCTATATCAATTGGACTGTCACCCCAATTTGTTGATCCAGTTTATTTACATCTTATAATTTTGTTTTAGGTCTAAAGACTTTGCCATCCAGAAAGGATTGACATCTCAATTTGTTGCCCACAATTCTGTGAAGGCAATTTTTTAATTATGAACTCTTTATAAAATACATAAAGATTTTCTTATTAAAAAATATATTTAGTAAAAAAATGAAAATGAAATTAATCCAATGTCATTCACATAAACATAAAGGAAAGTGATCAAAAGGTTTATTAAAAGTCAAACTGAGTTTATATGTATATCGTAGCATTTTAGTGGCACTCAAATTGATCAAGACTTTCACATATAGTTTGAAAATATGTTTAGAAGCCATACTCTATTCTACATTTTAGTCTGAAAGTGGATATTTTATCAAAAACAATTCACTAGAAGTATTTTGGAATATATATACAAGTGCAAGCATCAAGAGAGTAAGACAAGTTGATATAATTAGAAAACCAGATGGTGTAAAGGATAAGGCTCAGGAGACAAAAGGTTGAAGATGCAACACTTACATTTAAAGGAAATGAAATGGATATTGTCAAGATAAAAACCCAGAATAAACCACAATGGATAGTCATCAAAACAAGTGGTATGTTAGCCAATAGTTTTGAACTGAAGCTTTCAGAGAATATAGAGGACATCAATGTGTAGTTCAGGAAAGGAAAATATTAGTATACGTGCTTCATTGCATTATGTTTTTGTTATTTTTTTTATGGGCTTTAGACTTGTCTTGTCTCTAGCCTTTTTCTTTTATCCATTGTATCAAAAAAATGGCCCAAGTGACCGCTTAAGCATTGCCAGGTCCTGGCCGTTCTAATGCAGCCTTAGGCGTATGCTTGACGCTTGGGCCATTAAGCGCCTGCTTTTGGGCCGCTCAGCCCGCCTAAGTGGCCGCTTCAACAACTATTTTAGGTTGCCGCTTTCACCCGCTTAAGTAAAAATCGGCTCCTAGAGCCATGATACTGGAATTTCTTTACTGATTTTATACTTGAATGGATATTACTCTATTATACTTGTAGTGAATGATTGGTTTTATTGATTTCCTTGCTGCTTTCACTGATTATTGATTGGTATTACTGATTAGTATCACTTTTTTGGCACAATAGTGATTATTTTATTAATATGACATATTAGTAAAGTTTTTAATAATTAATTCATAGTTGGTTATTTACAATTACTGATTTGCTTGCTGATGATTAGAAATATTGTTTGGTGGTAAGTATTGATAAATGCTTAACTAAATACTGATTTACTGATATGCTTGCTTATTTTACCTAGCAGCATTACTGATTAGTCGTTTAGAGTTTAATAATAAATTCATAGTTGGTTATTTACGATTATTGTTTTGTTTTTGGTGATTAGAAATATTGATTAGTAGTGAAGTATTGATTAATACTTAGTTTTAATTACTGATTTGTTGATTAAATATGTATAAAAGTTCCATAGAAATATATTTTTATATACAAATATGTGTAATTTTGTATAAAAGTTATAAGAATAAAGGAACACACTTTTTAAAAAACAACCACTTAATCACCTGCCTGATGATTAATCGGCTACAAGGTGATGTCTACACGCCTCCCGCATTGCGCTTTTTAAATATTGCTCTTATCCCATATTGCCTATCTCTATCTATTGGTTTACTCTCTTATCCTATAAAAGAGAGTCTATTGTATTGTGTTTTGATTATCGAATAAACACTTTTCCTATTTTATATGGTATTAGAGCCATAAGATTGACATCATCCCCTCTAACCCTTAGTTATCAAGGTGCTCGCCTAGGTGCTAGGCAGGGCACCACAAACTAGGCGCCCAGCTTATCACGTGCATTAAGTGGGTGTCTAAGGCCTTTTAGGCCCAAATGAAGCCTTTTAGGGCATGAATTAAGTCTGGACTTGGTCAAATTAGATCACCTTGAGTCAATTTATGGCTGAAATAAAACTGATTTAGGCCAAATCAGGTCAAATTTTGGTAAATTTGGGGAAAACAAGTCTAATTTGGGGAAATAGGTCTGATTTGCGCCAAATTGGTAAGTCATCATAGCTTGTTTGTTAACAAATTTTTGCTTCTTCATATGTATGTTGTTCTTGCTTTTTTCTTTTTTTTTTTCTTTTTTAATCCTTTCTCATGTATTTTATTCTTTTTTTTTTAGTTATTCCTCCTATATCTCCTCCTACTCCTAAATCCTACTGCTGCTGCGTTTTTAAGAAAGTTCTGTTTTCTTCTAATTCTCTTCTACATCACCTATGCTTAGTAATGTTGCTGATGTTGTACTTTCTATTTTCCTCTTTTACATCACCTGTTCCTTGTGATGTTGTTGCTGTTGTTAATATTTGTTTTCTTTTCTTTCCCATCCTCCATTTTCTCTCTACTAAGTTACAACCTCTTCCCACTTTTTTTTCCTGTTTTCTTTTATTTCTTTTCTACCTCTCCTGCTCCAATTATTATTGCAGGCTTGTTGATATTACTTCCCTTTTTTCTTCTTCCTACTCCCATCTCCTGC
The DNA here is from genome assembly GCA_963693085.1 of Alisma plantago-aquatica. Classification (NCBI taxonomy): domain Eukaryota; kingdom Viridiplantae; phylum Streptophyta; class Magnoliopsida; order Alismatales; family Alismataceae; genus Alisma; species Alisma plantago-aquatica. Next base: position 771,864,296 of record OY856410.1, read on the forward strand.
TACTGCTGTAATAGCCTCATGTTGCCCTCTAATTTTATGTTTCCTATATAGTATTATATGTTGTATATATGTATAATAAAGAAACAAATTAACATACTGAAAATATACAAAAAATGGCAAAACAACCTAGGTGACCCTTGGGACATGCTGATCGCCTAGCCGTCTTGACAACTATGCTCTAACCCTAGCCGCCATCCACCCCCTAACCCTAGCCGCCACCCACCCTCTACACTACCCTTTCCGTCGCCTACCATCCCGTCACCCCTGCTACTGCCGCCTTCTCCTCCTCCCATCTCTTGCCTCCGTCCACCTCCCACCTTCTCCACCCCTTTGCTGCCGCCGCTGACCCCTTTGCCCCCCCCCAAAAAAAATACAAAATCACCATCCCCTTCTTGTTGCCACCTCCATCTCTCCTTACTGTTGCCCCTCCTTCACCTACTAATCCACCATCATCCTCTCAGCATCATCTAGCCTCCACATCCTTCTTCGTCCATGTCTACGGGTAGTTTCTAAAATAGCACGTTGATGTTTTAAACATTCTGTGTTTGTTATTTGCCTACGCTTCATGGTTGAGTAATCTTCTCTCCATGGTGGCATAGGTATTTTTCTCTGAAATCTACTGCCCCGTCTGAGGGTTTCTCTGATCTGATGTGTCACATCTTCTACTATTGTTTACTGCCCCATTGAGGGTTTTTGTCGTTCTGTTGAACTAGGCTCTACTTCTCATGTGTTGAGGTATTATTTCTGCCTGCTACTATTGCTACTACCGACAACTTGTTGTTGTCTGCTCCTCACCGCTATCACTTGATCCTTGTTGCCGCTTCTCTTGTGTTGGACTCCTTGCGTCTGCTATTGCTTCTGGCTGACATCCATCTTCCTTATGACTTCTATTGACCAGCTTCAGACACTTTGTGTCACTACTGACAAGTTGGATGGATCCAACTTTCACACTTGGTCTGCGGCTTTTGAGCTCTATGTCAAGTCTCAAGGATGTTATTCACATTTTATTTTTGAAGGCCCGACTCCTGCTTAAGGAGCTGATGCTAAAACCAAACAAGTTTATGATCTTTGATCAAAGGGTGATTCCGTTGTCATGACTTGGATGGTTCTGAACCTAAAATTAGTCAGTCTCTTTTACGCCTGAAGACTGCCAAAACAACGTGGGACCAACTCTCACATGTTTACTCTCATCAGCAATCCAAGAAGGTATTTGAAATTTTCAAACAACTGGTCAAGCAGTATTCTAGGATCGATTCTATTGAAGATTATTATAATTAGTGTTGTGCTCTCTGGGGCGAGTTCGAAGTTTATCATCCTCTCTTAGCTAATATTACCGAGGTACAACGACAGTGCAACAAATTACAACTGGTGCAATTTCTTGCAGGCTTACTCCACTCCTTTTTGGGGTAGTCGATCAGATATTATTCAACGATCCTTTACCTACTATGCATAATGTCCTCAAACGGGTTCAACGACTCCCGTCAGTCTCCTTGTTGCCACCTGACAAGGTTGAAAAAGGCGTGAGGCGTAACGAGGCGATTTTGTCTTGGCGAGGCGTAAGCCTCAAAATGTACCGAGGCGTTCCTATATATATATTAATATGTTTATATATATACAATGCAAGTTAATACAATTTGACAACTCCTAAACAAAATCACATTACACTACATGTTTATAATCTAAATTTAAACAACTTGGAAAATAAAAACAGTACAAGTTGTGCCCAAATAGTAGTATTTTAACCACAATATGTTTGTTTTTTCGTTTGAATCAAAGGGGCTAGTGGAAAACCCATTGGGCCAGGCCCATATGTATTTAAAATGGATTAGGAAACCTGTATTTTGGGTTGCAGCTTGAGGTTAGCGCCTCAACGCCTCTTGTGCCTCTTTGCACCTTACAAAAAATGAGGCGTCCGCCTCTTGAATCACAGATGAGGCTTACGCCTCAAGGCGCCCTGGGGTGCGCCTCGCCTCGAGGCGTACGCCTCCAGTGCCTCAGGGCGCGCCTTTTTTTCTTCCATGCCACCTGACCACTCTGATGCTTCTCTAGTTGTTTGCTCTGGAGATTCCTTCCATAGTCGAGGTCGTGGCCGAGGTTGTGGTCGCTCTACTGCTGGGCCAGGTCATGGTGTTTCTTACTGTGTTCCTGATCAAGCTGCCTCTAAACAACGCTATTGTCACTTCTGGAAACACACCAACCAGAATGGAGATCGCTATTGGATCAAACACAGTAAGCCTGCATGGGCGAATCAGGTCACTACTGATCAATCTGATTCGACACCATCCTCCTCTCACTCATCTGCAAATTAGATTTGTGTCGAGTTCAAGAATCTTCTTCAGGCCCGCCTCACTCCTTCCACTACTGATCCCTCTACTGATTGAGGTTTTGCTCTTCTTGCATCCTCTGCATCTTCTAGTAAAAATACATGGGTGATTGATTCTGGCTCCACCTCTCAACTCATATTCATACACTCCACACCAGAATGGGGTTCCAAACGCAAAATCGACATCTCTTAAAAGTTGCCCGCACTCTTCTTTTTCATTATCATGATCCCCAAACTTTTTGGCCTGAAGCTATATCAACTGCCTGCTACCTGATTAATTGCATGCCCTCATCTATTCTTGGCAATCAAGTACCTTATCAAATTATATATCCCGATACCCTTATTTTTCTAGTGCCTCCTCAGATTTTTGGAAGCACGTGTTTTGTCAAAACCCTTCGTCCTTGTTTAACTAAACTTGACCTTCAGTCTACCAACTAACTGTGTGTCATTGGGATACTCTCATACTCGGAAAGGTGAAAAGTGCCATGATCTCTGCAAAGAAATGGTTTGTTGGTGTTGATGTGGTATTCTTTGAACATATGCCATATTATTCTACAATAGGTTCTAGCTCAACATTGACATCAGATCTGTTACTTGATACACCTCTACTTGTGTCGATTGACACTGACCTGCCTTCCCCAGATGTGGCTCCATCCGCACATCTGAAAGTGTATCAACGACTCCTGAGAAATACAACTCCCTCCATGGCCCCTCCATCTCCAGTCCCTCAATCCTCATCGGTAGATCCACCTCCACCTCAGGTATTTCCGATTTAGATGTTCCTATCAGTCTGTGAAAAGGGACCAGGTCTTGTACTCAACATCCTATTAGCAATTTTTGTTCAACTACTAACCTGGGCATGAATTTTACAATTTTTACCTCTGCTTTATCTGCTATATCTATTCTCAAAAATATTGCTCATACTTTACAACATCCTGTGTGCCGCTGTGCTATGGAAACTGAGATGCATGCCCTTACTGATCGACATATGTGGGACTTAGTTGATGCACCTTCTGCTTGCTCACGTGTGGGGTGTCGTTGGGTCTTTACTATCAAGTACCAACCCCATGGCACGTTGAAAGCCTGAAAGCTCACCTTATTGCCAAAGGATACACTCAAACATATGGCATTGACTACTTCGAAACTTTTTCTCCACTTACACGTCTAAATTTTGTCCACTGTTCTTATATATGTGGTTGTTAATTGTGAATGACGTATGTTTCCATTAGACGCTAGACATGCCTTTTATATGGTGATCTACATGAGGGAGTATATATGGAACAACCACCTAGATTTGTTACTCGGGGGGAGTGCTCCAAATGTGCAAGTTGCACAAAGCAATCTATGGACTAAAATAGAGTCCCCGCGCTTGCTTTGACAAGCTGAGTAGTATCCTTTAGAAATTCATCTTTTGCCGTTCCATTCTGATCACTCAGTATTCATTAAGAAAACTTCATTTGGCCTTATCATCTTGATTGTGTATATTGATGATATAATTTTTTCTGGAAGTGATCAAGCAGGTATTCATGCTACTAAGGAATATCTGACAAAACATTTTGTCACTAAAGATTTGGGCAAATTAAGATATTTTCTGGGTATTGAAGTCTCTCGCTCTTCCTCAGGTATTTGCTTATCTCAGAGGAAATATGTTCTGGATCTGTTGTCACAAACTAGACTGTTTGGTGCAAAACCCATTGCCACTCCCTTGGACCCTAATACAAACTGGGACGATAGTACTTCTCCTCCATATCCCGACAACCAACAATATCATCATTTAGTGGGCAAACTTATATATCTAACAATGATGAGGGTTGATATCACTTCTGTGGTAGGCTTAGTCAGTAAATATCTCGATAAACCCAGACAGTGCCACTGGAATGTTGTGTGTCACATTTTGAAATATCTGAAAAATTCTCCAGGAAAAGACTTATTTTATTGAAATCATGGGCACTGTAAAATCACAGGGTACTCTGATTAGGACTATGCAGAAAACAAATTAGACCACAAATCTACTTTTGGTTACTGTTCCTTGTTGGGTGGTAATCTTGTTACTTGGCACAGCAAGAAACAAACTGTTGTTGCCCGCTCTAGTGCTGAAGCTGAGTATAGAGCTATGGCTCATATTGCATGTGAACTTTTGTGGGTCCGCGGTTTTTTGAAAGAATTTGATATATCTGACTCAAATCCTATTCTTATGCATTGTGAAAATAAGGGTGCTATATTTATTGCTAGCAATCCAACCTTTCATGAGTACATTAAACATATTGAGGTGGATTGTCATTTCGTCAGAGAAGCTATGTTATCTGGTGATATCTCTACTTCATATACCCACACTTCTAGTTAATATGCTGATATCTTCACTAAACTTCCTCCAAGGCCAGATTCACTAGCATGGTTGACAAGCTGGGCATGATTGATGTCTATCCTCCCGCTTGAGGGGGAGTATTAGTGCTTTATTTATTGCAATATGTTTTTGTTATTTCCTTTGTTATGGGCTTTAGACTTGCCTTGTCTCTAGCCTTTTTTCTTTTATCCCATATTGCCTATCTCTGTCTATTGGCTTACTCTCTTATCCTATGAAAGAGAGTCTACTGTATTGTGTTTTGATTATCGAATAAACACTTTTCCTATTCTATAGAAAGCATCGGCAAGTACCATGTAATTGTGAATGAACTGGTTTGCAATAAAGAACTAGTAAACATACATGATTAGGTAGGAAAATTCATTTGTAAAGAGAAATCCCTATAAAATGGAGTAAGAAACAATATAGAGAAGAAGGAAGATGGCTTTTAGCAAGGGAAATGGTGGTTGTATAGAGTATTGACTTCAGGGGGCAGCTACAACAGCCTTGTTGCTAGTTGTTACTTAGTAGAGAGGGCTGAGAGGAGTTGGTGCCTTGGGTGCTAATTATTTTTTTCATTTATATTAGATGGATATGGCATGGATACAACTTAGAAGTATCTGGTACGTATTCTGGAGTATCCACAAAGTATCAATGTCCAATACGTACCTGGTATGAACCTATTTTGGTGTATCGGTGCTTCATAGGACATCATCTATCTGTAATAGAAGATATAAAACTTTGATGTTTGAATAACATTCATTGTATTGAGTTTTATTAATCTCTATTCGCCATCCAAGTGCACAATATTTACTATAAGCTCTTGTCAAAGAGACGTGTATTCCTATGTTTGTTGGAACATTCACACACATTACTTCAGAATGGCCACGCTTGGTGACAACAAGAGCTTTTCTAGTAATTGACTACTGTATCCAGTAAATTCAGCAAATTGGAAAGTTGGCAAAGGACTTTTTTTATCGAACAAGGAATGTGTACTTCAGGTTTCTTTATTTTAGAAAAAAGGAGGTTAAGTAGCAACTTTAATATTCAATTTATATATGCTTTTCTAAAACAGAAGTTGGCACATTTCTTTTCAATAGTAAATGGAGTTCAGATTTGTGTATACCTAAAGGATTTACTTCTAACATCTAACTTTGAATAAATTTCTTCTTGCTTCACAGTTCTCTTATTTCTTCATTTTCTTCTGTTGTAGAATTTGTGAACATGATTAAATGACATTTCTGAAATTCTGACTTGGATGTATGGTAGGCCACGTTAACTTAATTGATTAAGAAGGATACGAACCAAAAGTCTAAACAATAGAAAAACTGAATGTGCTGGAAGAAGATACGACAAGGTCAAAACAAAAGCAATTTACTTCCTTGTAGATTATAGATTGTAAATGCCAAAGATTATGTGATATTTCCTGACGTACTTGAGGTAGTGGAGAGAGATTATACAAATTTATTAGGGGTGTAAACGGTGCGGGTATGGTGCGGGTGTATGACCATACCCAGAACCGTACCCAATTGTTTTTGCAGGTACGGATACGGGTCTAGACCCACATTTCTCAGTAACCAGACCCGCACCATACTCGGAACCGCATATAATGCGGGTACACAGTGCGGTTCCAAGGGTATACGGTTCTATGCAATTTTTTTTTAAGTATTAAAATTGATGGATGGACCTATTTTTAGGCCCAAATTGATCTATACATTTACTGAAGTTCGAAATTTTCAGCATGTAAGCTGCTAGAGTACCACAAAGCTGCTATTTTGGGGGGCTTTGTGGACTTAAAATAATTCAAGTACCTACTTTTGGGCCAAAATCTTTATTAAAAATCATATCATACACATATATGGTTTAATCACTAGAAAGGCGTTCGAAATTTCCAACATGTAAGCTGCTAGAGTAACGCAAGGCTGCTATTTTGGGAGGCTTTGTGCATTTAAAAACCATTTAAGTACCTACTTTTGGCCCAAAATCTTTATTAAAAAATCATATCATACACATATATGGTTTAAGCACTAGAACAACCAAATAGAACACAAAGAAACCATTCAATATATGAGTTGAGTGCTATAAACAGCCCAGCAAAACGGACAATATTATCCACATCATCGATTTGGAGACTAAGAATATTTCAAAAAATCACACAATACCACTCAATAATCAACTAGCAACTTAACAAAATTAAATACCATCAAATATGCAAGTTAAACATTAAGAAATTCACCAACAGTAGAATGAAATATTGTTAAATGATCAACGGGATTGTTAAAGACAGCTCATTACAACAAAATACATCATGGCCAATTGTCTATTGCCAACATTGATAACAATAAGGCTGTTACACCAATTTTCAGCAATCAAATGCACATTGCCAAATGTAGAAAATGAATGGTTGTTCATCAAGCTTTGTCACTACATCAATAATGAATCAATATGACGTGATAAGGAAGAGTACAATGCACCTGCAAACAAAATGTAAACCATTTATCAATATAAATAAACAAGTAGAAAGATTATTGTGGGCATAACATGTCAAAAACTTAAACTGAAAATTAACATACCAATCATTCCATCTCTATGATGACAACATCCCCAAGCTCTTGCTCATCTTCCAAATCATTTCTTACAGAACCTAGCATTGCACCTCCACAATCTTGTCCTACAAAAGAATTATAAAGTAAGAATTGCTTCAATAGTCTTTGCAATAAGTTAAAATATTTTTAATCTACATACCACGCATATTACTTCTCATCCAATCTTGGGCACATATGAGAGCTTCCACTGTGTTTGGCTTTAGAGAACTCCTATATTGATCAAGAACTCTTCCACCTGTGCTAAATGCGGCCTCAGATGCAACAGTCGAGATAGGAATAGCCAAAATATCTCGTGCCATTCTTGCAACAACTGGGTACTTTGCACAATTGTGCTTCCACCATTGTAAAATATCAAAAGTATCAACCAAACTATCTCCACCTATTTGTTTGGGGTGAATAGCCTCTTCAAGATACAAGTCTAAATCGGTCCTTGTTGGTTGTGTGGCTTGTACCTTTTGTAGATGGTTATCAAATCTCCCTAAAATCTTCAACAAGCCCCTACTACTCGGCTTTTGATGCCCCGATGTATCATTTAAGCATCCAGACCTATCACATGTGCTATCAATGTATTCAAAGTTTGTTCCACCCATTTGCATCCTATACTCATTGTAAAGATCCACTAAACAACCTTTGATTTGATCAATTTTCTTTTGAGCAACATTGCCACCATCACTAGCATCATTGTCATCACTATCATCATTGTCATTACCATATATCTCTCTTAGATTATATTCCACACTTTTCATCTTAAGACGTGGATCAACAATAGAAGCTATAGACAATATCAAACAACTCACATCCCAATACTTCTTGAATTTAGACATCATTTCTTTCCCCATCTTGGCAACAAATGATATGTCACTACTACCCAACTCTTTTAGATGAACATGGACAACACATATATTGTTGAAATAATAGTTGGCAGATGGATATAAAGTTGAAGAAAAGATATTTGTGACATCATAAAATATTTCTAGACAATCACAAGTCAACTTAGCATTATCCCATTCAACCTCACTTGGCAAATACTTTTATGAAGCATCCCTATCAGAAAATCTAATAAATGCATCTTTGAATTCCAAAGCATGTTTTAGCATTAAAAAAGTGGAATTCCATCTAGTAGACACATCAAGAATCAATGCCTTTTGGGCTAAATTAGGTTAGAAATATACACCGTTAGATCATGTCTAGTAGTTTTTTTAGCCATAGATTCTAACAAACTCATATATATATATATATATATATATATATATATATATATATATATATATATATATATATATATATATATATATATATATATATATATATATATATATATATATATATATATATATATATATTGCAGGTACACGGGTTAGCGGGTATGGGTATAGCTATACCCATTATTGGAACCGGGACGATGTAGGTATGCTGGTATGCGGGTACACGGGTCTAGAAAACTGGACCCAGGATGAGTTTTTGCGGGTACGGTTTTGCGGGTACACGGGTATACCCCTACCCATTTACAACCCTAAAATTTATGGTGTAAATTTATATGTAAAAGTATAAAAACAATAAAAAAATGGTTCATTGTGTTTGTCTGTATGTTTATATGTGTTCCATCTGATAGGATTGTACATAAAATATGTACATGTCATTATATTGTCATATAAGACATTTCCAATTATATTTTTCTTCTAATGCTTCATTCAAGTCATCCTCAAAGAGAAATCCATTCATATATCCATATTCTTTTAGATGACCCAAATGCAATTGACTTGTAGGAATCCATGACGTATGATCAGATTCGAGATCTAGTCGCTAAGCGGGAGCCTGGCTGGGAGACCTTACAGAATGTATGATTCGGTTTTGATATCTCGATTAATTTTTGATCGGATTCCTTTTGGCTAAACAAAGATTGTTATGCGTAAAAATTGCTTTTTATCTTTCTATGAAAATTGCTATTTCCTTGCTCCTGAAAATTATAGCAGCTTTGGTTCTAATCGGCTTTTCAGTTATGGCAAACAATGGCTATAATATACAACATAGAAAATTGAATTTCACATCCATTGTACTACCAAATTTTATTGTTGGTGATAAATTTTATTGCAACAAACTTAAGATGTGCATACACAATCATATTTATCTAAATTGTTATTTACAAAAAAAGAGTAAATAAGTTCCCACACTTTCTACGAGTAGAGAGAAAATGCAGGAACCAACTTTACTCCCTTTGCATCTTTCCTAATTGCCCAAAGCCATAATCCTATAGCACAAGAATAAATAACTAAAATTCACCGAGACACATTTCCTCAGGGTAGAAGGTAGATCATGATGCCTCATTCCAAAAAAAGGCTGGAATAAAGGACGCGTGACAAATGAACCAAGTCCGTGCAGATAAATAAAGTCATTCCTTTTAAACATGAGTCACTTAAATAAACACCCCTGAAATGAAGGCAAGATTAATGAGTTCCTAGATGAAAAATGGTGCCATCTAAATTTAGTATTAAGTTCATTCACAATTCAAGTGATGATAAAACTATGTATATTATTAGTTCCTAGCATCAATGTAGGTAAGGACAACCAACTTATGCATCGTAGTTGCAATAATCATAGTGGAGGATAAGAAGTAAACCTAGAGAGTTCATCTGCATAATATAGAGTTTTGCTCACATCCACTAAAGAGGAGGATTGGAGGCACTGTATTAAATATCAGCCTGAGCGGCCGCTTAAGCGGTCAAGACCCTCATCCACTTAATTCAGCCCCTAAGCATCCGCTTAAGCAGTTTGACAAAAATCGGATGCTTTTTGGCCGCTTCACCGGCTTTTTCCCGCTTTTTGCCTTTTTTCCCGCTTTTTATAAAATATACTGCTATAAGCATGTAATATTAATTGATTGTAGGAAAAAAACCATAATGGTACACTTTGATAAAAATATTTCCGGGTATAGCACCTCCAGAAAAATAATTCCCGATATAGCCCACTTTTAGGAGAAAACGCCATTTGATTTGGCATTTTTCAAGTGATGTAGGTAAAAACGCCAACTGGTTTGGAGCTTTGAATTATTATTTTTTTTGAAAAAATAAAGAAAAAGGGAAAATCATCCCTGCATAGGAGTGAAAGCGCCAATTCATTTGGTGTTTTCTCCTTTTCTTTATTTTTTTTAAATTTTTTTTAATTAAAAGCTCCAAAATAGATAGTGTTTTTATATGTTTCACTTGGAAAACACCAAATCAAGTGGTGTTTTCTCACCAAAGTGGGCTATTCTGGGAAATATTTTTGCGAAGGTATTATACCTGAAATATTTTTATCAAAGTGTGCCATTTTTGTTTTTTTGCTTGATTTTTTTAGAAGGATCATCTTATTCATCTCGCTCCTCCAACAAGCAAGTAAAGTCGTCCATATTACATAGGGTCATTCTCGACCAAAGAAAAATGCTGAAAACAAACAACCCACGCATCAACATATCTGCATCCAAAACCACCCTCATCTCAGCTTACCCATCAACCTCAAAAAAATCAGCATGGCTGCCTCCTAGCCCTGTAACCAAGAAGGGAGCGAGCATCATCCTCCAGCTCCCTTGCATAGAGGTCGTCGTCCGAGCATCCATCCACCGGGTATGTATCGCCCTGGTATCCATCACCCAAGTGGGAACGAACTGCATCATCTTGTGTCCATCTAGCATCACGACTAGCCTTAGTCATGATCTCCTCATCGACGGTCCGATCTGAAGCTGAAAATGCGATCACCTATAGCGACCCACCATCAGCTTCAGAGGACGCAACACCCAACGGGCATGTCCGCACCATGTGGCCCGGGGATCTGCACCTAAAGCAGATGGATGGTGAGGAGCAGTCACTCCGCCTGTGTCCACGCTTCAGGCATCCAAGGTAGCGATTCGGTGGAACGGGAAGCCACAGTCTACCTGCACGAGTGCGCGAGCAGGCCCTAGCAAGATAACCAGGAGCCTTGCAACGGAAGCAGACGACCAAAGAATGACATTGGTGTCGCCAGTGCCCTCTTCGCAGACACCGGAAGCACGACCCCCTATGGATGCGAGGATTCAGGACGGAGTGAGCATGCTGCGTCCTCCCTCTCCAAACACGCCCATCTACCTCAGGATCCGCATCACCAATAGGCAACCGCAGGGAGCCCACCATGAAGAATGCTCCCCCATCTGCTGTCTGTGCAGCCCCCTGCGACATCACCGAGCAAGGTGTGCCACCGCCGTCCAGAAGAGGCCTGCCTCCCATATCCACGAACACTTGAAGGGCATCGTCTACCCCCAGCTCCTCCACCCGCTCCCCAGCAGCATCCACGACGAGCATCATTTCAGCAGCACCCGACGATGCTGAGTCCCGCACCTCGCCAACTCCGCTCCCTTGTAATGAGTCGATCCCTTTTCCAATGGACGAGCTCCTTTCAGCCGACGAGTCCACCCCATAGACGATGCCGCCGCCTTCTGTAGACGTCGTCGCTGCGGGGATGGAGTCCAAGCTGCCAAGGGCCAGCGACCCAGCATCCCCCAAGACCCCTTGATCCCGCCAAGCCAGAAAACGGGCTCGAAAGGAGGAGATCGAGGGGGAAGCATCGGTAGGAGGGGATATGAGATGATGTAGGAGGGGAGCCATCTCTCTGGTCCGCTGTCTCGCTGTACACCGGCAGATCTATGACCTCTAGGTCGTAGCGTCGTGCTCCGTGACGTCCCACACCATCCAGCCACTCCTCAACACTCTAGGAAGCCAGAGTAAACGTCGCCGCTAATCGTTTGAGAGAACGGCCGCCCACTGCAGAGGCCCAAGACCGATTCGCTCCCAGGCCAGCTGCCTAAGAAGCCGCCTAGAAGCCACCAGCGCGCCGAAGATGCCAGCCTCCCCTCCCCCGACCCGCCGCCGCCGCAAGGGTGCGGGGAATCCCTAGCGGGGCATATCTCTCGATTGTATGGTCTAAATCGTATTGACTATAATATATGAAACTTGTATACATTAAATGTTCTATGCTATACCTAGTCCTAATTTAGAATACATACTTTGTATGTAAGCTGTAATAATAGGGTAGTGTTGTAATGTATCCCAGTAAATGTCATATTACTCTGTTATACTTCTAATGTATGATTAGTTTTACTGATTTCTTTGATGCTTTCATTAATTACTGATTGGTACTACTGGTTAGTATTACTTTTTTGGTGCAATACTGATTACTTGTTTAGTAGCAAAGTATTAAATCTTTAATTCATAGTTGGTTGTCTACAATTACTGATTTGCTTACTGAGTTTAATGATTAGAAATATTGGTTAGTAATAAGTATTGATAAATGCTTAGTTAAATACTGATTTACTGATATACTTGCTTATTTTACCAATTAGTATTACTGATTAGTAGTAAAGAGTTTAACAATTAATTCATAGTTTGTTATTTACAATTACTGATCTGCTTGCTGATTTAGTGATTAGAAATATTGATTAGTAAATTACTGATTAATACTTAGTTAATTACTGATTTTCTGATTAGATATGTATAAACGTTCCTTAGAAATGCATTTTTATATACACGTGTACTGTTGTATAAAAATATATAAGAATTTGGGCACCCATTTTTAAAAAATCACCAGCTTAATCACCCACCTGCCGCTTAACCAGTTACAAATTTCTGATTTCCTATTGATAAGTTCAGCCAATTGCAGTTTGAATATCTTACAACAGTGCCAACAATTATATGAAAAACAGTAACAGGGAGATTGATGAGGAGAAAAATACATCTCTAAATGGAAGACTCACTACTGACAATATCATGAAATATGGCTCTGGATGAGAACATCAAATCAGATCTCAAAAAGGCATATACTAGGGTCATGTAAAAGTCCACACTACATCATTTATGGGTGATGGAATTTCCAAATACCATGGATGTATTCATGCATTAGCACATTAAAGTTTAGTGTAACAGTTAATGGCTCAATAGAAGGAAGATTCAGATCTTTCTGAGCAGAGAAAGATATGACCTAAGGTTTAATTGATTTTTTTTCTTCCTTTGTAAATTGCTGATATCATAGTAGTTATAAAAGTTATGTTTATTTACTGAACCGCAAATGGACCTTAGGTTGTTCCTTTCAAGTGAAAACTGAAGTTTGTAAATATCAGGGGTAGATTTGGCAGGTATTATCATCCCCACCCCACCTCACTGGTGAAATTCTCATGCCTCGATCCCCAGGGTTATACCAGTTGATTTTGTAGTCTTATCTTTGCCTCATGGCTCCAATGGATCATCCTTTTGCTTGTCAGGACCAAGGTTTGGAAATGTGGGGCATTTTTCTTTAAATGAGGCTAGATGTAAGCCTCAAGGCATTTGATGTGTAAGCCTTAACTATTTATGAGCCGTTCATAAAAAAAATATGTACACATATTTTCATATTTATATGTATGTTAATGAGGAAATGTTTGTATAAGTACATATATTTTACTGGTTTCATTTATATTATTGTGTTTTGGGCTTTAGACTTGTCTTGTCTATTATCCTCTTTTCTTTTATCCCATATTGCTTGTCTCTGCTTTATGCTTTACTCTCTTGTCCTATGAAAAAGAGACCTCTATAATTGTTACACTCATCTAATACGAAGCCTTTTATTGTTTTAGATGGTATCGGAGCAACCTGATCCTCCTTAAGCCCTTCCCACCCCAACCCTAACCAATGCCCCCATAAACCCTAGCCAACTGCCACCCCTCCCTACCTCTTCCACCCTTGCCGATGCCGCCCCCCGACCCTGCCGCCGCCTACCCCTGCCCCCTCCTCTCCCTTCCTACCGCCTATCTCTTCTTCCACCAACCTGCCACCAACCCCATCCCCTCCCCTAGCCCCGCCGCCAACCCCATCCCCTCCCCTAGCCCCGCCGCCAACCCCCTCCTGCTTCAACCATCCTTCGCCACCTCACCTTGAAACAACCACCCGCCACTACCTCCACTCCCCCCAAAATAACCCTCTCTCACTCCCTCTCCTTTCTCCCCTCTAACCCACTACCACTCCCTCCTCCACCATCCATCTATCTCTCCATCTAGCCACCCCGATCACTCCCTTCTCTTCTCTCCTATTCTCTGAAAGTCTCCGACAACTTTCTAATTATAGCACGTTGATAGGTTAATCGATTTTCGCTCTCTGCCTTCCTACGCCTCATGGTGGAGTAATTCTTCCTCCATGTTGGTGTAGGTTTTTCTGTATCTTCTACTGCTCCTATGTGGGTTTCTAAGATCTGATGCTTCAGATCTCCTGCTGCTATCTTCTGCCCCCGTGCGGGTGTTACTAGCTCTTGCTTCAACACTATCTTTGCCCATGTGTTGGTTTCAACTGCTCTTTTCTGCTGATTGCTACGTCTACCTCTTGCTTGCTGCTCCTGCCTATTTTTGCGTCTTGCATACTACATGACTCATGGCGTCCACCGATCCACTCTGGAATCTGTGCGTCACTTCCCTCAAGTTGGATGTTCCAACTATCACACCTGGGTGGCTTCTTTCGAGCTTTATGTTAAGGCTCAAGGACGCTACTCCCATCTTTCTACTAATGACCCGACTTCTCCTGCTACAACCATTGATGACAAGACAAAGCAGGAATATGATCTCTGGACAAAAGAAGACTCTGGTGTTATAATAAAAAAAATTCAAGAAGCATATACTTCCGCATATTGCATATACTGTATTGGTTGACCTCTCTAAACGTACAACATACCACTTTTAAAATTATGGCTTTACAGTGATTGAACCGGGGTTGCTTCATTGGACAACCCTTAAGTGGATCCACTTAGCCATCTCCACCTGATTATCTTTATATGTATTTGATATCTATATGTGTTTGCGGATAATATGCATATGTTAACAAAGATAAATAGGGTATAAGAGCATAACAAAGAACACCAAAATAGTATACAAATTTGATAGGAAATAACAAGATATCAACACTTTGTTATCAAATTTATGATAGAACAAAGAATATATTTGAAGCATTATTTGGAATAAATAACAAGAAAGAACCAAAATAGATAAGATTTCAAAATCACCGACATAAAAAATAAGAAAAGGTGATTAAAAATGTAGCAATGAAGATAAATCAATAACAAGTAATGTTAAATTTTTGACACTTCGAAAAAAAATTATGTAAATTACTAATGAGTGATAATATATTACAAGAAATTTGAATAGAAAACTTTTGAAGAAAGTGTATTATTGGTCTCAAACACAGAAACTTGTTTGATACAAGAGATTATCATTTATAAATGAGGCTTGCTGCCTCCGCTATGCCTTAAGAGTCTCAGGCCCTGAGGTGAACCTCAAATAGTTTGAGACATAAGCCTTAGTCCTGGGCATCAGGCACAATTAGGATAGCCTCACCTTGAGGTGTAATCCTCAAAATCCTCAAGGCAGATTTTTAATACCATGGGTGGCAGTTGTGATTAAAATGGGATTGTGTTACTGAGATAACTAATACAAGCTAAGACCCTCTCCTTATATAGGATAGGAGTCACTAACTACATAGTTCACCAATATGGGATAAAAGACAAGATATTAAAGAGCAGAAAAAATAACATAAAAATAAATATTTTAACAGCAATGATCATGGGTGGTAAGAGGATGGGCCACAAGAAATGTGGGTTTTGGGGGAGGGTCAATGGATTGGATACAGAAGTCAACAGGGTGGCAAGGGTGAACATATGCCCCTAGGTGGTTCAGGGACATGATAAGGAGAGAAGACACTTCCGTTTGTATTTGTTAAGAAAATGCTTCGGCAATACAAATTCATGAGCTCCGAGACCTTTCTTTGACATGACATGTTGATTACTGCAGCAAAGATTGTGTTCTATAAATAATTTGCCTTGTAATATGTAGAAAACTTTTGAAGAAAGTGTAGTAATGGTCTCAAAAATAGAAACTTGTTTGATACAAGAGATCGTCATTTAGAAATGAGGCTTGCCGCCTCTGCTATGCATTAAGAGTCTCAGGCACTGAGGCGAACCTCAAATAGTTTGAGGCGTAAGCCTTAGTCCTGGACATCAGGCACAATTAGGATAGGTGAGGCGTATTCCTCAAAATCCTCAAGGCAGGTTTTTAATACCATGGTTGACAGTTGTGATTAACATAGGATTCTATTACTAAGATAACTAATACAAATATTGACCCTCTCCGTATATAGGATAGGAGGAGTCACTAATTATCAGAGTCCACCAGTATGGGATAAAAGACAAGATACTAAAGAGAAAAAAAAACATAAAAATAAATATGTTAGCAGCAACGATCATGGGTGGTAAGAGGATGGGCCACAAGAAATGTGGGTTTGCGGGGGGTGGTGGGGGTGAGGGTCAATGGACTGGCTGTAGAAGCCAACAGGGTGACAAGGGTGAATGTATGCCCCTAGGTGGTTTGGGGACATGATAAGGAGAGAAGACACTTTCATGTGTATCTTGTTAAGAAAATGCCTCGGAATACAAATTCATGAGCTCCAAGACATTTCTTTGATATGACCTGTTGATTACTGCAGCAAAGATTGTGTTCTATGAATAATTTGCCTCATAATATGGACATACTTCTCATTGCGAATATTTATTGCTTTATCAGATGCAGGAACTGAATCTTCCTCTCAATGAAATGTTGTGGAGTAAACAGGACCTCAACGATCCTAGAAAATTGTTGGAGATGACCACACTTCTCAATGCTCAAAGAGATATGGCAGAAAAAATATTAAATGCTCAATGGGAAATAAAGTGGCGCCAGCAAAAGGTTGGTATCTTTAATTTCTAAGTTAGTTCTGGCAATGTTTATCAATAAAACCTCTTTCCCAAATGTCCTATATACCCTATGAATAACTATAAGGTTGTTACAGCTGCTCAGCATGTTTTGCTTACATCGAAGTTGTTCTCGTCACTAGCTTATGTATGTTTGTGCTGTCAAACAATTGGTTTTGCATCGTGGGCCACATTCACAGATTAGTTTTCTGCATCTAGCATAGAAATGGCTATAAGTTGGACATGAATAAAGTTCTTTTTGGCTTCCTTTTTTGCATTTCTTAATAACTTAACCTCTTTTGGTTTCTGTTGAGCACCATGGTAGCTTATTCTCAATTTTTGTCAGTTTCTACTTGCATACTAATAACATGATTTTTGTAATTTATTCGTGCCATGTCTTTTTGCTCGATCATGTCGTCGTCATGGATACCTCATGTTTGTAATTATTTGCCTAATTTCTAATATGTCTATACATTATTCAATGTATTACCTATACATGGTTTCTATATAAAATTTATTTATCACGACATTGCGTACAACATACGTATTACAGGTCTCAATAAGATTAGGATGCTGAAAAAATCACCCAAATTTCCATAATGCTATATATATAGTGAACACTAAACAGTACCCTGATTATGGAATATAAAACATATGTATTACAGATCTGAATAAGATTAGGATGCTGAAAAAATCACCCAAATTTCCATAATGCTATATATATAGTGAACACTGAACAATACCCTGATTATGGAATGTAAGTCATCAGAACGCTGTTACTTTATATATGTAATAACTGTTGTTTGCCAACATGAGTTATGTGAGTCTTATTCCCTCAGTGAATACGTCTATTTAGAAGGGCACTGCCTTTGATTACCACCCGGTATGTCAAACGAAACGGTAGTTAGGTACCTGGAAAGTATTTATAGCAGTGCATTTGTTGGAATTTAAGGTAGAGAAACTATCACTTATGTTCAGTCAGTTGTTAGACTCTAACAACTTCCAATTTCATGTATTGATGTCTTATGTTGTTGCAAGTGTTAATGGTCGTGAACTCAATTTTGAACTTACACTTACATGTGAATGTGATATCTGAACATTATTTACTCTCCTAGCAAGAACACAAAATGGGTTGCTCTTGATTTACGTGATTTTGTACTTTGCTATGGCTTTGATTGTCTAGTTCTGACATGTTAGTTTCCTAATTTCTCAAATTCGATACTGAGATCTAGGAAGTAAAATTCAGTTAGTTCGGAAGCATGGATAAGTGTGTATATGAACATATGTAGTGTGTATATATACACCTCACAAACTTCTGAGGCTTATGCTCGGGACGCATTGAGGGCCACACCTTGCCTCGAAACAAGCACAATGCCACGCAATGCTTTACACACTTAAAAACCTTGTACTTGACCCCCCTAAAGTTTGGGTCTAGGGCTAGGTTCAGGCCCACCCAATATACAACGTGCTATTAGTGGAAGTTCTTATTAGTCCAGATTTAATAAGCTATTATATATCCATTCATCAAGAGAAAAAAGAGAAAAATGTTGCTTATCATTCTTGGATACAAAAATTAGCAGTAGAACAAAAATTAGCAGTAGAGGTAAAATTGGCAAAGCTAGTGCCAAATTAGTAGCAGAACAAAAATTTCCAATAGGATGCAGAGTGTAAGACCGAGTCCCTTTACGTAGACCAATCGAAGCATCTAAATCAGAAAATACTTGTGGTTGAGGGGGATTTGCCGACGAGGATGTAGGAATTAGTGAATGAGAGTTTGTGAACGGAGTTGTAGCTTTCTGTCTTCGTTGATACACTTTCAGAGGTGGAAATGGTGCAACCGCAGTAGGAGGCAAATCAGTTTTGTTAAGTTTATGTTTTTATGTATGGTGCTAAATGGATCTTGGGCTTGGATCCATATAGATTTTGCTGCTCTATATGTTGTAACAAGTCCCCCATCTTATGATTAAGAAAGCAACAACAACCCTAGGCCGGTGTGACGGCTAGGGCCTTCCCGTGTTTTTTTGCTTCCTCCTTGGAGGATTTTTCCACGTTACATCTCGTCTCTTTTTCTTTTTCATGGTATCAGAGCTTTGAAGATCAGGGGCTCTCTTTCTGCTATTTGGCCGTCACACCTTGCAACAACTGCTTTACGTGTGTTTTTCAAGTAGTGCTACAGTAACAACATCGCTATAATAATGACATATTTTTTTACTAGTGTTGTAGTATGACGACGCTACAGTAACGGCGCCCTACAGTCTTTACCTATCAGTGACTTTGTTAGTGCCTTCTCCAGTTGCTGCCCGATTTGGATTTCTACTAAGGCTACGATACAATCGGTCAGCCGGCTGTCTTCCTACCGTTGGTGCTTCCTTGTTCGTCCGTTCCGGTTACGTCATCTTTTGCTCGGCTGACCGGACTTTCAATCCTACTACTGCTACAGTAGTTTCAGGTAGCGGGCAGTAGTTTCGTTGGGCTGATGACGGTAAAAATATGTATCAGAGATTCCTATGCATGATGACGGTAAAAATATGTATCAGAGATTGGTTGGGAAACTAATATACCTTACTTTGACTAGACCTGACATTACTTACGCAGTGAATATTGTGAACCAATTTATGCATGCACCTACAGACATACATCCAGTGAATTAAAAAATAGCCAGGTGGGCCGCTTAAGCGGCCATGACCCTCATCCGCCTAATTTAGCCCCTAAGCGCTCATTTTGAACATAATCGCCTGCTTTTTTCCCACCTCACCCGCTTTTTCCGCTTTTTTCCCGCTTTTGTTTAAAAATCCTAATGTAAGCATCTAACATTAATTAATTACATAGTCCAAGTAGTGTTGACTATAATATATGAAACTTGTATACATTAAATGTTCTATGATATAGCTAGTCCTAATTTAGAATGCATACTTTATGGGTAAGCTGTAATAATTGGGTATTACTGTAATGCATCTAAGTAAATATCCTATTGCTCTATTATACTGGTAATGCTTGATTATTTTTACTGATTTCCTTGCTGCTTTCAGTGATTAATGATTGGTACTACTGGTTAGTGTTACTTTAATGATTACTTTAATTCAACAATTCATAGTTTGTTATTTACAATTACTGATCTGCTTGTTGAACGACATATCGGGCATCCTTGTCAAGGTGGAGGCATTCAGCGAGGATGTTCCTCAGTTCGTGTCGCTCACATACGGATCGAACAGAGCCTCTGTTAGATTCCACATGGTGGTGAGGGGACCTGTGGGCTCCCAAATACAGATGACGGAGACCGGGAAGGATCTTCTCATCCCTGAACAGGCGCTGATTGCCGGAGATAGAACGGAACATGCTATAATAGCAATGGAAGACAACCATAATCGTGCAGCTACATCCGATGATAGAAGCCAGCAGCCACATCAGGAGAGGATGATGAATGAAGGAAGGAGTAATAGAATTGTTATAGATGAAGATGGCACTAGAAGATTCCTGTAGAATTCTACTATTGCGGACTTCATCTCTATGGGGGAGTTCAAAGAGGATGTTCAAAGACGATTGGACCGCAGCAGAAACAGAACTAGATCTCAAAGGCATGAGATTCCTATATACACACAACAAAGAAGACGTACTCCAGATTGATTCGGATACACCAGGAGAAGATTTTCTGAAGGTGACATGTCTTGCTTTGATGAAGAAGATGATAGGGAGGAGAGGAGGGACAGTTTTTAACTGTCTGCCCAGCAGGTACCGCGATGTTTTCTTTCCCTTCTATGGATCAGTCCCTTTTATTCTGGAATATCCGGGGAGCAGCTAACAACAAGACTCGCAAGGTCCTTGGTAATCTATGTCGTAGACATCGTCCCACAGTGGTTGCATTGTCAGAACCTTTTCTACATGCTAACCAGGCGGTGGAGCTGCTTGACATTATTAGACTTGACTGGACTGCGGACAACCAGGATGAAGAAGGCAAGATTTGGTTATACGTCGATGCTTCTAGACATCCTCAGATTGTGAGGTTACACCGACATCATATCACCATCAAGATGGATGAAATGGATGGATCAGATCAATACGTTACTGCAGTATACGCCAGCTGCAACCAACAAGAAAGAAATCGACTATGGGAGGAATTTATTGATATGTCTGCTATGATCGGAGATGCTAAGTGGATCATAGCTGGGGATTTTAATGTGATTCATGAGCAAAATGAGAAGAGGGGAGGCACGCCCACACCTTTCCAGGAGATGTTAGACTTCAATTCTGCTGTGATTAATGTGAACTTAAAGGAGATTCCTTTTGAGGGAAGTCGATACACCTGGGTAAATAAGCAATATCTTACTCCGACCATGTGGCAGAGATTAGATAGAGCACTCTCTAATGACGCATGGGAGATGGCTAAGTCGAGAAGTCGGTGCCTACATTTGACAAGGTTTAGGGTTTCGGACCATTGTCCCTTGCTGATCGTCCCGGCCGGACGAACTCCACTGAGATCGAAAGCCCCCTTTGTTTTCCTGTCTGCCTGGTTGTCACATGATGGATGCTTGGAGGTTATCCGCAGAGCTTGGGAAGCACCTGTGGTGGGTCACCCATCCTTTATTTTCTGCCAGAAGCTCAAGTCTGCTAGATAAGCTTTGAAGAAGTGGAACAGAGAAACTTCGGTGATATCATTCAGAAAAAGCAAGACCTTGAAGACGTTGTCCACACCACCCAACTTGCTTTTGATGAGAATCCTAGTATTACCAATGAGATGAATCTTCGGCTAGCGGAGAACGAGTTGCAGCAAATTCTCGATCAAGAAGAAAAGCTCTGGAAAGATAAGGCACGTATTGACTGGCTTAAAGATGGGGAGAGGAATACGCCGTTTTATCATGCTATAGTTAAAGCTAGAAGGAAGAAGCGGGACATTTCTAATATCATCCTCACAGACGGGACGGTGGTCACCGACCCAGGTGATATGGCCCAAGCTGCAGCCCTTCACTTCCAGCATTTCTATGAGGAAGATAGACAATTTTTAGAGGAAGACATTAATTCCTTCCTGTAGGAGATTCCAGAGGGTATTTCCCTAGATGATAATTTCTCTATGTTGGCTATTCCGGAGGAAAGTGAGATCCTTAATGTGTTGAAGGAGATGGATAAAAAGACGGCGCCAGGCCCAGACGGCTTTACTTTGCCCTTCTATCTGCAAGCTTGGGATATTATTGGACAGGACTTTATGAAGATGACAGAGTGTTTTTTCAAACGACAGACATGTCATCGAGGTCTGCTCTGCTGTAATATGGTCCTTATTCCGAAGGTGGACGCTCTAGAGAACCTTGAGACCGATTTCAGACCCATCTCTATCGAAAATGTCTCACTGAGAATTCTTGCACGCATCCTTAGTAACAAGATGTCTCCGCTTATGCAGAAGATGATTTCCAAAGAGCAAGGGGCTTTCGTAAGAGGCAATGACATTACTAATCATGTGAGGCTTGTCAAGGAGATGATGCATGATATAAATTGGGGCGATGTTCATCCTAATATGATTATCAAAATGGACATGTCCAGGGCGTATGACAGAATTAATTGGGATATCCTTAGTAAGATATTAGCCATATTTGGTTTTGTACATGAGTCGATCTCTCTTTGCCTCAGCTTTTTCAAGGATACATGGGCGTCTGTTCGTCTGGGCAACATCACGGCAAGCTTCTTCCCTATTAACAAAGGGCTTAAACAAGGGAACGCTCTTTCTCCCTTCTTGTTCATCGTGTTTGAAGAAATTCTCTGCAGGCGTCTCAAATCTTTGCAGGAGAGACACATGATTTCGGTGTTCCGAACCCGTGGAGGAGGGGTGGCACCGTCTATTCTTCTTTATGCAGATGACATCACCATTGCAGTAAACGTGGATCATCAATCCATACAGAACATCACCAGCACCTTCCTCGATTATGAAATAGCAACTGGTCAGAAGGTTAATGCTTTGAAATCGGCCTGTGTGGTTGGTAGTTCAGACGATATCCTAGCAAAGCAGATGGAAAATGAGTTTGGGATCCCTAATGCGTCGGACTCAATCACCTACTTAGGTATTCCGATTCCAAAAGGGAGGACTAAGTTAAGTGATTATGAATACTTGATCAAGAAGATCACTGTTAAAATCGTCGGCTGGAAGGCGCGCCTGTTATCTTTTGCTGGTAGACGCCTCCTCATAGAACATGTTCTCTCTTCCATTACAGTATACTCAACTGCAGCTATTGGGGTTCCGGCGGGTATCGCTCAACCGATTGACAAAATCCTTTCTTGCTTCTTATGGGCTGGTAGAAATGCGCATTCTAGGAAAGCTTGGGTAAGCTGGCATAGAGTGGCAAGACCGAAAGGCATGGGAGGTCTGGGCCTGACGCCAATCAAGATGGTGAATGATGCTTTTATAGAAAAGGCGTGTTGGGAAATCTTGACAGGAAAGTCTGTTTGGGCTTTCTTTTGTAGAGAAAAATACGCGAGCAGCGTTGCTGGTCGGTCGGTCACCCACCCATCCATGTTGAAGCTTAGCGCAACCCCCTCTCTGTGCTAGAGAAGGATTTGGAACATGTTTCCGAAGGTGTTCCCGCATTGCAAGTGGATCATAGGTCATGGCGAGATATCATTCTGGAATGACCTATGGTGTGCTAACAGGCTTGACACTTTTGCGCTTCATCGGAGTGATCGCAACCTCAAGTTTCTGGTGAAGGACTTCTGGGAACAGGACACGGGTTGGAATTGGAGTGTTCTCAGTCAAATCGTCAACCTTGATGGCATCAATCTGATCAAGGAGGCTGGGGTGTCCATTTCTGACGCTGAAGATAGAATGATCTGGACACCGTCTGTTGATGGAGCCTTTTCGATCAAATCAGTGAAGAAGAATATTTTACAAATACAATTCTTTGATGCTTTAGGGCTGGAACGTGTTTGGAAGATGGAGGCACCTAAGGAGATAGCCTTAATTTGGAAGGCTGCTCGTAGGGCGTTATCCACTGATGATAATATCCGAAGGTGTAAGATCCAATTTGCCTCTTGTTGCAATTGCTGTTCGGAACCCATGGAGGAAACCGCTGATCATCTCCTTTTCTTGAGTCAGCTTGCCCGCTCATTCTGGTGTAAATTCTCTAACATTACGGGGCGGATTGCGCCTACTAATATCAACACGTTGCTTGATCTTTGTAGCTTGGGAGACAAGTCCACTGTTGATGACTGGTTGGCTGGAGCTATGGCCACTCTAATTCTGAACAGCATATGGAGGATTAGATGCCAGCGTAGATACGACGGGTCTGATCTATCCTTTGTTAGAATTTGGGAGCATATTATTTACAAGCTGAACAGTTTGATGCGCTCCAAAGCTCTTCATGTTTCCAAAAATAGGTAGATACATACTGCCATGAAATAAGAGGGGATAGACAGCTTCCGCAATTTTATAAGAAGGATATCTCTACACAGATGGAAACCCCCAGATATACACAATCTGAAAATGAATCTTACGATTGGTAGATGTTCGGATGCTAATGGTGTGAAGCGTAGATGGGTTGGTGGTATCATTCGCAACCATAGAGCAGACATTTGTTTGGTTTTCCGTGCTTGGTTGAAGGCCGATGAATACAATGAAGCTTACATTAAGGCGTGTTATGTAGGGGTTTATATGGCTGTGGATCACAGGCTAAATATATCATCCATTGAGATCGACGATAATAGTACGTTTAACACTCTATGGAATGATGGAAAGACTCCTTGGAAAGCCCAGTATGCTGCGAGGTTGCTCAAAGAAGAATTACAGGAGAGGGATATCACCGGTAGTGTTGTCCATAAAATGGTTAACTCGACGGCTAGAGAGATTGGTATCTGGGGCAGACATCTCACAACACCTTTCATTTGTTCTGATAGTAGAAACCTTCCTTTGAAGATCCGTGGTATGGCTATGTTGGAGAAGAATCACACTCCTTACATTGTAAAGGAGGTTTTAAAGGCGTGAAGTTTTTTATGTTTTTCTTTGTAGTTTGATGTTCACGTGGGGTGATGACCTGCAAATTATAAGCAGGAGCTATACTTTTTTTGGATGATGTTTAGCCCAGACGAGGGGGATGGGATGAATAAAATGACCCCCCTTCCATATCAAAAAAAAATATCTGCTTGTTGATTTTAGTGATTAGAGATACTGATTAATAGTAAGTATTGATGAATACTTAGTTAATTACTGATTTGCTGATTAGATATGTATAGAAGTTCCTTATAAATATATTTTTTATATACACATACATGTAATTTTGTATAAAAATATATAAAATTTAGACACCCGCTTTTTCAAAAATCGCCCACTTAATCATCCGCCTACCGCTTAATCAGTTACAGGGTGTTGTCCACACGCCTCCCACTTCCCACTTTCTGATACACTGCATACATCTAAAAGTTGCATACCACATTCTAGCATATCTAAAAGGAAACCCACGAAAGGGGCTTTTATTCACAAGAAGCAATGACCTAAAGATTGAGTGCTTCACTGATGTTGATTGGGCAGTATCCCAAGATGACAGAGGATCGACTTCAGGCTATTGTGTCTTCTTAGATGAAAACCTTATAATACGGAGAAGCAAGAAACAAAATGTGGTTGCTAGATCAAGCACAGAAGCTGAATACATAGCCTTGGCTCAAGGAGTCACTAAAATTTTGTGGGTGACGATTCTTTTAAAGGACATGGGAATATGTCCTCTGGGTCCTATGATGTTATATTGTGATAACAAATCAGCTATTAATCTAGCAAATAATCCCGTTATCCATGATCGTACGAAGCTTGTAGAGATTGACATACATTTTATCAGAGAGAAAATTGATTCAGGAGAATTATGTCTGCCTTATGTTAAAACAGAAGAACAAGTGGCTGCTATCTTTACAAAGGGAGTCAACAAGTCTATTTTTTGAATGTTGTAGGCAAGTTGGGCATGTTTGATTTGTATGGGCAAGTTGGGCAAGTGGCTGACGGAGGATTGCACAAATTCTAAGGCATTATCAGTGCAAAAAACCTTAATTGGTGTGTCAAACTGAGTATGTATTTCAGCAAAGAAGGTGGTTATAGTATCTAGCATATGAGACTGGTCTTCCAATAAAAAAACAATCATGTTGTTCTAGAAAAGTCGTCATTAATGCTCATAAAATGCCAAAATCCAAATGTGCTTGAAACAGAATATGGACCCAAACATCATCACAATACAAATGGTTTTTTTTGAGCCAATACCAGGTTTATTATAAAAACTGGCGTGAGTTTGTTTGCTTAACTGGCAAGTTTTACAGTGAAAAACAGAATCTGAAATAGTAGGAATTAAATGCTTGAGTTTTGCACTAGATGGATGGTCCAGTCGATAATGTCATTGTAGGCTTGTCATAGAAGCAGCCAACAAAGCAATAATCTTCAATGTATCCAAGTAGTACACTCTGTCTAGTTCCTCATGGCCCGAACTGATCCTCATCCTCGTGCAGAGATCTTGAAATACACATTTGTCTGTGTTAAAAGTAATAGAGCACTGAAGGCTCTTTACAATTTGACTAATAGATAACAAATTCAACAAAAATTTGGGAACATAAAGTGTTGAGCGTAATAAGAGATTGCCAGGAGTGCATATATTCCCTATACCAAAAACATGAGTCTGAGAACCATCAACAATAGTCACATGTGGAATAGTAGAAATTTTATGGAGATTCAAAAAAGTGCAAAATTGCCAGAAATATGGGGGTGGCGCCAAAATCAATCACCCACTTATTTTTACCATCACCCATTTATTTTTACCATAAGATGCATATTAGGCAAGGAGAGCAGAACCTCCATCAGCAGAGGCATCAATAGTGGAAGAAGTGAGGCAGGGCTAAACATCTTTTCGAACTTAGAGCAAAATCCAATCCGTAGTCTATAGATGGCTGGGACGATGAGGATGGTGCAAAATCAGGTTGATCTGTAGTGACGTGATTGGCCCATGCAAGCTTACCATGCTTAATCCAACAACGATCTTTAGTATAGTTTGTGCGGTTATAGAAATGGCAATATTGTTGTTTAGAAGAGGAAAGGTGATGTAGGACGAGCATAGCCTTTTAAATGGTCTTTTAAGTATTTTTTATAATGTTTTATCAGTTTCCTCATGTTTTAGGGGTTATTTGATATTTTCCTAGTTTGTCTTATAAAACACGTGGTTTAGTTCCACATCGGCTAGTTGTCTAGTGAGTTGGGTTTAAACACCTATATATAGTCTTTTTAATGCTCTAAAAAAATAGACTTGATGAATGAATTCTTTTGATGAATATTATTCCTTTTGATTAGTTGTTTTAGATTAGTTTAAATCTCAATAATTAGTCTTAGATTTTATTCATTAGGTTCTCCATTAAGTGGTATTAGATAATCAAATCCTAATTCTCATTAGGGTTTAGATCCATTTTTCTTGTCTGACTAGAAAAGACACCGTCGCCCCAATGGGTCAGCATTTTCTTCTTCCCGTCAACATCTCCCAGAATCCCTTCAACAACAAGTCTCTGGTCAAGTGCTCTAGTCAACAATAGTTCTCTGCTCTAGTCATCTTTTTCACATCCATCTTCCTCGCTTCAAACCTCTGCTCACTCCCACAAAATCCCTCTTCCACTCGAGCATTTGACGTCCAACTGTCCTGCTCGCCATGTCTCCCCCCTGTCTGCATACGCATTCAGCAGTCGTCCGTGGTCCATCACGCCTACCGCCCAACCTTCCTACCCTCTAGGTCAATAGCCCCCCGATACCCATTTCTATTCCGCAACTGCCTAGCCCCGCTTTCCTAGTTCCGCCATCCCCCACAATTTCTGTTACTCCTTTCCCTCTGCGGTGCTAACCGTCTTACATTCCACACCCCTCACTAATCTCCTCTTCGTCACTCTAGAGGGAAATCTAGAGGGAAATGGAATTGTTTATTCAGTGAGTAAAACAAGTTACAAGATAGTCTCTAATATAGCTACTGAGAGTAGAGACATAAGTACAAGTGAGCAATATGAGACTAAAAGTAAAACAATATAACAACAAGTAAATAACACAGTAACACAATATATCTATACTCCCCCTCAAGCTGGAGCATAAATGTCAAACAAGCCCAACTTGTCAATCAGAGTCTGAAACCGAGATTTAGGCAAGGTCTTGGTGAAGATATCCGCAAGATTTTGGGAACCATTAGCAAGTGTAACATGCAAAATTGAAGTTTGACGCAGATTAGAAAACAAAGCATAATTGCCAGATATATGAGAGATGGCGCCAGAGTCAATCGCCTATGTATTTTTACCAGAAGGTATAGAGAATGCAAGAAGAGCAGAATTTGCATCAGTAGAGGCATCAACAGTGGAGGAAGCAAGGTGGGACTGAAGTAGCTTCTGGAACTCGAGGTGATAGTAATATGCAGATGAGTGAGAGGAAGATGATGATGTTGAATCAGACTGATCAGTAGTGACCTGATTCGCCCATACATGCTTACCATGCTTGATCCAACAATGGTCTACAATATGGTTGATGCGTTTACAGAAGTGACAGTAGCGCTATTTAGAAGAAGCTTGATCGAGACCACAGGAAGAAGCACCACAACTTGGTCCAACAATAGAGCGGTCACGACCTCAGACACTAAAGAAATCTCCTGAGCGAACAACTAGAGCAACATCAGAGTAGTTTGGTGACAATGGGGAGATGACGGGAGTTGTTGAACCCGATTTAGATGTCCTGTAGAGTAGGTAATGGGTTGCTGGATAATATTTGATCTACTACCCCAAAGGAGTGGGGTAAGCTTGCAAGAAATTGTACCAGTTGTAGTTCGTTGCGTGGTTGCTGTACTTCAGTGATATCTACAGAGAGAGGGTAATAAATTTCTAACTCGTCCCAGAGAGCACATCACTGATTATAATAATCCTCCACAAAATCAGTTGGTAGAATACTCCCTGGCCAATTGTTTGAAAATTTCAAACACCTTCGAATTTAATTGATGAGGGTAAACATGTCAGAGTTGATCCCACATTGCTTTAGCAGTTTTTAGGCGTAGAAGTGACTGACTAATTTTAGGCTGATAACTAATGACCATCCAAGTCATGACGTCGAAATCATCCTTCGACCAAAGATCACAGCTTGCTTGGTTTGAGCGTCAACCCCCTCAGTAGGTACAGTCGGGCCCTTAGAGATAAGATGCAAGTAACATACGTGAGCTTTAATATAAAGCTTGAAGGTCGCAGACCAAGTGTGAAAGTTGGAGCCATTCAACTTTACAGTTGTGACACAAAGTGTCCGAAGAGGGTTAATAGAGGCCATGAGGCAGATGTCAGCAAGAAGCAGAAGCAGACACAAGGGGCCCTACTCAAGGTAAGTAGCAACACTTAGCAGGAATTAGCGGTGAGCAACACGCAACAACAGGCAGTCAGTAGTAAAAGTAGTCAGTAGCCAGAAGTAATAACCCAACACATGGGCGGTAGAAGGCTTGGTTCAACAAAACAGCAGAAACCTGCACCGGGGCAGTAGGCAATAGTAGGATATCTGAAACATCAGATCCAATGAACCCACAAGCTGGGCAGTAGAGATTAGAGAAAGACCTACGCCACCATGGAGAGAAAAATTACTCAACCATGAGGCACATACATGTAGCAAGTGTAGACAGTTTAGAACGTCAACATGCTATTTTAGAAAATACCCGGAGATGGAGATGGGCAGGGAAGAAGTAGGGAAGATGTATGTGGCGGCTAGATGGCTAAGAGGGAATAATGGTGGAAGATCGGGTGGGGAGGACAACAATTTGGGAAGGGTGGAGAGGTGGTGGTGGCACGGGTGAAAAGGTGGCGGGGAGCAGCGGCAGTGGGGTTGTTGGGGGGGGGGGTCAATGACAGAATGAGAGGAGGAAGAAGATGGGGAAAGAAGGAAAGGGGCAGCAGGAGGGAGGGCTGTTGGTGACATCAAGGGAGAGGGGAAAAGGGGATGTCGGCAGTAAGAGAAGAGGGAAAAAGGGGCAGCTGCAACTGCTAGGGGAGGTGGATGGCGGCGCGGGTAGTGTTAGGGATGGGTGTGGATGGCAGCTAGGGTTTGTGAAGGGGTGGGTGGCGGCTAGGGTTGATGGAGACAGTAGAGTTAGGGTGGATCATATGGCTTTAATACCATATAGAATGGGGAAATGTTTGTTAGACGATTCAAACACAAAATACACTCTCTTTTATAGGATGAGAGAGTGTCAATAGATAGAGATAGGCAATATGGGATAAAAGACTAGTGACAAGACTAGTCTAAAACCCATAATAAAAGAAACAACAAAACATAATGCAATAAAGCCAATATACTAATAATATGCTTTACCAGTTGACCTTTCAACTATTTTATGGACTTCATATGTATGCATTGGTGCATTGTGCACCTGATCTCCATCTAGAATCAGTCATTCTTTGTGGTAAGGTCATGGAAGATGATCATTAGGCCCGTACCAATAAGGTGCTATGACATATGTAAATGGTCACAAAAAATGCATAGGAGGCTCATAGTAAATTGTTGGGCTAGTTGTCACTTCTCATAAGTTGCTAACATATTGGGCTCAAATTGTAGGCATGGGGTGTTCAACATGACGTTCGAGCTACATTTCCTCTAATAGCTGACACTCACATGTGCACTCCATTTTTAAGATGTGTGGTCTAGATCGGGGCATGAGTAAAGTGATGTTCAAAAGGTGAGAAGAAGCCACCCTTGAGCCGGTCATAGCATGTTGGAAGGACCATCTGTTGGTGGGGGGCAAGATTGAACTACCTTTGTACTATGTTATTACATAAAAGTGGTATAGAGGAAAATAGACAGACAAAATTGAGTTTTGACAAGGATGTCAAAGGGTTGTGTGATGAATGTGGCATCACATGATCTGTGAATTGGCCCTTATAAAGATTATCTTAAAGAAAATTTTCGGAGATGCCCATACCAACAATGCATACCCAATAATAGAAACTCTAGAGTTTATTTGTTTGGCTTGAAGAAAGCTTGGGGTGGATGGTCCTCCTGCATGTGATTGGGCAAAAATCTCATATAGAGGCTCGTGTTGGATTGCGGGGCTAGTCATTACTTTTGATATGTAGATAATGTCTTGGTCTTAGGAACTTGGATTTGGAGCATTAGACGCCCCCTAGTTGGGTAATGCTTTTGATCACAATTTCAACTTTGGATTTAGAATGTCCACTGCAACCCTCTTACGACTTATTTACCATTAAGTTGCAATACCTTGTTAGATCTATATTTTCAACTGGTCTTCGTTTTTCTCTTGATCATTGTGGAAAAACTGAATTCACCTACTGAACCAATTCGTGAATATTTGCTCTTCGAGATTCGTCATTCTAGTGGTAAGGATATTAATTTTTTTTAGCACTTTTCCAACCTGTTTGTTTTACTTCTATTATCCCTTTGTGGTTCTGGTTAAAGTAGACATGCTACTGGTATGATTTTGTGTAAATAGAAATTATTTATGTTTTGTACCTGTTTGTGTGAGCTATTCTTTTGTCAGATATGTAGTAGATTGGTTTAGCATATGTGCAATTTGTGTGAAGAATTTTCAGATTCTATATCTCAAATAGTCATTTCTGTATGGAATATTCTGCTTTCTGCTAGTCTTACAAGCTTTATATTGAGGTGTACCATAGTTGAATGAACTGCTAGAAGAAAAGGTGCTACCATACAGACAAAGAATGGACAACGACGTTCTTCCTGAACCAATTATCATACAATCTCAAAAGAAAGAGGCCAAGGTTTTTATTCCGCCCATTCTTAAATTGCACTTTCTTGTGTCAGAAAGGTTTAATACGTGGAGGATATAACATTTTTCTTGCCAAAGTACATCAAATTCATGTGGGGGGGCTTTTCTGCTAATAAATAATGATATATAACATGTAGAACTTCTCAAGGAATCCTGATATTCACCATTTAGGAATTGAGAATGTTTAAGCTGATATTTAGTGCCCAACAGGCTAGACAAGCAAGAACTTTGATGCTTCTATATGAATTCTTTTTCCCATATATCGTGAATAGTTAGCCTTTTATCTTGTTTGTTGATGTAGTTTGTGTTTCCTAAAATATTTCCTTAATGTGCCAGAAAATGGCAAAACGAAGATGGTGGTTCTTCTGATAGAATACCACAAGCTGTCTCCTTTATGTTGCTACCACATGCTTCTCAAATCACGAAAGATTATTCACAATTACTTTGCTCAATTTTCCATCATTTGGGGTGCAAGTAACAACAGTTGAATATAACACCAAAGGTAGTATACAGGAAGACAATCTTGTTGGCTTAGACAAGGCCTGAGCATCCTATCGGGATATGGCTATATATATATATATATATATATATATATATATATATATATATATATATATATATATATATATATATATATATATATATATATATATATATATATATATATATATATATATATATATATATATATATATATATGGGACTTAATTGACTACCCGCGCGGGTAGATCTACTAGTTACCCGTGACACGAAACTTGACTTAAAATAAGTTTATATAATTACGTTTTAAGCCACCGCCACCGCCTCCTTTTTGCAATTTGTGTTTGCGCCTATTTTTTCGTTTGCATCTTCTTCTGTATGCTACGCTGGTTACACTTATAGGCGCACCTACACCAGTAGGATCGCTGGGGGTGCTTGTGGTTTGTAACATGAAGATGGAATCCTTCCATGTGGGGAACAGACTAGTGGTCGCTCTGCCTTTCGACGTCCTTCGCATCTCCAAGTAGTCAGCGGTGCATTGTATGGATGCTCCAGCACCACAATTAATCAGTTCGTCTGTGTTGCTGCTGGCAGTAGATTGAGCGTGAGGTCCTCCATCGAGGCTGCCAGTGTCGGGGAATGACAGAGTGACCGGAGTCCGTCGCTGGTGACGAGGCAGCAGCTCTGGGGGAGGATCGAGGAGAGCCCGGAGGGTCACGACGCGGTGGCGGCAAGGTGGGTGTTGTCGAGGTCGACCAACACGCTGTGGTTGCTCAACCCGTCTGCCACCTACTGCGCGACCTGCACCTCGTCCGTAGCCACGTTGCCCAACCTAGTTCTGGTTGTTCAGCCTTCCCCCTGCTGTGCCTTTGCTGCTGCCGTCCTGCCTCACCTGGTTCATGTTGTCCTGCCATCGGCTTACTTTGCCTCTGGGTACGTTGCCTCCTTGATTGATTTGAAGGAGAGCGAAGACGATTGCCCCGACGACTGTGAGCAGAATGCAGATGACGAGTCACCACTAGAACTTTCAAGCCGTAGGTGATCAGCTGTGCAGCCTTGAATCTGAGGATGTTGCCGCGGTGGCTATACAGAGACCCCACGATGAACACCACACCTCCGCAAATGAAGAGGATGGCGAGTAGCGTGAGGAAGCTGGACGGGATGCCAGTTGAAATACAGAGACCCCACGACGTCTCATCCGAATCTGACTTCCTGGACTATTCCTTGTGTTTACCTAAATCAACGAACATACGGATGAATTAAGAAGACGACGCGTGTACGGGTAGCGAAACTAATCTACCCGCACGGGCAACTAATAAATACCCTATATATATATATATATATATATATATATATATATATATATATATATATATATATATATATATATATATATATATATATATATATATATATATATATATATATATATATATATATATATATATATATATATATATATATATATATATATATATATGAGACTGCCCTACTCTATTTTTGTCTGTAAACTGGGGAGACTTGTGAGCATGTACTGTATTTGTCGACGACTCATTAGTGTTTTCATGGCACATTAAAAATCATAAAGATTCAATTATCATTTTTTTCTTCAGATTTACTTATATGGAGTTGCAGATTCGGTTTAGCATGTAAATCTGATCTTTTGGTGCCGAATGGATGATCTAAAATGTCTTTGTTGCTGTTACCATGCTGTCTTGTTCAAGTAGTGTGGTTGGTGGTGTTTGAGAAAAGAACTATGCATCTTCACATGTTAATACATAATTGTTTGTCTTATAACTTTTTTCCTAAATGGCAAGTTTTGATATAGGTTTGGTTAAAAAATCAAAGTATAAGCAATATAGTAAGCTCCTTTGATGTAATATTTGAGATCTGAAGACTTGATCCATATCTGAACTTTTTTAAACGTTTGATATTCGGGAGATTAGATTGGATTTGGTGTATCAACTTTTAGATATTAAAGTTTCAAATAAAAAATTGCATGGTTGTATCTTATTAAGCCTGAATTCAGCACAAGTTTAAATCTGACATGTATGCACACGCACAATTGGTCACATTGTTGTTAATATATGAAGTTCATCCATGTATCTTTTAGAGGATACATCTTAGATCACAATCCAAATATCACGCTATACATTATAAAGCTTTTTTTGTGCAATTTTCGATACAAGATCTTCAAAGGATGTGTGATGCACTAAACACATCATGTCTACATGAATCATTTTTGTACCATAATTATAAAAGGTTAGACCTCCCTCCTCTACAATAATTAAAACATTTGTGATGTCAATTACATGGTTACTTTATATATATTATATATTGTTATTTGTTTGATTGTATTGCATCAAAACTAATACTTTTACTTTGGTATGTAGATAACGAGTAAGTTGTAATACAACTACTTAGTAAGTAAAATGCCCTTTTCTTTTATATTTGAAAATGTAGTACATGTTAAAACTTTGATGCAAATTGACTTTAATTCGTTTTTAAGTAGATGTCTATTGCCCTAATTTCGGAAGGGAGTTTCATATTAGATGTAACTTAGTAATAGTTGTGATTCCAGAGAAATAAAATATTGTATGGGACGTGGGTTAGTGTCCCTGGGGTTTTACCTTGCCACGACTGGGCACAATGTGGCTAGTCCTAAGGAGGGGGTTCCCCGGTCATCAAAAAAATATTGTATGGGACTACATAAGAAATGGGCACCTTATGCTTTATTGGTTGATTGAAGTTTTTGAAGATGAAAATTCTATTTATATGTGCTACTTATTCATATTATACAAATATTCTTTCATATTAAATTAGTTTTCTTTGTCTCACATTATTTTATTTTTAAATATGAAACTATTATATTCACATAATTAAAGGGTCTCTGGAGTATAAAATAAGTTTATTTTCTTGGGCTTGTGCAATAGTGCATGCGTAGTAAATTTGAGCCTTAAATAATAAGGAAAGGATACACACATCACAAATTATTACTTAACAGAATCAATATATTCGACATCATAGAAGATAGGTGGGCAACAAGATGCGTCGCCAACATTTTTTGGATGGAAAAACCAATCCTCCAAAATACTATATCTATAGACATGAGGGTCATACCATTACAAGTTTTCTCATACTCGACCACTTTGGCTATGACTGCTTTTATGGAAACATTTTCCATAATAAATCTCCACCTTTTAAGCCCACTAATAGAGAGACTTTGATCCATACAGACATGTGTTCTTCCATTTCAACCAAAAATCAAGACATCGGTTGATCTAAGTGTTAATATCTCTTTATATGGACCAGTTAAAAAACTTACAGTTGCCTCTTTATTAGTACCAACTCCGAGAACATCCCTAACAAAATTGTATTTATATTTGAAGCTTGGGAGCTCTCTGTAATGAATTGCATGCTCTCCAAAAGTATCTAAGAACACCTTTTGTTTTATATTTGAAAACGTAGTACATGTTAAAACTTTGATGTGAATTGACTTAATTCGTTTTGAAGTAGATGTCTATTGCCCTAATTCTCGAAGGATGTAACTTAGTAATAGTTGTGATTCCAGAGAAATAAAATATTGTATTGGACGCGGGGTAGTGTCCCCCGTGTTTTACCTTGCCATGACCGGTCACAATGTGGGTAGCCCTGAGGAGGGGTTCCTCAGTCATCAAAAATATATTGTATGGGACTACATAGGAAATGGGCATCTTGATGCTTTATTGGTTGATTGAAGTTTTTGAAGATGAAAAATCCTATTATATGTGCTACTTATTCATATTATATAAATATTATTTCATATTAAATTAGTTTTCTTTGTCTCACATTATGTTATTTTTTAATATGAAACAATAATATTCACATAATTAAAGGGTCTCTGGAATATAAAAGAAGTTTTTTTCTTGGGCTTGTGCAATAGTGCATGCGTAGCACACTTGAGCTTTAAATATTAAGGAAAGGATACACACATCACAAATTATTACTTAACAAAATCAATATATTCAAAATCATATTATTGGCCTATATTAGCTGTGGAGTTTTATTTTTGTTTTTTTTTCGGTCAGTAAAACTCATTTTGCTCTTTTTTTAAATTTTCTAAGTAGTGTCTGTACAGAAAAACTACCTTCAAGATGAAAGTAGTAAAAGAAAAAGAAAAGAGAAACTTTACAAGGCAAACCAAAGGAAAAAAACAACACCAGGGGGGATACCATCAGAAGTCCTCAAATACAAGCATCAACAAAGGAGTAGATTCAAAGTTAGAACATCACTCAACCATCATTAGCAGTGAGAGGGGAGCCAAAACTCGCACCCACAGAGAGACTTCATCAAAGGGACAAAACATTCCATCATAGCTTCAGAACAAAGGCTCAGAAAGCAAATCTGCACACGCCCTCCAAAGGCAAACTATACTTCAGCAGGTAAAGAATCAGCAAGCAAACGGCAACCGGAAACAACCTACAAAACTGAAGCATTGTAACACCAGCCCTTCATGAAGAGACCAGGGGAATCCTGACAAAGCCTTCATAACACCAACAACAGCATCACGACAGGTACAGAAAAAGAAGAGCATCACTCAACCATCACTAGCAGTGAGAGGGGAGCCAAATCCGCAACCGCAGAAGACTTCAACAAAGGAAAACATCCATCCATCGTAGCTTCGGGAACTCCTCAAACTCATAACAACAAAAGCCCTCCAAAGGTAGAGAACCAAACTTCAGTAGGCAAAGCTTCAACAAACAACCAGAAAAATAGGAAACAAAAACCAAACTAAAGCTATTTCCAGATCAGAGCCAAGTAGAGAACACAAGCCCGAGCGTGGCAACACATTCACTCCAAAAAACTACAACAGACAGGGTGAGAGGGGAGCGTCGACATCCACAAAAGGATGGGAACTCAACCATCACCAACATCAAGATAAACCCAAGGCAAAAGTGAGAGGGGAGCGCCGACATCCGAGAAGGATGGGGACTCAACCATCACTAAACTCAGCTCACAACATCAACAACTCTTTTGATTAGGATAGACACAGTTTCAGGGCTCTTCTTAATATTTTTGTGCATCGTACTATTTCTCTCCTGCCATAGGTGATACAGAACAACAAAATACATCAAGTATTTATTCCTATCGATATAGTTGCATAAGTCATTCACCTTCTCTGGGATAGCGGCAATACTCCCTCCATCCAAGCAAATATTCCATACTGATTTAGCAAAGGAGCAATGAAAGGATAGTTGCTCCCCATCTTCATA
This sequence comes from Alisma plantago-aquatica, assembly GCA_963693085.1. NCBI lineage: Eukaryota > Viridiplantae > Streptophyta > Magnoliopsida > Alismatales > Alismataceae > Alisma > Alisma plantago-aquatica. The sequence continues at coordinate 771,901,777 of OY856410.1, forward strand.
ATCATCCATACAAAGAAGACAAATAGACACCACATGAATTCCCATTCTTCTGCTATAATCCATAGTTGGCAACTTATTAAGGTAAAGCTTCCAAACGTGAAAAACATAGTTCTTAGGAACCTTGCACTTCCAAAGCCACAGGAAAAACTTATCATCCTTGCCTTTAACTCTAGTTGCCTCCCAAACATCCTTCAAACTGGCGTCACATTTACCAAGAAGAAAAATTTAACCACTTCCACAAACATTAATATTCATACTTTCAACACATTGAAGAATGGGACAAGCAGCTCTATTATTAGGGAAAGACCATTCACCATCTTTAATAAAAGTACCAAGTCTATCATCATAGCCAACTCCAGAAGTGGAAGAAATCAATCCCTCACCACAATCAGAGAGGAATCTACCTTTGAGCCAAGGAACCTTCCAAACCTTAAATTGAGAATCGATACCAATTTGGAAGTCAATATGAGGCAAAAGGAGACTCCTTACAGCTAACAGCCTATTAAACAACAATGAAAAGTTGGGAGAAGCTACTACAGTCCATATAGTTTCTTTTCTCAAATACTTTGCCTTTATCCACTTGACCCACATGCTATCTTTATCTCTAGATAAATCCCACAGATTTTTAATAGCACAAGCACAAGGCATATCACTACATTTACTGATACCAAGGCCTCCTTCAGCTAGAGGGAGGGCAACTTTATCCAAGCCACCAAGTGAACTCTATTCTTACCTTCCGCCTTACCCCAAAGAAAATCCCTCACAATTTTATCAATAGCATCAGACACTGACGAAGGAATGGGAAAGGAGGCAATCCAATGCAAATATAAAGCTGACAGAGTTGAATTAATCAGTTCCAATCTGCCAGCTAGACTCAAAGTCTTAGCTTTCCAGGAATCCAGCTTCTTCTTGATCTTATCAATAAGGTTATAACAGTGTCTTTTAGAAAGTTTACCAATAAAAATAGGAACCCCCAAGTACTTCAAATCTTCCATATTACCTTCTTGCATATCAAGAATATTAAGGATCGACTCATAATCAACCTTCTTGCTAAAAACAACACAACTCTTCCTATTATTAAGCTTGAAACCAAAGAGACACCCAAACTTCTCCAAAGTAGCTTTGATAAACTCAACATTCCCAGAGCTAGCCTTCATAAAAAACATCAAATCATCTACAAAAATAAGATGTGATATAGATTCACATTTGGGAACTTTGATAGGTTGATACATCTTGCACTTGAGACCCTGCTTCATAATCTCAGTAAGACCTTGCATGATAATAACGAAAAGATAAGGTGTGATGGGGTCACCTTGTCTTATTCTATTAGTTGGAAAAAAGGAATCAGTAGGCTCTCCATTAACTAAGATCTGATAAGAAGTAGACGAGAATAAAGCTTCCACCCAACTGATCCATCTCAAAGGAAATCCCATCCTATAAAGAATAGAAAATAGAAACTTCTAACTGACGGAATCATAAGCCTTCAAAATATCCGCTTGCACACACATATTATTAGACTCTTTTCTAAAATCACTCAAAAGCTCATTTGACAGCATGATGGCATCTTTCATACTTCTTCCTCCAACAAAAGCACATTGATTAGAGTCAACAATGAAAGGCAAAGCAGTCTTTAATCTATTCGCCAAAATCTTAGAAATTATCTTATAGAAAGTGTTACATAACGCAATAGGCCTCTAATTAGAAATGATAGAAGTATCTATCCCCTTTAGAATCAGAGTGATAAATGACTTGTTGGCTTCCTTTAGCATGAACCCATTCAAGAAAAATTCAGAAATAGCTGCATAAGTATCATCACCAATAATCTCCTAGGTAGATTTAAAAAAACAACCATTAAAACCATCTGGCCCCAGGGCCTTGTCAATATTAAGATTATTCACGATATCATCCACCTCCTTCCTAGAAATAGGAGCCATAAGATTTCTAGCTTGTTCAACAATTAACCGTTTACCTTCCCAATTTCCCTTCCAAACATCGCCAACACAATCCCTATTAGAAAACAGCTTCACATAGAAATCCTTGACAACATTCTTAATATCATCATGGTTGGTAAGATTCACATTATTAACCAGCAAACTCTTCATAAATTTTTGTGTCTTCTAGTCTTAAGAGAAGAGTAATTTTTTTTTGAATTCATATTGCCTTTTTTAAGCCTTTGAATCCTGGACTTTTGTTTTAGCAAAGATTCCTCAGCTAACTCGGCCTCTATAGCTGCAGACCTTAGAGTCTTAGCAACATGTCTCTTATCTTCATTTAAAGGATCAAGATCAACAGAGTGTTGAGCTTCATTATCTTTAAATCTAGCTATTCTAGCATTATCAAAGAGATCTCCAACAATATCTTTATTCCATTTCAGAATAGCTTTTTTGACGTACTCTAATTTCCTGTACAACCTAAACATCTTATATCCCTCCACCTCAGTGCACCAGGCACCCTTAACAATATCCATAAAATCTTTCATGTGGATCCAAGCATTAACAAATCTAAACGGGAACTTAATCGTCCTAGGATTACCAATCTTCAGAATAATCCTTCTATGATCACCAACAGAGCTAGAAACTAACTCTCCAGAGAAGTTCTCAACACTAGTAATGAATTGGAGGTTGTGAAGAACACGATCAATCTTGGAAGTAACAAAGCGGTCTCCATCTTGTTTATTGTCCCAAGAAAATGATGGGCCACCAAGATTCATATCAAACAACCCAGAATTAAGTAAACAATTGTTAAAATCATCCATTGATTTTTTTGTGGGAGGTTGAATACTTACTCTTTCAACTTCAGATCTCACATCATTAAAATCTCCTAGAATGATCCAAGGTTCATCAATAGAATTACTCATCCCTTCAATATCGTCCCATAACTTTGATCTTTCAGCATCTCCATTGTGTCCATACACATCCATAAGCATAAAGGAAAAACTATTAATAGTAACTCTACCAAAAATAAATTGGTCAGACTCCTTAATAACATCAACCCTGCAATTTATGTACAAAATGAAAACTCTTCCAAGGTAGTGAGAGCTATGATTGGTAATATAAATGTACTCTGAGAAGTATCTAGACATCATATGATCAACTCTATCATGTTTGACTTTAGTTTCCACAAGGATAACGATATCTCCATTCATCCTTCTAATCTCCTCTTAGACAGGAACAATCGTATTATTAAGCCCTCTAACGTTCCAAGAGGATATTAACATAGGGGGGATCATTTGATCACATCGGCTGTTGTGCTGTCAGCCTCAACCTCAATGTCTTCAGTAATTGTCTCCAGACTTGCAAAGGAATTAGTAACAAGAGGACACTCAGTCATGCTTCCACTACTGTTAGATACATATTTTGTAGGAGACTTACTTCTCTTGCTTCTCACCTCCTGAAAACCATCACTATCAGCTACAACTTTTGAACTCGAGCAAGATGAGGAAATAGGAGCAGGAGTATCAAATCTTTTTTTATTGAGCTTAGCGTAATGCTCTTTAACCAGGTTGGCATTATGACCCACCAACAAAGGGTTAACAGTAACAGAAGCAGAACCAGTGTCGAGACTCTCCCCACCATCTTCATCCACCATTACAGAATCTGAATTTGAGCCAGGGTCAACACCTTCAAAGTATTCAGAATTAGCATCTTCATCGTCAACTAGAGGGGAATCAACCACAACCTTCTTTCCAGTGTTATCAGTGGCCTTAATCGTCCAGACTTGCCTTTCTTTAGTAGTAAAACATTCCCCCTTTCTAGTATTGTAGTAGTACTCATCGTGCCCATAACATTGACGATACTTACATTTGTATGGATACCATTCATAGGAAATCAGTATTTTGTGGACTGCCCCTTCGTCACTCTCAAGCGAGATGGATTCTGGGAATGGGAAACTAGTATCAACTAAAACCTGAATTCTCGCATATTCAAGTCTAGCACATGTTCCAGTTGACTCATCCGCACACTGAGGAACCCCAATATAGGACCCAATTCTCTCCAGCATCCTGACATCCCAAAGCTCCATAGGTAAGTTATAAATCCTAGTCCAGATCAGAACCTCATTCAGCCCGAGCTTCAAAACTTTTTGACCTTGCTTCCACCTGCACAAAAGAAGAGGCATGTTCTTAACATACCAGCTACCTTTGAGAGCCTTCAACAAATCTTCCTCCTCTGCAAATCTTAACAGTAAGACCATGTCTCCTCTATTGAATACTTCCACGCTCCCTTTTGGATCCCACAACCATTCCAGGTAGCCATTCAATGTCGGAATATGCGGCTTGAAATCTATGATGTAACCTACCAAGCATTTGTTCCACTTATTAGCATTCTCCTTTGCTTCAGCATTAGGATAGATGAGGCGCCCTTGGTTCAGAGTGACTTCAACTCGATTGAGGACAATGTTGTTAACCGGCTTGGAGAATTCTATCCATTTTGGGTACTCAGTTGGATCTGGATCTGGTACACTGCGCTCCCGAGTTTGCTCCACCGTGCGACTCTGAACTGAAGCTTTAGGTATCCATGCCTTCTCTGTACTCCAGGCGGACTGACGGGGTCTCTCTATCCATGGAGGAGCTCGGCGGCGCGGAGGACCCCCCCAATCGCCTCTCCCGTCACCTCTTCTCTACATCCCGTCTCTCTGATACTCTGAGTCCATGCTGTGGAGTTTTGTTAGACCAAAAGGACTTATATTAGCAACATGTTCATACTTGAAATGTGATATTTTTGGGGGGTTTACCACTTTCTTTTCTATTGAAGTCACATGAAGAATATAGAGAGGCCAAATTGAGCTACTTAACTTGGATGTCCACTAGATATGTATTCACCACCTAAATAATAGTCTACAATGCAACAAAAAGTTGACTGTTCCTACACCAAATTAATAGTTAGGCGAGATTGCAAAGAAGTATACTTGATGTGATGAAGTGCATTTTGGCACACTTTTATATAACGGTATTAAAATATTAAAAAGAATATAGTGAAATAGAAGATAGTTGGGAACAAGATGTGTTGCCAATGTTTTTTGGATGGCAAAAGCAATCCTTCAAAATACTATATCTAAAGACACGAGGGTCATACCATTACTATAAATAACTTTTTGAGCCCTTTTGTGAAGCTTCACTTCTAGTGTTACGAACCCAATTGTATCAAACCCAAAAGGTATAAACAAATATTGATTATTTATACAAGATTTCTCATACTTGACCACTTTGGCTACAACTATTTTATGGCAGTATTTTCCATAATAAAATCTCCACCTTTTAAGCCTACTAATAGAGAGACTTTATTTGATCCATACATACATGTTTTCTTCCATTTCAACCAAAAATCAAGACATCGGCCGATCTAAGTGATAATCTATCTTTATATGGACTAGTTAAATTTTTTTACAGTTGCCTCTTTATTAGTAGCAACTTCGAGAACATCCCTAACAAAATTGTATTTGTATTTGAAGCTTGGGTGCTCTCTGCAATGAATTGCATGCTCCCCAAAAGTATCTAAGCACACCTTACGATAAATTGGACATACTTTATCAATTGGAAATAGAGGAATCATAAGGCGACACTTGAGAATAGAATGATACTCTACTGGTGACATATGCATCAAAGCTCATCAATAAGAACGACAAGAAGAATATTCTTAGCATGCTTATCTTATAAATACTCAAAAATTACTTTCTATCTAAAGGTACTGTCATACTTAACATCCACGTCCTCAACAATTTTGTTAAAAAGGACACTCGTCAAAGTGTGTTGGACTTTAGTGTGGACGATGAACTTATTAGCAAAAAAACTAAGATCAAAAGATGGAATCATACCTTGTGGAGAATCCAAATAACAATTATAATCAGAGTCCATATCGCACATCCCACTGTCTCGAAAACATGATCTTGAAGCACCCATGATTGGACCCTAGAGGCAACACTAGTGTAAGTTGAAGACTCTATTGTCAAATGTAGTCCTAGCCCATTGAGTTTAATTGGTAAGGAACCCAACCAATATTGAAGGTCACTAAAGAAAGGGCCTTCACATACCAAAATATTCTCAATAGACCCATGCAGCCCTCAATCAAACCATGTTGCAACTTCCTCCATGTATAAAGGTTGGCATGTCCTTAAGCCAAACATAAGTTTGGCGATATCCATGTAGGTGGTAGTAAAAGTTCACTTTGTGGATCATGTAATTGTGGGAGAAGATACATCAAGTCAACGGCCTTGGTAGCCCTTCTTCTCATGAACATCTCCTCAATAAAATGTTGGTCCCTACTAACATCACCTAGTAGCTTCACTCCCAACAAATGCGTCCATATATCCTTGGAGAATAATTACTTATGAAGCTCCCAACCATCACAACTAGGCTAGATAATATTGGTTTTATGAATATTCAAAATAAGATCCAACCTAGGGACCATATGCTGAACAATATCAAACACGTTAGACATCTCCCTTGTGTCCCCAATGATGATTCTGCCATCAAGATACCAAGAATGGATATGAAGGTTGCAGTTGTCTCTAGTCTCATGAATTAGTGGATGCGATTCTAGGGAAAAAACAAGTGGCCTCAAAGGGTCACCTTGTTGAACTTCAATAATTAATCAAATATGTTTGTCTCTAAAGCACAACTTAGCTTCCTGACATAAAGAAGTTCCACACACAAAGAAATTGATGGTACCTCATCCTCACCTCACAGAGAAACACTGACATATCCCACATGTTGAAAGCATTAGATGAATCTACTGTAAGCATATAGAGAGACTCGTATCTCATTCAACAACTTGTTGACACTATGCAAAATGACATCTGCTTCGTCCGATACACTGACTCCAAACGAGAAGTCATTGACATAGTCAAATCTTTACCCACTCCTATCGTAGAAACTTTAGATACAAGACGCCTCCAAATGGTACCCACAATGACGAGGCGTCTCCTGTTGTTAGGCATAAGAAGCGGTATAAAGGGTGTAGAAGCTACAAACTTTGCCAAAGTCAAAGGACACATATTCAACCATAAATTAACCACCATGTTGTTGGCATGCAAGAGGTCTGTGGCAACAACAAACAACTCTCCACATAATGTCTAAATGTGTTGGGCCCTCATCCTGTCTCTTTCACACAAAGTTCCTTTAGGAAAGGATTTGATACACTAAATTATAGTATCAACATCTTCTAAGAGGGGAGATTATGAAAACAAAATATCTAACTTACAGGAAGGCTGATTGTATGGGTGTTTAGTCTTTGAAACCTTCATGGTATCTTCATTATATGGATCCACCCTTAAAGAGCACAATACTTTTACAGATACCATAAAGTGGTCATCTACTACCTTTCAAAGGTATTGCATGATGTTGGGGTTCTACATATTATCTTCCTATGTAGATTTGTCCCTTTCATGACCCATAACCTCCTGTGTGGAAAAGCTCATCATATTATCAATTAACTTGGAGACAACATCTGCTTCACCCCAAGTATTAAGTTAACTCAAGATATGACATTGTAGGGATTTTTTATTTCCAAATATGTTGTTCCAACTATTCTTAGGCCTGAACACTTGTAACACATGCTGGAGCAAAAGCAACAATCTCATCTAAGCTGTCATGGGGCATGGCTTGAAAAAAAAATTGTAAAGACATATCTTCAACACATGAGAGAATGCAAGACGACAACTATGAGGGATGCTCTTCATCGTTGTGATATGTACTCTAAAAACATGATCAAGTACTGTTGCATCTAGAATTAACGCCTTCATAATGTTAGGTATATAAAGGCCCCCCAGGAGGGGCTTTAAGATGCCAATGATGCATCCCTGAATCTCTCTTATATACACGAACAAGGCAGTCCTCATGGCGGCATGCATGATTTACATGTTGTATCTTCATGAACCTTACATACATCAACTAATCGAGGACCCTTAAAGTCTCCTCCAAAGTAAGAAATAAATCATGGTCATCTTGAATAACTTCTCACAACAATTTACTACACTCATCACTGGAGAGGTGTAACCTCTTGAGATGAGAGATCATACACACGAAGCATGTACTCCCCTCTCCTCTGATTGGACAATAATGGAAATGATTTAGAATAAAAAGTGGACACTTTTGACATGATTACTCTTTATCTCCTCAATTACCTTGATTTTCTCACTTTTCATAATTTCCATGGTCAATAATACTATGAAGATCTCCAAATTTGTTGAATCAATTTTATGCACCAAATTTTACAAAACCCTAGTTTAAATAGACTATTGAATCATTGGATTGATAACCTGATCAAACATACTCTTATTAATTTGAAAATTTTGATAAATATTTTACTCTCTAAAATGAGCTTATTTCTAGATTTTTAGTTTAGCTTGGGGCTTTCTACAATTTCCTTATATTTTAACACAAAAAACCCTATTTTCCCCTCATTGGGCCTGCTCCATTCATTTAAACCCCTGCAGCTCCCCGACCTGGTGGCTTCCCCTTGAACTGCATGGTTTTACATGCTCTCACCTCCAATTGATTGAATCAAGCGTAAGGCCATGGCTGACCCCTAACCATGACCTGGCATAACGTCCATGTATCACAATCCAATGATGCTCAGGTCTTCTCCTACATCAGGTAGGAGAGAGGCGGGTCAAATACTAAGCCCATGAAACCCAAGCATAGACATGATATCAATCACCCCCTCTCTTTCCTTAACACTTCCTTCCGTCCCTCTCAAAATTCTGACCCATATATACCAAAGATCGTGCGTGAATCATCGCCATCAAGAAGCTTCCTCCCACACCGCCCTTTTTTTTAACTCTAGATATTTTCAACCCTAACACTAGCCCCATTACCTATAAATACACACCTTGGCTTCATTTCTCCACCCCAATCCCGTAAGGATATGCCCTACTATATCTCCCTCCTATCCCTCTTTCTAACTAGCAGCACCCCTTCACGACTTCGCCTGGTTGCACACATGTTGTTCTAGTAAGGAAGGCGACTAGAGATCCTAAAATATCTAGACTAGACAACCGTTGACCAAGCCATCAACGATTGGGAATTTTCTGGCCAAGAGTCATTTTCTTCCCCTATTCTAGTTTGCTAGAAATCATCCAAAACATACTAAAATCATAGAAATCTCGTACAATCTCCAAATGATATGAACATATATTCCATTTCCATCTGGAAAATGATGCATCTATTGGGACTAATTTTAAGATCTAAACATCTTTTCTATTCTTATATATTTCTAATATTTGATCATTTATAAAGTTCTAAAATAAAATATGGATGTTTTGTCAAGATTTGATCATAGTAACTTAAACCTTGATTTGACTCTAACTATACACTTGCGACTCTAATTCATGATGAGATGACTATAGTTAATCGTGAGGATAAAACCTAATCATGATGTTTAAATCTACTCTTAGTCTCAAGTTAATTATTACGCTCCTAAAATTAATATCATTTTTTATTGTGGTTTCTAACCTCAACCTTGTGGGTATTAACCCTGATTTTATTAAAATCTTATGATTTCCTCTCTCAAAATCTTGAATACCAAAGTCTTATGAACATCTTGATCTCAAATTTATAAAAATAATAAAGTTAGACTTGTTGTTGATGATTAAGGATTATCCATGATATGACCTAGGTGTAGAACCGTCATTTGATATTGATGAATAGTCTTGATAAAGATTTGGTCTTGAAATAATAACATGGATAAAGTTGGAAATGGAAGTGTTGCTACACCTAGAGTTAATATAGGTGCGAAAATCCCTAATAATGGTCTTTAAAGGCCCTTCATGATGATAAATCATATACTTAATGCATGTGTGCAAATTTATGTGCCAGGACTGTGACATGATCTAACTTGATTTCCAAAATCTATACACTGACTTAAAGGTATGCTTTTATCTTCTTATTGGCCAACAAATTTATAAAAATCTATACATGAATAAGTTGTGTATCTTGGAGGCTCGGGTGAGTCTCTACCCTAGGGAGGCGATTCAGGTGGTGATCCCTAGGGCGCCTCTGCCCTAGGGGCGGCGGCCCGGCGAGGGGGGGCCTCCCCACCCTGTTGCATCCTAGCGGAGATGGATCGGGGTGAATAGGTTCGAATGGAGTCTAGCGATGGCCGAACGGCAACCGTCGTCGACTCGCAGCAGTCAATCTTGGATTTCAGGGCACGGCTTCAGGAAGCTAAGGCAGTTTGGGTGCAAGGGGCGTCTCCAGCTGCAACGGGTTCAGCGGCTGATGGCGGGGATGGTCCCGATGGTGACGGGATTTGGAGCGACGCCGCATCTATTTCCCCCTTCTGAGCACGATTCTTGGCTTTACGAAACCAGTGGATCCTACGAGACGCGGAGGCGATCGACCTTGGAACTACGTTATCCTCCCCCACGACGGCTGGTGATGGTGGGGGTGATGCCTCAGGCAAGAGGTCGGATTTGGAGGGTGCGGCGATGGCAGCGGACAGTGTTGCAGATGGGCTTGAGGCTGAGGTGGGTGCAGCATCGGAGGCTCTGGTGGGTGGAGTCCCTTCTCCCCATTCTTCTCTTGTAGGTGGGGACTTGGGTGTTGCGGCGGAGGAAGCACTGCTGACGGAAGATGCATACAAGCTGGTTGAGGATATGCCGGAGATGGGTTACACGGACTCCGCGTATGTCGTGGGCGATGTTGGCTGCGATGGGCATTGTGTGTGGGTGGGGACTATCTGTGTCCCTCTCTCGTCGTCGGCGAAGAAGTCTGCTGATGTAAGGTTGGCCGTGGTGGAGACGGGGGCTCCTTTCCGGGGTCGTCATCGCGTTAGATGCTGGCACTGCTTGCAATGAGGACACAAGCAGATCCACTACAGGGCGAAACCGCTCTGCTTCCAGTGTCGATCTTCTGGTCATCTAGCGAGGAACTGCGGGCTTCGCTGGAAGGTCAAGGGGAGACCCCCCCACCCAGGGATCGCTGCTTCCGGTGCCTTCAGAGGGGCCACTGGAGGATTTGTTGTTCCTCACAGGTGAGGTGCTTCCGTTGCAAGGCAACTGGCCATGTTGTGAAGGATTTCCCAACGCGCAGGTCGGATTCTCATTCGCTACCGAGGTTGATTGATGGGCATCCATGGCATGCGAAGACAACTGGGGTCCCTGTTGATGGCAGAACACCTGGTGGTGGAAGGAATGACACCATAGCGAGATGGGTGGAGGATGCGGCAGGTGGCTGTCGGCGCCTACGCTCTCCTCGTTTTGGTGATTTTTTGAGGCCATTATGGGGCGGTGTCCTCACAAGATCGCGGGCACTCAGTGACGCCTCCAACAGTTCTTCAGTGAGGGTGATGGTCAGCGAATCACACAGGAACAGATATCCAAGCGAGGATGAGGATGAAGATTTTGTAAGGGACGATGGAGGCTTAGTTGATTCCTTGACTGGAGTCGGAGGTAGAAAGCACAAAGGTTGGCGATGAGGAGTGGAAGCGTAGATAACTGGCTTGAAGGGAGGGGCATTATGATGTTTGAGCAGGATTCTTCATCTGGAGAAGACATATGGGATGATTTCTTTTTCTTTTTTCTTACGGGTAGATCGCAGATGATCATTTGTAATGCGGATGATTTGTTTTGGCTTGCTTGAGGGGCAAGATGAATAAGATGGACCTCAATATAAAAAAAAGTTGTGTATCTTGGTAGATAGTAATTATTTGAGTAAGTGACCTTTCACAATATGAGGGCTTATCTTTCCTTACACAATTATGTTTTGAAAGAACCTTAAATATAAAGTGGTGAATCCATCACACCTCAATATTGAATCTCAACATGTAAACAAATCCTTACCTTTTGGATGTAGCCAAAATTTCATACATGAGTACAAATAAGATATCACCTAAGGGTGATAAAATGACCTAATGTACACTATACACAAAAAGATCCACACCTAGGGGTGCAACAACGGATCCAATGTGAAGGCAAAAAGACAATTACCTATGGGTGTAGATATGATCCAATACCCTGAATATGATCGAACCTAGGCGGTAGAGGAATAATGACCATAAATGTATAATATAAAAATATGATAAAATACTTTGTGTTTTTAATAAAAATAAAATTTCTAAGTGTTGTTTCTCTTGTTTATTATATCACTAGGTAGATTTTATATTACTATGCAATTTCATATGTTTCATTAATTACACACCTATGCTTTTGCACGAATAGTGCTTTATTTTTCCCCTAAGAGGCAAACAATATTACTCTTAAAGTTTTTACTAGATATGATTCCACAATCAACTACTATTGTGGTGAAAAAATAAACAAGTTCTAACAAATCATGAAGTGTCATCTTAATGTAAAGGAAATTGCATAGTTTGTAAGAATAGTTTGTTATTTCCTCTTTTCCAAGTTGCCTTTGGGCCATAATATATACCTTGTTCTGTTGATTTAATAAATTAAGAGAACTTTAAATTAATTATCATGTATGTTGTATGTATCATTTTTTAGCCACTCAAAGATGGGTGCTTTAATACCTTTAGCATGCATATCTAAGCAGTGGGATAGGGATTGGGGTAAGAACGTATCCATGAGAGTTGGTACACTAGTACATACCACCTATAGTGTTGTTTAAAATTGACCTATAACATTGGTTTTGTACCGACACCTAGATTGGTGACACTATAACTAAGGACCTTTTGTGTTAGTTTTAAGGGAAACAAAAAATCAATGACACAAAATCACTATCAATTTCTACGAAGACAAAAAATCACTCAACTGACGACTGAGAGCAATATCAGTGTTGTGGTACCACTTTGTGTCTTTGGTAATACATAAAAGAATCAACGCGATAGGCCACTTGTGTCGTTGGTTTCTTATTGAAGAACCAACAACGTAGTGTGATACCATGGCTTGATAGCACGAGTGTGTTGGGTAGCATTAGGTGTTGCGGGTTGGGTAGAACATCTGTGATGGGTGGAACGACCATTTTTTGATAGTTGTGTCATCAGTTTTGTGAGGAAACCAATTCCATAGATATACTTTTTTACATTAACCGATGTCATAAGTATGTTTTTGTCATAATAGGTCTATAGACCTACTGCCCAGTTGTTCAACATGATGTAGATCCTACAGTTCATTAGAACTACATGTTCCATCCTATGTTTAACTTAACAACATGCCAACATACTCGTAAAGCCTGCAATAACAAACACATAATTCATACAACCAAGAGATTTCCATTCTCTTCAACATTGTATTGCATTTTCATGCAAATACAATTCAGAAAAAAAACATACAATTCCATTCTCATCACATGCACAAATGCAATTCTCATTGTATTAGTCATCTTCACATTCATTCACACATGCATATATACACACATCATCACACATGCACCACAATTCACTTGCATCAAATAAAAGTTGCAATATAGAAATTAAGACATCAAAATTTAGAAAATTCATATTATATCCTAATCAAATTTAAGGTTAAATTCCTTAATAAAAGGAGTGTGCCCACTCTTCTCGTATCTCATCTAGATCTTCATTTTTATAGAAATTTGTTGTGTCAAACAACTGCAAAGAGAATGATATAATTCAAGAGTTTGATTTGATTTTTTTTATTTTATCAAATAAGACTATTTACTTATGATGATTTTTTTTAATGAAGCCAGGGGGTCATCTTATTCATCCCATCCCCCTCGTCTGGGCAGACATCAGCCAAAAAGGTACAGCTCCTGCTTATAGATTGCAGGTAATCACACCAAGACTCCAACCAAATAAAAGCCCAAGGATCATCTGTACCGACATCACGCCTCAGCTACCTCCTTAACAATGTATGGTGTGTGATTCTTCTCCAAAATAGCCATACCACGGATCTTCATGGGAAGGTTATTGCTATCAGAACAGGTGAAAGGTGTTGTGAGATATCTGCCCCAATTTTCAATCTCTCTAGCCATCGAATTCACCACTTTGTGGACAATGCTACCGGTGATATTCCTCTCCTGTAACTCAGTTTTGAGCAGCCTCACTGCATATTGTGCTTTCCATGGAGCCTCTCCATCTTTCCATAAGATATTAAAAGTACTAATATCATCGATTTCAATGGATGTGATATTCAACATGTGGTCCACTACCATCGAAACCCCTACATAGCATGCCTTGATGTAGGCTTCAAGATAATCATTGGCCTTCAACCAGGCACGATACACCAAGCATATCTCTGCTCTATGATTACGAATGATACCACCTACCCATCTTCGTTTCACGCCATTTGCATCCGAGCATCTTCCAATGGTAAGATTCATCTTTAGGTTGTGTATATCCGGAGGGCTCCATCTGTGTAGGGATATCCTTCTAAGAAAATTATGGGAAATAACTATCCCCTCTTCTTTCATGGCTGCATGCATCTGCGTGTTGTTGGAAACGTGGAGAGCTTTGAGGCGCATCATACTATTCAGCCTGTAAATAATCTGCTCCCAAGTTCTAACATAGGATAGATCAGTACCGTCGTATCTACGCTGCCATCTGATCCTCCAAATGCTGCTTGGTATGAGAGTAGCCAGAGCTCCAGCCAGCCATTCATCTATGGTGGACTTGCCTCCCAAGCTACACAGGTCTAACATCGTGTTAATGTCTGTAGGCGCGTTTCACCCCGTTATGTTGGTGAATCTGCACCAGAAGGATCGAGCAACATGGCTCGAGAAAAGGAGATGAGCTAAATCTTCCTCCTTAGGTTCCGGACAGCAATTGCAGCAAGAGGCAATTTGGATCTTACATCTTCAGATGTTATCGTCAGTAGGCAAGGCCCTGCGAGCAGCCTTCCAAATTAAGGCAACCTCCTTTGGTGCCTCCATCTTCCATAAACGTTCCAGTCCTAAAGCATCAGAAAAATTATTTTGTAATAAGTTCTTCTTCACCGATTTAAGCGAGAAGGCTCCAGTAGTAGATAGTGTCCAAATCATCCTATCTTCTGTATCAGTAATGGTCACACCAGCCTCCTTTATCAATTCGATGCCATCGGGGTTGATGATTTGACTGAGTGCATTCCAATCCCATCCGTTTTCCTGTTCCCAGAAGTCCTTTACCAGAAACTTAAGATTGCGATCACTCCGATGAAAAGCAAAAGTGTCTAGCCTGCTAGCACACCATAAATCGTTCCAGAAAGATATATCACCGTGACCGATGATCCACTTGCACTGTGGAAGCACCTTCGGAAACATGTTCCAAATCCTCCTCCAGCATGGAGAAGGAGTTGCCTTTTGTATACAAAGGATGTCTAGTGTTGTCCGTCTTTTAATCATGTCCATATATTGTATCATGTAGTATCCACATGCCCAATTATTATTTTCTAATGGGCACTATAAATTTATAGATATATGAAATGTTAATGAATAGAAGTAAGCATGATTGGGATATATATGAATTGGAGTCAGAAAACTACTTCAACATCTTCAAAGTTAAAAATTTCTTTCTTTCATCTTCCTTTCCTCTGGCCTTATTGCAATCCAAGTAAGTAATTGATTCTCTAAAGGAGGAAAGGAGGAAATGGAGGAGGAATTATAGGGGTTTTTTTAGGGTTCTATGATTTGCATATATTCTCATATCAATTGTCAATTACATATACAAGTACAAAAGAATCACAAATACAAACACAATGAAAATTTAACATACATCAAATTATACAAAGGAGATACATCCAATTGCAATCTGATCATCAAGTATGATATGACCAAAGCTTATGACCTGGTAGATTGGTCATTCTTGCGTTGTGTCCTTCAAATATTTGGCATGATCGAGGACCTCATTAGCCTTTGCATCAACTTCTTCACTAATGCGTGGATGAGTGTGTCTATGAACAACTACACTACGGGTTTCTTCAAGATACATTAAGGCCTGAAGCAAGGCAATCCACTATCACCCTTCTTATTCATCCTTTTTGAAGAAATGCTTTGTTAGAAGATCAAGAAGGCTATGGGGGATAGAGTGATTGATAGATTCAAGACTAGAGGGAGGGGGGATGCTCTGGACATCCTTCTATATGTGGATGGTGTTATTCTCTTCTCTAAATCTTTAAGCATGTATATTGATAACCTTGTAGATATCATTGATTCCTATGAGGCTGTTTCGGGATAGAAAGTCAAAAGAGTCAAGTCGGGCTTTGTGGGTGGAACTTATGACCCTACCCTATTACATGATAATGCGAGTAGACTCCAAATTCCTCTCTCCGGGGAGTCTCTCTCTTATCTTGGTATCTTGATTATCAGAGGAACATATAGGATTCATCGCTATGATTTACTACTGGAGAAAATCAAAACTAAAGTCGTTGCGCGGAAATCAAACTTAATCTCTTTTGTTGGACGAAAGGTTCTCAAAGAGAATACCCTATATGTCATCAGTCTGTATAGTATGGAAGCAACTGGTACCCCGTTGGTAGTGATCAAGAAGATAAATCACACGCTTTCATCATTTTTGTGGAGTGCCAGAGGCGCCCATAGAAGAAGGGCTTGGGTTGCTAGGGACAGAGTGTCTTACCATAATATTTGGGGGTCCTACGAGTGCCCTCTCTTCAAATCACTACTGCTACCATACGAAGGGTTGTTGGGAAATCCTCACTAGAAATTCTATTTTGGTGAAGTTTTGTAGACAAAAGTACAAAGGCTCATACTTGAACCATAGCAACTTGTACCTGTATCATCTGAATATGGGAAGCTTTGCATCCCCTTTCTGGAAGAAGATCTGGCAATGTTTTCTAGCTGTGGTCCCTCACAGCTCTTGGATTATGAGAATAGGAAATATTTCTTTATGGTATCATGCTTGGTGTAACCAATCTCTTGCACCTTATGCCATCAACCAGATGGACACAAGTCTTGATTTTAGAGTAGCGGATTTTTGGATGGATGGGTCAGGATGGGACTGAGTCGCCCTTATGCACATCATCAATGAGGAACATATAGAATCTCCGGTTATAACTTCCCAGCATGCTTTAGCAACAAAGGCATCATTTATCAGCTTAATGGGAGTGATGCCTAGGCCACCCAGTGCAAAAGGGGTTTCCACCTTGTGCCAGCCAATCCAGGCTCGTCTGGAATGGTTAGATCTATCTACCCAAAGAAACCTTGATAGAAGGGAGTTGATTCTACGCATGATTCTTGCCGGGATTTTGAGTGCTACGGCTGTGTAGACAGTGATGGATGAAAAAATGTGTACAATAAGCATGTGACGTCTAGCAAAAGAAAGGAACTTGGCCTTCCATGTTGCAGTCTTGGCGCTGATCTTGTGGATGGGGAATTCAAAATCTGAGAGTCTTGGACGGCCTGTCGAGATGGGCATCCCCAGATAAGTGAAGGAATCAATAGCTGAATCAATGCCAACTGCCATGGCCACCTCTTGTGCCTCATGCTGGTCTACACACCCAACAATGCATACTGACTTATTTCTATTGATGCGCTGACCAGTGGCCTTCTCATAGGAAGCAAGAGTATCTTTCATAGCCACTAAGGAATTCTGATATGCATTAATGAAAATGACAATGTCATCCGCATATAGAAGCATAGGGGGGCTCTGCCTGCACCTCTGGTGTGGAAACTAGTGATAACTGAAGTATCTACAAGCTTAGCAAATCTCATGTACAACATCTCTTCAAAAAGGATAAAGAGGAAGGGGGATAACGAATTGCCTTGTTTCAGTCCTCTCATAATGGGGAAGAAACCTGCAGTAGTATCACCCAAAGTGATGGTGGCCCAAGAATGCCTAAAGAAGTTCATACATAAGTTAATTGAATCCTCGCTGAAGTCAAAATATGAATGGATCAGCCTTAGTACTCTCCAAGGGATGCGGTCATCAGCCATGGACATGTCAAGCTTGATGATAATATTCGAAGTAGCAATGCCTCTCTTGATGTCATGAGTGAGTTCCTTAACCATCCTAAAATGATTGGTGATGTCCTTGCCATGAAGGAAAGCCCCTTGGGCGTCAGATATCATGAGGGGCATAAAATAAGACTTCTATTAGTCAGAATCCTACCAAGAATTTTGAGAGACGTGTTTTCGACTGAAATGGGACGGAAATCGGTATCAAGAGTTTCTGGGGAATCCTTCTTTGGAATGAGAACTATTCGGCAGCAAAATAAGCTGTGATGACATGTCTGTCCTTTAAAGAAAGCCTCTGCTAGATTGATGAAGTCCCTTTTTATGATTTCCCATGCTTCTATGAAGAAACTAAGGGAGAAACCATCAGGGCCGGGTGCAAAGGATCTATCCATATCCTGTAGAACTGATGCAATCTCCTCCATTGTAGGAACACCTGTTAGAGTGAAATTGTCATCTATGGAGAGTGACTCAGGTATCTCTTATAGAAATTGGCCCAACTCCTCCTCATCAAAGTTGTCCTCCTGTGCAAAAAATTCTTGGTAATGTGTTGCAGCTGCCTCCGCCATCTCCTTGGTCTTCGTGATAAAAGTACCATCTGGATTACTAATCCTGGAGATGATCTTCCTCCTCCTTCTAGTTCTCACCATAGCATGGTAGAATGAAGTGTTTCTTTCTCCATATTGTACCCATTCAACTCTTACCTTTTCTTGCCATAAGGATTCCTCTTGGTCCAGGGTTTGTTTTAGCTCCATCTCGGTAGTCATCAAATTTACTTCAATCAGTGTTACGGGGTTTTCATCAAAGGCAATCTGAGTTGTATGAACAATATCCTCCAAATCCTTTTTGCACTGATTAATATCCCTGAACACTTCTCTATTCCATCTCTCTAGTGCATCTTAAACTCTTTGGAGTTTGTGGTAAAAATGTTCCTATTTTGAATCATTTTATTTAAATAAGTCAGAAGTAAACCCCATTCATCCCACACTCCTCATTTGATACAAAACAAAAAGTATTACATATGATGCTAAAACCCTGCCCATCTATACACATCACCAATGTGGTCACAACAAAAACAAAAAAGAAGAGCCTCATATCACAACAAGCGTGATGAGGCACCTCTAACTAGTCGTCTTTCCATCTATGTAACATATAATGTATCCTCCTCCTTTCCATCGTTGTGATCTTAAGATTTCTTAGTGACGAATTAACCATTCTACTTTATCATAAGACCCATCGATTTGGATCTGGAAGCTAAAAAATTGATTTGCTAGGCAACACATGTTCTCTTTACATGCTAGTAGGAGATGCCTCCAAACATTAATGTCTAGATCTAGAGCCTCCATTTCCCATAGACAAAATTGCAATCTTAACTCTAATATTTCTTCCCTACCAATTCCATAACTTTTGACTCAGAGCTCTATTTTAGGCGTGCATGGTGCCATTGGAAAGCTCTCGATAAGCACTACCCAGATAAATAATTTTATTAATCTAACTTTTTCTACAATGATATTTGAATCGATAGAGGTAGAATTTCTCCTAGTCACCTGATATACAGTGAATACAGTTTCTTTGTAATCTGCTTTTGTCTTTTTGCCTTAAAGTTGATTGTTTTTCCTTAAAGTTGATTATTTTGCCTTGTATTTAACTAGATCATGATATTCCACAAGATTCATTGAAATGGTAGAACTGATATCATGATATTGGTAGTTAGTGGGCATGTTCTATCGTTGTATAATTAGAAATGTACCCTTTTTAGGATTTCCCAGTGACAAAGTAACCAATCGATTTTGACCTACGTAATTGGATCTGGAAGCCAAAAGCCTGATCTTCTGGGTAGTTCATGTTCTCTTTACATGCTAGGGGATACCTCCAACATTAATGTCTAGATCTAGAGCATCCACTTCTGATAGACAAAGTTGCAACCTTAACTGTAATGTTTCTCCCTTCCCAATTCCATTAAATTTTTACCTAGAGCTCTATTTTAGGCGGCAATGGTACCGTTCGAAAGCTCTCAATCATAGTGCCCAGATAAAAAGTCAAATTACAAATATGAGGTATTGTACAATGATATTTGATTTAATGGAGGTATAATTACTCCTAGTCACTCGACATGCAGTGAATTGGATTTCTTTAGAGTGTGCTTTCTTCTTTTTAGCTAAAAGTTGACTCGTTCGATTTGTATTTAACCAGATCATGATACTAGGTAAGCTTCTTGGATATTGTATAATTGATATCATGATCTCGGTACTTAATGTGCATGTTCGATCGTTATACGATTATGTACCTATTTCGAATCATTGTGGTTTTGGGATTTCTTAGTGACTAAGTAACCTTTCTATTTTATAATAAGACAAATCTATTTGGATCTGGTAGCCAAAAGCATGATCTTCGGGAGAACTCATGTTCTCTTTACATGCTAAAGGGATGCCTCCAACATTAATGTCTAGATCTAGAGCCTCTACTCCGGAGAGACAAAGTTGCAATCTTAGCTTTGTATTAGACGTGCATGGTACCATTGGAAAGATCTCGACGACTACTACCCATATAAAAAGCCAAATTACCAATATGAGGTTTTATACAGTGATATTTGATTCAATGGAGATAAAATTACTCCTAGTCACCTGATATGTAGTGAATTGGGTCTCTTTTGAGCCTACTTTCATCTTTTTAGCTTAAAGTTGACTCCTTCGACTTGTATATAACCAGATCATGATATTAGGTATGCTTCTTAGATATCGTATAGTTGATATCATGATCTCGGTAGTTAATGGACCTGCTCGATCATTATAGGACTAGAAATGTACCTATTTTAAATCATTTTATTTTATATAAATCAGAAGCAAACCTCATTCATCACACACTCCTCATTTGAGCCAAAACAAAAGGTATTACATATGGTGCTAAAACCTCGCCCATCTATAAACATCACCTATGAGGTTACAAGAAAAAAAAGGAGCCTCATATCACAACAGGCGTGATGAGGAAACTCTAACTAGCTGTCTTTCCATCTACGTAACATATAAGGCATCCTCCTCCGTTCCATCATTGTCGTCTTAAGATTTCTTAGTGATGAAGTAACCATTCTATTTTATCATAAGACCCACCGATTTGGATATGGAAGCTAACAAATTGATTTGTGGGGCAACACGTGTTCTCTTTACATGCTAGGAGATGCTTCCAAATGTTAATGTCTAGATCTAGAGCCTCCATTTCCCATAGACAAAGTTGCAATCTTAACTCTAATATTGTTTCCCTATCCATTCCATAACTTTTGACTCAGAGCTCTGTTTTAGGCGTGCATCGTACTATTGGAAAGCTCTCGATATGCACTACCTAGATAAAAAGTAAAATAATTAGTCTAAGTTTTTGTACAGTGATATTTGAATCGGTAGAGGTAGAATTACTCGTAGACACTGGATATGTAGTGAATTGTGTTTCTTTGTAGCATACTTTTGTCTTTTCACCTTAAAGTTGACTCATTTAACTTGTATTTAACCAGATCATGATATTAGGTAAGATTCATTGAAATGGTGGAACTGATATCATGATATCGGTAGTTAGTGGGCCTATTCGATCGTTATAGAATTAGAAATGTACCTTTTTGGGGATTTCTTAGTGACTAAGTAACCAACCGATTTTATCATAAGACCTACATATTTGGATTTGGAAGCCAAAATCCTGATCTTCTAGATAGCTCATGTTCGTTTTACATGCTAGGGGATGCCTTTGAAATTAATGTCAAGATCTAGAGCCTCCACTTCTAATAGGCAAAATTGCAATCTTAACTCTAATGTTTCTCCCTTACCAATTCCATAACTTTTGACCGAGAGCTCTATTTTAGGTGAGTGGTACCGTTTGAAAGCTCTCGATCAGAGTTGCACAGATAAAAAGTCAAATTATCAATATGAGGTTTTTATAGTGATATTTGATTTAATGGAGGTAGAATTACTCATAGTCACTCGATATGTAGTGAATTGGATAACTTTAGAGTGTGTTTTCATATTTTTGGCTTAAAGTTGATTCCTTCGACTTGTATTTAACCAGATCATGATACTAGGTATGCTTCTTGGATATTGTATAATTGATATCATGATCTCGGTACTTAATGGGAATGTTCGATCATTATATAATTAGACATGCACCTATTTTGAATCGTTGTGGTCTTGGGATTTCTTAGTGACTAAGTAACCATTCTATTTTATCATAAGACAGATAAGATCTCGACGAGTACTACCCATATAAAAAGCCAAATTACCAATATTAGGTTTTATACTGTGATATTTGATTCAGTTGAGGTAGAATTACTCCTAGTCACCCGATATGTAGTGAATTGGGTCTCTTTCGAGTCTGCTTTCATCGTTTTAGCTTAAAGTTGACTCCTTCGACTTGTATATAACCAGATCATGATATTATGTATGCTTCTTAGATATCGTATAGTTGATATCATGATCTCAATAGTTAATGAGCATGTTCGATCGTTATACCACTAGAAATGTGCCTATTTTGAATCACTTTATTTAAACAAGTCAGATGTAAAACTCATTCATCCCACATTCCTCATTTGAACCAAAACAAAAGGTATTGCATCTGGTGCTAAAACCCCGCCCATCTATGCACATCACCTATGCGTTCACAACAAAAATAGAAAAAAAGAGCCTCATATCACAATCGACGTGATGAGGCACCTCTAACAAGATGTCTTTCCATGTATGTAACACATAAGGAATCCTTCTCCTTTCCATCGCCGTGGTCTTAAGATTTCTTAGTGACGAAGTAACCATTCTATTTTATCATAAGACCCATGGATTTGGATCTGGAAGCTAAAAAATTGATTTGTGGGGCAACACAAGTACTCTTTACATGCTAAGAGATGCCTCCAAACGCTAATGTCTAGATCTAGAGCCTCCATTTCCCATAGACAAAGTTGCAATCTTGACTCTAATATTTCTTCCCTACCAATTCCATAACTTTTGACTCAGAGCTATGTTTTAGGCGTGCATGGTACCGTTGGAAATCTCTCGATAAGCACTACCCAGTTAAAAACTCAAATTATTAATCTAAGTTTTTCTACAGTGATATAGATGTAGAATTACTCCTGGTCATCCAATATGTAGCGAATTGGGTTTCTTTGTAGTCTGCTTTCGTCTTTTCACATTAAAGTTGACTCCTTTGACTTGTATTTAACTAGGTCATGATATTAGGTATGATTCATTGAAATGGTGGAACTGATATCATGATATCGGTAGTTAGTGGCCTCGTTCGATCGTTATACAATTAGAAATGTACCTTTTTCGGGATTTCTTAGTGACTAAGTAACGCTTCTATTTTTTCATAAGACAAATGTATTTGGACCTGGAAGCCAAAAGCATGATCTTTGGGAGAACTCATGTTCTCTTTACATGATAGGGGATGTCTCTGACATTAATGTCTAGATCTAAAGCTTCCACTCTAGAGAGACAAAGTTACAATCTTAACACTAATGTGTCTTCCCAACCAACTCCATAACTTTTAACTCAGAGCTCTATTTTAGGCCTGCATGGTACCATTGGAAAGATCTCGACGAGTACTACCCATAAAAAGCCAAATTAACAATATTAGGTTCTGTACTGTGATATTTGATTCAGTTGAGGTAGAATTACTCCTAGTCACCCGATATGTAGTGACTTGGGTCTCTTTCATCTTTTCAGCTTAAAGTTGACTCCTTTGACTTTATATAACCAGATCATGATATTAGGTATGCATCTTAGATATCGTATAGTTGATATCATGATCTCGATAGTTAATGAGCATGTTCAATCGTTATACCACTAGAAATGTACCTATTTTGAAGCACTGTATTTAAAGAAGTCAGAAGTAAACCGCATTCATCCCACACTCCACATTTGTGCCAAAACAAAGGGAATTACATCTAGTGCTAAAACCCCACCCATCTATGCACATCACCAATGAGGTCACAATAAAACAAAAAAATAAGAGCTTCATATCACAACAGGCATGATGAGGCACCTCTAACTAGCTGTCTTTGCATGTATGTAACACATAAGGCATCCTCCTCCTTTCCATCGTTGTGGTCTTAAGATTTCTTAGTGACAAAGTAACCATTCTTTTTATCATAAGACCCATGGATTTGGATCTGGAAGCTAAAAAATTGATTTGCGTGGCAACACATGTTCTATTTACATGCTAAGAGATGCCTCCAAACGCTAATGTCTAGATCTAGTGCCTCCATTTCCCATAGGCAAAGTTGCAATCTTAACTCTAATATTTCTTCCCTGCCAATTCCATAACTTTTGACTCAGAGCTCTGTTTTAGGCATGCATGGTACCGTTGGAAAGCTCTCGATAAGCACTACCCAGATAAAAACACAAAATATTAATCTAAGTTTTTCTACAGTGAAATAGATGTAGAATTACTCCAAGTCATCTTATATGTAGCGAATTGGGTTTCTTTGTAGTCTGTTTTCATCTTTTTGCATTAAAGTTGACTCCTTTGACTTGTATTTAACCAGGTCATGATATTAGGTACGATTCATTGAAATGGTGGAACTGATATCATGATATCGGTAGTTAGTGACCTCGTTCGATCGTTATATAATTAGAAATGTACCTTTTTTGGGATTTCTTAGTGACTAAGTAACACCTCTACTTTATCATAAGACAAATCTATTTGGATCTGGAAGCCAAAAGCATGATCTTCGGGAGAACTCATGTTCTCTTTATGTGCTAGAGGATGTCTCCGACATTAATGTCTACATCTAGAGCTTCCAATCTAGAGAGACAAAGTTGCAATCTTAACTCTAATGTGTCTTCCCAACCAACTCCTTAACTTTTTGACTCATAGCTCTATTTTAGGCGTACATGGTGCCATTGGAAAGATCTCGACAAGTACTACCCATATAAAAAGCCAAATTACCAATATTAGGTTTTGTACTATGATATTTGATTCAGTTGAGGTAGAATTACTCCTAGTCACCCGATATGTAGTGAATTTGGTCTCTTTCGAGTATGCTTTCATCTTTTCAGTTTAAAGTTGACTCCTTCGACTTCTATATAACCAGATCATGATATTAGATATGCTTCTTAGATATCATATAGTTGATATGATGATCTCGATAGTTAATGAGCATGTTTGATCGTTATACCACTAGAAATGTGCCTATTTCGAATCACTTTATTTAAATTAGTCAGAAGTAAACCTCATTCATCCCATACTCCTCATTTGAGCCAAAACAAAAGGTATTACAACTTGTGCTAAAACCCCACCCATCTATGCACATCACCTATGAGATCACAAAAAAAACAAAAAAAAGAAGAGCCTCATATCACAACAGGCGTGATGAGGCACCTCTAACTAGGTGTTTTTCCATGTATGTAACACATAAGGCATCCTCCTCCTTTCCATCGTTGTGGTCTTAAGATTTCTTAGTGACGAAGTAACCATTCTATGTTATCATAAGACGCATGGATTTGGATCTGGAAGCTGAAAATTTGATTTGTGGGACAACACATGTTCTTTTTACATGCTAAGAGATGCCTCCAAACTCTACTGTCTAGATCTAGAGCCTCCATTTCCCATAGATAAAGCTGCAATCTTGACTCTAATATGTCTTCCCTGCCAATTCCATAAATTTTGACTCAGAGCTCTGTTTTAGGCGTGCATGGTACCGTTAGAAAACTCTCGATAAGCACTACCCAGATAAAAACTCAAATTATTCATCTAAGTTTTTCTATAGTGATATAGATGTATAATTACTCCTAGTCATCCGATATGTAGCAAATTGGGTTTCTTTGTAGTCTGCTTTTGTCTTTTCGCATTAAAGTTGACTCGTTTGACTTGTATTTAACCAGGTCATGATATTAGGTATGATTCATTAAAATAGTGGAACTGATATCATGATATCGATAGTTAGTGGCCTCGTTCGATCGTTATACAATTAGAAATGTACTTTTTTTGGGATTTCTTAGTGACTAAGTAACGCTTCTATTTTATCATAAGACAAATCTATTTAGATCTGGAAGCCAAAAGCATGATCTTCGGGAGAACTCATGTTCTATTTACATGCTAGGGGATGTCTCTGACATTAATGTCTATATCTAGAGCTTCCACTCTAGAGAGACAAAGTTGTAATCTTAACTCTAATGTGTCTTCCCAACCAACTCCTTAACTTTTTGACTCATAGCTCTATTTTAGGCGTACATGGTGCCATTGGAAAGATCTCGACAAGTACTACCCATATAA
Source organism: Alisma plantago-aquatica (assembly GCA_963693085.1). Taxonomy (NCBI): domain Eukaryota; kingdom Viridiplantae; phylum Streptophyta; class Magnoliopsida; order Alismatales; family Alismataceae; genus Alisma; species Alisma plantago-aquatica. The sequence goes on from OY856410.1 coordinate 771,927,812, forward strand.
AAAGCCAAATTACCAATATTAGGTTTTGTACTATGATATTTGATTCAGTTGAGGTAGAATTACTCATAGTCACCCGATATGTAGTGAATTGCGTCTCTTTTGAGTCTGCTTGCATCTTTTCAGCTTAAAGTTGACTCCTTCGACTTGTATATAACCAGATCATGATATTAGCTATGCTTCTTAGATATCGTATAGTTGATATGATGATCTCGATAGTTAATGAGCATGTTTGATCGTTATACGACTAGAAATGTGCCTATTTTGAATCACTTTATTTAAATTAGTCAGAAGTAAACCTCATTCATCCCACACTCCTCATTTGAGCCAAAACAAAAGGTATTACATCTGGTTCTAAAACCCTGCCCATCTATGCACATCACCTATGAGGTCACAACAAAAACAAAAAAAAGAAGAGCCTCATATCACATCAGGTGTGATGAGGCACCTCTAACTAGCTGTCTTTCCATATATGTAACACATAAGGCATCCTCCTCCTTTCCATCGTTGTGGTCTTAAGATTTTTTAGTGACGAAGTAACCATTCTATTTTATCATAAGACCAATGGATTTGGATCTGGAAGTTAAAAAATTGATTTGTGGGGCAACTTATGTTCTCTTTACATGCTAAGAGATGCCTCCAAATGCTAATGTCTAGATCTAGAGCCTCCATTTCCCATAGGCAAAGTTGCAATCTTGACTCTAATATTTCTTCCCTACCAATTCCATAACTTTTGACTACGAGCTTTGTTTTAGGCATGCATGGTACCGTTGGAAATATCTCGATAAGTACTAACAAGATAAAAACTCAAATTATTAATCTAAGTTTTTTTACAGTGATATAGATGTAGAATTACTCCTAGTCATCCGATATTTAGCGAATTGGGTTTCTTTGTAGTCTGCTTTCGTCTTTTCGCATTAAAGTTGACTCCTTTGACTTGTATTTAACAAGGTCATGATATTAGGTACGATTTAGTGAAATGGGGGAACTAATATCATGATATCGGAAGTTAGTGGCCTCGTTCGATCGTTATACAATTAGAAATGTACCTTTTTTGGGATTTCGTAGTGACTAAGTAACACTTCTATTTTATCATAAGACAAATCTATTTGGATCTGGAAGCCAAAAGCATGATCTTCGGGAGAACTTATGTTCTCTTTACATGCTAGGGGATGTCTACGACATTAATGTCTACATCTAGAGCTTCCACTCCAGAGAGGCAAAGTTGCAATCTTAACTCTAATGTGTCTTCCCAACTAATCCATAACTTTTGACTCAGAGCTCTATTTTAGGCGTGCATGGTACCAATGGAAAGATCTTGACGAGTACTACCCATATAAAAAGCCAAATTACCAATATTAGGTTTTGTACTGTGATATTTGATTCAGTTGAGGTAGAATTACTCCTTGTCACCCGATATGTAGTGAATTGAATCGCTTTCGAGTGTGCTTTCATATTTTCAGCTTAAAGTTGACTCCTTTGTCTTGTATATGACCAGATCATGTTATTAGGTATGCTTCTTAGATATCGTATAGTTGATATCATGATCTCGATAGTTAATGAGCATGTTCGATCGTTATATCACTTGAAATGTGCATATTTTGAATCACTTTATTTAAACAAGACAGAAGTAAACCTCATTCATCCCACACTCCTCATTTTAGCCAAAACAAAAGGTATTACATATGGTGCCAAATCCCCGCCCATCTATGCACATCACCTATAAGGTCACAACAAAAACAAAAAAAGAGCCTCATATCACATCAGGCGTGATGAGGCACCTCTAACTAGATGTCTTTCCATGTGTGTAACACATAAGGCATCCTCCTCCTTTCCTTCATTGTGGTCTTAAGGTTTCTTAGTGGATTTGGATTTGGAAGCTAAAAAATTGATTTGCGAGGCAACACATGTTCTCTTTACACGCTAAGAGATGCCTCTAAATGCTAATGTCTAGATCTAGAGCTTCCATTTCCCATAGGCAAAGTTGCAATCTTGACTCTAATATTTCTTCCCTACCAATTCCATAACTTTTGACTCAGAGCTCTGTTTAGGCGTGCATGGTACCGTTGGAAAGCTCTCGATAAGTACTACCCAGATAAAAACTCAAATTATTAATCTAAGTTTTCGACAGTGATATATATGTAGCTAGATCTAGAGCCTCCATTTGCCATAGACAAAGTTGCAATCTTGACTCTAATATTTCTTCCCTACCAATTCCATAACTTTTGACTCAGAACTAGCTCTATTTTAGGCGTGCACGGTACCGTTGGAAAGATCTCAATAAGCACTACCCAGATAAAAACTCAAATTATTAATCTAAGTTTTTATACAGTGATATAGATGTAGAATTACTCCTGGTCATTCGATATGTAGCGAATTGGTTTTCTTTGTAGTCTGCTTTCATGTTTTCACATTAAAGTTGACTCCTTTGAGTTGTATTTAACCAGGTCATGATATTAAGTATGATTCATTGAAATGGTGGAATTGATATCATGATATCGGTAGTTAGTGGCCTCGTTCAATCGTTATACAATTAGAAATGTACCTTTTTTGGATTTCTTAGTGACTAAGAAACACTTCTATTTTATCATAAGACAAATCTATTTGGATCTGGAAGCCAAAAGCATGATCTTCGGGAGAACTCGTGTTCTCTTTACATGCTTGGGGATGTCTCCGACATTAATGTCTACATCTAGAGCTTCCACTCCAGAGAGACAAAGTTGCAATCTTAATTCTAATGTGTCTTCCCAACCAACTCCATAATTTTTGACTCAGAGCTCTGTTTTAGGCGTGCATGGTACCATTGGAAAGATATCGACGAGTACTACCCATATAAAAAGCCAAATTACCAATATTTGGTTTTGTACTGTGATATTTGATTCAGTTGAGGTAGATTTACTCCTAGCCACCTGATATGTAGTGAATTGGGTCTCTTTCGAGTCTGTTTTCATCTTTTCAGCTTAAAGTTGACTTCTTCGACTTGTATATAACCAAATCATGATATTAGGTATGCTTCTTAGTTATCGTATAGTTGATATCATGATCTCGATAGTTAATGAGCATGTTCGATCGTTATACCACTAGAAATGTACCTATTTTGAATCACTTTATTTAAACAAGTCAGAAGTAAACCTCTTTCATCCCACACTCCTCATTTGAGCCAAAACAAAAGGTATTGCATTTGGTGCTAAAACACCGCCCATCTATGCACATCACCTATGAGGTCACAACAAAAACAAATAAAGAAGAGCCTCATATCACCGCAGGCGTGATGAGGCACCTCTAACTAGCTGTCTTTCCATGTATGTAACACATAAGGCATCCTCCTCCTTTCCATCGTTGTGGTCTTAACATTTCTTAGTGACAAAGTAACCATTCTATTTTATCATAAGACCCATGGATTTGGATCTGGAAGTTAAAAAATTGATTTGCGGGGCAACACATGTTCTCTTTACATGCTAAGAGATGCCTCCAAACGCTAATGTCTAGATCTAGAGCCTCCATTTCCCATAGGCAAAGTTGTAATCTTAACTCTAATATTTCTTCCCTACCAATTTCATAACTTTTGACTCAGAGCTCTGTTTTAGGCATGCATGGTACCGTTGGAAAGCTCTCGATAAGCACTACCCAGAAAAAAAACTCAAATTATTAATCTAAGTTTTCTATAGTGATATAGATGTAGAATTACTCCTAGTCATTAGATATGTTGTGAATTGGGTTTCTTTGTAGTCTGCTTTCATCTTTTCACATTAAAGTTGACTCCTTTGACTTGTATTTATCCAGGTCATGATATTCGATATGATTCATTGAAATGGTGGAACTGATATCATGATATCGGTAGTTAGTGGCCTGGTTCGATCGTTATACAATTAGAAATGTACCTTTTTTGGGATTTCTTAGTGACTAAGTAACGCTTCTATTTTATCATAAGACAAATCTATTTGGATTTGGAAGCCAAAAGAATGATCTTTGGGAGAACTCATGTTCTCTTTACATGCTAGGGGATGTCTCCAAAATTAATGTCTACATCTAGAGCTTCCACTCCAGAGAGACAAAGTTGCAATCTTAACTCTAATGTGTCTTCCCAACCAACTACATAACTTTTGACTTAGAGCTCTGTTTTAGGCGTGCATGGTACCATTGGAAAGATCTCGACGAGTACTACTCATACAAAAAGCCAAATTACCAATATTAGGTTTTGTACTGTGATATGTGATTCAGTTGAGGTAGAATTACTCCTATTCAGTTTTCTTCGATGGGGGAATCTAACCACCGCAGCGCCATCTTCACGAATTAGGGTATCCAACACGGAGACGACGGTTTTTACTACCGGCCTTGGCACCCCGACCTCCCAATACCTCGTTATTGATGATGCACCATCCATCCTCCAAAGGCCATCGCTAGGGAACCCTCTAGGCCTCCGCGCGCAACGCGTCGTCGCGGAGAGACGTGCAAATTTTGCCTCATCTTCCACGCCTCTGGAGAGCCTCATCCCTGACATTAGAAACATGCTACACCCACCTCCGGTCCAGCAGGTTGCTCCAACACCCCCGTTCACCAACCACTCGGGTCCCCCTCCAGACATGGGTATAACTTTGCCGCCACCACCAGGGCCTATTCCCGGCACGGGCGAGGTCCCCTTGCCGTCACCTTTTCCCTCTTCGGGATCAGCACCCAGCCTAAGGGGACAACAAGAACATTTTGACGAATGCTCTGGGATCCACGCTGCTTGAAGACCCCCGCTCTTTGACATCCCAAAAGATACTTCTTTTCACTGTATGGAGAAAGGACACTGGCAGGCGCAATGCCCAAAGCCCAAGGTTTGCTACATTTGCAGAAGAGTTGGACACCTGGCCAGAAGGTGTAGGGGTGGACTACCCCCCCAGCTGAACCTTGCTTCAATAACGGACTTCCCTCCCCTGCCAGCAGGCATCCCAGCGAGAGGCGCCCCTCAACATGTACCCAAGTAAAATGTTGTCGACCTGGGTCCAGATGATGAAGAACGTACCCGCAGAGTGCTCTCTTTACGTAGCGCTCTGGAGATCACTTGACATTAGTTTTTTAGGTGGCCAGAGACTCTTCACACCCTCAAGTGGGTGTTCCCGAATGCGGTGGACATGTATAAGTTCCATGACCGGAAAGCCATTGCTTTCTTCCACAGCTATGATGAGGCCCGTATCGCTATGGGCAATGGCTCTACCCTTGGCACACACCTCCAAGTTAAAACTTTGAGTATGGGATCTATGAGCACACAAAAGGAGGTTTTTTTGTTCTGGTTGTCCAGTTTACCGATCGTATGCCGAGATCACAACACCGTCAGCTCATTCGTTGAATCGTTCGACACCTTGGTGATGATGTCAGACTGGAAAAGGGATCTTAATGACATGTCTGGATGTCTTATTAAGGTGGAAGCGTTTAATGAAGATGTTCCCCAATTTATCTCTCTGATGCATGGCAACTTCCGATTGCACCTATAGCTGCGCATGATCGCTAGGAGTCCTTTTGACTCAGATGTTTTCTGCCTCACCGAAGAAGGAAGGTGCTTGGACGTTCCTCCACAAGTGTTGGAAACTGGTGTATGCCTGACAGATGAGGCCCAAACTGACAACCCTCCTCCACAAATGGACAGTGCCACTAGACAGACGGCTGCGCTAGGGACCTCTGCAACAATATCAAGTGTTGATCGATCTCCCAAGAGAGTCATCACAGCTGAAGATGGAACCAGAGCGATACTCCCTCATAGAAGACTGGATGATTTTATTTGCTTTGATGAACTAGTCCCCATCCTGCATACCAGTAGGAGCAGGTCGAGGTGTCGATTTTTGGATGAGGACGGTCTAGGTTATTCTCGACCGAGATACAGAAGAAGCCTTCAATCAAGGCACAGGTCGCCATACTGATCATGGTCTGTTAGGCCTTGCTCAGAGGGGGAGTCATGTGATGAACTCGAGGATAGACGTGGGAGGGAAAGCTGGTAGAGCCCCCAGATTGATCTGGTTGTATGCGTGCTTTTAACTCTATGGACTATCATTATCTATTCTGGAATATTAGAGGCGCAGCTAATGGAGAAATGAGGAAGGTCTTGAGAAGAATATGTTCTAGATTTAAACCACCTATCATTTTCCTTTTTGAACCCTTCATGCACGCTAATCGGGCAGAGGAACTGCTGGATATTGTTAATCTTGACTGGGTGGCAGATAACAACTGTGAAGGAGGAAAATTTTGGTTCTACAGTGACGGCTCTCGTCGACCTGAAGTGGTTAGAGCTCACAGACAACAACTGACGGTGAAGGTCCAGGAGGTGGATGGATCCTACTGTTTCATCATAGCGATCTATGCTAGCTGCGATGCCCACACTAGAAGGTTGTTGTGGGACTCTATCCTAGAGATGGCTACTGATATTGGGGACTAGCCATGGGTTCTAGGTGGTGACTTCAACGTTACTCGAACCCCGGAGGAGAAGCGTGGAGGTGAACCCAGACCTTTTCAAGAAATGATGGACTTCAATTGCTTAATTACTGATGTTGGTGTCTATGAATGCCCGTTCGAAGGCAGTCATTTTACTTGGGTTGACAAACAATATCTGTCCCCGACGACGTGGGCACGCCTTGATAGAGTTCTTTTCAACTCAGCATGGCGTGATGCTTTTCCGTCCATGTCTTCTCTCTATCTAACCAGATAAAGGGTTTCAGACCACTGTCCCATTCTAACCTATGTGACAAATATGGATCAAAGAGGTTCACCACCCCCTTTCTCCTTCTTGTCATCCTGGCTATAGCGACCGAAATGCCTCGATATCATCTGACGCGACTGGGCACAAAAGGTCATCGAGCACCCGTCGTATGTTTTTTACAACAAGATGAAGTAGGTCAGATCGTCCCTTAAAGCTTGGAATAGATCCACTTTCGGACACATTGGTCAAAGACGGAAAGATCTTGAAGATATTGTGCACACGTCTCAGATAACCTTTGATGAATTCCCCTCGGTAGGCAATGAGAACACCTTGAGAACGGCTGAGCTGGAGCTTCAATCCATCCTTGATATGGAAGAGACGATCTGGAAAGAGAAAGCTGGATCCAATTGGCTGACCGATGGGGAACGCAATACCAATTTCTATCATGCAGTGGTAAAACAGAAAAGACAAGCTAGACAGATCCAAAAGCTTATTCTACCCAATGGATAATCCATTGAAGACAGACAATGCATGGCGGCGGCAGCTGCACTTTTCTACCAGAATTTCTACAATGAAGATATGGGCGTCGATGATAACCTGCTAGAAGACCTTCTTAGCGACATTCCTGAGGTGCTAAGTTCTAATGACAACATCTCCATTTCCCACATTCTTGATCGCCAAAAGGTGTGTGACTCCCTCTGGGCTATGGATCAGCATACCGTGCCTGGACCAGATGGTTTTACAGCCTCCTTTTTTCACGCGGCATGGGACATTATAGCAAACGATCTTATGAAGTTGACAGAGGCTTTCTTCAAGAGCGAACAATGCCACAGGAGTATGTTTTGTAGTCGCATTGTTTTGATCTGCAAGACCAATGACCCGCAAAAAATTGCTTCAGATTTTTGACCTATCTCCATTGAGAATGTGTCCCTACAGATCATTGCCAGAGTGATAAGCAACAGGATTGCCCCCATGCTCCCGCCCCTGATTTTGGATTTTCAAGGAGCTTTCATTCAAAGAAAAGACATTACCAATCATATCAGATTAACACAAGAGCTAGTACATGACATCAAGCAAGGGCGGCCTTTCCCTAATGTGGTAATTAAGTATGATATGTCAAAAGCCTTTGACCGAGTTCATTGGGATGCACTCCGACAGGTCTTGAACAAGTTCGGCTTTCCCAAGATGTCATTGACTTGTTGCTTTGCTTCTCAGAACAAGCTTGGGCCTCGGTGACCCTGGGTGACTTCTCAAAAGGTTTTTTTTTCAAATGTCTAGGGGTCTGAAACAAGGGAATGCCCTTTCCCCTTTCCTTTTTATCCTTTTTGAAGAACTGATGTTAAGAAGACTGTTTAAGTGTGCTCAAGAATCTACCCTTGCCACTTATCAAACTAGAGGAGTAGTGGTGGCACCACCGACCCTGTTCTATGATGATGATGTCCTTATTTTCATCAATGCCTCCCCGGAGTCCATAATGACTGTTAAAAATAAGTTTTAAGACTACTCCAAAGCCACAGGACAGATGATTAATTCGGCCAAATCGGTATGTATGGTAGGCACCTCTGAGCATACCATAGCTGACGGTACAACCAACTCGATTGGGGTGGCTAAAATGGTGGAGACACTTTCTTATCAAGGCGTACCGATCTCGTCCAGCCGGAGCAAGTTGGAACACTTTGAATACATGATTATCAACATTAATCACAAGGTTGCCTCCTAGAAAGCAAGGATGCTTTCCTTTGCTGGCAGGAGACTTCTCATCTGAGAGGTGCTGTCTTCGATGCTTATCTACACTGCGGCAGCCATGGGGATCCCGACAGGCATAGCTAACCGGATTGAATCAATTTTTTCTCGTTTCTTATGGACTGATAGGGAGAACCGTAGACGCAAGGTCTGGGTGGCATGGCATAAAGTGGTGAAACCAGCGGATCATGATGGGTTAGACATCGAACCGATCTCCCTCTTAAACTAAGCATATGTGTTCAAAGCAGCTTGGGAGATTGTGGGTGGTACATCATTATGGGCTTCTTTCTGCAGACAGAAAGACTGTGGCAATCTCAAGCACTCTGTGGGGTTCCACCAACCCTTTTTGAAGTTGAGCTCTACTGCATCCCCATATTGGAAAATGGTTTGGAAGAGCTTCCCATCTATGCTTCCCCTATGTAAATGGGTGGTAGGTAATGGAAACCTATCGCTATGGTACAATCAATGGTGTGATCGCCGACTGGAGGACAATGCCATATTGGAGGCTGATCTTAGACATGACTTTAAAGTTAAGGACTTCTGGACCAACGATGAAGGATGGGATTGGACGACACTTGCTGAAATCATTGACGAAGATGTAATGAATCTTATTAGATCGGCGAATATTATGATCTCAGATGTACCTGACCAGCTTGTGTGGACACTCGAGCAATCAGGTTGCTTCTCCCTTAGCTCGGCAAAAGAGTTTCTTTGTGGTACTGGTGGTCAGAGGCGTGACACCCTCGCACACTTGTGGCGTTTAAACATTCCTAAAGCATGTGTGGTCATTTGGAAATTGGTCAACAAAGCATTACCCACGGATGACAATATCATGTGATGCCGCATTCTTATGGCATCCAACTGCAACTGCTATGAAGAACGTCGTATAGAGACGAAAATTCACCTCTTCTTTGCCAGCGAGTTAGCTACAAATTTCTGGTATAGATTCACATTGATTACGGATAAGCAAGCTCCCTCATACTTGTAGTCACTTTTTAACTTAAGCTCCAATACACCTACAGGGTCATCCAAAGAGAGGATCAGTCGCAAACTAGCAACGCTGATCCCGTGGGCTATTTGGAGGTCGAGATGTGCCGCCAGATACAACAGGAAGAAACTGATGTTCTTATCTAAATGGAACAACCTTACTTTCATCTTAAATAAGCTGATGACTAAACATGTCTTTACACGTATTGAGAAACCTGAGTTCTACTGCTTACTTCAGATCTTCCACATTCAGGAGCCCTCCCAGGTGTTTAAATCAATCAAACTGCTTAGATGGACTTTGCCGGACGTGAACAACATTAAGCTTAATGTTGCCGTCGGTAAATACACTGATCAGCAAGGCCATTCTAGATGGTGGGTGGCTGGCCTAGCATGGAACTCTCACGACTCTCTCTGGTTGGCTTTTAGATATTGGGTGAGAGCTGCCGATAGGATGACTGCCTTGCTCCAGGCATGTGTGATTGGTATAAAGAGCGCGGATTTACGCATCTTTCACCTTTCAATCCTGGAGACAGATGACAGCAGGCTTTATAATATCCTGTGGCACGAGGCCAAGGAACTATGGAGGAATACACCCACCGTCAGAGAGCTTAGACAAGTTCTGCAGGAGGAAGTAATCATAGGCTCACTAGCAGAAAAGTTGGTGAACTCATCTACCATTAAGCTAGGTAGATGGGGATGCGATAGAGACGATGCCCTAGTATGCATAGATACAGACCTCCTCCCTATGAAAATTAGGGGCATGATGATCATGGATAAGAGAGGCATACCCTATAAATCTGCATCTTTCAGGAGGGATCCAAATGAAGTGTGAGCCATGGATGTGTGTTTAGGCTTTGTTTTTGTAGCTCGATGGTGTTGTATTTTTTTGAGGTTTTTGACCCGAGTTATAAGAGTGGGAGTTGTATCATTTTGATGATTTGGCCCACAAGAGGGGTGTGGGATGAAAAAATCGACCCCTGGCTTATTTAAAAAAAAACGAATCACTCCTAGTCACCCGATATGTAGTGAATCGGGTCTCTTTCGAGTCTGCTTTCATCTTTTCAGCTTAAAGTTTATTCCTTTGACTTGTATATAACCAGATCATGATATTAGGTATGCTTCTTAGATATCATATAGTTGATATCATGATCTCGATAGTTAATGAGCATGTTCGATCGTTATACCACTACAAATGTGCCTATTTTGAATCACTTTATTTAAACAAGTCAGAAGTAAACCTCATTCATCCCACACTCCTCATTTGAGCCAAAACAAAAGGAATTACATCTGGTGCTAAAACCCCGCCCATCTATGCACATCACCTATGAGGTCATAACAAAAACAAAAGAGCCTCATATCACAGCAGGCGTGATGAGGCACCTCGAACTAGCTGTCTTTCCATGTATGTAACACATAAGGGATCCTCCTCCTTTCCGTCGTTGTGGTCTTAAGATTTCTTAGTGACGAAGTAACCATTCTATTTTATGATAATACCCATCGATTTGGATCTGGAAGGTAAAAAATTGATTTGCGGGGCAACACATGTTCTCTTTGCATGTTAACAGATGCCTTCAAACGCTAATGTCTAGATCTAGAGCCTCCATTTCCCATAGACAAAGTTGCAATCTTGACTCTAATATTTCTTCCCTACCAATTCCATAACTTTTGACTCAGAGCTCTGTTTTAGGCGTGCATGGTACCGTTGGAAAGCTCTTGATAAGAACTACCTAGATAAAAACTCAAATTATTAATCTAAGTTTTTCTACAGTGATATAGATGTAGAAAGACTCCTAGTCATCTGATATGTAGCAAATTGGGTTTCTTTGTAGTCTGCTTTCGTCTTTTCACATTAAAGTTGACTCCTTTGACTTGTATTTAACCAGGTCATGATATTAGGTACGATTCATTGAAATGATGGAACTGATATCATAATATCGGTAGTTAGTGGCCTCGTTCGATCGTTATACAATTAGAAATGTACCTTTTTTGGGATTTCTTAGTGACTAAGTAATGCTTCTATTTTATCATAAGACAAATATATTTGGATCTGGAAGCCAAAAGCATGATCTACAGGAGAACTCATGTTATATTTACATGCTAGGAGATGTCTCCGACATTAATGTCTAGATCTAGAGCTTCCGATCCAGAGACACAAAGTTGCAATCTTAACACTAATGTGTCTTCCCAACCAACTCCATAACTTTTGACTCAGAGCTCTGTTTTAGGCGTGCATGGTACCATTGGAAAGATCTCGACGAGTACTACCCATATAAAAAGCCAAATTACCAATATTAGGTTTTGTACTGTGATGTTTGATTCAGTTGAGGTAGTACTCCTAGTCACCCGATATGTAGTGAATTGGGTCTCTTTCGAGTCTGCTTTCATCTTTTCAGCTTAAAGTTGACTCCCTCGACTTGTATATAACCTAATATTGGTAATTTGGCTTTTTATATGGGTAGTACTGTGATGTTTGATTCACTCCTATTGACTCACGCGACAGCGGATCCCGGACATCAACTCCAGAGCAGCGTTTCCCCCTCTGCCCGTAGGTGTTCCGGCTAGGGGCACACCCAATCATATTCCGAAGAGGATCAGTGTCAATCTAGGAGGCGGAGATGAGGAGAGGGCTAGAAAAGAAGCGGCCCTGCATCTTGCAGTGGAGATTAGCTGGCCAATAGGAGTGGTATGGGAACCCCTTTGCTCGTTCTTGCAGGAAAAATGGCCGGCGGCAAGGGATATCTACCGTTTTGCTAATCGCAAAGCGGTCATCTTTTTCAATACCAGGGAAGAAGCTAGAGCTTGTCATCAGACGGGGGAGATCTTGTTTGAGAGATACCAACTGAAGATTAACTCCATGGAAATAGGAGAAGCCAGCCTCAAAATGGAGCACTTCTGGTTCTGGATCACTGATATACCTATTACGTGTCGGGATGATGCAGCACTTGAGAACATGATTAAGCCCTTTGGCAAGATCCTTGACGTTTCGCCTTGGCAGCGCAGCGTGAACGACATCTCGGGCATTCTCGTCAAGGTGGAGGCTTTCAGCGAGGATTTTCCGCAGTTTGTTGCACTCACGTACGGATCGAGCAGAGCGTCTGTGAAATTTCATATGGTGGCTAGGGGAAAGCAGGGATCTGATATGTTGATGACGGAGGTGGGTAAGGAATTCCGTATTCCGGATCAGGTCCTCATCACCGGCGATGGAGTGGAGCAGGCCGTTGCAGCATCTGCTGACATACCGAGACAGATATCGGTTCCTGAGGAAAGGGGAGACCAGCCTCATCAGGAGAGGATTACAAATGGTGGACGAGATAAGAGGATTATCATAGATGAAGAAGGTACCAGAAGAATTCTGCAGAACAACACTATAGCGGATTTCATTTCGCTGGGGGACTTTGAAGAAGATTTTCAAAGGAGAGTGGGGTGTAGTAGAAACCGTACCAGATCCCAAAGGAGTGATATTCCCCAGTACGTTCAACATAGGAGGCGTACCCCAGATCATTTTGGAGTCACAAGAAGAAGATTTTCCGTAAGTGATATGTCCTTTTTTGATGAAGAGAGTGATAGGGAGGAGAGGAGGGACAACTTTTGATAGCTTTCTCTGAATTTGTTTGTGGTTTGTTCTTTCCTGTTAATGGATCAGTCCTTCCTGTTTTGGAATATTAGGGGAGCAGCTAATAATAAAACCCGCAAAGTTCTTGGTAATCTCTGCCGTAGACACCGACCCACTGTGGTAGCTTTTCTAGAGCTGTTCCTGTACGCTAACAAGGCGTCGGAACTCCTTGACATCATCCGGCTGGATTGGAATACGGATAACCAGACTGAAGAGGGGAAGATTTGGTTGTATGCGGACATCTCCAGAAATCCTCAGATCGTGAGAGCCCACCGGCAGCATATTACGATTAGTTTAGAAGAGGTGGATGGATCTAGCATGTATGTATCTGGAGTGTATGCTAGCTGCAATCACCATGACAGATCACGGCTATGGGAGGAGCTTGCTGTTTTATCTGCGATGATTGGGGACTCTAAGTGGATAATTGCTGGCGATTTCAATGTTATACGTGATCAAAGTGAGAAGAGAGGAGGCACGACTACACCTTTCCAAGAGATTCTTGATTTCAATACGGCTGTTACTGATGCCCATTTGAAGGAAATCACGTTTGAAGGTAGTCGCTATACGTGGGTAAATAAACAGTATTTAACCCCCACGATATGGCAGAGGCTAGATAGAGCCCTTTCCAATGACTCTTGGGACGTCGCCAAACCGTTTAGTCGATGTTTGCACCTGACCAAGTTCAGGGTATCGGACCACTGCCCGTTGCTGATCATCCCTGGGGGTCGTCGTCCTCCTACGAGAACCAAAGCTCCTTTTGCTTTTATCTCAGCCTGGATGCAACATGATGGATGTCTGGAGGTTATCCGTAGAGCATGGGATGAACCTGTTATTGGTCACCCATCTTTTATCTTCTGTCAGAAGCTTAAACGAGTCAGACATGCTCTCAAACAATGGAACAGAGAGACGTTTGGCGACATCAACCAGAAGAAACAGGATCTTGAAGATATTGTTCACACTACCCAGGTTGCCTTTGATGATAACCCGAGCACAACCAATGAGATGAATCTGCGGATAGCGGAGAATGAGTTGCAGCAAATTCTTGATCAGGAAGAACAGCTTTGGAAAGACAAAGCGTGCATTGACTGGCTAAAAGACGGGGAGAGGAATACCTGGTTTTATCATTCGATAGTTAAAGCTAGAAGGAAGAAGCGCATCACGTCCAAAATTATCCTTCTGGATGGTGAGGTTGTCACTGATCCTAACGAGATGGCGCGAACAGCAGCAGTTCATTTTCAGCATCTTTATGAGGATGAGCATCAACCCTTACAGGAAGACGTAGCCCTTTTCTTGCAGGAGATCCCTGAATGTGTCTCGCTGGATGATAACTTCTCCATTATTGCGCCGCCGGAGGAAAATGAGATTCTCCATGTTCTCAAAGAGATGGACAGTAAAGTTGCGCCCGGTCCCGATGGTTTTACGCTGCCGTTCTTCATATATGCTTGGGATATTGTTGGACCCGACTTCATGGGGATGACAGATTGCTTTCTCAAACGGCAACCTTGTCATCAGGGTTTATTTTGCTGCAGGATGGTCTTAATTCCTAAAGTGGATGTGCCGGAGAACCTAGATACTGATTTCAGGCCGATATCTATTGAAAATATTACACTGAGGATTATCGCCCGCACTGTTAGCAATAGATTATCTTCTCTTATGCATAAGATGATATCTGTAGAGCAGGGGGCTTTCATTAGAGGTAATGACATTACTAATCATGTCAAGCTCGTCAAAGAATTGATGGATGACATCAACCGAGGCGACGTACATCCGAATACTATCATTAAGATGGACATGTCAAGGGCGTATGATAGAATCAATTGGGATATCCTTGGCAAGATTCTAGAAATATTCGGTTTCATTCAGGAGACGATCTCTTTGTGTCTCAGTTTCTTTAAGGAGACATGGGCTTCGGTCTCTCTAGGCAACATAACGGCCGACTTCTTCCCGATTCATAAAGGGCTGAAACAAGGGAATGCGCTCTCACCCTTTCTGTTCATTATTTTCGAAGAGATCTTGTGCAGGAGGTTTAAGTATTTGCAGGAGAGAAACCTGATATCGGTGTTCTGTACCCGAGGAGGAGTGGCCCCGGTCATTCTGCTTTATGCAGATGACATCACAATAGCTGCCAATGCGGATCAGCCGTCTCTACAACATATCTTTAATACCTTTCTTGCTTATGAGAGAGCTTCAGGTCAGAAGGTTAATGCTATGAAGTCTGTTTGTGTTGTTGGAGGTTCAGATACTATAAAGGCCAAACGGATTGCTAATGATATTGGGATTCTTGATGCTTCTGATTCGATCACATATCTAGGTATTCCTATCACCAAGGGGAGGGTCAGACTCAGCGATTTTGAATATCTTATCAGAAAGATCAATGCCAAAGTTGCAGGTTGGAAGGCTCGCCTTTTATCTTTTGCAGGGAGACGCCTCCTCATCGAGCATGTGCTTTCATCCATAACTGTGTATTCAGCGGCAGCTTCTGGGGTACCCGTGGGTATCGCTCAAAGGATTGACAAAATTCTTTCAGGCTTTTTATGGGCGGATAGAGAGGCTCACTCTAGAAGAGCATGGGTGAGTTGGCATAAGGTGGCTAGGCCGAAGGATATGGGAGGCCTTGGTTTGACGCCTATCAAGATGGTGAATGATGCCTTTGTGGCAAAGGCGTGCTGGGAAGTCTTGACAGGGAATTCTTTATGGGCTTCTTTTTGCATAGCAAAGTACGCTTGCAGCGTATCCGGTAGATCTTTCACTCGTCCTAACATGCTAAAGCTTAGTGCGGATCCTTCTCCATCTTGGAGAAAGATTTGGAATATGTTCCCAAGAATTTTTCCCCTGTGTAGATGGATCATTGGTCATGGTGATATTCTTCTTTGGGACGATCTGTGGTGCTCTAGCAGACTTGATACTTTTGCTATAAATCGAAGTGATCGTAACCTGAAGTTTTTGGTGAAGGACTTCTGGGATATGGAGACTGGCTGGAAATGGGATGCTCTTGGCCAGGTTATCAACCCAGATGGCATAGTTTTGATTAAGGAAGCAGGCGTGACTATTTTTGAAGAAGCTGACAGGTTGATATGGACCCCGGCTGCTAACGGTTTCTTTTCACTCAGCTCGGTGAAGAAGAAAGTTCTCCAGGATCATGCCATTGATGCTTTCGGTTTGGATCGGGTCTGGCAAGTGGACTCGCCTAAAGAGATTGCGTTCATCTGGAAGGCTACACGTAGGGCGATCCCAACTGATGAAAACGTTCGTAGATGCAGGATTCAGTTTGCTTCATGTTGCAATTGTTGTACGGATCCGAGGGAGGAAAGCACAGCTCATCTTCTCTTCTCAAGTCATATTGCTCTCTTTTTCTGGTGCAGGTTTACTAATATCACCGGGCGGAATGCCCCAGCTGATCTTAATTCTCTGTTAGAGGCTTGCAGCCTTGGAGCCAAGTCTTCGATTGATGAATGGGTTGCCGGTGCGCTGGCCACGCTTATACCAAACGGTATTTGGAGAATCAGATGTCAGCGTAGGTATGATGGAACTGACATTTCGGCTATCAGGATTTGGGAGCAGATTATTTACAAACTGAATTTTATGATGCGGTATAAAGCCCTCCACGTCTCTAAGAATATTCAGATTCATGCAGCCATGAAAGCAGCGGGGATTGAGAGTACCCGTAATATTGTTAAAAGGATTTCTCTACATAGATGGAATCCTCCGGATCTACACAACCTGAAGTTGAATATCACGATTGGTAGGTGTCAGGACGCTCATGGTGTTTTTCGAAGATGGGTTGGTGGTATCATTCGAAACCATCGAGCGGATATATGCTTGGCTTTTCGTGCTTGGTTAAAGGCCACTAATTACATTGAAGCGTATGTGAAGGCATGTTTTGTAGGGGTCTCGATGGCGGTGGATAACAGGTTGAAGATATCATCCATTGAGGTTGATGATAACGATACTTTTAACATTCTTTGGCTGAATGGCAAAGCTCCCTGGAAGACTATTTATGCTGCTAGGATGCTCATAGATGAGTTACGGGAGAGGGACATCACAGGCTGTTGTGTTCATAAAGTGGTGAATTCTCTAGCTAAAGAGATTGGGGTTTGGGGAAGATCTTTCATGGCACCTTTCATTTGCTCAGACAGCAGCAACCTTTCGCAGAAGATCCGAGGCATGGCGATTTTGGAGAAAAACCACACACCTTATATTGTCAAGAGTATGTCCAAGGTGTAGATGTTGTTTTTTGTTGTTGTTGTTTTGGGCTCTTGGGTTTTAAGGGAGTTTACCTGCATAATTATAAGCAGGAGATGTACTTTTTGGTTGATTTCACCCAGACGAGGGGGATGGGATGAATAAAATGACCCCCTGGCTTCTATAAAAAAAAACCAAATCATGATATTAGGTATGCTTCTTAGATATCGTATAGTTGATATCATGATCTCGATAGTTAATGAGCATGTTTGATCGTTATACCACTAGAAATGTACATATTATTGAATCACTTTATGTAAACAAGTCAGAAGTAAACCTCATAAATCCCACACTCCTCATTTGAGCCAAAACAAAAGGTATTACATCTGGTGCTAAAACCCCGCCCATCTATGCACATCACCTATGAGGTCACAACAAAAAGAAAAAAAGAAGATCCTCATATCAGAGTAGGTGTGATGAGGCACCTCTAACTAGTTGTCTTTCCATGTATGTTACACATAAGGCATCCTCTTCCTCCTTTCCATCGTTGTGGTCTTAAAATTTCTTAGTGACAAAGTAACCATTCTGTTTTATCATAAGACCCATGGATTTGAATCTGGAAGCTAAAAAATTGATTTTCGGGGCAACACATGTTCTCTTTACATGCTAAGAGATGCCTCCAAATGCTAATGTCTAGATCTAGAGCCTCCGTTTCCCATAGACAAAGTTGCAATCTTGACTCTAATATTTCTACCCTACCAATTCCATAACTTTTGACTCAAAGCTCTATTTTAGACGTGCATGGTACCGTTGGAAAGCTCTCGATAAGCACTACCCAGATTAAAAAATCCAATTATTAATCTTAGTTTTTCTACAGTGATATAGATGTAGAATTACTCCTGGTCATCCAATATGTAGCGAATTGGGTTTCTTTGTTGTCTGCTTTCATCTTTTCACATTAAAGTTGACTCCTTTGACTTGTATTTAACCAGGTCATGATATTAGAAGAAGAACTGAGGAAGGTCCAAATGAGAGGTTAGGAGCCAAAGCGTCGCGTCTCCCTAGGGCGATCGGGGGGCGATCCTGAGGGTGCTCGCGCCCCCGGCGGCACCGCCAGCCGAAACGGTGTGGCATCTCACCCACCGGCTACCTCTCATTAAGTGGATACAAGTGAGAAGCTTGGAGATAATCGGGGGGTGGTGGCTCTGACCTACGGAGCCGCCATGGATTTTGTTTGTGGCACCTTGATGATACCTAACCCCGTGATACCAAATACGGCGACGACGGTCAATAGGTGGTTACAACAACCTCCTCCTCGGCACGGCATGCGTGCTCAAAGAGTGGTTGCTCAGAGGAGATCAGAATCGGCGTCTTCCGCGGTTGATCCGGAGACCGTTCTCCCAGATATTGGGAGGGTTTTCCAGCAGGAAGGGACGGAGGTCCAGGGGAATACATCGCTGATCAATGTGGGTGAAAACCCTACTGCTCCTAGGGTAGTGGACACTACAGAAGCGGCTAGGGAGGTTACCACATACCCACCGCGGAACATCACAGTTGGAGAGAGTGGTGGCAACAAGAAGAAGGGATATGTATATGGTATCCCCAAGGACACATGCTATAACTGCATGTCCAAAGGACATTGGCTGTCACAGTGTACCCGCTGACGAGTATGTTGCCGCTGTCACATACATGGACATGTAGAAAGGAGATGTAGCGCCGCCGTTTCAGTCAGACCGCCGGACATATCGTCACACCAGACTTTTCCTCTGTTACCGGTAGGCATCCCGGCAAGAGGCGGCCCGCAACATATAGCCAAAAGGATAGGGGTCGATTTAGGCCCAGATGATGAGATGCGCTGGAACAGGTCATATTCCTTGTCGAAGGCGGGGAGATAACCTGGCATCCGAGGGTACGCTGGGAGGACATGGTGAATCCTATTAAAAGGAGATGGCCTCATGTGATTGACTTCTACAAATACGCCTCATCGAAGGCGATCATCTTCTTCAGTTCTGTGGAGGAGGCGAAGGATGCTGCTGCGGAAGGAATTTGAGACCCTTGGGGAGAACCCCTTATTGCCAGTATGATGGAGGGTGGACAATCTTGCCAGATTCTTGAGAGATTCTGGTTCTGGTTTACAGGGATCCCGATCATATACAGAGATAGAGATTCTATCAAGAAGATGACGGCGGCGTTCAAGAATCTGAGGAGTGTATCCACATGGAAGAAACATGAACATGATGTCACATGAGTGCTTTTTGAGATGGAAGCTTTTGCAGAAGACATCCCACAGTTCATCAATCTGAACTATGGTCACATACGATCACTAGTTAAGATACAGATGGTGGCTCGAGGGCATCTTTTCTCTGTGGAGATCTCTTTGACAGAAGAAGGTAGGGAGATTGGCATCCCGATGGAGGCTATTTTAGAAGGCGTGTTGAACAACCCTACACAGGCTCATAGATCAGAGAGGAGGAATGATGAAGGACATGATAGTAATAGACAAGAAGAGGAAGAAGAGGGGAGCTACAACAACTCTCAGAGACAGGTTTCTCGAGAGGATAGGAGGATGGTGTTAAACCAGGAGGGACACAGGATGTCACTCAAAAACCGAAGTTTGGAGGATTTTCTTCACTTTGAACCAAGGGATACTCCAGACAGGAGAAGGGGGAGATCTAGGATTACATCGAATAATCGTTTGCACAGCTACAGATTGCGGGTAGAACAACCGAAAAGGCATAGAAATAGAAGAATGATAAGAAGGAGATCATCAGATGATGAGCGTTGGTATTCCGCTGAAGAATTCAGTGACGGGGGAAGACACAGTTACTGAGGGTGTTTTGTTCTTGACGGGAAGGAGCTTTTTCTTGTTTTAATGAATAGGAAAGCTATGTTTTGGAATATAAGAGGAGCGGCGAATAATCCTACTCGGAGAGTGCTTGATAATCTTTGTAGAAGACACAAACCGGAGATTATATGCCTGATGGAGCCTTTTATCCATGCAGAAAGGGCGGAGGAGCTTCTAGATATAGTCAGACTAGATTGGTCTGTTGATAATGAATCTGAAAGAGGAAAAATATGGATGTTCGTGGATGGTAGATTCAATCTGCAGGTTGTATGTATTCATCGCCAACACATCACGATCTGCCTCACTGAACCAGCGGGGACACACGTTTACATCACTGGTGTATACACAAGTTGTGATACCTACAAAAGGAGAGAGCTGTGGGATTCTCTTATCATTTTATCAGCAGAGATCGGCGATGCTAAATGGCAGATTGCGGGGGACTTTAATGCAGTGTGGAAGGTAGAGGAGAAGAGGGGTGATACACCCCTGGACAGGTGGACATGTCTGATTTTAACAGCTTCATTGCAGATGCGAGCTTGACGGAGGCTCCTTTCGATGGAAGCAAATTCATGTGGGTTAACAAGCAATACCTCACGCCTACTACATGGGAGCGCCTGGACAGAGTCTTGTTCAATTCTGCATGGTGTGATGAATATCCGGCATCCAGTTCCTCTCATCTCACACGGTATCGCATATCTGATCACTGCCTGATCCTTTCTTGGGCTAAGTCGACGGTGACTCAAAGACAACCTTCACCTTTTGTTTTCCAATCAGCCTGGCTCCTGGATCAAAGATGTCGCTCCCTTATTGAGGATGCCTGGGCCACGGAAGTGGTGGGGCATTCATCCTTTGTGTTCTACGAGAAGTTGAAGATGACGCAGAGAGCGTTAAGGAGATGGAACAAGGAGGTTTTTGGGGACATCCACCAGAAGAAGAAAGATTTGGAGGACGTGGTACTTATCACCCAGCAAGCGTTCGATGAAAATCCTAACAGAATTAATGAAAACAATCATTTACAAGCAGAACGGGAGCTGCAATTGATTTTAAATCAAGAAGAAATGTTGTGGAAGGACAAAGCCAGAATCTCTTGGCTGGAAGAAGGTGAGCGGAATACAAGATTCTATCACTCTACCGTGAAGCACAGGAGGAAGATAAGAAGGATTTTGCAGATAGTCAAACCAGACGGGTCCATCATTGAAGATCCCGCAGAAATAGCTATAGAAGCTGCGAACCAGTTGCAGTTTCTACAGGAGGAGGACATGGTTATCGATCATACTACACTGGAACAGTTTTTGCAAATGATTCCAGAGTCGATATCTTTAGAGGACAACTTTTCCATTACTGCTACACCGACGGAGAAGGAGATACTAGATTGTATGAAAGGGATGGATTCTTATACAGCTCCAGGACCAGATGGATTTACGCTTCCTTTCTATACTCACATGTGGGATTGTATTAGTGCAGATTTCATTTCTCTGATCGGGGATTTCTTTCGTGGACAATATTGTCATAGGAGTCTTTTCTGCTGCTGCACGGTTCTTCTACCTAAGAATGAATCTCCTGTGGATCTGCATAGGGACTTTCGTCTGATCTCTATTGAGAACTTGGCACTGAGGATTATAGCTAGACTTCTTAACAATAGGCTGGAAGAGTATCTTCCAAAGATCATATCACCGTATCAAGCGGCTTTTGTAAAGCACAGGGATATATCTCATCATATTCGCCTTCTACAAGAGTTAGCTCATGACATTAAACAAGGTCCTCACAGGCAGAACATGATCATAAAGCTCGACATGTCGAAAGCATATGATAGGGTTTCCTGGATAGTGTTGGAGAAGGTCATGGAGAGGTATGGTTTTATTAAAGGAACCATAGAGCTTTGTATCAGATTCTTCAAAGAAGCTTGGACGACAGTATCCATTGGGGATTTCACGGAAGGTTTCTTCCCCATCAAGAAGGGGCTTAAACAAGGCAATGCGTTATCCCCTTCACTGTTCATTATGTTTGAAGACATGCTCGCCAGAAGGGTGGTCCACCTACAAGAAGAGGCAGTGATAGATGCTTATTATACAAGAGGCCTCGACATTTCACCTCCCGTCTTGATGTATGCAGATGACATTGTATTTTTCCTTGCCACTTCTAATGGCTCAGTTGTGATCACTAGAGAAGTGATACAGGAGTACGAACGGGCGACTAGACAAAGGATTAATAGAAACAAATCAACCTGCGTTCTGGGCTGCTCAGACGTATCGGTGAGGAGCAGAGTTGCCGCTGAGATTGGCATCGATCAGATTGCAGAATCCCTAACATATCTTGGTGTCCCGATATCCATAGGGAGGGTGAAGAAGAAAGATTTCGAGTATCTAACTCTGAGGATACAGAAAAGAGTTGCTTCCTGGAAGGCGAGGATGCTTTCATTTGCCGCAAGAAAGTTGCTAATCAAACATGTCTTAGCGAGTACCACTATACACACGACATCAGCGGCGGGGATCCCTGCTACTATATGTAATAATTTGGAGAAAATTATGTCTCGTTTCTTATGGGCCGATAGAGACAATCATACCAGGCGATCCTGGGTGGCTTGGAATAGGGTTTCAGTCCCTACGGACTATGGAGGATTGGCTTTTCATTCTTTGCAGCTGATTAACAAAGCTTTCATCGCTAAAGCGTGTTGGGAGATAATTACAGGAGATTCCTTATGAGCTATGTTCTGCAGGAAGAAATATTCATCGCAGACCAGGAATAACTCTGGTTTATATCCGCCCATGTTGAAGAAGAGTGCATCTGCCTCTCCCCTATGGAAGAAAATATGGGAGTTATTTCCATCCATCTATCCTAAATGTAGATGGATCATCAGGAAGGGTGAGATCCATTTCTGGGACACGCACTGGTGCGAGCGGAGGATGTTCGATCATGCTCTTCACATATCAGACTGGAACATGAGCTTCTTAGTTAAAGATTTCTGGAACGATGATAGCGGATGGGACTAGCAGGCGTTGAACATGATTATTGATGATGAGGGCTTGGAGATCATCAAGAGAGCAGGCTTGCTCGTTTTTGAAGAAAAAGATAAAATCATTTGGACGATGACGGAAAATGGACAGTTTGATATCAAATTGGCAAAGAAGCTGTTATACATACCCCCCATGGCAGGTTGTGTAGACTTAGCCAAGCTCTGGAAGCTAGATTGTCGACGAGCTAGTGCTATTATATGGAAGATGATGAACCGAGCTATCCCAACAGACGATAATATAAGGAGATGTAACATTCAGTTTGTATCGAGGTGCTCTTGCTGCGAGGACCCAGTTCTGGAGAATGTAAATCACTTGGTGTTCGAGAGCCAAATAGCAAGATTTTTCTGGGATAGATACGCTGCGCTGATACAGGAACCTGCTCCCCATAATTTTGCATCTTTGTTAGCTTGTTGTGGACACATTCACACTCTCTCGGCTAGAAAATGGATCGGAAGCAGATTGGCTGCTCTCATTGTGGAGAGTATATGGAGGATATGATGTTTAGTCAGGTTTGAGAATGGCAGGAAGAACCTGGACCTAGAATGGGAATACATGATGATGAGGCTGAATGGTATGATGAAAAAAAGGAGCTTTGCGAGCAAAGAAACACCTGAGTTTTATCAGGTCCTAGCCGCATACAGGTTGACGGAACCTAATTGGCATCTTAGACATATGAATCCTTTTAGATGGAATCCGTCGGACATCAACAACCTCAAGATGAACATCACAGTTGGGAGATCAACTGATCCGGAGGGCAATTCCCACAGATGGGCAGCTAGAGTGGTAAGAAATAGAAGAGGACAAGTTCTGGTGGTTTTCAAAACATGGTTACAGGCAGATGATTTTCTTTTAGCCTATATACAGTCGTGCATTTTCGGGCTTAAGATAGTGGAAGATAAGTATTTGAAGGTTGCTTCTATTGAGATAGATGATCAATGTACCTTCGACACCTTGTGGTGGAACGCTGATGAGCCGTGGAAGGCTATACCGTTGATCAGGGAACTAAGAAGAAAGCTCCTAGAGGATGCAATTAGTGGTTCTTTGGTACACAAAGTTATCAATTCTATTCCGAGGGAGCAGAGAGTTTGGGGTACACACATGGAGGACATTTTCATCAGTTCCATTCCGGAAAATCTGCCGCAGAGGATTAGAGGTATGTGGTCGATGGAGAGGCACAACATACCATACATTCAGGTGGACAAGGGGTCGAGTTGAGTTTTCTGGCTGTTGCTTGTTTTGGTAGGGTTGCTTGTATATGTGTGTTTTGTTCGGGCTGCGCGGTAATAGGGTGTTTTTGTTGATGGGAACACACCTGCGTTTTATATGAGCAGGAGTAGTACATTTTTTGGTGATTTTGCCTACACGGGGAGGGTAGGATGAATAAAAGTACCTCCCAACTTTAAAAAAAGGTCATGATATTAGGTACGATTCATTGAAATGGTGGAACTGATATCGTGATATTGGTAGTTAGTGGCCTCATTCGATCGTTATACAATTAGAAATGTACCTTTTTTGGGATTTCTTAGTGACTAAGTAACGCTTCTATTTTATCATAAGACAAATCTATTTGGATCTGAAAGCCAAAAGCATGATCTTTGGGTAAACTAATGTTCTCTTTACATGCTAGGGGATGTCTCTGACATTAATGTCTAGATCTAGAGCTTCCACTCCAGAGAGACAAAGTTGCAATCTTAACACTAATGTGTCTTCCCAACCAACTCCATAAATTTTGACTCAGAGCTCTGTTTTAGGCGTGCATGGTACCATTGCAAAGATCTCGACGAGTACTACCCATATAAAAAGCCAAATTACCAATATTAGGTTTTGTATGGTGATATTAGATTCAGTTGAGGTAGAATTATTCCTAGTCACTCAATATGTAGTGAATTGGGTCTCTTTCGAGTGTGCTTTCATCTTTTCATCTTAAAGTTGACTCCCGCGACTTGTATATAACTAGATCATTATATTAGGTATGCTTCTTAGATATCATATAGTTGATATCATGCTCTTGATAGTTAATGAGCATGTTCGATTGTTATACCACTAGAAATGTACCTATTTTGAAACACTTTATTTAAAAAAGTCAAAAGTAAACCTCATTCATCCCACACTCCTCATTTGAGCCAAAACAAAAGATATTACATCTGGTGCTAAAACCCTGCCCATCTATGCACATCACCTATGAGGTCACAACAAAAACAAAAAAACAAGAGCCTCATATGACAACAAGCGTGATGAGGCACCTCTAGCTAGATGTCTTTCCATGTATGTAACACATAAGGCATCCTCCTCCTTTCCATCGTTGTGGTCTTAAGATTTCTTAGTGACGAAGTAACCATTCTATTTTATCATAAGACCCATGGATTTGGATCTGGAAGCTAAAAAGTTGATTTGTGAGGCAACACATGTTCTCTTTACATGCTAAGAGATGCTTCCAAACGCTAATGTCCAGATCTAGAGCCACCATTTCCCATAGACAAAGTTGCAATCCTCACTCTAATATTTCTTACCTCCCAATTCCATAACTTTTGACTCAGAGCTCTATTTTAGGCGTGCATGGTACCATTGCAAAGCTCTCGATAAGCATTACCCAAATAAAAACTCAAATTATTAATCTAAGTTTTTCTACAGTGATGTAGATGTAGAATTACTCCTAGTCATCTGATATGTAGCGAATTGGGTTTCTTTGTAGTCTGCTTTCTTCTTTTCGCATTAAAGTTGACTCCTTTGACTTGTATTTAACCAGGTCATGATATTAGATACGATTCATTGAAATGGTAGAACTGATATCATGATATCGGTAGTTAGTGACGGGGCAGGTCGTTCCCGAGGTTTCGGAGAGGCCGATGGCGGCAGTGGAAGCATTGCTGCTAGATGATGCAGACGTGTCGGGTTCTGGTTCCGGGCGCAACGATGACATCATTGGAGACTGCGTTTGGGTGGGGTCTATATGTGTTCCTCTCTCAGGTGTGTCCTCGATGAGGGTGTCGTCGGGGAACAGAGTTGCTGATGTTAGGAAGACCTTGATGGAGACGGTGGCTCCCAACCGGGGCTGCCATCGAGTCAAATGCTTCCGTTGTTTGCAACGAGGGCATATGCAAGTTCACTGTAGGGTGAAACTTTGCTGCTTCCGATGTCGATCCCCTGGGCATCAGGCGCGGGACTGCAGCTTTCGTCGGTAGGCCAAGGGGAGACCCCCATCACCCAGGGATAGATGCTTCTGTTGCCTCCAGAGGGGACACTGGAGGAATTACTGCTCCTCCCAGATTAGATGTTTCCGGTGCAAGGCCCCTGGACACATCGTGAAGGACTGCCCCTTGCACAGGTCGGTCTCTCGTTCGTTACTGAGTTCGACTGGTGTGCAGCCAAGGCACACACAGACATCTGAGATCCCTATCGATGGTGGAACACCTGGTGGCAACCAGAACGAGACCATATCGAGATGGGTGGAGGATGCAGCTGGTGACTATCGGCGCCTACGCTCTCCCTGTTTTGGTGATTTCTTGAGGCCAATATGGGGTGGTGATGTTGCTAGATCGAGGGCACACAGCGATGAATTATGCTCGAACAACTCGTCTATGAGGGTGACGGTTAGCAGAATACATGGGGACGGAGTTTCTAGCAGAACTGAGGATGAAGATGAAATAGGGAACCCCTACTTGGACCTTGGGGGAAGAAGCATGGATGATGATTTTTATCTTTAGACCAACAGGGATGATGACAAAGGCGTTTTGGAAGAGTACAGGAAGGATTCACTTCAGGTAGCGGTGATGGTTTGAGCGTGATTGGTCTTATGTAAGGTGATAATTTTCTTTTGTTTGCTAGAGGGGCGAAATGATGTAATATCTGATTGATGATATTTTTGGCCTGCGTGAGGTGCAGGATGAATAAGATTGACCTCATATTGCGGGAAAAAAATGTAGCCACCAACACATCTAAGTCTATATGTCATCCATGGGGATGAAAAGGAACTCCACCAACACTCCTTGAACCCGCATGGAAGGAGTAGCCTTCTTTATTGGCAACATACTAGGGTTGCATAGTCTATCCTTCTCTTTATCTCCTTGTGGGTAATAATGGACAGTCTAGAGGTGTAACCAAGACCTTAGTTGTCATGCCCCTATTTATAGAAAAGTCGGGGAATTAGGATTTCTAATAAACCCTAAGAAATGAAAAAAACATCAACCACTTTTTGTCAGCCCACTTATAGATAGTCGGTTGATTGACTGGCTTAGTCTGGTCGATAAAATGGGTGGGATACTTTATAGTGGCCCACCAAGAATTTCCAACTGATCGATTGGCCAGTCCATGTGGTCAAATAGGTTGGCTAGGATATACAGGATCTAGAGACTAATCGACTAATCGAGTCCAATCGACTAAGTGGGTTATTCTTAGAGAGGATACAGAGACGGATCCTTGGATGATGTTAATTTGGAATGAAGCAACAACATTGAGAGCCAATGTAACGATTTAGAAAGTGGTTTGTAATGTGCTCTTAATGAATTATAACATTGAGAGATGCATGATACCCATGTCATGTTGTTTTCACTATTATACCCAACCAACCCAAGAGACAATGAACCATATGTTTGTCTGCAGTGACTTGAGATCATTCATATGGGTGAAGGCCAAGGAAATTGTTAGACCTCAATCTTTCCATGTTGGACTTGAGAACCACTAAATGTATTGTATACCACTGTTGAGATTAGACATGCAATATATCCATGAAGGTATGGATGAGAGGAGTGATACCAAATATGATCGTGGTGGTTGTTTCGAGGAATAGATGTAAGGCAAAGTATGACAATGTGGGGTTTAACCTGGAAACATCATGGAGTGAGGTTATGTAGATATGTGACAATGGAAGTTCCAAGACCTTGTTCAAGGCTTGTGATAATGAATATTTATACCATGTAAAGAGGGGACAAAATATGAGGGAATTGATAATGAAGATGAAACATATTGGGTTCTTCAAGTGGAAACCCCCTTGATATATACACATGGAAGCTAACATAGAGATGGGAATTGAGGATGAAATGGGATGGATGTGTTGCATCATTAGAAACTATGACAATGGATTGGTTCTTGATCGCAATTTTGAGTTCATTAATGGATTGGGTCTCAAGACCATGGTCATATGCTGAAGATCCTGGGGAGGGGGACAAACACTTGGTAGTGACAAACTTTGAATATGCTCTTTAACATGATGTAGGGACAAGTGAGGGCCCCATGGAGATGACCTCCTCCAAAATAGACTCCCTGACCAAGCTGGTTTGGGTGTTTTAAGACTATGAGAAGTGTTCGAGCCAGGTCATGAATAAGAGTAAATCTGATTCTTGGCGGGGAACTAACCACAAATTATCTAAATGAAATTTCTAGCATGAAGGATGTAATGAATAGAGGGGATACGACCAAATATCTGGGAGCTTTGTTGGTGAAAGGGGGTTCAAAGTCCCATCACATGGATCCCATGGTGGAGAAGATCATGAAGAAGTTGGTGGGATGGAAAAGTAACATGTTGTCCTTTGTGGGTAGATGTGTACAGATCAGGCACACTTTGACTTACATTCCAATGTACATGCTTGTGGTGACACCAATCCCATAACAGGAAATTGTAGATCAAAAACTTTTTGGAAGTTTCCTATGGAGAACTAGAGACAACAACAACCAAAAAGCTTGGATTGCCTGAAAAAGAGTCACAAACTAAAGAAGAGATGAAAAACTTGGAATCACAAGCTTGAAGATGACCCAAAATACCTTCCTTATTAGGGCATGCTAGGAAATTTATTCAGGCACATCCCATGAGGTGCATTTCTGTTCGAACAAGTATAGAAGGGTGTGTATGAGGGATGGGGAGGACCTGTTGGTGATATGCCATGAGAGCCAATCATATGATGATTGTAATAGAACATCTTTTAATTGATTTGAATTTTAATAAAGGCAATTTTGATTATTATGTTTCTTTCACTATTGGAAATGAATAAATATACTAATGTACTTAGAATGTTGACTCAATGACATGTAATTTTAGGCTGAGGACCTAAATATGAGATCATGTGTATGTTCAGAGTTTTCATTCTTGTCTTAGTCCCTAGTCAGATCCTACTCGCAAACCATTTTGAGAAATAGCTAGATCTGTTATATGAAAACAGTCTCATCAGCGACGGTATGTCATGGGGTGCTGTTAGATCTGTTATGTAGGTGAAATGTTCCCAAAGGTAAATAGCCACCTCTCCTCGGAATAGTATATGATTGGTGTCTTCTTCTTGATGATTCTTGTGGCAGTTACATCTAAAGGCCATGTGAATGTAGCTACTTCTAACATTATCATCAGTAGGTACAGCTTTATGTGCAAACTTCCATATTACTGCACTGGCCTTAGGATTTTCGAGGTTCCATAGTTCACCATTGTCAGTTCTTACATCCTCTCCTATTCCAGTCAGAAGTCTCTTTACTGATCTAAGAGTGAAGTGGCCCATGCGATTGAGATCCCATATGATTTTATCTTCAACTTCAGAGACCAAGGCATTAGAATTCTTAATCAGTAGTATACCCTGTGGATCGATGATTTGATTCAGTGCATTTTTTTTAATATAAGCCAGGAGGTACTTTTATTCATCCTACCCTCCTCGTGTAGGCAAAATCACCAAAAAACATATACAATTCCTGCTTATAAGAAAGGCAGGTATCTTCCCCAAACATAGAAAAGAAAACACCTCTATACACCGAAGAAGAAAAACAACCCTATCCCTTATCCACATGTATATATGGAATAGTGCGCCTCTCCATGATCAACATCACCTTAATCCTTTGCGGCAAGTTTTCTGGAATAGAATTAATATAGATATCCGCCATGTGTGTGCCCCAGGAGCACGAATCAAACTTGCCAGGCCAGAGATCTAGGTTAACTGTAGGAGCCAAAGAGTCGCTTTCCTCTAGGGCGATCCGGGGGGCGATCCCGAGGGTGCCCGCACCCCCGGCGGCACCGCCAGCCTCCACGGTGTGGCTTCTCGCCCTCCGGCTACCTTCCTTTAGGCGGATACGAGAGCATAGCGTGGAGAGAGTGGGGTGGTGCCTTCTCGGACCCACGGAGCCTGCCATGGATTTCGTTTGTGGCACGTTGATGATACCTAATCCTGCCCTACCGAACACGGTGACGACGATCAATAGGTGGTTGCATCAACCGCCTCCTTGACACGGTTTGCATGCATAGAGAGTAGTGGCCCAGAGAAGATCGGAATCGGCGGCATCAACTGTTGACCCGGAGACCATCCTCCCAGATATCGGGAGGGTTTTTCGGGAGGAAGGAGCGGAGGCCATTACAGACACGATGACGAACAACGTGGGTGCTAATCCCACATCTTCAAGACCAGTGGGGGTAGTACAGGAGGTTGGGGGATCTAGTTTAGACCCACCGCGGATCAGTGCAGCCGGAGAGCATGACAGCTCGAAGAAGAAAGGATCCGTGTTTGGTATACCTAAAGACACATGCTACAATTGTATGTCTAAGGGACACTGGCAGTCTCAGTGTACCCGCCGTCGAGTCTGCTACCGATGTCAAAAACCTGGTCATGAAGCTAGAAGATGCCGAGCAGTCGTCTCCACCAGACCGCCAGACATATCCTCGCATCAGGCGTTCC
Organism: Alisma plantago-aquatica; assembly: GCA_963693085.1. Taxonomy (NCBI): domain Eukaryota; kingdom Viridiplantae; phylum Streptophyta; class Magnoliopsida; order Alismatales; family Alismataceae; genus Alisma; species Alisma plantago-aquatica. Next base: position 771,958,506 of record OY856410.1, read on the forward strand.
CTCCATTACCAGTAGGAATACCAGCAAGAGGCGGTCCTCAACATGTAGCCAGAAGGATAGAGGTTGACCTAGGCCCAGACAATGAGATGCGTAGGAACAGATCTTCATCTCTGTCAAAGGCGGTGGAGATTGCCTGGCACCCGAGGGTTAGATGGGAGGACCTGCTGATTCCTGTCAAGAGGAAGTGGCCCCAAGCCCTAGATTTCTACAAATATGCTCCGACGAAGGCGATTGTTTTCTTTAGCTCGGTAGAGGAGGTGAGATCTGCTGCATCTGAATGGCTACTTGACCCTTGGGGAGAGTCATTAGCATTAAGCATGATGGAAGGTGGACAAGATTGTCAAATTCGTGAACGATTCTGGTTCTGGGTTTCTGGGATCCCCATCATATGCAGGGATAGAGACTCAATTGAGAAGATGATGACAACCTTTGGGAACATGAGGAGTGTATCCACTTGGAAGAAACATGAGAATGATGTCACTGGAGTGCTTGTTGAGATGGAAGCCTTTGCGGAAGACATCCCACAGTTCATTAATCTGAATTATGGACATAGAAGATCCCTGATCAAGCTACAGATGGTGGCCCGAGGACACCTTTTCTCCCCGAAAGTTTCTTTGACTGAAGAAGGTAAGGAGATTGGCATCCCGATGGAGGCAGTCTCATAAGGCACATCGACCGTGGATAGGCAGGTACACAGTAGGGAGACGCATCCTGAAGAAGGACAGGAAGCACATAGAAGAGAGGAGACAGAAGAGGAGAGTCGGAATAATGACAATAGGTAGATTTCTACAGAGGATAGGAGGATGGTCATGAACTAGGAGGGACATAGGTTGTCGCTTATACATTGTAGCCTGGATGATTATCTGTGCTTTGAACCTAGGGATGCTCCAAATAGAAGAAAGGGGAGATCCAGATCAATTCATACACAGAGATGCATACTGAGGAATGAACATATGGACAGACATAGACAACGTAGACCTTCTAGAAGGAGATCAGCAGATGACGAGTGTTGGCTCTTAGACACGGATTTTAGTGATGGGGGGAGACATAGTTACTGAAGGAGGTTCGTTTTGAAGGGAAGTGTTTACTACCATCTTTATGGACTTGAAAGCTTTGTTCTGGAACATAAGAGGGGCTGTGAATAATCCAACTCAGAGAGTTCTTGGTAACATCTGTAGGAGACATAAACCGGAGTTTATTTGCTTGATGGAGCCTTTTCTCCAAGCTGAAAGGGCGGAGGAGCTTCTTGATATAGTCAGATTAGATTGGGTTGCTAATAACACTTCGGAAAGAGGCAAATCTGGATGTTTGTGGAAGGTCGGCTTGATCTGCATGTGGTCTGTCTTCACCGTCAACACATCACCATTCACATTACTGATCCGGCTGGCACACACGTCTTTTTCACAGGAGTGTATGCTAGTTGTGACACCTACAAATTGAGGGAGCTGTGGGGGTCCCTCAGGATCCTTTCGGCAGAGATTGGCGACGCTAGATGGCAGATCGGGGGAGACTTCAATGCGGTGCGAAAGATTGAGGAGAAGAGGGGTGACACACCTCCTGGTGAGGTGGACATGTCGGATTTTAACAATTTCATCGCAGATGCGAGTTTGACAGAGGCTCCTTTTGATGGCAGCAAATATATGTGGGTCAATAAACAATACCTTATGCCCACTACGTGGGAGCATTTGGATAGAGTCTTGTTCAATGCTGCTTGGTGTGAGGATCATCCAACGTCCAGCTCATCCCATCTCACACGGTTCTGGGTTTCATATCATTGCCCGATTCTTTCATGGGCCAGATCGACGGTGACACCTAGACAACCTTCTCCATTTGCTTTTCAATCAGCATGACTTCTGGATCAGAGGTGTCGCCCTATTATTGAGGAAGCATGGGCCACGGAAGTGGTGGGACATTCATCTTTTGTGTTTTATGAGAAGCTTAAGATGACACGGAGAGCTCTGAAAAGATGGAATAAGGAGGTTTTCGGGGACATTCACCAGAAGAAGCTGGACTTGGAGGACGTAGTTCATATCACTCAACAGGCGTTCGACAAAAATCCCAACATAATCAACAAGAATAACCTGCTTCAGGCAGAAAAGGAGCTTCGATTAATCCTAGATCAGGAGGAGATGTTATGGAAGGATAAGGCGAGAATATCGTGGCTGGAAGATGGTGAAAAGAATACAAGATTTTATCACTCCACAGTCAAGCAAAGAAGAAAGAGAAGAAGAATTCTAAAGATTATTAAACTTGACGGGTCTACCATTGATGATCCCTTAGAGATCGCCAAAGAAGTTGCTTACCAGATATAGTCTTTACAGGAAGAAGATATGGATATAGATCATACCTTCTTGGAACAGTTCACGAACATGATTCCAGAGATGATATCCTTAGAGGACAACTTTCTTATTACTACTATTCCGTCGGAGAAGGAGATTCTGGAGTGTATGAAAGGGATGGATCCCTATACAGCTCCTGGCCCGGATGGATTTACACTTCCTTTTTATAATCACATGTGGGATTGTATTCATGCAGATTTCACCTCCTTGATCAGGGATTTCTTCCGAGGACACCAGTGTCATAGAAGTTTATTTTGCTGTCGCACAGTCTTGATACCAAAGAATGACTCTCCTATGGACCTGCAGAAAGATTTCCGCCCGATCTCTATTGAGAATTTGGCCCTGAGAATTATAGCCAGGATCATTAATAACAGGTTGGCCGAGCTCCTTTCGAAGATCATTTCGCCTTTCCAGGGGGCGTTCGTGAAACACAGGGATATATCTCACCATATACGTCTTCTTCAAGAACTCGCCCACGATCTTAGACAAGGTCCTCTATGGCAAAACATGATCATAAAACTCGATATGTCGAAAGCTTATGACAGGGTATCTTGGGTTGTGCTAGAGAAAATAATGGAGAGGTATGGTTTTATCAAAGGAACTATAGATCTTTGCATCAGATTTTTTAAAGAAGCCTGGACGACGATCTCCATTGGGGAATTCACATACATTTTTTTCTCCTTGAAGAAGGGCCTTAAACAAGGCAACACCTTATCCCCCTCGTTGTTCATCATTTTTGAAGATATGCTTGCTAGAAGACTTGTTCACCTGCAAGAAGAGGCAGTGATTGATGCTTACTACACGAGAGGCCCCGACATTTTACCTCCGATCTTGATGTATGCAGATGATCTAGTGCTTTTATTAGCCACTTCTAATGGCTCAGTCGTGATCATTAGACAGGTGATACAAGATTATGAAAGGGCGACTGGACAAAGAATCAATAGATCCAAATCTACTTGTGTCTTAGGAAGCTCGGATGCATCGACGAGGGACAGAATTGCAGAAGAGATTGGGATTAACCATATTGCAGATTCTTTGACCTACCGTGGTGTTCCTATTTCCATGGGGAGGGTCTTGAAGAAAGATTTTGAATATCTGAATGTGAGAATTCAGAATAGGGTGGCATCATGGAAGGCGAGGATGTTATCCTTTGCTGGCAGAAGGTTGCTGATTAAACACATTTTGGCAAGTACAACTATCCATACGACGTCGGCGGTAGGTATTCAAGTCTCTACATGTAATAAGTTAGAGATGATGATGTCTTGCTTCTTATGGGCCGATAGAGACAACCATGATAGACGAGCTTGGGTAGCTTGGAAAACGTTGTCCATCCCCACGGCATTCGGAGGTTTGGGTTTCCACTCCCTACAACTTACAAATCAAGCTTTCACCGCCAAAGCATGTTGGGAGATGCTCACAGGAGACTCTCTCTGGGCTATGTTCTGCAGGAAGAAATACGGATCGCAAACAAGGAATAGCTCTGGTTTATATCCGCCATATCTGAAGAAAGGTGCAAGGGCGTCTCCTTTTTGGAAGAAGATTTGGGAGATGTTTCCGTCCATTTACCCTAAACAAGGCAACGCCTTATCCCCCTCGTTGTTCATCATTTTTGAAGATATGCTTGCTAGAAGACTTGTTCACCTGCAAGAAGAAGCAGTGATTGATGCTTACTACATGAGAGGCCCCGACATTTCACCTCCGATCTTGATGTATGCAGATGATCTGGTGCTTTTATTAGCCACTTCTAATGGCTCAGTCGTGATCATTAGACAGGTGATACAAGATTATGAAAGGGCGACTGGACAAAGAATCAATAGATCCAAATCTACTTGTGTCCTAGGAAGCTCGGATGCATCGACGTGGGACAGAATTGCAGAAGAGATTGGGATTAACCATATTGCATATTCTTTGACCTACCTTGGTGTTCCTATTTCCATGGGGAGGGTCTTGAAGAAAGATTTTGAATATCTGAATGTGAGAATTCAAAATAGGGTGGCATCATGGAAGGCCAGGATGCTATCCTTTGCTGGCAGAAGGTTGCTGATTAAACACGTTCTGGCAAGTACTGCTATCCATACGGCGTCGGCGGCAGGTATTCCAGTCTCTATATGTAATAAGTTAGAGATGATGATGTCTCACTTCTTATGGGCCGATAGAGACAACCATGATAGATGAGCTTGGGTAGCTTGGAAAAGGTTGTCCATCCCCACGACATTCGGAGGTTTGGGTTTCCACTCCCTACAGCTTACAAATCAAGCTTTCACCGCCAAAGCATGTTGGGAGATGCTCACAGGAGACTCTCTCTGGGCTATGTTCTATAGGAAGAAATACGGATTGCAAACAAGAAATAGCTCTGGTTTATATCCGCCATATCTGAAGAAAGGTGCAAGGGCGTCTCCTTTTTGGAAGAAGATTTGGGAGATGTTTCCGTCCATTTACCCTAATTGTAGATGGACCATAGGGACTGGTGAGATCCCTTTCTGGGACACATACTGGTGTGAACGGAGGATGATTGATCATACTTTACACAGATTAGATAGGAACATGAGGTTTTTAGTCAAAGATTTTTGGACCATGGATAGCGGCTGGGATTGGCAGGCACTGAACATGATCATCGATGAAGAAGGCTTGGCAATTATCAAACAAGCAGGATTGTTCATCTCTGAAGACAAAGATCATCTCAGCTGGACGTTAACAGAAAATGGGCAGTTTGACCTCAAATCTGCAAAGAAGCTTTTGTTTACGCCCCCCTTGGCAGGTTGTGTTGCTTTAGATAAGATATGGAACCTGGACAGCCCTAGAGCAAGTGCTCTTATATGGAAGATGCTAAACTGGGTTGTCCCGACGGATGACAATATTAGAAGATGCAACATTCAGTTCGCATCCCGGTGTTCATGTTGTGAAGACCCATCATCGGAAGACATTTCTCATTTATTCTTTGAGAGTCAAATAGCCAGATACTTCTGGGGTAGATATACGGATTTGGTTCAGGAACCTGCTCCATAGACTTTATCATCTTTGTTAGCTTTGTGTAGTCACATTCATACCCGCTCGGTAAGAACATGGATAGGGAGCAGATTGGCCGCCATCATCGTGGAAAGTATATGGAGGATTCACTGTCTGATCAGGTTTGAGAATGGCAGGAAAAACCTTGATTTAGAATGGGAGTTTCTGATTATGAGATTGAACAGAATGATGAAGAAGAAGAGCTTCGTGATCAAAGAAGGGTCTGATTTCTTTCAGGCTTTAGTTGCGAACAGGTTGAACGAACCTTCCTGGCGTGTTAGACACATCAAGCTTCTGAGATGGAACCCGCCGGACATCAATAACATCAAAATGAACATTACCATTGGACGAGCAGTCGATCCGGAAGGAAATCTTCACAGATGGGCGGCGGGTGTCGTGAGGAATAGGAGAGGACAAGCTTTGTTGGTCTTCAGAACATGGCTGCAGGCAAATGACTATGTTATAGCATACATTCAGGCGTGTATTGTTGGGCTTAAGATTCTTAAAGACAAATGTCTGAAGGTAGCTATCATTGAGATAGATGATCAATGCACTTTCGACATTCTGTGGGGGATAGCTGATGCACCATGGAAAGCAATCTCAATGATCAGAGAACTGAGAAGAAAGATCGATGAAGACGCGATCAATGGCTCTTTGGTACACAAAGTGATAAATTCCATCCCGAAAGAACTGGGCTCCTGGGGCACACACATGGCGGATATCTATATTAATTCTATTCCAGAAAACTTGCCGCAGAAGATTAAGGGGATGTTGATCATGGAGAGGCGCAATATTCCATATATACATGTGGATAAGGGATAGGGTTGACCTCTGTAGGGAGAAGTCTGTGTTTTAGCTGTTGATCAGGAATAGGGATGTTTGCGGCTGTTTTTCTTCTTCTTCGGTGTATAGAGGTGTTTTCTTTTCTATGTTTGGGGAAGATACCTGCCTTTCTTATAAGCAGGAGTTGTATATGTTTTTTGGTGATTTTGCCTACACGAGGAGGGTAGGATGAATAAAAGTACCTCCTGGCTTATATTAAAAAAAAGGTTCTTTCAGCCTGTTTGCAGCTAGAGCCTGAAAGAATTCAGGTTCTTCTTTGATCACAAAGCTCTTCTTCTTCATCATACCGTTCAATTTCATAATCAAAAACTCCCATTCTAATTCAAGGTGTTTCTTGCCATTCTCAAACCTGATCAAACAGCGAATCCTCCATATACTCTCCACAATGATGGCCGCCAATCAGCTCCCTATCCATGTTCTAGCCAAACGGGTATGAATGTGACTACAAATGTTTAACACAGATGAGAAATTTTGTGGATTAGGTTCCTGAACTAGTGTCATATATCTATCCCAAAAGTATCTGGCTATTTAACTCTCAAACACTAAATGAGATACGTCCTCCGACGATGGGTCTTCACAGCACGAGCACCGGGATGCGAGCTGGATGTTGCATCTTCTAATATTGTCGTCTGTTGGGACAACCCGGTTCAACATCTTCCATAAAAGAGCACTCACTCTAGGATAGTAAAACTTCCAGATCTTTTCTAATTTTTCACTACCTGCCATGGGGGGCATAAACAGAAGCTTCTTTGCCGAATTGATGTCAAACTTCCCATTTTCTGTTAACGTCCAGCTGAGGTGGTCTTTGTCTTCGGAAATGAACAAGCCTGCTCGCTTGATAATCGCCAAGCCTTCTTCATCGATGATCATGTTCAATGCCTGCCAATCCCAGCCGCTATCCACGGTCCAGAAATCTTTGACTAAGAACCTCATATTCCTATCTGATCTGTGTAGAGCATGATCGACCATCCTCCGTTCACACCAGTATGTGTCCCAGAAAGAGATCTCACCAGTCCCTATGATCCATCTACATTTAGGGTAAACGGACGGGAACATCTCCCAAATCTTCTTCCAAAAAGGAGACGCCCTTGCACCTTGCTTCAGATTGGGCGGATATAAACCGGAGCTATTCCTTATCTGCGATCCATATTTCTTCCTGCAGAACGTAGCCCAGAGAGAATCTCCTGTGAGCATCTCCCAACATGCTTTGGCGGTGAAGGCTTTATTGATAAGCTGTAGAGAATGAAAACCCGTACCTCTGAAAGCTATGGGGATTGACAGCCTTTTCCAGGCTACCCAAGCTCGTCTATCATGGTTGTCTCTATCGGCCCATAAGAAGCAAGACATCATCATCTCTAACTTATTACATGTAGAGATTAGAATACCTGCCGCCGACGCCGTATGTATAGCAGTACTTGCCAGAGTGTGTTTAATAAGCATCCTTCTACCAGCAAAAGATAGCATCCTCGCCTTCCATGATGCCACCCTATTTTTTACTCTCACATTCAGATACTCAAAATCTTTCTTCAAGACCCTCCCCATGGAAATAGGAACACCAAGGTATGTCAAAGAATCTGCAATATGGTCAATCCCAATCTCATCTGCACGTCTGTTCCTTGTCGATACATCCGAGCATCCTAGGACACAGGTAGATTTATATTTATTAATTCTTTGTCCAGTCGCCCTTTCATAATCTTGTATCACCTGTCTAATGATCACAACTGAGCCATTAGAGGTGGCTAATAAGAGCACCAGATCATCTGCATACATCAAGATTCGAGGAGAAATGTCGGGGCCTCTTGTGTAGTAAGCATCAATCACTGCCTCTTCTTGCAGGTGAACAAGTCTTCTAGCAAGCATATCTTCAAAAATGATGAACAACGAGGGAGATAAGGCATTACCTTGCTTAAGGCCCTTCTTCAAGGAGAAGAAACCGTCTGTGAAGTCCCCAATGGAAACTGTCATCCAGGCTTCTTTGAAAAATCTGATGCAAATCTCAATAGTTCCTTTGATAAAACCATACCTCTCCATTACTTTCTCCAGCACAACCCAAGACACCCTGTCATAAGCTTTCGACATATCGAGCTTTATGATCATGTTTAGCCGTTGAGGACCCTATCTAAGGTCATGGGCTAGTTCTTGAAGAAGACGTATATGGTGAGATATATCCCTGTGTTTCACGAACGCCCCTGGTAAGGAGAAATGATCTTCGGAAGGAACTCAGCCAATCTGTTGTTTATAAGCCTGGCTATAATTCTCAAGGCCAAATTTTCAATAGAGATCGGATGAAAATCTCTCTGCAGGTCCACGGGAGAATCATTCTTTGGTATCAAGACCGTGCGGCAGCAAAATAAACTTCTATGACACTGGTATCCTCGGAAGAAATCCCTGATCAAGGAGGTGAAATCTGCACTAATACAATCCCACATGTGAGTATAAAAAGGAAGTGTAAATCCATCCGGGCCAGGAGCTGTATAGGGATCCATCCCTTTCATACATTCCAGTACCTCCTTCTCCGACGGGATTGTAGTAATAAGAAAATTATCCTCTAAGGATATCGACTCCGGAATCATATGCAAGAACTGTTCCAAGCTTGTATGATCTATATCCATGTCCTCTTCCTGTAAAGACTTCATCTGGTTAGCAGCTTCTTTGGCAATCTCTAAGGGATCATCAATGGAAGACCCGTCAGGTTTCATTATCTGTATAATTCTTCTTCTCTTTCTCCTTTGTTTGATGGTGGAATGATAGAATCTTGTATTCCTTTCACCATCTTCCATCCACGATATTCTCGCCTTGTCCTTCCATAACATTTCCTCCTGATCTAGGATTAATTGAAGCTCCTTTTTAGCCAGTAACAGGTTATGCTCGTTGATTCTGTTAGGATTTTCGTCGAACGCCTGTTGAGTGATATGCACCACGTCCTCCAAATCCAGCTTCTTCTGGTGAATGTCCCCAAAAACCTCCTTATTCCATCTCTTCAACGCTCTCCGTGTCATCTTTAACTTCTCATAAAACACAAAAGATGAATGTCCCACCACTTCCATGGCCCAAGCTTCCTCAATAATAGGGCGACATATTTGATCCAGGAGCCAGGTTGATTGAAAAGCAAAAGGAGATGGTTGTCTAGGTGTTATCGTCAACCTAGCCCAAGATAGAATCGGGCAATGATCTGAAACCCGGTACCGTGTGAGATGGGATGAACTGGATGCTGGAAAGTCCTCACACCAAGCAACATTGAACAGAACTCTATCCAATCGCTCCCACATAGTGGGCGTAAGGTATTGTTTATTGACCCACGTATACTTGCTTCCATCAAAAGGAGCCTCTGTCAAACTCGCATCTGCGATGAAGTTGTTAAAATCCGACATGTCCACCTCTCCAGGAGGTGTATCACCCCTCTTCTCCTCTATCTTCCGCACCGTATTGAAATCTCCCCCGATCTGCCATCTAGCGTCGCCAATCTCTGTCAAAAGGATCCTGAGAGACTCCCATAACTCCCTCCTTTTATAGGTATCACAACTAGCATACACTCCTGTGAAGAAGATGTGTGTGCCAGCCGGATCAGTAATGCGAATTGTAATGTGTTGACGGTGAAGACAGACTACCTGCGGATCAAGCCAACCTTCCACAAACATCCAAATTTTACCTCTTTCCGAATCGTTATCAGCAAACCAATCTAATCTGACTATATCTAGAAGCTCCTCCGCCCTTTCAGCTTGGATAAAAGGCTCCATCAAGCAAATAAACTCCGGTTTGTGTTTCCTGCAGAGGTTACCAATCACTCTCTGAGTTGAATTATTCACAGCCCCTCTTATATTCCAGATCATAGCTTTCAAGTCCATAAAGATGGTAGCAAAACCCTTCCCTTCAAAACGAAACTCCTTCAGTAACTATGTCTTCCCCCATCACTGAGTTCTGCGTCTGAGATCCATCGCTCGTCATCTGCTGATCTCCTTCTTGAAGGTCTACGTTGTCTATGTCTATCCATTTGTTCATTCCTCAGCATGTATCTCTGTGTATGATTTGATCTGGATCTCCCCCTTCTTCTGTTTGGAGCATCCCTAGGTTCAAAACACAGATAATCCTCCAGGCTACGATGTCTAAGCGACAACCTTTGTCCCTCCTGGTTCATGACCATCCTCCTTTCCTCTCTAGAAATCTGCCTATGGTCGTTGTTACGGCTCCCCTCTTCTGTCTCCTCTCTTCTATGCTCTTCATGTCCTTCTTCAGGCTGTGTCTCCATGCTATGAATCTGCCTATCATTGATCGATGTACCCTCTGAGACGGCCTCCATCGGGATGCCAAGCTGCTTTCCTTCTTCAGTCAAGGAAACCTCCGGGGAAAAAAAGTGCCCTCGAGCCACCATCTGTATCTTGACCATGGATATTCTATGTCTGTAATTCAGATTAATGAACTGTGGGATGTCTTCCGCAAAGGCTTCCATCTCAACAAGCACTCCAGTCACATCATTCTCATGTTTCTTCCATGTGGATACACTCCTAATCTTCCCAAAGGCAGTCATCATCTTCTCAATCGAGTCTCTATCCCTACATATGATGGGTATCCCGGTAGCCCAGAACCAGAAGCGTTCAAGGATTTGACAATCTTGTCCACCTTCCATCGTACATGTTCATAAAGACTCTCCCCAGGGGTCTTGTATCCCTTCAGACGCAGCAGATCTCGCCTCCTCTACGGATCTAAAGAAAACAATCGCCTTCGTTGGGGCATATTTGTAGAAATCTAGGGCTTGGGGCCACTTCCTCTTAACAGGATTCACCAGGTCCTCCCATCTAACCCTCGGGTGCCAGGATATCTCCACCGCCTTCGACAGGGAAGAAGATCTGTTCCTGCGCATCTCATCGTCTGGGCCTAGGTCGACCCCTATCCTTCTGGCTACATGTTGAGGACCGCCTCTTGCTGGTATTCCAACCGGTAATGGAGGGAACGCCTGGTGCGACGATATGTCTGGCGGTCTGGTGGAGATGACTGCTCGGCATCTTCTTGCTTCATGTCCCGGTTTTTGACATCGGTAACAGACTCAACGACGGGTACACTGAGATTGCCAATGTCCCTTGGACATACAGTTGTAGCATGTGTCTTTGGGGATACCAAACACAGATCCTTTCTTCTTCGTGCTGTCATTCTCTCCGGCTGCGCTGATCCGCGGTGGGTCTATACTGGTACCCCCGGCCTCCTGAACCTCCCCCACCGGTCTTGGAGATGTGGGATCGTCACCGACGTTGTTCCTCGTCGTGTCTTCAATGGCCTCCGTTCCTTCCTGTCGAAAAACCCTCCCGATATCTGGGAGAATGGTCTCCAGGTCAACATCTGATGCCGCCGATTCCAATCTCCTCTGGGCCACTACTCGCTGTGCACGCAGACCGTGTCGAGGAGGCGGTTGATGCAACCACCTATTGATCATCGTCTCCGTGTTCGGTAGAGCAGGATTAGGTATCATCAATGTACCACAAATGAAATCCATGGCAGGCTCCAGGGGTCCGAGCAATCACCACCCCACCCTCTCCACGCTTCTCTCTCTCGTATCTGCCGAAAGGTAGGTAGCCGGTGGGTGAGATGCCTCACCGTGGAGGCTGGCGGTGCCGCCGGGGGCGCGGGCACTCTCGGGATCGCCCCCGGATTGCCCTAGAGGAAAACGATGCTTCAGCTCCTAGGTTACCTCCGGATGGTCCTGTCTTAACTAGTGGTATAACGATCGAACATTCCCATTAACTATCGAGATCATGATATCAACTATACAATATCTAAGAAGCATACCTAATATCATGATCTGGTTATATACAAGTCGAAGGAGTCAACTTTACGCTGAAAAGATGAAAGCAGACTCGAAAGAGACCCAATTCACTACAAATCGGGTGACTAGGAGTAATTCTTTTTTTTAATAATCTAGGGGTCACTTTTATTCATCCCACACCCCTCTTGTGGGCTAAATCATCAAAAGGATATAACTCCCGCTCTTATAACTTGGGTAAAAAAACTTCGAAAAAATACAATGCCATCGAGTTACAAAAACAAAACCTAAACACACATCCATGGCTCACACTTCATCTGGATCCCTCCTAAAAGACGCAGATATATAGGGTATGCCTCTCTTATCCATGGCTCACACTTCATCTGGATCCCTCCTGAAAGACGCAGATATATAGGGTATGCCTCTCTTATCCATGATCATCATGCCCCTAATTTTCATAGGGAGGAGGTCCGCATCTATGCATACTAGGGCATCGTCTCTATCACATCCCCATCTACCAAGCTCAATGGTAGATGAGTTCACCAACTTTTCTGCTAGTGAGCCTATGATTACTTCCTCCTACAAAACTTGTCTAAGATCTTTGACTGTGGGTGTATTCCTCCATGGTTCCTTGGCCTCGTGCCACAAGATATTATAAAGCGTGCTGTCATCTGTCTCTAGGATTGAAAGGCAAAAGTTGTGTAAATCCACACTCTTGATACCAATCACACATGCCTGGAGCAAGGCAGTCATCCGATCGTCAACTCTCACCTAGTATCTAAAAGCCAGACGGAGAAAGCCGTGAGAGTTCCGTGCTAGGCCAGCCGCCCACCATCTAGAATGGCCATGTTGATCAGTGTATTTACTGATGGCAACATTAACCTTAATGTTGTTCACGTCCGGCAAAGTCCATCTAAGCAGTCTGATTGATCTAAACACCTAGGAGGGCTCCTAAATGTGGAAGCTCTGAAGTAAGCAGTAGAACTCAGGTTTCTCAATACATGTAAAGACTTGTTTAGTTATCAACTTATTCAAGATGAAAGTAAGGTTGTTCCATTCAGATAAGAACATCGGTTTCTTCCCGTTGTATCTGGCGGCGTATCTCAACCTCCAAATAGCCCACGGGATCAGCGTTGCCAGTTTACTGGTCCACTCTTTGGCTGACCTTGTAGGTGTATTGGAGCATAAGTTAAAAAGTGATTGCAATTCTGAGGGAGCTTGCTTATCCGTAATCAATGTGAATCTATCCCAGAAATTTGTAGCTAACTCACTGGCAAAGAAGAGGTGAACTTTCGTCTCTATACGGCATTCTTCACAACAGTTGCAGCTGGATGCCATAAGAATGCGACATCGCATGATATTGTCATATGTGGGTAATGCTTTGTTGACCAATTTCCAAATGATCACACATGCTTTAGGAATGTTTAAACGCCACAAGTGCGTGAGGGTGTCACGCCTCTGACCACCACTACCACGAAGAAACTCTTTTGCCGAGCTAAGGGAGAAGCAACCTGATTGCTCGAGTGTCCAATGAAGCTGGTCAGGTACATTTGAGATCATAATATCTGCCGATCTAATAAGATTCATTCCATCTTCGTCAATGATTTTAGCAAGTGTCGTCCAATCCCATCCTTCATCGTTGGTCCAGAAGTCCTTAACTTTAAAGTCATGTCTAAGATCGGCCTCCAATATGGCATTGTCTACCAGTCGGCGATCACACCATCGGTTGTACCATAGCGATAGGTTTCCATTACCTACCACCCATCTACATAGGGGAAGCATAGATGGTAAGCTCTTCCAAACCTTTTTCCAATACGGGGATGCAGTAGAGCTCAACTTCAAAAAGGGTGGGTGGAACCCCACAGAGTGCTTGAGATTGCTACGGTATTTCTGTCTGTAGAAAGAAGTCCATAATGATGTACCACCCACAATCTCCCAAGCTGCTTTGAACACATATGATTGGTTCAGGAGGAAGATCGGTTCGATGTCATACCCATCATGATCCACTGGTTTCGCCACTTTATACCATGCCACCCAGGCTTTGCGTCTGCGGTTCTCTCTGTTAGTCCATAAGAAACGAGAAAGAATTGATTCAATCCTTTTAGCTATGCATGTCGGGATCCCCATGGCTGTCGTAGTGTAGATAAGCGTCGAAGACAGCACCTGTCGGATGAGAAGTCTCCTGCCAGCAAAGGAAAGCTTCCTTGCTTTCTAGGAGGCAACCTTGTGATTAATGTTGAGAATCAGATATTCAAAGTGTTCCAACTTGTTGTGGCTGCACAAGATCGGTACGCCTAGATAAGAAAGTGTCTCCACCATTTTGGCCACCCCAATCGAGTTGGCTATACTGTCAGCTATGGTTGCTCAGAGGTGCCTACCATACGTACCGATTTGTCCTGATTAATCATCTGTCCTGTGGCTTTGGAGTAGTCTTCAAACGTATTTTTAACAGTCATTATGGACTCTGGGGAGGCATTGATGAAAATAAGGACATCATCAGCATAGAACAGGGCCGGTGGTGCCACCGCTGCTCCTCTAGTTTGATAAGCGGCAAGGGTGGATTCTCGAGCACACTTAAATAGTCTTCTTAATAGTAGTTCTTCAAAAAGGATAAAAAGGAAAGGGGAAAGGGCATTCCCTTATTTCAGACCCCTAGACATTTGAAAAAAAAACTTATGAGAAGTCACCCAGGTAGGGTTGTCAATGGGGAGGGTATTATCCGTTTACCCTTACCCATACCCTAGAGGGTAAGGGTAAGGGTAGAGATTTTTATTACCCTTTACCCATTTACCCGTTCCCCGTTTCCCCGCTATACTATAAGGGGAGGGTAAGGTATAGACATTATCCATACCCTTTTACCCTTTTACCCGCACATGATATAAAGGTTATGCATATTTATGCAAAGGAAAACAATGATTTATGCATAAAAAATTATTATTGTGTGAATTGACTTAACTTTATATAGAGAAACATATGATTTTGAATTAGATATAATGTTTTATATGTTGTTATCAATAAATTATTTATAAAATTATTAAAAATCAACACACAATGTGTATAAAATTCTTTTTTGTCAAAATTACTCGCTTACCCTTTACCCTCCCCGTTTACCCTGTGGATAAGAGGGTAAGGGTAAGGGGAGGGTAAGGAGATTGCTGAGAAGGATAATTACCCTTACCCTTACCCGCTACCCAAAGAGGGTAAGGGTAAGGGTAAGACATTACCCTCCCCATACCCTCCCCATTGACAACCCTACACCCAGGGTCACTGAGGCCCAAGCTTGTTCTGAGAAGCAAAGCAGCAGGTCAATGACATCTTGGGAGAAGCTGAACTTGTTCAAGACTTATCAGAGTGCACCCCAATGAACTCGATCAAATGCTTTTGACATATCATACTTAATTATTGCATTAGGGAAAGGCCCCCCTTGCTTGATGTCATGTACTAGCTCTTGTGTTAATCTGATATGATTGGTAATGTCTTTGTTTTGAATGAAAGCTCCTTGAAAATCCGAAATCAGGGGCGGGAGCATGGGGCAATCTTGTTGGTTATCACTCTGGCAATGATCCATAGGGACACATTCTCAATGGAGATAGGTCGAAAATATGAAGCAAGATTTTGTGGGTCATTGGTCTTGGGGATCAAAACAATGCGACTGTAAAACATACTCCTGTGGCATTGTTCACCCTTGAAGAAAGCCTCTGTCAGCTTCATAAGATCGGCTGCTAT
Organism: Alisma plantago-aquatica; assembly: GCA_963693085.1. NCBI lineage: Eukaryota > Viridiplantae > Streptophyta > Magnoliopsida > Alismatales > Alismataceae > Alisma > Alisma plantago-aquatica. The sequence goes on from OY856410.1 coordinate 771,974,172, forward strand.
AATGTCCCACGCCACGTGGAAAAAGGAGACTGTAAAACCGTCTGGTCCGGGCATGGTATGCTGATCCGTAGCCCAGAGGGAGTCACACACCTCTTGACGAGATCCGTCTGCTTCTCCTCCGGGGTAGAATAAGCTTTTGGATCTGTCTAGCTCATCTTCTCTGTTTCACCACCGCATGATAGAAATTGGTATTGTGTTCCCTGTCGGCCAGCCAATTGGCTCTAGCTTTCTCTTTCCAGATCGTCTCTTCCATATTAAGGATGGATTGAAGCTCCAGCTCAGTCATTCTCAAGGTGTTCTCATTGCCTACCGAGGGGAATTCATCAAAGGTTATCTGAGACGTGTGCACAATATCTTTAAGATCTTTCCATCTTTGACCAATATGTCCGAAAGTGGATCTATTCCAAGCTTTAAGGGACGATCTGACCAGCTTCATCTTGCTGTAAAAAACATACGACTGGTGCCCGATGACCTTTTGTGCCCAGACGCGTCTGATGATATCGAGGCATTCCGGCCGTTGTAGCTAGGCTGACAAGATGGAGAAAGGGGGTGGTGTACCTCTTTGATCCATATTTGTCGCAGAGGTTAGAATGGGACAATGGTATGAAACCCTATAACTGGTTAGATGGAGAGAAGACATGGACGGAAAAGCATCACGCCATGCCGAGTTGAAAAGAACTCTATCAAGACATTCCCACATCGTCAAGGACATATATTGTTTGTCAACCCAAGTAAAATGACTGCCTTCGAACGGGCATTCATAGAGACCAACATCAATAATTAAGCAATTGAAGTCCAGCATTTCTTGAAAAGGTCTGGGTTCACCTCCACGCTTCTCCTCCGGGGTTCGAGTAACGTTGAAGTCACCACCTAGAACCCATGGCTGGTCCCCAATATCAGTATCCATCTCTAGGATAGAGCTCCACAACAACCTTCTAGTGTGGGCATTACATCTAGCATAGATCGTTGTGATGTTATGGTAGGATCCATCCGCCTCCTGGACCTTCACCGTTAGATGTTGTCTGTGAGCTCTAACCACTTTAGGTCGACGGGAACCGTCATTGTAGAACCAATTTTTTCCTCCTTCGCAATTGTTATCTTCCACCCAGTCAAGATTAACAATATCCAGCAGTTCATCCGCCCGATTAGTATGCAAGAAGGGTTCAAAAAGGCAAATGATAGGTGGTTTAAATCTAGAACACATTCTTCTCAAGACCTTCCTCATTTCTCCATTAGCTGCGCCTCTAATATTCCAGAATAGATAACAATAGTCCATAGAGTTAAAAGCACGCATACAACCAGATCAATCCGGGGTTCTACCAGCTTCCCCTCCCACGTCTATCCTCGAGTTCATCACATGACTCCCCCTCTGAGCAAGGCCTAACAGACCATGATCGGTATGGTGAGCTGCGCCTTGATTGGAGGCTTCTTCTGTATCTCAGTCGAGCATAACCTGGACCGTCCTCATACAAAATCGACGCCTCAACCTGCTCCTCCTGGTATGTAGGATGGGGACCTGTTCATCAAAGCAGATAAAATCATCAAGTCTTCTATGAGGGAGTATCACTCTGGTTCCATCTTTAGCGGTGACGACTCTCCTGGGAGATCGATCAACACTTGATACTGTTGCGGAGGTTCCTAGCACAACCGTTTGTCTAGTGGCACTATCCATATGCAGAGGAGGGTTTTCGGTTTGGGCCTAAGCCGTCAGGGGTACACCAGTTTTCAACACCTACAGAGGAACGTCCAAGCACCTTCCTTCTTCAGTGAGGCAGAAAATATCTGAGTCAAAAGGACTCCTAGAGATCATGCACAACTGTAGGTGCGATCGGAAGTTGCCATGCGTTAGAGAGATAATTTGGGGAACATCTTCATTAAATGCTTCCACCTTAATAAGACATCTGGACATGTCATTAAAATCCCTTTTCCAGTCCGACATCATCACCAAGGTGTCGAACGATTCAACCACTGAGCTGACGGTGTTGTGATCTAGGCATACGATCGGTAAACCGGACAGCCGGAACCAAAAAACCTCCTTTTGTGCGCTCATAGATCCCATACTCATAGGTTTAACTTGGAGGTGTCTGCCAAAGTGTTCGACAGAGCCATTGCCCATAGCGATACGGGCCTCGTCGGAGCTGTGGAAGAAAGCAATGGCTTTTTGGTCATGGAACTTATAGATGTCCACCACATTCGGGAACACCCGCTTGAGGGTGTGAAGAGTCTCTGACCACCTCAATACTGATGACTAGCGTTTGGAGGCATCTCTTAGCATGTAAAGAGAGCACGTGTTGCCCCGCAAATCAATTTTTTAGCTTCCAGATCCAAATCCATGGGCCTTATGATAAAATAGAATGGTTACTTTGTCACTAAGAAATCTTAAGACCACAACGATGGAAAGGAGGAGGATGCCTTATGTGTTACATACATGGAAAGACAGCTAGTTAGAGGTGCCTCATCACGCCTGCTGTGATATGAGGCTCTTCTTTTTTTGTTTTTGTTGTGACCTCATAGGTGATGTGCATAGATGGGCGGGGTTTTAGCACCAGATGTAATACCTTTTGTTTTGGCTCAAATGAGGAGTGTGAGATGAATGAGGTTTACTTCTGACTTGTTTAAATAAAGTGATTCAAAATAGGCACATTTCTAGTGGTATAACGATCGAACATGCTCATTAACTATCGAGATCATGATATCAACTATAAGATATCTAAGAAGCATACCCAATATCATGATCTGGTTATATACAAGTCGAAGGAGTCAACTTTAAGCTGAAAAGATGAAAGCAGACTCGAAAGAGACCCAATTCACTACATATCGGGTGACTAGGAGTAATTCTACCTCAACTGAATCAAATATCATAGTATAAAACCTAATATTGGTAATTTGGCCTTTTATGTGGGTAGTACTCGTCGAGATCTTTCCAACGGTACCATGCACGCCTAAAACAGAGCTCCGAGTCAAAAGTTATGGAGTTGGTTGGGAAGACACATTAGAGTTAAGATTGCAACTTTGTCTCTCTAGAGTGGAAGCTCTAGATCTAGACATTAACGTCGGAGACATCCCCTAGCATGTAAAGAGAACATGACTTCTCCCGAAGATCATGCTTTTGGCTTCCAGATCTAAGTCTTATGATAAAATAGAAGCTTTACTTAGTCACTAAGAAATCCCAAAAAAGGTACATTTCTAATTGTATAACGATCGAACAGGACTACTAACTACTAATATCATGATATCAGTTCCACCATTTCAATGAATCGTACCTAATATCATGACCTGGTTAAATACAAGTCAAATGAGTCAACTTTAATGCGAAAAGACGAAAGCAGACTAGAAAGAAACCCAATTCACTACATATCGGATGACTAGGAGTAATTCTACATCCGTATCACTATAGAAAAACATAGATTAATAATTTGAGTTTTTATCTGGGCAATTCTTATCGAGAGCTTTCCAACGGTACCATGCACGCCTAAAACAAAGCTCCGAGTCAAAAGTTATGGAATTGGTAGGGAAGAAATATTAGAGTCAAGATTGCAACTTTGTCTATGGGAAATGGAGGCTCTACATCTAGACATTAGCGTTTGGAGGCATCTCTTAGCATGTAAAGAGAACACATGTTGCCCCACAAATCAATTTTTTAGCTTCCAGATCCAAATCCATGGGACTTATGATAAAATAGAATGGTTACTTCGTCACTAAGAAATCTTAAGACCACAACGATGGAAAGGAGGAGGATGCCTTATGTGTTACATACATGGAAAGACAGCTAGTTAGAGGTGCCTCATCACGCATGCTGTGATATGAGGCTCTTCTTTTTTTGTTTTTGTTGTGACCTCATAGGTGATGTGCATAGATGGGCGGGGTTTTAGCACCAGTTGTAATACCTTTTGTTTTGGCTCAAATGAGGAGTGTGGGATGAATGAGGTTTACTTCTGACTTTTTTAAATAAAGTGATTCAAAATAGGCACATTTCTAGTGGTATAACGATCGAACATTCTCATTAACTATCGAGATCATGATATCAACTATACGATATCTAAGAAGCAAACCCAATATCATGATTTGGTTATATACAAGTCGAAGGAGTCAACTTTAGGCTGAAAAGATGAAAGCAGACTCGAAAGAGACCCAATTCACTACATATTTGGTGACTAGGAGTAATTCTACCTCAACTGAATCAAATATCACAGTACAAAACCTAATATTGGTAGTTTGGCCTTTTATGTGGGTAGTACTCGTCGAGATCTTTCCAACGGTACCATGCACGCCTAAAATAGAGCTCCGAGTCAAAAGTTATGGAGTTGGTTGGGAAGACACATTAGAGTTAAGATTGCAACTTTGTCTCTCTGGAGTGGAAGCTCTAGATCTAGACATTAACGTCGGAGACATCCCCTAGCATGTAAAGAGAACATGACTTCTCCCGAAGATCATGCTTTTGGCTTCCAGATCCAAGTCTTATGATAAAATAGAAGCGTTACTTAGTCACTAAGAAATCCCAAAAAAGTTACATTTCTAATTGTATAACGATCGAACAGGACCACTAACTACCGATATCATGATATCAGTTCCACCATTTCAATGAATCATACCTAATATCATGACCTGGTTAAATACAAGTCAAAGGAGTCAACTTTAATGCGAAAAGACGAAAGCAGACTACAAAGAAACCCAATTCACTACATATCGGATGACTAGGAGTAATTCTACATCCATATCACTGTAGAAAAACTTAGATTAATAATTTGAGTTTTTATCTGGGCACTGCTTATCGATAGCTTTCCAACGGTACCATGCACGCCTAAAACAGAGCTCCGAGTCAAAAGTTATGGAATTGGTAGGGAAGAAATATTAGAGTCAAGATTGCAACTTTGTCTATGGGAAATGGAGGCTCTAGATCTAGACATTAGCGTTTGGAGGCATCTCTTAGCATGTAAAGAGAACACGTGTTGCCCCGCAAATCAATTTTTTAGCTTCCAGATCCAAATCCATGGGCCTTATGATAAAATGGAATGGTTACTTCGTCACTACGAAATCTTAAGACCACAATGATGGAAAGGAGGAGGATGCCTTATGTGTTACATACATGGAAAGACAGCTAGTTAGAGGTGCCTCATCACACCTGCTGTAATATGAGGCTCTTCTTTTTTTGTTTTTGTTGTGACCTCATAGGTGATGTGCATAGATGGGCGGGGTTTTAGCACCAGATGTAATACCTTTTGTTTTGGCTCAAATGAGGAGTGTGGGATGAATGAGGTTTACTTCTGACTTCTTTAAATAAAGTGATTCAAAATAGGCACATTTATAGTGGTATAGCGATCGAACATGCTCATTAACTATCGAGATCATGATATCAACTATACGATATCTAAGAAGCATACCCAATATCATAATCTAGTTATATACAAGTCGAAGGAGTCAACTTTAAGCTGAAAAGATGAAAGCAGACTCGAAAGAGACCCAATTCACTACATATCGGGTGACTAGGAGTAATTCTACCTCAACTGAATCAAATATCACAGTACAAAACCTAATATTGGTAATATGGCCTTTTATGTGGGTAGTACTCGTCGAGATCTTTCCAACGGTACCATGCATGCCTAAAACAGAGCTCCGAGTCAAAAGTTATGGAGTTGGTTGGGAAGACACATTAGAGTTAAGATTGCAACTTTGTCTCTCTGGAGTGGAAGCTCTACATCTAGACATTAACGTCGGAGACATCCCCTAGCATGTAAAGAGAACATGACTTCTCCCAAAGATCATGCTTTTGGCTTCCAGATCCAAGTCTTATGATAAAATAGAAGCGTTACTTAGTCACTAAGAAATCCCAAAAAAGGTACATTTCTAATTGTATAACGATCGAACAGGACCACTAACTATCGATATCATGATATCAGTTCCACCATTTCAATGAATCGTACCTAATATCATGACCTTGTTAAATACAAGTCAAAGGAGTCAACTTTAATGCGAAAAGACGAAAGCAGACTACAAAGAAACCCAATTCACTACATCTAGGATGACTAGGAGTAATTCTACATCCATATCACTGTAGAAAAACTTAGATTAATAATTTGAGTTTTTATCTGGGCACTGCTTATCGAGAGCTTTCCAACGGTACCATGCATGCCTAAAACAGAGCTCCGAGTCAAAAGTTATGGAATTTGTAGGGAAGAAATATTAGAGTCAAGATTGCAACTTTGTCTATGGGAAATGGAGGCTCTAGATCTAGACATTAGCGTTTGGAGGCATCTCTTAGCATGTAAAGAGAACACGTGTTGCCCCGCAAATCAATTTTTTAGCTTCCAGATCCAAATCCATGGGCCTTATGATAAAATAGAATGGTTACTTAGTCACTAAGAAATCTTAAGACCACAATGATGGAAAGGAGGAGGATGCCTTATGTGTTACATACATGGAAAGACAGCTAGTTAGAGGTGCCTCATCACGCCTGCTGTGATATGAGGCTCTTCTTTTTTTGTTTTTGTTGTGACCTCATAGGTGATGTGCATAGATGGGCGGGGTTTTAGCACCAGATGTAATACCTTTTGTTTTTGCTCAAATGAGGAGTGTGGGATGAATGAGGTTTACTTCTGACTTGTTTAAATAAAGTGATTCAAAATAGGCACATTTCTAGTGGTATAACGATCGAACATGCTCATTAACTATCGAGATCATGATATCAACTATACGATATCTAAGAAACATACCCAATATCATGATTTGGTTATATACAAGTCGAAGGAGTCAACTTTAAGCTGAAAAGATGAAAGCAGACTCGAAAGAGACCCAATTCACTACATATCGGGTGACTAGGAGTAATTCTACCTCGACTGAATCAAATATCACAGTACAAAACCTAATATTGGTAATTTGGCCTTTTATGTGGGTAGTATTCGTCGAGATCTTTCCAACGGTACCATGCACGCCTAAAACAGAGCTCCGAGTCAAAAGTTATGGAGTTGGTTGGGAAGACACATTAGAGTTAAGATTGCAACTTTGTCTCTCTGGAGTGGAAGCTCTAGATCTAGACATTAACGTCGGAGACATCCCCTAGCATGTAAAGAGAACATGACTTCTCCCGAAGATCATGCTTTTGGCTTCCAGATCCAAGTCTTATGATAAAATAGAAGCGTTACTTAGTCACTAAGAAATCCCAAAAAAGTTACATTTCTAATTGTATAACGATCGAACAGGACCACTAACTACCGATATCATGATATCAGTTCCACCATTTCAATGAATCGTGCCTAATATCATGACCTGGTTAAATACAAGTCAAAGGAGTCAACTTTAATGTGAAAAGACGAAAGCAGACTACAAAGAAACCCAATTCACTACATATCAGATGACTAGGAGTAATTCTACATCCATATCACTGTAGAAAAACTTAGATTAATAATTTGAGTTTTTATCTGGGTAGTGCTTATCGAGAGCTTTCCAACGGTACCATGCACGCCTAAAACAGAGCTCTGAGTCCAAAGTCATGGAATTGGTAGGGAAGAAATATTAGAGTCAAGATTGCAACTTTGTCTATGGGAAATGGAGGCTCTAGATCTAGACATTAGCGTTTGGAGGCATCTCTTAGCATGTAAAGAGAACACGTGTTGCCCCGCAAATCAATTTTTTAGCTTCCAGATCCAAATCCATGGGCCTTATGATAAAATAGAATGGTTACTTCGTCACTAAGAAATCTTAAGACCACAACGATGGAAAGGAGGAGGATGCCTTATGTGTTACAAACATGGAAAGACAGCTAGTTAGAGGTGCCTCATCACGCCTACTGTGATATGAGGCTCTTCTTTTTTTGTTTTTGTTGTGACCTCATAGGTGATGTGCATAGATGGGCGGGGTTTTAGCACCATATGTAATACCTTTTGTTTTGGCTCAAATGAGGAGTGTGGGATGAATGAGGTTTACTTCTGACTTGTTTAAATAAAGTGATTCAAAATAGGCACATTTCTAGTGGTATAACGATCGAACATGCTCATTAACTATCGAGATCATGATATCAACTATACGATATCTAAGAAGCATACCCAATATCATGATCTGGTTATATACAAGTCGAAGGAGTCAACTTTAAGCTGAAAAGATGAAAGCAGACTCGAAAGAGACCCAACTCATTACATATCGGGTGACTAGGAGTAATTCTACCTCAACTGAATCAAATATCACAGTACAAAACCTAATATTGGTAATTTGGCCTTTTATGTGGGTAGTACTCGTCGAGATCTTTCCAACGGTACCATGCACACCTAAAACAGAGCTCCGAGTCAAAAGTTATGGAGTTGGTTGGGAAGATACATTAGAGTTAAGATTACAACTTTGTCTCTCTGGAGTGGAAGCTCTAGATCTAGACATTAACGTCGGAGACATCCCCTAGCATGTAAAGAGAACATGACTTCTCCCGAAGATCATGCTTTTGGCTTCCAAATCCAAGTCTTATGATAAAATAGAAGCGTTACTTAGTCACTAAAAAATCCCAAAAAAGGTACATTTCTAATTTTATAACGATCGAACAGGACCACTAACTACCGATATCATGATATCAGTTCCACCATTTCAATGAATCATGCCTAATATCATGACCTGGTTAAATACAAGTCAAAGGAGTCAACTTTAATGCGAAAAGACGAAAGCAGACTACAAAGAAACCCAATTCACTACATATCGGATGACTAGGAGTAATTCTACATCCATATCACTATAGATTCTTATCGAGAGCTTTCCAACGGTACCATGCATGCCTAAAACAGAGCTCCGAGTCAAAAGTTATGGAATTGGTAGGGAAGAAATATTAGAGTCAAGAGTGCAACTTGGTCTATGGGAAATGGAGGCTCTAGATCTAGACATTAGCGTTTGGAGGCATCTCTTAGCATGTAAAGAGAACACGTGTTGCCCCGCAAATCAATTTTTTAGCTTCCAGATCCAAATCCATGGGCCTTATGATAAAATAGAATGGTTACTTCGTCACTAAGAAATCTTAAGACCACAATGATGGAAAGGAGGAGGATGCCTTATGTGTTACATACATGGAAAGACAACTAGTTAGAGGTGCCTCGTCACGCCTGCTGTGATATGAGGCTCTTCTTTTTTTGTTTTTGTTGTGACCTCATAGGTGATGTGCATAGATGGGCGGGGTTTTAGCACCAGATGTAATACCTTTTGTTTTGACTCAAATGAGGAGTGTGGGATGAATGAGGTTTACTTCTGACTTGTTTAAATAAAGTGATTCAAAATAGGCACATTTCTAGTGGTATAACGATCGAACATTCTCACTAACTATCGAGATCTTGATATCTTTTTTGGTCGGCATCGAGATCATGATCGAGATCATGATATCAACTATACGATATCTAAGAAGCATACCCAATATCATGATCTGGTTATATACAAGTCGAAGGAGTCGACTTTAAGCTGAAAAGATGAAAGCAGACTCGAAAGAGACCCAATTCACTACATATCGGGTGACTAGGAGTAATTCTACCTCAAATAAATCAAAAATCACAGTACAAAACCTAATATTGGTAATTTGGCCTTTTATGTGGGTAGTACTCGTCGAGATCTTTCCAACGGTACCATGCACGCCTAAAACAGAGCTCTGAGTCAAAAGTTATGGAGTTGGTTGGGAAAACACATTAGAGTTAAGATTGCAACTTTGTCTCTCTGGAGTGGAAGCTCTAGATCTAGACATTAACGTCGGAGACATCCCCTAGTATGTAAAGAGAACATGACTTCTCCCGAACATCATGCTTTTGGCTTCCAGATCCAAGTCTTATGATAAAATAGAAGCGTTACTTAGTCACTAAGAAATCCGAAAAAAGTTACATTTCTAATTGTATAACGATCGAACAGGACCACTAACTACTGATATCATGATATCAGTTCTACCATTTCAATGAATCGTACCTAATATCATGACCGGGTTAAATACAAGTCAAAGGAGTCAACTTTAATGCGAAAAGACGAAAGCAGACTACAAAGAAACCCAATTCACTACATATCGGATGACTGGGAGTAATTCTACATCCATATCACTATAGAAAAACTTAGATAAATAATTTGAGTTTTTATCTGGGCAGTGCTTATCGAGAGCTTTCCAACGATACCATGCACGCCTAAAACAGAGCTTCGAGTCAAAAGTTATGGAATTGGTAGGGAAGAAATATTAGAGTCAAGATTGCATACTTGTCTATGGGAAATGGAGGCTCTAGATCTAGACATTAGTGTTTGGAGGCATCTCTTAGCATGTAAAGAGAACACGTGTTGCAAATCAATTTTTTAGCTTCCATATCCAAATCCATGGGCCTTATGATAAAATAGAATGGTTACTTCGTCACTAAGAAATTTTAAGACCACAACGATGGAAAGGAGGAGGATGCCTTATGTGTTACATACATGGAAAGACAGCTAGTTAGAGGTGCCTTATCACGCCTGCTGTGATATGAGGCTCTTCTTTTTTTTGTTGTGACCTCATAGGTGATGTGCATAGATGGGCGGGGTTTTAGCACCAGATGTAATACCTTTTGTTTTGGCTCAAATGAGGAGTGTGGGATGAATGAGGTTTACTTCTGACTTGTTTAAATAAAGTGATTCAAAATAGGCACATTTCTAGTGGTATAACGATCGAACATGCTCATTAACTATCGAGATCATGATATCAACTATACGATATCTAAGAAGCATACCCAATATCATGATCTGGTTATATACAAGTCGAAGGAGTCAACTTTAAGCTGAAAAGATGAAAGCAGACTCGAAAGAGACCCAATTCACTACATATCGGGTGACTAGGAGTAATTCTACCTCAACTGAATCAAATATCACACTACAAAACCTAATATTGGTAATTTGGCTTTTTATGTGGGTAGTACTCGTCGAGATCTTTCCAACGGTACCATGCACGCCTAAAACAGAGCTCTGAGTCAAAAGTTATGGAGTTGGTTGGGAAGACACATTAGAGTTAAGATTGCAACTTTGTCTCTCTGGAGTGGAAGCTCTAGATCTAGACATTAACGTCGGAGACATCCCCTAGCATGTAAAGAGAACATGATTTCTCCCGAAGATCATGCTTTTGGCTTCCAGATCCAAGTCTTGTGATAAAATAGAAGCGTTACTTAGTCACTAAGAAATCCCAAAAAAGGTACATTTCTAATTGTATAACGATCGAACAGGACCACTAACTATCGATATCATGATATCAGTTCCACCATTTCAATGAATCGTACCTAATATCATGACCTGGTTAAATACAAGTCAAAGGAGTCAACTTTAATGCGAAAAGACGAAAGCAGACTACAAAGAAACCCAATTCACTACATATTGGATGACTAGGAGTAATTCTAGATCCATATCACTGTAGAAAAACTTAGATTAATAATTTGAGTTTTTATCTAGGCAGTGCTTATCGAGAGCTTTCCAACGGTACCATGCACGCCTAAAACAGAGCTCCGAGTCAAAAGTTATGGAATAGGTAGGGAAGAAATATTAGAGTCAAGATTGCAACTTTGTCTATGGGAAATGGAGGCTCTAGATCTAGACATTAGCGTTTGGAGGCATCTCTTAGCATGTAAAGAGAACACGTGTTGCCCCGTAAATCAATTTTTTAGCTTCCAGTTCCAAATTCATGGGCCTTATGATAAAATAGAATGGTTACTTAGTCACTAAGAAATCTTAAGACCACAACGATGGAAAGGAGGAGGATGCCTTATGTGTTACATACATGGAAAGACAGCTAGTTAGAGGTGTCTCATCACACCTGCTGTGATATGAGGCTCTTCTTTTTTTGTTTTTGTTGTGACCTCATAGGTGATGTGCATAGATGGGCGGGGTTTTAGCACCAGATGTAATACCTTTTGTTTTGGCTCAAATGAGGAGTGTGGGATGAATGAGGTTTACTTCTGACTTGTTTAAATAAAGTGATTCAAAATAGGCACATTTCTAGTGGTATAACGATCGAACATGCTCATTAACTATCGAGATCATGATATCAACTATACGATATCTAAGAAGCATTCCCAATATCATGATCTAGTTATATACAAGTCGAAGGAGTCAACTTTAAGCTGAAAAGATGAAAGCAGACTCGAAAGAGACCCAATTCACTACATATCGGGTGACTAGGAGTAATTCTACCTCAACCGAATCAAATATCACAGTACAAAACCTAATATTGGTAATTTGGCTTTTTATGTGGGTAGTACTCGTCGAGATCTTTCCAACGGTACCATGCACGCCTAAAACAGAGATCCGAGTCAAAAGTTATGGAGTTGGTTGGGATGACACATTAGAGTTAAGATTGCAACTTTGTCTCTCTGGAGTGGAAGCTCTAGATCTAGACATTAACGTCAGAGACATCCCCTAGCATGTAAAGAGAACATGACTTATCCCGAAGATCATGCTTTTGTCTTCCAGATCCAAGTCTTATGATAAAATAGAAGCGTTACTTAGTCACTAAGAAATCCCAAAAAAGGTACATTTCTAATTGTATAACGATCGAACAGGACTACTAATTACCGATATCATGATATCAGTTCCACCATTTCAATGAATCGTACCTAATATCATGACCTGGTTAAAAACAAGTCATAGGAGTCAACTTTAATGCGAAAAGACGAAAGCGGACTACAAAGAAACCCAATTCACTACATATCGGATGACTAGGAGTAATTCTACATCCATATCACGGTAGAAAACTTAGATTAATAATTTGAGTTTTTATCTGGGCAGTGCTTATCGAGAGCTTTCCAACGGTACCATGCACGCCTAAAACAGAGCTCCGAGTCAAAAGTTATGGAATTGGTAGGGAAGAAATATTAGAGTCAAGATTGCAACTTTGTCTATGGGAAATGGAGGCTCTAGATCTAGACATTAGCGTTTGGAGGCATCTCTTAGCATGTAAAGAGAACATGTGTTGCCCCGCAAATCAATTTTTTAGCTTCCAGATCCAAATCCATGGGCCTTATGATAAAATAGAATGGTTACTTCGTCACTAAGAAATCTTAAGACTACAACGATGGAAAGGAGGAGGATGCCTTATGTGTTACATACATGGAAAGACAGCTAGTTAGAGGTGCCTCATCACGCATGCTGTGATATGAGGCTCTTCTTTTTTTGTTTTTGTTGTGACCTCATAGGTGATGTGCATAGATGGGCGGGGTTTTAGCACCAGATGTAATACCTTTTGTTTTGGATCAAATGAGGAGTGTGGGATGAATGAAGTTTACTTCTGACTTGTTTAAATAAAGTGATTCAAAATAGGCACATTTCTAATGGTATAACGATCGAACATGCTCATTAACTATCGAGATCATGATATCAACTATACGATATCTAAGAAGCATACCCAATATCATGATCTGGTTATATACAAGTCAAAGGAGTCAACTTTAAGCTGAAAAGATGAAAGCAGACTCGAAAGAGACCCAATTCACTACATATCGGGTGACTAGGAGTAATTCTACCTCAACTGAATCAAATATCACAGTACAAAACCTAATATTGGTAATTTGGTCTTTTATGTGGGTAGTACTCGTCGAGATCTTTCCAACCGTACCATGCACGCCTAAAACAGAGCTCTGAGTCAAAAGTTATGGAGTTGGTTGGGAAGACACATTAGAGTTAAGATTGCAACTTTGTCTCTCTGGAGGGGAAGCTCTAGATCTAGACATTAACGTCGGAGACATCCCCTAGCATGTAAAGAGAACATGACTTCTCCTGAAGATCATGCTTTTGGCTTCCAGATCCAAGTCTTATGATAAAATAGAAGCGTTACTTAGTCACTAAGAAATCCCAAAAAAGGTACATTTCTAATTGTATAACGATCGAATAGGACCACTAACTACCGATATCATGATATCAGTTCCACCATTTCAATGAATCGTACCTAATATCATGATCTGGTTAAATACAAGTCAAAGGAGTCAACTTTAATGCGAAAAGACGAAAGCAGACTACAAAGAAACCCAATTCACTACATATTGGATGACTAGGAGTAATTCTAGATCCATATCACTGTAGAAAAACTTAGATTAATAATTTGAGTTTTTATCTAGGCAGTGCTTATCGAGAGCTTTCCAACGGTACCATGCACGCCTAAAACAGAGCTCCGAGTCAAAAGTTATGGAATAGGTAGGGAAGAAATATTAGAGTCAAGATTGCAACTTTGTCTATGGGAAATGGAGGCTCTAGATCTAGACATTAGCGTTTGGAGGCATCTCTTAGCATGTAAAGAGAACACGTGTTGCCCCGTAAATCAATTTTTAGCTTCCAGTTCCAAATTCATGGGCCTTATGATAAAATAGAATGTTTACTTAGTCACTAAGAAATCTTAAGACCACAACGATGGAAAGGAGGAGGATGCCTTATGTGTTACATACATGGAAAGACAGCTAGTTAGAGGTGTCTCATCACACCTGCTGTGATATGAGGCTCTTCTTTTTTTGTTTTTGTTGTGACCTCATAGGTGATGTGCATAGATGGGCGGGGTTTTAGCACCAGATGTAATACCTTTTGTTTTGGCTCAAATGAGGAGTGTGGGATGAATGAGGTTTACTTCTGACTTGTTTAAATAAAGTGATTCAAAATAGGCACATTTCTAGTGGTATAACGATCGAACATGCTCATTAACTATCGAGATCATGATATCAACTATACGATATCTAAGAAGCATTCCCAATATCATGATCGAGTTATATACAAGTCGAAGGAGTCAACTTTAAGCTGAAAAGATGAAAGCAGACTCGAAAGAGACCCAATTCACTACATATCGGGTGACTAGGAGTAATTCTACCTCAACTGAATCAAATGTCACAGTACAAAACCTAATATTGGTAATTTGGTCTTTTATGTGGGTAGTACTCGTCGAGATCTTTCCAACGGTACCATGCACGCCTAAAACAGAGCTCTGAGTCAAAAGTTATGGAGTTGGTTGGGAAGACACATTAGAGTTAAGATTGCAACTTTGTCTCTCTGGAGGGGAAGCTCTAGATCTAGACATTAACGTCGGAGACATCCCCTAGCATGTAAAGAGAACATGACTTCTCCTGAAGATCATGCTTTTGGCTTCCAGATCCAAGTCTTATGATAAAATAGAAGCGTTACTTAGTCACTAAGAAATCCCAAAAAAGGTACATTTCTAATTGTATAACGATCGAATAGGACCACTAACTACCGATACCATGATATCAGTTCCACCATTTCAATGAATCGTACCTAATATCATGACCTGGTTAAATACAAGTCAAAGGAGTCAACTTTAATGCGAAAAGACGAAAGCAAACTACAAAGAAACCCAATTCACTACATATCGGATGACTAGGAGTAATTCTACATCCATATCACTGTAGAAAAACTTAGATTAATAATTTGAGTTTTTATCTGGGCAGTTCGTATCGAGAGCTTTCCAACGGTACCATGCACGCCTAAAACAGAGCTCCGAGTCAAAAGTTATGGAATTGGTAGGGAAGAAATATTAGAGTCAAGAGTGCAACTTTGTCTATGGGAAATGGAGGCTCTAGATCTAGACATTAGCATTTGGAGGCATCTCTTAGCATGTAAAGAGAACACGTGTTGCCCCGCAAATCAATTTTTTAGCTTCCAGATCCAAATCCATGGGCCTTATGATAAAATAGAATGGTTACTTCGTCACTAAGAAATCTTAAGACCACAAGGATGGAAACGAGGAGGATGCCTTATGTGTTACATACATGGAAAGACAGCTAGTTAGAGGTGCCTCATCACGCCTGCTGTGATATGAGGCTCTTCTTTTTTTGTTTTTGTTGTGACCTCATAGGTGATGTGCATAGATGGGCGGGGTTTTAGCACCAGATGTAATACCTTTTGTTTTGGCTCAAATGAGGTGATGCCTATGGTCACAAGAGATGGTGGGCGGCTGGCCTTGCTCGCAATTCCCTTGGTTTGCTTCGGTTGGCCTTCAGATATTGGATCAGAGCAACAGACTACTCGACGGCTATTCTTCAAGCCTGTGTGATTGGTATAAGGCTTGCTGATGAGCGTAGCATCCGCTTATCGATCCTGGAGATGAGTCACAGCAGAGCTTTTCACATCCTTTGGCAGGCCGCGGGTGAGCCTTGGAAGAACACCGTGATGGTTAGAGAGCTCAGGCATGTGTTGGATGTTGATGGCATCATAGGCTCTCTTGTGGATAATGTGGTCAACTCCTCTGCTGTTGAGCTCGGTCGTTGGGGATGCAACAGCGACGATGACTTCTTTTGCGTTGATGCTACCTTTCTTCCTATGAAGATCAGGGGGATGATGATAATGGATAGGAGAGGTGTTCCCTATGTTTCCTTTTCGTAGGGGCTTGTTTCTAGCTGTTTTGTCTGTGCTTGTGGGCATGGGGGGAAGATACCCAAGTTATAAGAGCGGGAGTTGTATATTTTTGCTGATTTAGCCCACAGGAGGGGTGTGGGATGAATAAAAGCAACCCCTGGCTTATATAAAAAAAATGAGGAGTGTGGGATGAATGAGGTTTACTTCTGACTTGTTTAAATAAAGTGATTCAAAATAGGCACATTTCTAGTGGTATAACGATCGAACATGCTCATTAACTATCGAGATCATGATATCTTTTTTGGTCGGCATTGAGATCATGATCGAGATCATGATATCAACTATACGATATCTAAGAAGCATACCCAATATCATGATCTGGTTATATACAAGTCGAAGGAGTCAACTTTAAGCTGAAAAGATTAAAGCAGACTCGAAAGAGACCCAATTCACTACATATCAAGTAACTAGGAGTAATTCTACCTCAACCGAATCAAATATCACAGTACAAAACCTAATATTGGTAATTTGGCCTTTTATGTGGGTAGTACTCGTCGAGATCTTTCCAACGGTACCATGCACGCCTAAAACAGAGCTCTCAGTCAAAAGTTATGGAGTTTGTTGGGAAGACACATTAGAGTTAAGATTGCAACTTTGTCTCTCTGGAGTGCAAGCTCTAGATCTAGACATTAACGTCGGAGACATCCCCTAGCACGTAAAGAGAACATGACTTCTCCCGAAGATCATGCTTTTGGCTTCCAGATCCAAGTCTTATGATAAAATAGAAGCTTTACTTAGTCACTAAGAAATCCCAAAAAAGTTACATTTCTAATTGTATAACGATCGAACAAGACCACTAACTACCGATATCATGATATCAGTTCTACCATTTCAATGAATCGTACCTAATATCATGATCGGGTTAAATACAAGTCAAAGGAGTCAACTTTAATGCGAAAAGACGAAAGCTGACTACAAAGAAACCCAATTCACTACATATCGGATGACTAGGAGTAATTCTACATCCATATCACTGTAGAAAAACTTAGATAAATAATTTGAGTTTTTATCTGGGCAGTGCTTATCGAGAGCTTTCCAATGGTACCATGCACGCCTAAAATAGAGCTTCGAGTCAAAAGTTATGGAATTGGTAGGGAAGAAATATTAGAGTCAAGATTGCATATTTGTCTATGGGAAATGGAGGCTCTAGATCTAGACATTAGCATTTGGAGGTATCTCTTAGCATGTAAAGAGAACACGTGTTGCCCCGCAAATCAATTTTTTAGCTTTCAGATCCAAATCCATGGGCCTTATGATAAAATAGAATGGTTACTTCGTCACTAAGAAATCTTAAGACCACAACGATGGAAAGGAGGAGGATGCCTTATGTGTTACATACATGGAAAGACAGCTAGTTAGAGGTGTCTCATCACACCTGCTGTGATATGAGGCTCTTCTTTTTTTGTTTTTGTTGTGACCTCATAGGTGATGTGCATAGATGGGCGGGGTTTTAGCACCAGATGTAATACCTTTTGTTTTGGCTCAAATGAGGAGTGTGGGATGAATGAGGTTTACTTCTGACTTGTTTAAATAAAGTGATTCAAAATAGGCACATTTCTAGTGGTATAACGATCGAACATGCTCATTAACTATCGAGATCATGATATCAACTATACGATATCTAAGAAGCATTCCCAATATCATGATCTAGTTATATACAAGTCGAAGGAGTCAACTTTAAGCTGAAAAGATGAAAGCAGACTCGAAAGAGACCCAATTCACTACATATCGGGTGACTAGGAGTAATTCTACCTCAACTGAATCAAATATCACAGTACAAAACCTAATATTGGTAATTTGGCTTTTTATGTGGGTAGTACTCGTCGAGATCTTTCCAACGGTACCATGCACGCCTAAAACAGAGATCCGAGTCAAAAGTTATGGAGTTGGTTGGGATGACACATTAGAGTTAAGATTGCAACTTTGTCTCTCTGGAGTGGAAGCTCTAGATCTAGACATTAACGTCGGAGACATCCCCTAGCATGTAAAGAGAACATGACTTATCCCGAAGATCATGCTTTTGTCTTCCAGATCCAAGTCTTATGATAAAATAGAAGCGTTACTTAGTCACTAAGAAATCCCAAAAAAGGTACATTTCTAATTGTATAACGATCGAACAGGACTACTAACTACCGATATCATGATATCAGTTCCACCATTTCAATGAATCGTACCTAATATCATGACCTGGTTAAAAACAAGTCATAGGAGTCAACTTTAATGCGAAAAGACGAAAGCGGACTACAAAGAAACCCAATTCACTACATATCGGATGACTAGGAGTAATTCTACATCCATATCACGGTAGAAAACTTAGATTAATAATTTGAGTTTTTATCTGGGCAGTGCTTATCGAGAGCTTTCCAACGGTACCATGCACGCCTAAAACAGAGCTCCGAGTCAAAAGTTATGGAATTGGTAGGGAAGAAATATTAGAGTCAAGATTGCAACTTTGTCTATGGGAAATGGAGGCTCTAGATCTAGACATTAGCGTTTGGAGGCATCTCTTAGCATGTAAAGAGAACATGTGTTGCCCCGCAAATCAATTTTTTAGCTTCCAGATCCAAATCCATGGGCCTTATGATAAAATAGAATGGTTACTTTGTCACTAAGAAATCTTAAGACCACAACGATGGAAAGGAGGAGGATGCCTTATGTGTTAAATACATGGAAAGACAGCTAGTTAGAGGTGCCTCATCACGCCTGCTGTGATATGAGGCTCTTCTTTTTTTGTTTTTGTTGTGACCTCATAGGTGATGTGCATAGATGGGCGGGGTTTTAGCACCAGATGTAATACCTTTTGTTTTGGCTCAAATGAGGAGTGTGGGATGAATGAAGTTTACTTCTGACTTGTTTAAATAAAGTGATTCAAAATAGGCACATTTCTAATGGTATAACGATCGAACATGCTCATTAACTATCGAGATCATGATATCAACTATACGATATCTAAGAAGCATACCCAATATCATGATCTGGTTATATACAAGTCGAAGGAGTCAACTTTAAGCTGAAAAGATGAAAGCAGACTCGAAAGAGACCCAATTCACTACATATCGGGTGACTAGGAGTAATTCTACCTCAACTGAATCAAATATCACAGTACAAAACCTAATATTGGTAATTTGGTCTTTTATGTGGGTAGTACTCGTCGAGATCTTTCCAACGGTACCATGCACGCCTAAAACAGAGCTCTGAGTCAAAAGTTATGGAGTTGGTTGGGAAGACACATTAGAGTTAAGATTGCAACTTTGTCTCTCTGGAGGGGAAGCTCTAGATCTAGACATTAACGTCGGAGACATCCCCTAGCATGTAAAGAGAACATGACTTCTCCTGAAGATCATGCTTTTGGCTTCCAGATCCAAGTCTTATGATAAAATAGAAGCGTTACTTAGTCACTAAGAAATCCCAAAAAAGGTACATTTCTAATTGTATAACGATCGAATAGGACCACTAACTACCGATATCATGATATCAGTTCCACCATTTCAATGAATCGTACCTAATATCATGATCTGGTTAAATACAAGTCAAAGGAGTCAACTTTAATGCGAAAAGAGGAAAGCAGACTACAAAGAAACCCAATTCACTACATATTGGATGACTAGGAGTAATTCTAGATCCATATCACTGTAGAAAAACTTAGATTAATAATTTGAGTTTTTATCTAGGCAGTGCTTATCGAGAGCTTTCCAACGGTACCATGCACGCCTAAAACAGAGCTCCGAGTCAAAAGTTATGGAATAGGTAGGGAAGAAATATTAGAGTCAAGATTGCAACTTTGTCTATGGGAAATGGAGGCTCTAGATCTAGACATTAGCGTTTGGAGGCATCTCTTAGCATGTAAAGAGAACACGTGTTGCCCCGTAAATCAATTTTTAGCTTCCAGTTCCAAATTCATGGGCCTTATGATAAAATAGAATGGTTACTTAGTCACTAAGAAATCTTAAGACCACAACGATGGAAAGGAGGAGGATGCCTTATGTGTTACATACATGGAAAGACAGCTAGTTAGAGGTGTCTCATCACACCTGCTGTGATATGAGGCTCTTCTTTTTTTGTTTTTGTTGTGACCTCATAGGTGATGTGCATAGATGGGCGGGGTTTTAGCACCAGATGTAATACCTTTTGTTTTGGCTCAAATGAGGAGTGTGGGATGAATGAGGTTTACTTCTGACTTGTTTAAATAAAGTGATTCAAAATAGGCACATTTCTAGTGGTATAACGATCGAACATGCTCATTAACTATCGAGATCATGATATCAACTATACGATATCTAAGAAGCATTCCCAATATCATGATCGAGTTATATACAAGTCGAAGGAGTCAACTTTAAGCTGAAAAGATGAAAGCAGACTCGAAAGAGACCCAATTCATTACATATCGGGTGACTAGGAGTAATTCTACCTCAACTGAATCAAATATCACAGTACAAAACCTAATATTGGTAATTTAGCTTTTTATGTGGGTAGTACTCGTCGAGATCTTTCCAACGGTACCATGCACGCCTAAAACAGAGATCCGAGTCAAAAGTTATGGAGTTGGTTGGGATGACACATTAGAGTTAAGATTGCAACTTTATCTCTCTGGAGTGGAAGCTCTAGATCTAGACATTAACGTCGGAGACATCCCCTAACATGTAAAGAGAACATGACTTATCCCGAAGATCATGCTTTTGTCTTCCAGATCCAAGTCTTATGATAAAATAGAAGCGTTACTTAGTCACTAAGAAATCCCAAAAAAGGTACATTTCTAATTGTATAACGATCGAACAGGACTACTAACTACCGATATCATGATATCAGTTCCACCATTTCAATGAATCGTACCTAATATCATGACCTGGTTAAAAACAAGTCATAGGAGTCAACTTTAATGCGAAAAGATGAAAGCGGACTACAAAGAAACCCAATTCACTACATATCGGATGACTAGGAGTAATTCTACATCCATATCACTGTAGAAAACTTAGATTAATAATTTGAGTTTTTATCTGGGCAGTGCTTATCGAGAGCTTTCCAACGGTACCATGCACGCCTAAAACAAAGCTCCGAGTCAAAAGTTATGGAATTGGTAGGGAAGAAATATTAGAGTCAAGATTGCAACTTTGTCTATGGGAAATGGAGGCTCTAGATCTAGACATTAGCGTTTGGAGGCATCTCTTAGCATGTAAAGAGAACATGTGTTGCCCCGCAAATCAATTTTTTAGCTTCTAGATCCAAATCCATGGGCCTTATGATAAAATAGAATGGTTACTTCGTCACTAAGAAATCTTAAGACCACAACGATGGAAAGGAGGAGGATGCCTTATGTGTTACATACATGGAAAGACAGCTAGTTAGAGGTGCCTCATCACGCCTGCTGTGATATGAGGCTCTTCTTTTTTTGTTTTTGTTGTGACCTCATAGGTGATGTGCATAGATGGGCGGGGTTTTAGCACCAGATGTAATACCTTTTGTTTTGGCTCAAATGAGGAGTGTGGGATGAATGAGGTTTACTTCTGACTTGTTTAAATAAAGTGATTCAAAATAGGCACATTTCTAGTGGTATAACGATCGAACATGCTCATTAACTATCGAGATCATGATATCAACTATACGATATCTAAGAAGCATACCCAATATCATGATCTGGTTATATACAAGTCGAAGGAGTCAACTTTAAGCTGAAAAGATGAAAGCAGACTCGAAAGAGACCCAATTCACTACATATCGGGTGACTAGGAGTAATTCTACCTCAACTGAATCAAATGTCACAGTATAAAACCTAATATTGGTAATTTGGTCTTTTATGTGGGTAGTACTCGTCGAGATCTTTCCAACGGTACCATGCACGCCTAAAACAGAGCTCTGAGTCAAAAGTTATGGAGTTGGTTGGGAAGACACATTAGAGTTAAGATTGCAACTTTGTCTCTCTGGAGGGGAAGCTCTAGATCTAGACATTAACGTCGGAGACATCCCCTAGCATGTAAAAAGAACATGACTTCTCCTGAAGATCATGCTTTTGGCTTCCAGATCCAAGTCTTATGATAAAATAGAAGCGTTACTTAGTCACTAAGAAATCCCAAAAAAGGTGCATTTCTAATTGTATAACGATCGAATAGGACCACTAACTACCGATATCATGATATCAGTTCCACCATTTCAATGAATCGTACCTAATATCATGACCTGGTTAAATACAAGTCAAAGGAGTCAACTTTAATGCGAAAAGACGAAAGCAAACTACAAAGAAACCCAATGCACTACATATCGGATGACTAGGAGTAATTCTACATCCATATCACTGTAGAAAAACTTAGATTAATAATTTGAGTTTTTATCTGGGCAGTTCGTATCGAGAGCTTTCCAACGGTACCATGCACGCCTAAAACAGAGCTCCGAGTCAAAAGTTATGGAATTGGTAGGGAAGAAATATTAGAGTCAAGAGTGCAACTTTGTCTATGGGAAATGGAGGCTCTAGATCTAGACATTAGCGTTTGGAGGCATCTCTTAGCATGAAAGAGAACACGTGTTGCCCCGCAAATCAATTTTTTAGCTTCCAGATCCAAATCCATGGGCCTTATGATAAAATGGAATGGTTACTTCGTCACTAAGAAATCTTAAGACCACAACGATGGAAACGAGGAGGATGCCTTATGTGTTACATACATGGAAAGACAGCTAGTTAGAGGTGCCTCATCACGCCTGCTGTGATATGAGGCTCTTCTTTTTTTGTTTTTGTTGTGACCTCATAGGTGATGTGCATAGATGGGCGGGGTTTTAGCACCAGATGTAATACCTTTTGTTTTGGCTCAAATGAGGTGATGCCTATGGTCACAAGAGATGGTGGGAGGCTGGCCTTGCCCGCAATTCCCTTGGTTTGCTTCGGTTGGCCTTCAGATATTGGATCAGAGCAACAGACTACTCGACGGCTATTCTTCAAGCCTGTGTGATTGGTATAAGGCTTGCTGATGAGCGTAACATCCGCTTATCGATCCTGGAGATGAGTCACAGCAGAGCTTTTCACATCCTTTGGCAGGCCGCGGGTGAGCCTTGGAAGAACACCGTGATGGTTAGAGAGCTCAGGCATGTGTTGGATGTTGATGGCATCATAGGCTCTCTTGTGGATAATGTGGTCAACTCCTCTGTTGTTGAGCTCGGTCGTTGGGGATGCAACAGCGACGATGACTTCTTTTGCGTTGATGCTACCTTTCTTCCTATGAAGATCAGGGGGATGATGATAATGGATAGGAGAGGTGTTCCCTATGTTTCCTTTTCGTAGGGGCTTGTTTCTAGCTGTTTTGTCTGTGCTTGTGGGCATGGGGGGAAGATACCCAAGTTATAAGAGCGGGAGTTGTATATTTTTGCTGATTTAGCCCACAGGAGGGGTGTGGGATGAATAAAAGCAACCCCTGGCTTATATAAAAAAAATGAGGAGTGTGGGATGAATGAGGTTTACTTCTGACTTGTTTAAATAAAGTGATTCAAAATAGGCACATTTCTAGTGGTATAACGATCGAACATGCTCATTAACTATCGAGATCATGATATCTTTTTTGGTCGGCATTGAGATCATGATCGAGATCATGATATCAACTATACGATATCTAAGAAGCATACCCAATATCATGATCTGGTTATATACAAGTCGAAGGAGTCAACTTTAAGCTGAAAAGATTAAAGCAGACTCGAAAGAGACCCAATTCACTACATATCGAGTAACTAGGAGTAATTCTACCTCAACCGAATCAAATATCACAGTACAAAACCTAATATTGGTAATTTGGCCTTTTATGTGGGTAGTACTCGTCGAGATCTTTCCAACGGTACCATGCACGCCTAAAACAGAGCTCTCAGTCAAAAGTTATGGAGTTTGTTGGGAAGACACATTAGAGTTAAGATTGCAACTTTGTCTCTCTGGAGTGCAAGCTCTAGATCTAGACATTAACGTCGGAGACATCCCCTAGCACGTAAAGAGAACATGACTTCTCCCGAAGATCATGCTTTTGGCTTCCAGATCCAAGTCTTATGATAAAATAGAAGCTTTACTTAGTCACTAAGAAATCCCAAAAAAGTTACATTTCTAATTGTATAACGATCGAACAGGACCTCTAACTACCGATATCATGATATCAGTTCTACCATTTCAATGAATCGTACCTAATATCATGATCGGGTTAAATACAAGTCAAAGGAGTCAACTTTAATGCGAAAAGACGAAAGCTGACTACAAAGAAACCCAATTCACTACATATCGGATGACTAGGAGTAATTCTACATCCATATCACTGTAGAAAAACTTAGATAAATAATTTGAGTTTTTATCTGGGCAGTGCTTATCGAGAGCTTTCCAACGGTACCATGCACGCCTAAAATAGAGCTTCGAGTCAAAAGTTATGGAATTGGTAGGGAAGAAATATTAGAGTCAAGATTGCATATTTGTCTATGGGAAATGGAGGCTCTAGATCTAGACATTAGCATTTGGAGGCATCTCTTAGCATGTAAAGAGAACACGTGTTGCCCCGCAAATCAATTTTTTAGCTTTCAGATCCAAATCCATGGGCCTTATGATAAAATAGAATGGTTACTTCGTCACTAAGAAATCTTAAGACCACAACGATGGAAAGGAGGAGGATGCGTTATGTGTTATATACATGGAAAGACAGCTAGTTAGAGGTGCCTTATCACGCCTGCTGTGATATGAGGCTCTTCTTTTTTTGTTTTTGTTGTGACCTCATAGGTGATGTGCATAGATGGGCGGGGTTTTAGCACCAGATGTAATACCTTTTGTATTGGCTCAAATGAGGAGTGTGGGATGAATGAGGTTTACTTCTGACTTGTTTAAATAAAGTGATTCAAAATAGGCACATTTCTAGTGGTATAATGATCGAACATGCTCATTAACTATCGAGATCATGATATCAACTATACGATATCTAAGAAGCATACCCAATATCATGATCTGGTTATATATAAGTCGAAGGAGTCAACTTTAAGCTGAAAAGATGAAAGCAGACTTGAAAGAGACCCAATTCACTACATATCGGGTGACTAGGAGTAATTCTACCTCAACTGAATCAAATATCATAGTACAAAACCTAATATTGGTAATTTGGCTTTTTATGTGGGTAGTACTCGTCGAGATCTTTCCAACGGTACCATGCACGCCTAAAACAGAGCTCTGAGTCAAAAGTTATGGAGTTGGTTGGGAAGACACATTAGAGTTAAGATTGCAACTTTGTCTCTCTGGAGTGCAAGCTCTAGATCTAGACATTAACGTCAGAGACATCCCCTAGCATGTAAAGAGAACATGACTTCTCTCGAAGATCATGCTTTTGGCTTCCAGATCCAAGTCTTGTGATAAAATAGAAGCGTTACTTAGTCACTAAGAAATCCCAAAAAAGGTACATTTCTAATTTTATAACGATCGAACAGGACCACTAACTACCGATATCATGATATTAGTTCCACCATTTCAATGAATCGTACCTAATATCATGACCTGGTTAAATACAAGTCAAAGGAGTCAACTTTAATGCGAAAAGACGAAAGCAGACTACAAAGAAACCCAATTCACTACATATCGGATGACTAGGAGTAATTCTGCATCCATATCACTGTAGAAAAACTTAGATTAATAATTTGAGTTTTTATCTGGGTAGTGCTTATCGAGAGCTTTCCAACGGTACCATGCACGCCTAAAATAGAGCTCCGAGTCAAAAGTTATGGAATTGGTAGGGAAGAAATATTAGAGTCAAGATTGCAACTTTGTCTATGGGAAATGGAGGCTCTAGATCTAGACATTAGCGTTTGGAGGCATCTCTTAGCATGTAAAGAGAACACGTGTTGCCCCGCAAATCAATTTTTTAGCTTCCAGATCCAAATCCATGGGCCTTATGATAAAATAGAATGGTTACTTCGTCACTAAGAAATCTTAAGACCACAACGATGGAAAGGAGGAGGATGCCTTATGTGTTACATACATGGAAAGACAGCTAGTTAGAGGTGTCTCATCACGCCTGTTGTGATATGAGGCTCTTCTTTTTTTGTTTTTGTTGTGACCTCATAGGTGATGTGCATAGATGGGCGGGGTTTTAGCACCAGATGTAATACCTTTTGTTTTGGCTCAAATGAGGAGTGTGGGATGAATGAGGTTTACTTCTGACTTGTTTAAATAAAGTGATTCAAAATAGGCACATTTCTAGTGGTATAACGATCGAACATGCTCATTAACTATCGAGATCATTATATCAACTATACGATATCTAAGAAGCATTCCTAATATCATGATCTAGTTATATACAAGTCGAAGGAGTCAACTTTAAGCTGAAAAGATGAAAGCAGACTCGAAAGAGACCCAATTCACTACATATCGGGTGACTAGGAGTAATTCTACCTCAACTGAATCAAATATCACAGTACAAAACCTAATATTGGTAATTTGGCTTTTTATGTGGGTAGTACTCGTCGAGATCTTTCCAACGGTACCATGCACGCCTAAAACAGAGCTCTGAGTCAAAAGTTATGGAGTTGGTTGGGAAGACACATTAGAGTTAAGATTGCAACTTTGTCTCTCTGGAGTGGAAGCTCTAGATCTAGACATTAACGTCGGAGACATCCCCTAGCATGTAAAGAGAACATGACTTATCCCGAAGATCATGCTTTTGTCTTCCAGATCCAAGTCTTATGATAAAAT
Organism: Alisma plantago-aquatica; assembly: GCA_963693085.1. NCBI lineage: Eukaryota > Viridiplantae > Streptophyta > Magnoliopsida > Alismatales > Alismataceae > Alisma > Alisma plantago-aquatica. The sequence goes on from OY856410.1 coordinate 772,001,206, forward strand.
AGAAGCGTTACTTAGTCACTAAGAAATCCCAAAAAAGGTACATTTCTAATTGTATAATGATCGAACAGGACTACTAACTACTGATATCATGATATCAGTTCCACCATTTCAATGAATCGTACCTAATATCATGACCTGGTTAAAAACAAGTCAAAGGAGTCAACTTTAATGCGAAAAGACGAAAGCGGACTACAAAGAAACCCAATTCACTACATATCGGATGACTAGGAGTAATTTTACATCCATATCACTGTAGAAAAACTTAGATTAATAATTTGAGTTTTTATCTGGGCAGTGCTTATCGAGAGCTTTCCAACGGTACCATGCACGCCTAAAACAGAGCTCTGAGTCAAAAGTTATGGAATTGGTAGGGAAGAAATATTAGAGTCAAGATTGCAACTTTGTCTATGGGAAATGGAGGCTCTAGATCTAAACATTAGCGTTTGGAGGCATCTCTTAGCATGTAAAGAGAACACGTGTTGCCCCGCAAATCAATTTTTTAGCTTCCAGATCCAAATCCATGGGCCTTATGATAAAATAGAATGGTTACTTCGTCACTAAGAAATCTTAAGACCACAACGATGGAAAGGAGGAGGATGCCTTATGTGTTACATACATGGAAAGACAGCTAGTTAGAGGTGCCTCATCACGCCTGCTGTGATATGAGGCTCTTCTTTTTTGTTTTTGTTGTGACCTCATAGGTGATGTGCATAGATGGGCGGGGTTTTAGCACCAGATGTAATACCTTTTGTTTTGGCTCAAATGAGGAGTGTGGGATGAATGAGGTTTACTTTTGACTTGTTTAAATGAAGTGATTCAAAGTAGGCACATTTCTAGTGTTATAACGATCGAACATGCTCATTAACTATCGAGATCATGATATCAAAAAGATTTTTTCCACGGAATGTGTCATCTTTGATAGGCTAGGAGCCGAAGAGTCGCACCCTCTAGGGCGATCCCGAGGGCGATCGTGCGGGCGCCCGTTTCCCCGGCGGCGCCGCCGCCACATTCCGGTTAGGCACTCCGCCTACCGGAATCTACCCCCCCTGTCCGGAGCGGCGTGCTGCGCTGATGAACCCCGCGGTTTTCTCATGATCCTCTTTGTCGATATGCTGATGATCGCATTCTGCATGTGTTAGGTCGGTAGTAAGGATAGGGAATTGCTGGGAAACCCTTGATCGATACTTCGGTGCTTACCGGACAAAGTAGATCCTGTGGTGATCCCCACTATGCCGATAAACTTTACACCCTCCTGTGTCTGATACTTCGGCGATTGCCGGACAAGGTAGGACACATGACGGGTGTATAGTCTTCCTTCTATCCCTTCACACCAACGGCCTCTTTTTAGGCTTGCCCGGACTCCTTCGGCGTGGCAGATTCCTCATGGCCATCTCGTCCCTCCGTCTCCTCCGGCCTCCCCCGCCGTTGAGCAATCCTCTCGGCCTACGTGCGCAGAGAGTCGTCGCTGAGAGATGCTCTAACTTTGCTGCCTCCTCCATCAGCCAGGATGACGCCATCCCCGACATCCGCAACATTATCCATGAAGGGGGGGAAGTTCCCGCGCTACCCGATAGCGCCGCCGCCAACGCCTTGCAACCGCCTGGAGAGCCTGTACAACAGCCTCCCGTGCCGATCGATGATACATATGTCCCGAGACCAGCGTCGACAAACGTCCCCCCTCCGGATGATCAGCAAGTGCAGACTAACGGTGATCAGAACCCATAGATCCTCGATTCGCAGCACAAACGCAAGAAGCCTCTTTATGGGATCCCTCATAATGTGTGCTTCAAATGTATGCGTCATGGACATTGGCAATCCCAATGTAACGGCCCCAAAGTTTGCTACAACTGTAAACAACCTGGGCACCTAGCGAAGAGATGTAGGGCACCACGACGCGCGCAACATGCTGTCATCCCGCCACAACCTCCGAACTTGAATTCCAGGCGTGCTTTCCCGAATCTCCCAGTCGCCATCCCTGCCCGTGGTGGCCCGCAGCATGTCCCAAAGAAAATATATGTTTCGTTGGACACTGAGAATGAAGATAGGAAAAGGAGAATAGACTCTTTGTCCTACGCCGTCGAGCTCTCCTGGTCGGACGGGATTGCCTGGCAATCCTTGCGAGATTTCTTCAAGGACACTTGGCCCTAGGCGATTGACATATACCGTTTTGCATACAGAAAGGCGGTGATTTTCTTTGCTTCGATCTAGGAAGCCAAGGACATCTTGCGATATGACTACATCTCCTTCCGGCACCACACGATTCTTATCAAGCCCGTGTCCGAGGGTGACGAAGGGGCTCAGAAGGAATCCTTCTGGTTCTGGATCACCGATCTACCCATTGTTTTCAGAGACGAGCTCACCATCCGGGAGATCGTTCAACCTTTCGGCAAATTAATCCATATTTCTGCGTGGCAACCAAGTGAGGATGATCTCTCTGGGATTCCTATCTTAGTGGAGGCCTTCAAGGAGGATGTGCCCCAATTTGTTATCATCACTCACGGTTGTAAGCGGGCGTCTGTGAAGCTTCACATGATTGCCAGAAAATCTCCTACTGACGGATGCTTCCAACTATCAGAACTCGGCAGAGAGCTTGATATCCCGGATGACGTCATGTCTGCAACTGACAACGGAAGATTCAGCTTTGCTTCCTCCCTTCCTCAGCCGCGCCACCAGTCTGAAGAACAGGCGGATGACCAGCCGCTGCGAATGATTGCAGCCGATGAAGAACGTAGCTTGCTGCATCATCCCTCCAGAAGGAATGAGGGGGAATCTTACGAGCGACGAGTATATGATCAGGAAGGTAATATGGTTGCTATTCGCAACAGAAGCTTGGACGATTTCTTATATGTGGAGGATCAGCCTTCGGGAAGAACCAGCAGGAGAAGTAATGCCAGGGCCAGAGATAGAATCTTCTCCAATACTGATTACCCCGATCCCCCCCGGCGCCGACAACATTCTCACAGAGATAGAGAATACAGATTTTCTGATGGAGAGGAATACCCCGAAGAAGAATATAGGGAGGACAGGCACGATAGACCTACTTCGAGAAGAAGACGACGAAGCAGCTTTTGATTTCTTCTTGGGCGATCACACCTTTCTGATGACTTATGTTATATAGATCATGCTTCTACAACCTCACTTGTTTTGGAACATCAGGGGAGCGGCCAACAACAAAACACGGAGAGTCCTCGGTAGTCTTTGCCGTAGACACAAACCCTCCATAGTTGGTCTTTTCGAACCTTTTCTTCACGCTGATAGAGCCGATGAACTTCTAGACATTGTGCGTCTAGATTGGTCCACTGATAACCACATTGAGAATGGTAAGGTATGGCTTTATGCTGATTCTAATATCAATCCCACCATTATTTTGAAGCACAAACAACACGTGTCTATTTCCTGTTCTGGACCTTCGGGAGAAATTTTTTTCATCTCTGCTGTTTACGCCAGCTGTTCTAGTTCTGATAGAAGGCTTCTTTGGGATTCCTTGCTATCCATGGCTCATACTGTGAAGGATCGACCCTGGGTGATTGCGGGCGATTTCAACGTAGTCCGCAATGCTAATGAGAAGAGAGGAACTGAGGAGATCGACTTTTCTGCCATGCTTGAATTCAACAATTTTATCACAGATGCCGATATGAAGGAAACCCCTTTCAAGGGAAGCAGGTTCACCTGGGTTGATAAGCAACGTCTTAGTCCTACAAAGTGGGAGCGCCTTAATAGGGTGCTGATCAATGCTCCATGGGATCAGGCTGTACCCGATGCTGAATCCATCCACCTCACCCATTTTTGGGTTTCTGACCACTGTCCCGTGATGCTCTCAGCTAAGAATAGCACACAACGCGCGCAGAAGCCTCCTTTCTCCTTCCTTTCAGTCTGGCTAGATCATCCAGAATGCATGGAGGTTATCAAAGCTGCTTGGGACCTCGAGATCGTCGGACATCCCTCTTTCATATTCTTCTCAAAGTTGAAAGCTGTGCGTAAGGCACTCAAGACATGGAATAAAAGCACGTTTGGAAATGTCGTACAGAAGAAGATTGATCTTGAAGACATGGTTCATATCTTGCAGATCAGATTTGATGAACACCCGACTACGGTGAACGAGAGTAATCTGCGTGCTGCGGAGGACGAGCTTCAGACTATTCTTGATCAAGAGGAGAAGATTTGGAAAGAAAAGACGCGAATTTCCTGGTTGAGTGACGGTGAACGTAATACCCCTTTTTATTACGCTACTATTAAAGCCAAAAGAAGAAGGAGGCACATCTCGAGGCTCAACCTCCCAGACGGCTCTAGCTCTGACAACCTGCAACACATCGCTTGTGCGGCAGCAACACACTTTCAAGGGTTGTTTACGACATCTTCCATTGATGAACCTGATCGCCTTGAGCCCCTCCTCCAGAATATCGCTCCCGCCTTAGACTCTGATGACAATATGGATCTTGTCAGGATCCCCACCGAGGAGGAGCTTCTTTGCTGCATCAAGCGCATGAATCGCCATGCTGCTCCTGGACCCGATGGCTTTACCATTAGTTTCTTCTTGGCTTCATGGGAAGTTATCAAACACGACGTCACGCGCCTTACCAGCTGCTTCTTTTCTAATCAAGCTTGCCATAGGAGCATCAAATCCTGCCGCATCACTCTCATCCCTAAGGTTGCCCGGCCGACTGATCTCATATCAGATTTCCGCCCCATCGCTGTTGAAAATGTCATGCTCAGGATTCTCGCAACCCTTCTTAGTGACAGATTGAAAGGCTTTATGAGCAAAATTGTATCTCCATGGCAAGGGGCATACGTTCCAGGCAGAGATATCATCAACCATGTTCGGCTTGCTAGAGAAATTTGTCATGACCTCAAGCAAGGAGAGCTACATCCGAACATCATCATTAAATATGATATGAGTAGAGCGTATGATCGGGTTAACTGGTTGGTGCTCAGAAACGTCATGGACAGATTTGGTTTCCTCCCAGAAACCATCCAATTATGCCTCAGTTTTTTTGAAGGTTCCTGGGCTTCGATTTCAATAGGTGATCAGACTGAAGGTTTTTTTCAGTTGCATAGGGGCCTCAAGCAAGGCAACCCGCTGTCTCATTATCTTTTCATCATTTTCAAAGAGCTGCTCGCCAAATCCATGGATCATGCGATGCATACAGATATGATTCATAGATTTTGCACTCGTGGGGCGGGATGTGCACCCCCGATTCTGCTGTACGCCGATGACATCATCATTTTCTGCAACGCCTCACCTTCGTCCATAAACAATATCAACAACATCATGAACAGCTATGAAGCAGCTACGCAGCAGTTGATCAACAGGGATAAGTCTGTTTGCATGATTAGCTCTGATCATAACAGTGCTGCCAACATTGCTCAAATGCTTGGGGTCACTCTTGCCGATGGACCCATCACATACCTCGGTGCTCCTATATTCTACGGTAGAGCACGGCTGCACTTCTTTGATTCTTTGGTCGGAAAAATTGCTAGCAAGATTGCATCCTGGAAAGCTCGTCTGCTCTCTTTCTCCGGGCGTCGCCTCCTTATCAAGCATGTAATATCTTCTACCACTCTGTACATTGCGGCAGCAATTGGCGTACCATCTGGAATATGTGATAGGATCGATGGTATGATGTCGCGTTTCCTCTGGACTGGAAGGAATAACACCAAGCGCAGGACATGGATGGCCTGGCGAATCACTGCCACACCTATCGATCGTGGTGGTTTGGGTCTTGACTCTCTGAATATTATCTCACGTGCTTTCTTATACAAAGCTTGTTGGGAGATCTCGACTGGAACGTCTCCCTGGGCTACCTTCTGTCGTGACAAGTATAAATCACCTTCTCCATACAAAACCGGCTACTACCCACCGTACCTGAAGATGGGAACTGCAGCATCTCCCACTTGGAAGCAGATTTGGCATATCTTCCCTATTTTCAACACTTTGTGCAGATGGATTACTGGGAAAGGCGACATCTCCTTATGGGACGCTAGATGGTGTGGCACCCCCCTTGCTGGATACACCCTAAATGCTAGCGATAGGAGACATGATTTTAAGATCTCGGACTTTTGGGATGAAAACTCAGGATGGGATTGGACATCCCTTAGACAGATCCTTAATGAAGATGGGATCAATATCTTCAGGGACAATAGAGATAGCATTTCTCGTTATGAAGACACTTTGGTGTGGCGACTCGAGACCCATGGCGAATTCTCTATCAAGTCGGTCAAGAAGCATATTCTATATGAGGATACTCCCACCATTCACCCCTCTCTGGAGAAGATCTGGAAGCTCCATTTCCCTAAAGCCGCTGCTATTCTTTGGAAGATTGCACACAGAGCGCTCCCTACTGATGAAAACATCGTTAGATGTCGTATCTAGATGGCATCCATATGTTCCTGCTGTGACATGCCTGCTGAGGAAACCCTACAGCATCTCTTCGTGACTGGGCAGATGGCAACCTTCTTTTGGCAGAAGCTTTGCTGCATTACTGAATGTCCTCCTCCTTTAACCCTGCACGATTTCATTTCTGCTTGCAACTCCTCTCACCAAAGGTTATCGGCCAGATCATGGGTTCACAGCTCTCTCAGCGCGCTTACTCTATGGACCATTTGGTGTTGCAGATGCTCCAGAAGATTTGACGGGCGGAACATCAACTTATTGGCCAAATGGAACGACATCATCTTCATGCTTAACCATTTCTTGAAAGATATTGCCTTTGTGAAAATTGAGTCCAATAGCTTTTATAAGAACCTAGCTGATCACGGCATTGGTGAACCGAAAATGCGATTTAGAAGCATCTCTCTTGTACGATGGATACCACCAGATTTAACAAACTTGAAGCTGAATATAACTATCGGAAGAGGCAATGATCCTTCCGGACAGTCTAGATGGTGGGCCGCGGGAATCATAAGGAACTCCAGGTGTATTGTTCGTCTTGCCTTCAGAGTATGGCTGAGGGACAATGAGCACACCACAGCGTACCTTGCTGCGTGTACCATCGCGCTGAAGTTGGAGGATCAGTTCAATCTCAATGTATCATGCATCGAAGTAGATAATGCTACCATATACAATATTTTATGGGGGAACGCTCAAGAGCCATGGCTAGCCACCTCGTTCGCGAGAGATCTCAAGGATACATTGCATTCTGAGGGTATCATTGGAATTCTTTCTCCCAAGCAGATTAATTCCGCCCCTAGAGAGCTGGGCATTTGGGGTAATGCACGATCTACCATCTTTCTGTGTAGCCATGCCATCTCTCTTCCGAATAGAGTGAGAGGCATCCTGAACCTCGAGGCGAACGGATGTCCATATGTGGTTATCACGCGATCTGACCCATCGCTAACTGGGCCTTAGCGTTGCATTGCTTTTCCTTTCTCTCATGTTTGCTGTGGTTTTTTTTGTAGAGGATGGGTAACACACCTATGATTCTATAAGCAGGAGATGTATTTCTCTTTGATGATTAGGCCCACAAGAGGGGGGTGGGATGAATAAGAATACCCCCTGACTTATTTTAAAAAAAAGAGAGATCATGATATCAACTATACGATATCTAAGAAACATACCCAATATCATGATCTGGTTATATACAAGTCGAAGGAGTCAACTTTAAGATGAAAAGATGAAAGCAGACTCGAAAGAGACCCAATTCACTACATATCGGGTGACTAGGAGTAATTCTACCTCAACTGAATCAAATATCACAGTACAAAACCTAATATTGGTAATTTTGCTTTTTATGTGGGTAGTACTCATCGAGATATTTCCAACGGTACCATGCACGCCTAAAACAGAGCTCTGAGTCAAAAGTTATGGAGTTGGTTGGGAAGACACATTAGAGTTAAGATTGCAACTTTGTCTCTCTGGAGTGGAAGCTCTAGATCTAGACATTAACGTCGGAGACATCCCCTAGCATGTAAAGAGAACATGATTTCTCCCGAGGATCATGCTTTTGGCTTCTAGATCCAAGTCTTGTGATAAAATAGAAGCGTTACTTAGTCACTAAGAAATCCCAAAAAAGGTACATTTCTAATTGTATAACGATCGAACAGGACCACTAACTACCGATATCATGATATCAGTTCCACCATTTCAATGAATCGTACCTGATATCATGACATGGTTAAATACAAGTCAAAGGAGTCAACTTTAATGCGAAAAGATGAAAGCAGACTACAAAGAAACCCAATTCACTACATATCGGATGACTAGGAGTAATTCTACATCCATATCACTGTAGAAAAACTTAGATTAATAATTTGAGTTTTTATCTGGGCAGTGCTTATCGAGAGCTTTCCAACGGTACCATGCACGCCTAAAACAGAGCTCCGAGTCAAAAGTTATAGAATTGGTAGGGAAGAAATATTAGAGTCAAGATTGCAACTTTGTCTATGGGAAATGGAGGCTCTAGATCTAGACATTAGCGTTTGGAGGCATCTCTTAGCATGTAAAGAGAACACGTGTTGCCCCGCAAATCAAGTTTTTAGCTTCCAGATCCAAATCCATGGGCCTTATGATAAAATAGAATGGTTACTTCGTCACTAAGAAATCTTAAGACCACAATGATGGAAAGGAGGAGGATGCCTTATGTGTTACATACATGGACAGACAGCTAGTTAGAGGTGCCTCATCACGCCTGCTATGATATGAGGCTCTTCTTTTTTTGTTTTTGTTGTGACCTCATAGGTGATGTGCATAGATGGGCAGGGTTTTGGCACCATATGTAATACCTTTTGTTTTGGCTAAAATGAGGAGTGTGGGATGAATGAGGTTTACTTCTGACTTGTTTAAATAAAGTGATTCAAAATAGGCACATTTCTAGTGGTATAACGATCGAACATGCTCATTAACTATCGAGATCATGATATCAACTATACGATATCTAAGAAGCATACCCAATATCATGATCTGGTTATATACAAGTCGAAGGAGTCAACTTTAAGCTAAAAAGATGAAAGCAGACTCGAATGAGACCCAATTCACTACATATCGGGTGACTAGGAGTAATTCTAACTCAACTGAATCAAATATCACAGTACAAAACCTAATATTGGTAATTTGGCTTTTTATGTGGGTAGTACTCGTCGAGATCTTTCCAACGGTACCATGTACGCCTAAAATAGAGCTCTGAGTCAAAAGTTATGGAGTTGGTTGGGAAGACACATTAGAGTTAAGATTGCAACTTTGTCACTCTAGAGTGGAAGCTCTAGATCTAGACATTAACGTCGGAGACATCCCCTAGCATGTAAAGAGAACATGACTTCTCCCGAAGATCATGCTTTTGGCTTCCAGATCCAAGTCTTGTGATAAAATAGAAGCGTTACTTAGTTACTAAGAAATCCCAAAAAAGGTACATTTCTACTTGTATAACGATCGAACAGGACCACTAACTACCGATATCATGATATCAATTCCACCATTTCAATGAATTGTACCTAATATCATGACCTGATTAAATACAAGTCAAAGGAGTCAACTTTAATGTGAAAAGACGAAAGCAGACTACAAAGAAACCCAATTCACTACATATCGGATGACTAGGAGTAATTCTACATCCATATCACTGTAGAAAAACTTAGATTAATAATTTGAGTTTTTATCTAGGCAGTGCTTATCGAGAGCTTTCCAACGGTACCATGCACGCCTAAAACATAGCTCCGAGTCAAAAGTTATGGAATTGGTAGGGAAGAAATATTAGAGTCAAGATTGCAACTTTGTCTATGGGAAATGGAGGCTCTAGATCTAGACATTAGCGTTTGGAGGCATCTCTTAGAATGTAAAGAGAACACGTGTTGCCCCGCAAATCAATTTTTTTAGCTTCCAGATCCAAATCCATGGGCCTTATGATAAAATAGAATGGTTACTTCGTCACTAAGAAATCTTAAGACCACAATGATGGAAAGGAGGCGGATGCCTTATGTGTTACATACATGGAAAGACAGCTAGTCATAGGTGCCTCATCACGCCTGCTGTGATATGAGGCTCTTCTTTTTTTGTTTTTGTTGTGACCTCATAGGTGATGTGCATAGATGGGCGGGTTTTAGCCCCAGATGTAATACCTTTTGTTTTGTCTCAAATGAGGAGTGTGGGATGAATGAGGTTTACTTCTGACTTGTTTAAATAAAGTGATTCAAAATAGGCACATTTCTAGTGGTACAACGATCGAACATGCTCATTAACTATCGAGATCATGATATCAACTATACGATATCTAAGAAGCATACCCAATATCATGATCTGGTTATATACAAGTTGAAGGATTCAACTTTAAGTTGAAAAGATGAAAGCAGACTTGAAAGAGACCCAATTCACTACATATCGGGTGACTAGGAGTAATTCTACCTCAACTGAATCAAATATCATAGTACAAAACCTAATATTGGTAATTTGGCTTTTTATGTGGGTAGTACTCGTCGAGATCTTTCCAACGGTACCATGCACGCCTAAAACAGAGCTCTGAGTCAAAAGTTATGGAGTTGGTTGGGAAGACACATTAGAGTTAAGATTGCAACTTTGTCTCTCTGGAGTGGAAGCTCTAGATCTAGACATTAACATCGGAGACATCCCCTAGCATGTAAAGAGAACATGACTTCTCCCGAAGATCATGCTTTTGTCTTCCAGATCCAAGTCTTATGATAAAATAGAAGCGTTACTTAGTCACTAAAAATCCCAAAAAAAGTACATTTCTAATTGTATAACAATCGAACAGGACCACTAACTACCGATATCATGATATCAGTTCCACCATTTCAATGAATCGTACCTAATATCATGACCTGGTTAAATACAAGTCAAATGAGTCAACTTTAATGTGAAAAGACGAAAGCAGACTACAAAGAAACCCAATTCACTACATATCAGATGACTAGGAGTAATTCTACATCCATATCGCTTTAGAAAAACTTAGATTAATAATTTGAGTTTTTATCTGGGCAGTTCTTATCGAGAGATTTCCAAGAATACCATGCACGCCTAAAACAGAGCTCCGAGTCAAAAGTTATGGAATTGGTAGGGAAGAAATATTAGAGTCAAGATTGCAACTTTGTCTATGGGAAATGGAGGCTCTAGATCTAGACATTAGCATTTGGAGGCATCTCTTAGCATGTAAAGAGAACACATGTTGCCCCGCAAATCAATTTTTTTTAGCTTCCAGATCCAAATCCATGGGCCTTATGATAAAACAGAATGGTTACTTCGTCACTAAGAAATCTTAAGACCACAACGATGGAAAGGAGGAGGATGCCTTATGTGTTACATACATGGAAAGACATCTAGTTAGAGGTGCCTCATCACGCCTGCTGTGATGTGAGGCTCTTCTTTTTTTGTTTTTGTTGTGACCTCATAGTGATGTGCATAGATGGGCGGGGTTTTAGCACCAGATGTAATACCTTTTGTTTTGGCTCAAATGAGCAAAGGAGCTGGTCCATGATCTCAAATAGGGCAATGTTCATCCTAATGTGATAATTAAGTACGATATGAGCAAGGCTTATGATCGTATTGATTGGAGGACTCTTGAGCGCATTCTTGCTGCTTTCGGTTTCTTTTCGGAGACTATTAACTTATGCTTAAAGTTCTTCTATGGTTCCTGGGCTTCCGTCTCCCTCGGGGACATCACAGAAGGTTTCTTCCCGTTGCATCGAGGTCTCAAGCAAGGTAACCCCATGTCTCCATACCTTTTCGTTCTATTCGAAGAGATCCTTGCAAGAGCTATGGAGGATGTTCTTTCCAGAGGCGCTATCACCAGATTCAAGACCAGAGGCATGGGTCTAGCCCCCCCTATCCTGCTTTATGTTGATGACATCATCCTTTTCTGTAATGCTACACCTTCATCCATTCCTGCCATTAACGACACTCTGAAGAGTTATGAGAATGCTACCGGGCAGGCGATAAACAGAGCTAAATCTATTTGCATGGCTGGAGCAGCTGACCCCCTGGTTCGCGCCGACCTTGTGCATTCGCTAAAAGTCGCTCAAGCAACCGACTCCTTCACTTATTTGGGCATCCCTATTTCCAACGGCAGATCGAAGCACATACACTTTGATTTCCTCATTGAGAAGATGGTTAGTAAAATATCAAGCTGGAAAGCGAACCTCCTCTCTTTCGCCGGGCGCAGATTGTTAATTCTTCACTCCCTCTCCTCTATCTCTCTTTATACTGCTGCTGCGGTTGGCATCCCTGAAGGCATATGTGACAAACTTGGCAGAATCATGTCACGCTTCCTTTGGGCTAGCAGAGATAACTCTCGTCGCAAAGCTTGGATTCCCTGGAAATCCGTTGCCACCCCTCTAGATACTGGTGGTCTCGGCCTTCAATCAATTAGAGTTCTTGCTAGAGCCTTCGTCTACAAGGCCTGCTGGGAGATTTGCATTGGCTCCTCACCATGGGCAAACTTTTGTCGTGACAAATACAGATCGCCGACGACTTTCAGAAGTAATACCCACCCTCCATACCTGAAACTCGGCAGCACAGCGTCGCCATTGTGGAAGCAGATATGGAGAACTTTTCCTTTCTTCACCCCGCTATGCAGATGGATCACGGGGGAAGGGAACATCTCTATATGGGACCCCAGATGGTGCGGGTTGGCGCTTGACAGATACTCTCTTCACGCGAGTGACAGAAGACTTGACCTGAAAGTTAAGGACTTCTAGTCACACGAAGAGGGATGGGACTGGTCCACTCTCGAGCACATCTTTAATGATGATGGCATTCAACTCATCAAAGATTCTCAATCCTCTATCTCCGATTTCAAAGATAAGCTCATATGGCAACTTGACCACAAAGGGTGCTTCACAATCAAATCTGTTAAGAAGCACATTCTTTATGCCGACTCCCCACCCTCAAACCCTATGCTTAAAGGGTTATGGAAGATGGACCTCCCCAAAGCCTCTACAATTCTCTGGAAGATTGCTAAAAACGCCATCCCTACGGATGAAAACATTTCCAGATGCCATATTGCTCTAGCTTCTAAGTGTTCTTGCTGCGAGACTCCCCAGGTCGAATCGACCCAACATTTATTTTTACACAGTGAGACAACGTCTTTTTTCTGGAATAAACTAAAAAACATCACTGGCATTCTTCCTCCATCTTCTATCCATGACCTCTTCCAATTGTGTGACCACACACACCGTGCGACGTCGCCAAAGCTTTACATTCATGGTACCCTCTGTGCTTTGATCATATGGTCCATTTGGAGACTAAGATGTAGAAAAAGATTTGAGGGGAACTGGATGAACATTTCTCTTCTCTCGAAATCCATCATTTCCACTCTTAATCATAGACTGAAAGGAAAATTGTTCTACAAAATAGAAGCGGCAGATTTTTATGATAATCTGAAAGAGAATCACATTGATGATCCTAACATCACCCTTCGACATATCTCTCTGGTCAGATGGCACCCTCCTAATCTATTGAATCTGAAATTGAATGTAACCATTGGAAGGAATAGAGACACGACAGGAAATGATAGAAGATGGGCTGCTGGAATCGTTAGAAATTCATGAGGACAGATCTGTTTAGCTTTCAGAGTCTGGTTGAAAGAGAAGGATTACACCATTACGTACCTCCTTGCATGTGCGGTTGCTCTTAAAATCGCATACGACAAAAACCTCTCCATCTCCATCATTGAAGTTGATGATCAATACACTCATGACATCCTTTGGAAATCAGCGAGCAGGCCCTGGAGGGCCATTTTGTTAACTAGAGATATACATGACTACCTGGAAGAGTATGGCATCATTGGGAGTTGCACACCCAAACTGGTCAACACTATTCCCAGAGAACTGGGCAGATGGGGAAGCACGATGGAAGACACTTATATATGCTACGAATCCACTCTTCTTCCCATGAGAATTAGAGGGCTTGCAAGCATGGAGAGCAAAGGAGTCCCTTACATTCAATGTCAACGTTATGATGCTTAGTTGTCTTTCTTTTGAGGTTTTTTCTCTCCCCTCCCTTCCTTCTTGATCGGGGTGTTTTCTGTATAGAATGGGTTATACACCTGCACTTTCTTGCAGGAGATGTATTTTTGATGATTCGGCCCACAAGAGGGGGGTGGGATGAATAATAATACCCCCTGGCTTCTCTAAAAAAAAGGAGTGTGGGATGAATGAGGTTTACTTCTGACTTGTTTAAATAAAGTGATTCAAAATAGGCACATTTCTAGTGGTATAACGATCGAACATGCTCATTAACTATCGAGATCATGATATCAACTATACGATATCTAAGAAGCATACCCAATATCATGATCTGCTTATATACAAGTCGAAGGAGTCAACTTTAAGCTGAAAATATGAAACCAGACTCGAAAGAGACCCAATTCACTACATATCGGGTGACTAGGAGTAATTCTACCTCAAGTGAATCAAATATCACAGTAAAAAACCTAATATTGGTAATTTGGCTTTTAATGTGGGTAGTACTTGTCGAGATCTTTCCAACGGTACCATGCACGCTTAAAACAGAGCTCTGAGTCAAAAGTTATGGAGTTGGTTGGGAAGACACATTAGAGTTAAGATTGCAACTTTGTCTCTCTGGAGTGGAAGCTCTAGATCTAGACATTAACGTCGGAGACATCCCCTAGCATGTAAAGAGAACATGACTTCTCCCGAAGATCATGCTTTTGGCTTCCAGATCCAAGTCTTATGATAAAATCGAAGCGTTACTTAGTCACTAAGAAATCCCAAAAAAGGTACATTTCTAATTGTATAACGATCGAACAGGACCACTAACTACCGATATCGTGATATCAGTTCCATCATTTCAATGAATCATACCTAATATCATGACCTGGTTAAATACAAGTCAAAGGAGTCAACTTTAATGCAAAAAGACGAAAGCAGACTACAAAGAAACCCAATTCACTAAATATCAGATGACTAGGAGTAATTCTACATCCATATCACTGTAGACAAACTTAGATTAATAATTTGAGTTTTTATCTGGGTAGTGCTTATCGAGAGCTTTCCAACGGTACCATGCACGCCTAAAACAGAGCTCCGAGTCAAAAGTTATGGAATTGGTAGGGAAGAAATATTAGAGTCAAGATTGCAACTTTGTCTATGGGAAATGGAGGCTCTAGATCTAGACATTAGCGTTTGGAGGCATCTCTTAGCACGTAAAGAGAACACGTGTTGCCCCGCAAATCAATTTTTTTAGCTTCCAGATCCAAATCCATGGGCCTTATGATAAAATAGAATGGTTACTTCGTCACGAAGAAATCTTAAGACCACAACGATGGAAAGGAGGAGGATTCCTTATGTGTTACATACATGGAAAGACAGCTAGTTAGAGGTGCCTCATCACGCCTGCTGTGATATGAGGCTCTTCTTTTTTTGTTTTTGTTGTGACCTCATAGGTGATGTGCATAGATGGGCGGGGTTTTAGCACCAGATGTAATACCTTTTGTTTTGGCTCAAATGAGGAGTGTGGGATGAATGAGGTTTACTTCTGACTTGTTTATATAAAGTGATTCAAAATAGGCACATTTCTAGTGGTACAACGATCGAACATGCTCATTAACTATCGAAATCATGATATCAACTATACGATATCTAATAAGCATACCCAATATCATGATCTGGTAATATACAAGTCCAAGGATTCAACTTTAAGCTGAAAAGATGAAAGCAGACTCGAAAGAGACCCAATTCACTACATATCGGGTGACTAGGAGTTATTCTACCTCAACTGAATCAAATATCACAGTACAAAACCTAATATTGATAATTTGGCTTTTTATGTGGGTAGTACTCGTCGAGATCTTTCCAACGGTACCATGCACGCCTAAAACAGAGCTCTGAGTCAAAAGTTATGGAGTTGGTTGGGAAGACACATTAGAGTTAAGATTGCAACTTTGTCTCTCTGGAGTGGAAGCTCTAGATCTAGACACTAACGTCGGAGACATCCCCTAGCATGTAAAGAGAACATGACTTCTCCCGAAGATCATGCTTTTGGCTTCCAGATCCAAGTCTTATGATAAAATAGAAGCGTTACTTAGTCACTAAGAAATCCCAAAAAAGGTACATTTCTAATTGTATAACGATCGAACAGGACCACTATCTATCGATATCATGATATCAGTTCCACCATTTCAATGAATCGTACCTAATATCATGACCTGGTTAAATACAAGTCAAAGGAGTCAACTTTAATGTGAAAAGACGAAAGCAGACTACAAAGAAACCCAATTCACTACATATCGGATGACTAGGAGTAATTCTACATCCATATCACTATAGAAAAACTTAGATTAATAATTGGAGTTTTTATCTGGACAGTGCTTATCGAGAGCTTTCCAACGGTACCATGCACGCCTAAAACAGAGCACCGAGTCAAAAGTTATGGAATTGGTAGGGAAGAAATATTAGAGTCAAGATTGCAACTTTTTCTATGGGAAATGGAGGCTCTAGATCTAGACATTAGCGTTTGGAGGCATCTCTTAGCATGTAAAGAGAACATGTGTTGCCCCGCAAATCAATTTTTTAGCTTCCAGATCCAAATCCATGGGTCTTATGATAAAATAGAATGGTTACTTCGTCACTAAGAAATTTTAAGACCACAACGATGGAAAGGAGGAGGATGCCTTATGTGTTACATACATGGAAAGACAGCTAGTTAGAGGTGCCTCATCACGCCTGCTGTGATATGAGGCTCTTCTTTTTTTGTTTTTGTTGTGACCTCATAGGTGATGTGCATAGATGGGCGGGGTTTTAGCACCAGATGTAATACCTTTTGTTTTGGCTCAAATGAGGAGTGTGGGATGAATGAGGTTTACTTCTGACTTGTTTAAATAAAGTGATTCGAAATAGGCACATTTCTAGTGGTATAACGATCGAACATGCTCATTAACTATCGAGATCAGGATATCAACTATACGATATCTAAGAAGCATACCCAATATCATGATCTGGTTATATACAAGTCGAAGGAGTCAACTTTAAGCTGAAAAGATGAAAGCAGACTCGAAAGAGACCCAATTCACTACATATCGGGTGACTAGGAGTAATTCTACCTCAACTGAATCAAATATCACAGTACAAAACCTAATATTTGTAATTTGGATTTTTATATGGGTAGTACTCGTCGAGATCTTTCCAACGGTACCATGCACGCCTAAAACAGAGCTCTGAGTCAAAAGTTATGGAGTTGGTTGGGAAGACACATTAGAGTTAAGATTGCAACTTTATCTCTCTGGAGTGGAAGCTCTAGATCTAGACATTAACGTCGGAGACATCCCCTAGCATGTAAAGAGAACATGACTTCTCCCGAAGATCATGCTTTTGCCTTCCAGATCCAAGTCTTATGATAAAATCGAAGCGTTACTTAGTCACTAAGAAATCCCAAAAAAGGTACATTTCTAATTGTATAACGATCGAACAGGACCACTAACTACCGATATAATGATATCAGTTCCACCATTTCAATGAATCGTACCTAACATCATGACCTGGTTTAATACAAGTCAAAGGAGTCAACTTTAATGCGAAAAGACGAAAGCAGACTACAAAGAAACCCCATTCACTACATATCGGATGACTAGGAGTAATTCTACATCCATATCACTGTAGAAAAACATAGATTAATAATTTGAGTTTTTATCTGGGCAGTGCTTATCGAGAGCATTCCAACGGTACCATGCACGCCTAAAACAGAGCTCCGAGTCAAAAGTTATGGAATTGGTAGGGAAGAAATATTAGAGTCAAGATTGCAACTGTGTCTATGGGAAATGGAGGCTCTAGATCTAGACATTAGCGTTTAGAGGCATCTCTTAGCATGTAAAGAGAACATGTGTTGCCCCGCAAATCAATTTTTTAGCTTCCAGATCCAAATCCATGGGTCTTATGATAAAATAGAATGGTTACTTCGTCACTAAGAAATCTTAAGACCACAGCGATGGAAAGGAGGAGGATGCCTTATGTGTTACATACATGGAAAGACAGCTAGTTAGAGGTGCCTCATCACGTCTGTTGTGATATGAGGCTCTTCTTTTTTTGT
This sequence comes from Alisma plantago-aquatica, assembly GCA_963693085.1. Classification (NCBI taxonomy): domain Eukaryota; kingdom Viridiplantae; phylum Streptophyta; class Magnoliopsida; order Alismatales; family Alismataceae; genus Alisma; species Alisma plantago-aquatica. Next base: position 772,019,189 of record OY856410.1, read on the forward strand.
TTTTGTTGTGACCTCATAGGTGATGTGCATAGATGGGCGGGGTTTTAGCACCAGATGTAATACCTTTTGTTTTGGCTCAAATGAGGAGTGTGGGATGAATGAGGTTTACTTCTGACTTGTTTAAATAAAGTGATTCAAAATAGGCACATTTCTAGTGGTATAACGATCGAACATGCTCATTAACTATCGAGATCATGATATCAACTATACGATATCTAAGAAGCATACCCAATATCATGATCTGGTTATATACAAGTCGAAGGAGTCAACTTTAAGCTGAAAAGATGAAAGCAGACTCGAAGGAGACCCAATTCATTACATATCGGGTGACTAGGAGTAATTAATTCTACCTCAACTGAATCAAATATCACAGTACAAAACCTAATATTGGTAATTTGGCTTTTTATATGGGTAGTACTCGTCGAGATCTTTCCAACGGTACCATGCACGCCTAAAACAGAGCTCTGCGTCAAAAGTTATGGAGTTGGTTGGGAAGACACATTAGAGTTAAGATTGCAACTTTGTCTCTCTGGAGTGGAAGCTCTAGATCTAGACAGTAACGTCAGAGACATCCCCTAGCATGTAAAGAGAACATATGACTTCTCCCGAAGATCATGCTTATGGCTTCCAGATCCAAGTCTTATGATAAATTACAAGCGTTACTTAGTCACTAAGAAATCCCAAAAATGGTACATTTCTAATTGTATAACGATCGAACAGGACCACTAACTACCGATATCATGATATCAGTTCCACCATTTCAATGAATCGTACCTAATATCATGACCTGGTTAAATACAAGTCGAAGGAGTCAACTTTAATGCGAAAAGACAAAAGCAGACTACAAAGAAACCCAATTCACTACATATCGGATGACTAGGAGTAATTCTACATCCATATCACTGTAGAAAAACTTAGATTAATAATTTGAGTTTTTATCTGGGCAGTGCTTATCGAGAGCTTTCCAACGGTACCATGCACGCCTAAAACAGAGCTCCGAGTCAAAAGTTATGGAATTGGTAGGGAAGAAATATTAGAGTCAAGATTGCAACTTTTTCTATGGGAAATGGAGGCTCTAGATCTAGACATTAGCGTTTGGAGGCATCTCTTAGCATGTAAAGAGAACATGTGTTGCCCTGCAAATCAATTTCTTAGCTTCCAGATCCAAATCCATGGGTCTTATGATAAAATAGAATGGTTACTTCGTCACTAAGAAATCTTAAGACCACAACGATGGAAAGGAGGAGGATGCCTTATGTGTTACATACATGGAAAGACAGCTAGTTAGAGGTGCCTCATCACGCCTGCTGTGATATGAGGCTCTTCTTTTTTTGTTTTTGTTGTGACCTCATAGGTGATGTGCATAGATGGGCGGGGTTTTAGCACCAGATGTAATACCTTTTGTTTTGGCTCAAATGAGGAGTGTGGGATGAATGAGGTTTACTTCTGACTTGTTTAAATAAAGTGATTCAAAATAGGCACATTTCTAGTGGTATAACGATCGAACATGCTCATTAACTATCGAGATCATGATATCAACTATATGATATCTAAGAAGCATACCCAATATCATGATCTGGTTATATACAAGTCGAAGGAGTCAACTTTAAGCTGAAAAGATGAAAGCAGACTAGAAAGAGACCAAATTCACTACATATCGGGTGACTAGGAGTAATTCTACCTCAACTGAATCAAATATCACAGTACAAAACCTAATATTGGTAATTTGGCTTTTTATGTGGGTAGTACTCGTCGAGATCTTTCCAACGGTAGCATGCACGCCTAAAACAGAGCTCTGAGTCAAAAGTTATGGAGTTGGTTGGGAAGACACATTAGAGTTAAGATTGCAACTTTGTCTCTCTGGAGTGGAAGCTCTAGATCTAGACATTAACGTCGGAGACATCCCTAGCATGTAAAGAGAACATGACTTCTCCCGAAGATCATGCTTTTGCCTTCCAGATCCAAGTCTTGTGATAAAATAGAAGCGTTACTTAGTCACTAAGAAATCCCAAAAAAGGTACATTTCTAATTGTATAACGATCGAACAGGACCACTAACTACCGATATCATGATATCAGTTCCACCATTTCAATGAATCGTACCTAATATCATGACCTGGTTAAATACAAGTCAAAGGAGTCAACTTTAATGCGAAAAGATGAAAGCAGACTACAAAGAAACCCAATTCACTACATATCGGATGACTAGGAGTAATTCTACATCCATATCACTGTAGAAAAACTTAGATTAATAATTTGAGTTTTTATCTGGGCAGTGCTTATCGAGAGCTTTCCAACGGTACCATGCACGCTTAAAACAGAGCTCCGAGTCAAAAGTTATGGAATTGGTAGGGAAGAAATATTAGAGTCAAGATTGCAACTTTGTCTATGGGAAATGGAGGCTCTAGATCTAGACATTAGCGTTTGGAGGCATCTCTTAGCATGTAAAGAGAACATGTTTTGCCCCGCAAATCAATTTTTTAGCTTCCAGGTCCAAATCCATGGGCCTTATGATAAAATAGAATGGTTACTTCGTCACTAAGAAATCTTAAGACCACAACGATGGAAAGGAGGAGGATGCCTTATGTGTTACATACATGGAAAGACAGCTAGTTAGAGGTGCCTCATCACGCCTGCTGTGATATGAGGCTCTTCTTTTTTTGTTTTTGTTGTGACCTCATAGGTGATGTGCATAGATGGGCGGGGTTTTAGCACCAGATGTAATACCTTTTGTTTTGGCTCAAATGAGGAGTGTGGGATGAACGAGGTTTACTTCTGACTTGTTTCAATAAAGTGATTCAAAATACGCACATTTCTAGTGGTATAATGATCGAACATGCTCATTAACTATCGAGATCATGATATCAACTATACGATATCTAAGAAGCATACCCAATATCATGATCTGGTTATATACAAGTTGAAGGAGCCAACTTTAAGCTGAAAAGATGAAAGCAAACTCGAAAGAGACCCAATTCACTACATATCGGGTGACTTGGAGTAATTCTACCTCAACTGAATCAAATATCACAGTACACAACCTTATACTGGTAATTTGGCTTTTTATATGGGTTGTACTCGTCGAGATCTTTCCATCGGTACCATGCACGCCTAAAACAGAGCTCTGAGTCAAAAGTTATGGAGTTGGTTGGGAAGACACATTAGAGTTAAGATTGCAACTTTGTCTCTCTGGAGTGGAAGCTCTAGATCTAGACATTAACATCGCAGACATCCCCTTGCATGTAAAGAGAACATGACTTCTCCCGAAGATCATGCTTTTGGCTTCCAGATCCAAGTCTTATGATAAAATAGAAGCGTTACTTAGTCACTAAGAAATCCAAAAAAAGGTACATTTCTAATTGTATAACGATCGAACAGGACCACTAACTACCGATATCATGATATCAGTTCCACCATTTCAATGAATCGTACCTAATATCATGACCTGGTTAAATACAAGTCAAAGGAGTCAACTTTAATGCGAAAAGACGAAAGCAGACTACAAAGAAACCCAATTCACTACATATCGGATGACTAGGAGTAATTCTACATCCATATCACTGTAGAAAAACTCAGATTAATAATTTGAGTTTTTATCTGGGCAGTGCTTATCGAGATCTTTCCAACGGTACCATGCACGCCTAAAACAGAGCTCCGAGTCAAAAGTTATGGAATTGGTAGGGAAGAAATATTAGAGTCAAGATTGCAACGTTTTCTATGGGAAATGGAGGCTCTAGATATAGACATTAGCATTTGGAGGCATCTCTTAGCATGTAAAGAGAAAATGTGTTGCCCCGCAAATCAATTTTTTAGCTTCCAGATCCAAATCCATGGGTCTTATGATAAAATAGAATGGTTACTTCGTCACTAAGAAATCTTAAGACCACAACGATGGAAAGGAGGAGGATGCCTTATGTGTTACATACATGGAAAGACAGCTAGTTAGAGGTGCCTCATCACGCCTGCTGTGATATTAGGCTCTTCTTTTTTTGTTTTTGTTGTGACCTCATAGGTGATGTGCATAGATGGGCGGGGTTTTAGCACCAGATGTAATACCTTTTGTTTTGGCTCAAATGAGGAGTGTGGGATGAACGAGGTTTACTTCTGACTTGTTTCAATAAAGTGATTCAAAATACGCACATTTCTAGTGGTATAACGATCGAACATGCTCATTAACTATCGAGATCATGATATCAACTATACGATATCTAAGAAGCATACCCGATATTCTGATCTGGTTATATACAAGTCGAAAGAGTCAACTTTAAGCTGAAAAGATGAAAGCAGACTCGAAAGAGACCCAATTCACTACATATCGGGTGACTAGGAGTAATTCTACCTCAACTGAATCAAATATCATAGTACAAAACCTAATACTGGTAATTTGGCTTTTTATATGGGTAGTACTTGTCGAGATCTTTCCAACGGTACCATGCACACCTAAAACACAGCTCTGAGTCAAAAGTTATGGATTTGGTTGGGAAGACACATTAGAGTTAAGATTGCAACTTTGTCTCTCTGGAGTGGAAGCTCTAGATCTAGACATTAACGTCGGAGACATCCCCTAGCATGTAAAGAGAACATATGACTTCTCCCGAAGATCATGCTTTTGGCTTCCAGATCCAAGTCTTATGATAAAATAGAAGCGTTACTTAGTCACTAAGAAATCCCAAAAAAGGTACATTTCTAATTGTATAACGATCGAACAGGACCACTAACTACCGATATCATAATATCAGTTCCACTATTTCAATGAATCGTACCTTATATCATGACCTGGTTAAATACAAGTCAAAGGAGTCAACTTTAATGTGAAAAGACGAAAGCAGACTATAAAGAAACCCAATTCACTACATATCAGATAACTAGGAGTAATTCTACATCCATATCACTGTAGAAAAACTTAGATTAATAATTTGAGTTTTTATCTGGGCAGTGCTTATCGAGAGCTTTCCAACGGTACCATGCACGCCTAAAACAGAGCTCCAAGTCAAAAGTTATGGAATTGGTAGGGAAGAAATATTAGAGTCAAGATTGCAACTTTTTCTATGGGAAATGGAGGCTCTAGATCTAGACATTAGCGTTTGGAGGCATCTCTTAGCATGTAAAGAGAACATGTGTTGCCCTGCAAATCAATTTTTTAGCTTCCAGATCCAAATCCATTGGTCTTATGATAAAATAGAATGGTTACTTCATCACTAAGAAATCTTAAGACCACAACGATGGAAAGGAGGAGGATGCCTTATGTGTTACATACATGGAAAGACAGCTAGTTAGAGGTGCCTCATCACGCCTGCTGTGATATGAGGCTCTTCTTTTTTTGTGTTTGTTGTGATCTCATAGGTGATGTGCATAGATGGGCGGGGTTTTAGCACCAGATGTAATACCTTTTGTTTTGGCTCAAATGAGGAGTGTGGGATGAATGTGGTTTACTTCTGACTTGTTTAAATAAAGTGATTCAAAATAGGCACATTTCTAGTGGTATAACGATCGAACATGCTCATTAACTATCGAGATCATGATATCAACTATACGATATCTAAGAAGCATACCCAATATCATGATCTGGTTATATACAAGTCGAAGGAGTCAACTTTAAGCTGAAAAGATGAAAGCAGACTCGAAAGAGACCCAATTCACTACATATCAGGTGACTAGGAGTAATTATACCTCAACTGAATCAAATATCACAGTACAAAACCTAATATTGGTAATTTGGTTTGTTATATGGGTAGTACTCGTCGAGATCTTTCCAACGGTACCATGCACGCCTAAAACAGAGCTTTGAGTCAAAAGTTATGGAGTTGGTTGGGAAGACACATTAGAGTTAAGATTGCAACTTTGTCACTCTGGAGTGGAAGCTCTAGATCTAGACATTAATGTCGTAGACATCCCCTAGCATGTAAAGAGAACATGACTTCTCCTGAAGATCATGCTTTTGGCTTCCAGATCCAAGTCTTATGATAAAATAGAAGTGTTACTTAGTCACTAAGAAATCCCAAAAAAGGTACATTTCTAATTGTATAACAATCGAACAGGACCACTAACTACCGATATCATGATATCAGTTCCACCATTTCAATGAATCGTACCTAATATCATGACCTGGTTAAATACAAGTCAAAGGAGTCAACTTTAATGCGAAAAGACGAAAGCAGACTACAAAGAAACCCAATTCACTACATATCGGATGACTAGGAGTAATTCTACATCCATATCACTTTAGAAAAACTTAGATTAATAATTTGAGTTTTTATCTGGGCAGTGCTTATCGTGAGCTTTCCAACGGTACCATGCACGCCTAAAATAGAGCTCCGAGTCAAAAGTTATGGAATTGGTAGGGAAGAAATATTAGAGTCAAGATTGCAACTTTTTCTATGGGAAATGGAGGCTCTAGATCTAGACATTAGCATTTGGAGGCATCTCTTAGCATGTAAAGAGAACATGTGTTGCCCCGCAAATCAATTTTTTAGCTTCCAGATCCAAATCCATGGGTCTTATGATAAAATAGAATGGTTACTTCGTCACTAAGAAATCTTAAGACCACAACGATGGAAAGGAGGAGGATGCCTTATGTGTTACATACATGGAAAGACAGCTAGTTAGAGGTGCCTCATCACGCCTACTGTGATATGAGGCTCTTCTTTTTTTTTGTTTTTGTTGTGACCTCATAGGTGATGTGCATAGATGGGCGGGGTTTTAGCACCAGATGTAATACCTTTTGTTTTGGCTCAAATGAGGAGTGTGGGATGAATGAGGTTTACTTCTGACTTGTTTAAATAAAGTGATTCAAAATATGCACATTTCTAGTGGTATAACGATCGAACATGCTCATTAACTATCGAGATCATGATATCAACTATACGATATCTAAGAAGCATACCCAATATCATGATCTGGTTATATACAAGTCGAAGGAGTCAACTTTAAGTTGAAAAGATGAAAGCAGACTCGAAAGAGACCCAATTCACTACATATCAGGTGACTAGGAGTAATACTACCTCAACTGAATCAAATATCACAGTACAAAACCTAATATTGGTAATTTGGCTTTTTATATGGGTTGTACTCGTCGAGATCTTTCCAACGGTACCATGCACGCCTAAAACAGAGCTCTGAGTCAAAAGTTATGGAGTTGGTTGGGAAGACACATTAGAGTTAAGATTGCAACTTTGTCTCTCTGGAGTGGAAGCTCTAGATCTAGACATTAACGTCGGAGACATCCCATTGCATGTAAAGAGAACATGATTTCTCCCGAAGATCATGCTTTTGGCTTCCAGATCCAAGTCTTATGATAAAATAGAAGCGTTACTTAGTCACTAAGAAATCCCAAAAAAGGTACATTTTTTTTTAAAATAAGTCAGGGGGTGTTTTTATTCATCCCATCCCCCTCGTATGGGCAAAATCAAGCAAACAAAACTTTACATCTCCTGCTTATAAACCATCCGCAGGTGTTGTCCCTTTAATCGAAAAAACCCAGCAAGGCCGAGAGCTAAGAAGGCATCTGATCGTAAGAAAGCTCTACATACGGGGTGTTTCTCTTTTCCAGTAAGAGCATACCGCGTATGCGTAAGGGAATATTATCAGCATTCGTTTTAATATACATGGTGTGCATATGGGATCCCCATCTCCCTATCTCCTTTGGGATTGTATTTACCACGCTACGAACTAGGTAGCCTATGGTGTCTTGTTCCTACAGAGCAGCTTTTGTTATTCTAACCAAGTTGGTGGCCCTCCAAGGTTCCTTTGCATTTCCCCACAGGATGTCATGTGTATACGGATCATCCACGTCTATCGACGTTATCTTTAAGTTTCGATCATCAGCTAGCTTAAGGCTAATAAGGCATGCCTGCAGGTATGCTATGTTGTAATCAGCTGCTTTGATCCAGGTTCTAAAAATGAGGCGGGGTAGAGCATGTTTATCCCTAATTATGCCTACGATCCATCTTCTTTTATGACCATTAGGATCAAGAGAGCGGCCTACGGCTATGTTAAGCTTTAGATTGTTCATGTCCGGTGGAGTCCATCTTTGGAGGCTGATAGTTCTCATTTTCACTTTCGGATCTATTATGTTCTTTTGCTGTAGGGTAGTGTAAAAACTGGGTTCCTCGATGCTGGTGAAAGAGGTTCTGTCCAGCATTTTGTTGAGGCGGAACACGATAAAGTTCCATTCCGACTCCACCGAGCTGTGATGACCATTATATTTGTGGCCGCATCTAATGCGCCAAATACTTTCAATTGCGAGCATCGCTAACCTGCTTTTCATCCAATCCTGCGCTTTGTTAGGCTGAGTGTGTCTGCATATCTGTAGGATATCTACAAAAGTTCTTGGCGGATCCTCCCTTGTAATGTCGGTGAAATGAGTCCAGAAGAAACGTGCCAGATCGCTATAGAACAGCAGATGGTTTGTGTCTTCTATGCTAGGATTTTCACAGCACAGGCATCTTGATGGAAGGGGTATGAGGCAACGCTTAACGTTGTCATCTGTTGGAGTAGCTCGTTTGAAAAATTTCCAAAGAAGGGCGCTAGCTCTCGGCATATCAAGGTGCCACAGACTTCCGAACTCATTTCCTTCATCTGCGACGGCCGGAAACAGAATTATTTTAGCTGATTTAGTGGTGAATTGTCCTTGTGCTTCGTGTATCCATATGATGTGGTCTGAATCATCTGTCACTTCTTGGCCTGAGGTTTTTATCAGATGGAGACCCTCCTCATCGAGAATGCTGTGGAGCGAGGTCCAATCCCACCCGCCGCTAGCAAGCCAGAAATCTTTCACTTTGAAATCTAGCAGACGATCACTTCTGACTATGGCTGAATCGGCTAACCTTCTATCACACCATAAAGAGTTCCAAAAGGGGATATCACCTGTTCCGATCAACCATCTGCAGTGTGGGAAGACTTTGGGGAACATCTGCCAAAGCCTTTTCCAGTATGGGGAGGGGCTAGACCCTAGCTTTACATGTGGAGGGTAGATACCAGATCTGTGTTCTAGCTGTGAATGATATTTGTTATTACAGAACTTCGCCCATATGGACTTTCCCTCAACTATCTCCCAGCAAGCCTTGGCGAGGAAGGCTTCTTCTATGTGGTTAATAGGGTTAATACCCAGGCCGCCTTTTTGGAGAGGTTTGGTAACCTCACTCCATGAAACCCATGTTCTCCTGCTATGGTTGGTGCGATCGGCCCAGAGAAAACGGGAGAAAAGTTTGTTGATCCTGGAGGTGATCCCCGCTGGGATGCCCACCGCTGCTGCTGTATATAGGGTGACGCTCGAGAGGACATGGTTAACAAGGAGTCTTCGTCCTGCAAAAGACAGGAGCCTCGCTCTCCACGTAGCCATCTTTGCTTGGATTTTCGAGATAAGAAATTCGAAATCCGAGTTCTTCCTTCTGCTGATGGCAATGGGGGTGCCCAGATAGATAAGGGATTTTTCCAATGTTTCAATCCCGACAATTCTGTCCATGGCTTGCATCTCCGGATCTTCGGTTCTATTGGTAATACCTTTGGTTTTTGATCTGTTAATACATTGCCCTGTCGCCTGCTCATATGTGTCCAGGGTTTGCTTGATGTTAAGCAAAGAGGTGCCGTCTGCTCGAGAGAAAAGAACAATGTCATCAGCATAAAGGAGGAGAGGAGGGGCTGACGCACCCCCTCTGGTGTGATATCTAGCGATAGCACCTTCGTTGCAAAGCCTCTCGAACCTTCTGCTAAGAATTTCCTCAAAAATGATGAAAAGGGATGATGATAAGGGGTTTCCTTGTTTCAGGCCTCTTTTCATCTGGAAGAAACCCGCCGTTACGTCGCCCAGAGTGACAGTGGCCCATGCCCGATTGAAGAAACTGATGAAAATGTCGCTGACTTCCTTCATAAAACCCATTTTGGACATAATTTTTTCTAACGCCTCCCAAGAAATACGGTCATAAGCTCTGGACATATCGAGTTTGATGATCATATTATCTTTGTTCGGGCCTTGATTGATGTCATGTGCAATCTCTTGGACCAGACGGATATGATGGGTAATATCCCGTCCTTTGATAAAAGCACCTTGTAAAGGGGTGACAATCTTCGGCAATAGAGTACCAAGCCTGTTGCTGATGAGGCGTGCAATCAATCTCAAAATGACATTTTCTATAGAGATCGGTCGGAAATCAGTGTCGAGGTGAGAAGGGGATTCTTTCTTCGGGATGAGGACTATGCGACAGCAGAAGATGCTTCTATGGCATGGTTGGCCTTTGAGGAAGTCTCTGGTCATGTGAAGAAGGTCATGCTTGATGAAGGGCCACGTTGCTCTAAAGAAATCAACTGTAAAACCATCTGGACCAGGGGCTGCATGTTGATCCAGGCTTTTGAGAGTAGCGAAGAGCTCATCTTCCTCAGGTAACGCCAACAGGGACATGTTTTCTTTAGTGGAAATGACTTCTGGTACATCCTGCAAAAGAGAGACGAGGGATGGTTCATGGATGTCGTACCTCTGGCTATAGAACTGGTCAAAATGGCTTGCGGCAGCGTTAGCCATTTCATGCGGATCCGTCAAAACTGATTCATCTGGGAGGTTGATCTTTGCTATCATCTTGCGTCTTCTTCTATGTTTAACTATCACATGATAGAAAGATGTATTTCTCTCCCCTTCCTCAAGCCAAGAGATGCGGGCCTTCTCTTTCCAGAGCATTTCTTCTTGGTCGAGGATGACCTGTAACTCCCTCTCTACAGAAAGTAAGTTCTCTTCATTTGTTGCTGATGGATTTTCTCATATGCTATCTGTGTCACGTGTATGATGTCTTCAAGATCTTTTTTCTTTTGCTGTATGTCACCGAAGACCTCTTTGTTCCATGTTTTGAGCACTGCTCTGACTCTCTTCAGCTTGGCGTACAGCCTGAAAGAAGAATGACCAATGATCTCAGTAGACCATTCCTTTTGGATGAGTTCCAAACAGGTGGGATCCTGCAGCCACATCGAACGGAAGGAGAAAGGGGCAGGGGGTCTATTACGATTGTTTTCGCTCATCTTGGAGAGGATCGGGCAATTGTCTAACACCCTAAATCTTGTGAGGTGTAAAGAGGTGGATGCTGGGAACTTCAAGGACCACGCCGCGTTCACCAGACATCTATCCAACCGCTCCCAAACAGTAGGAGTGAGTAATTGCTTATTCACCCAGGTGTATTTGCTGCCGGCGTAAGGTATCTCGGAAAGGTGAGCGTCAGCGATGAAGCCGTTAAAGTCAATCATGTCTTGGAAAGTGAGTGGATTTTCACCACGCTTCTCGCCTGCGTGACGGATCACGTTGAAATCACCTGCAATCTGCCAACAGGTATTATCCAGTTCACTTGAGAGGTTTAGGAGAGAATCCCATAAGTATCTCCTCCGCACCATGTCGCAGCTGGCGTAGACCACCGTGAAAACAAAAGGTTGGCCGACGACATCAGTGAATTTAATGGTGATGTGTTGTTGGTGCGAAGCAATGATCTCCGTCTTAAGAGAACTGTCGGCAAAACACCAAATTTTGCCCCCATGAGCTTCGTTATCCGTCACCCAGTCCAGTCGAACAATGTCAAGAATCTCCTCCGCGCGGGATGCGTGAACAAACGGCTCTAGCAGGCATACTACAGTTGGCTTGTGGCGTCGACACAGCGATCCGAGGGTTCGTCGGGTGGGGTTGTTTGCAGCACCCCTAATATTTGTATAACGATCGAACAGGACCACTAACTACTAATATCATGATATCAGTTCCACCATTTCAATGAATCGTACCTAATATCATGACCTGGTTAAATACAAGTCAAAGGAGTCAACTTTAATGCGAAAAGACGAAAGCAGACTACAAAGAAATCCAATTCACTACATATCGGATGACTAGGAGTAATTCTACATCCATATCACTGTAGAAAAATTTAGATTAATAATTTGAGTTTTTATCTGGGTAGTGCTTATCGAGAGCTTTCCAATGGTACCATGCACGGCTAAAACAGAGCTCCGAGTCAAAAGTTATGGAATTGGTAGGGAAGAAATATTGGAGTCAAGATTACAACTTTTTCTATGGGAAATGGAGGCTCTAGATCTAGACATTAGCGTTTGGAGGCATCTCTTAGCATGTAAAGAGAACATGTGTTGCCCCGCAAATCAATTGCTTAGCTTCCAGATCCAAATCCATGGGTCTTATGATAAAATAGAATGGTTACTTCGTCACTAAGAAATCTTAAGACCACAACGATGGAAAGGAGGAGGATGCCTTATGTGTTACATACATGGAAAGACAACTAGTTAGAGGTGCCTCATCACGCCTGCTGTGATATGAGGCTCTTTTTTTGTTTTTGTTGTAACCTCATAGGTGATGTGCATAGATGGGGGGTTTTAGCACCAGATGTAATACCTTTTGTTTTGGCTCAAATGAGGAGTGTGGGATGAATGAGGTTTACTTCTGACTTGTTTAAATAAAGTGATTCAAAATAGGCACATTTCTAGTGGTATAACAATCGAACATGCTCATTAACTATCGAGATCATGATATCAACTATACGATATCTAAGAAGCATACCCAATATCATGATCTGGTTATATACAAGTTGAAGGAGTCAACTTTAATCTGAAAAGATGAAAGCAGACTCGAAAGAGACCCAATTCACTACATATCGGGTGACTAGGAGTAATTCTTTTTTTTTAAATAAGCCAGGGGTCAATCTATTCATCCCACACCCCTCATGTGAGCAAAACATCATAAAAAGGAATACATCTTCTGCTTATAAAATCACAGATATCACCCAACCCTACACATCAGACCCTCATCCTAAACGTCGATGTTCAGCAGCACAACATAAGGCATGTGTCTCTTCTCCAAAGCGACCATCCCACGGATCTTCCTAGGGATCCTGAGGATATCTGTCAAGATAAAGAGGTCTGCCATCCTGCAGCCCCATTTCCCAATCTCCCTCGGTATAGAATTAAGGGTCTTGTGCACAACAGAACCCATAACACAAGCATTGATCAGTTCCGCTCTGAGCTCTCTAGCAAAGGGCCTCGCCCTCCAAGGTGCAGGAGCATCTTTCCACAGAATATTTTAGATATTACCATCATCAAGCTCAACTAAAGATATCTGCAACCTCTTATCTCTCGCAAGCTTGAGGTCGATCGTCACCGCTTGGAAGTAGGCCATAATGTAATCATCAGATCGGAGCCATGCCCGAAAAGTTAAGCATACATCCGCATTGTGATTGCGAATAATAACAGCCCCCCATCTCTGGTAAGAGCCGTCCAGGCATTTGCTTTTTCCTACCGTAACATTCATCTTCAAGTTATATAGGTCAGGTGGCATCCACCTAAGCAGCCTGATCTCCCTCATCTTCAACCTTGGATCTTCAATATGTTCGTCCCTCATCTTGCCGTATCTCGACATATCATGCCCGAGCCTGAAGGTCTTTCTCTTCATCATACTGTTGATAAGTGTGATAATCTGATTCCACTCAAAGCTGACATCCCGATGTCTACCATCAAAGCGAGCTGCGCACCGGATCCTCCAACTAGCCAGCGGGATGAGAGTTGCGATCCTCCCAGCCACCCAGACTGAGAAAATATCAGAAAGACTCATCTCACACAGCCCCAAGAGGGAGGGAAAGATATTCGGCGCCTCCATCCCTGTGACATGGGTGAACTTCGACCAAAAGTGTTTGGCTACCTGCCCCCGGAATAGCAGGTGGAGAGTGTCCTCCTCAAGCGGATCCGTGCATCAATTGCACCGTGAGGCCATGGGGATACCACACGTAAGTCTGATGTTATCATCCGTCGGAGCAGCGCCTCTTGCCAATTTCCATATAATCGCACAGGCCTTGGGAGCATCGATCTTCCAGAGATAATGGAGGCCCGCCGGACCCTCAGATCGGGCGTCCCACAGGAGCCGCTTAACAAACTTCAGGGTGAACTTACCACTAACCTCCGGTGCCCAAACCAAATGATCCTCTTCTTCCGAGACCAGAACACCTGCTCTCTCTATCAGATCCAAGCCACGCTCATCAACAATCTGTCGTAGGGCGGTCCAATCCCAGCCACGCCCCACAATCCAGAAGTCCTTAACCAGAAAGGGGTGCTTCTTGTCACTAGGTACCAGCACATGATCAGCTAGTCTGTCCTCACACCACCATGCATCCCAAAAAGGGGTCTCTCCACGCCCAATCAGCCATCTGCACTTCGGGAAAATCTTCGGGAACATCTCCCATACCCTTCTCCAATAGGGGGATGGATTGCTGCTGATTTTGATCATAGGGGGATATGTACTTGATCGTCCATTGGTAGAATTAGCATACTTATCTTTACAGAAGGATGCCCACAATGAGTCTCCTGCAATAATTTCCCAGCAAGCCTTAGCTATAAAGGCTTCGTTGATCATCTTCAGAGGGACTAATCCCAATCCGCCATTTTCCAAAGGCGTCGCAACCCTGTGCCACCCTACCCAACTTCTTCTGTGATTGTTGTCTCTGTCCGCCCATAGGAACTTCGTCAACTTGCTCTCAATACGGTGGATGATCCCCGCCGGTAGACCTACTGCCGCAGCAGTATAAAGGGAGATGGAAGATAGCACATGGGCAATCAGCATACGACGACCAGCAAAGGACAACAATCTGGTTTTCCAAGAGGCCACCGTAGAGTTTATCTTACTCAAAAGGAAATCATAGTCCCCCATCTTAGTTCTTCCTTTTGAAATCGGGATGCCTAAATAGATGAAAGAGTCTGTGGGCGCTGCAATACCAAAATCTGTAGCAATACTGCAAGCAAGAGGTAGGTCATCTCCACCAACAACACATACCGACTTGCTTGTGTTAATTCGCTGACCAGTGGCCCTCTCATAGGATAGGAAGATTCTTCGAACCTCCTGAATAGAATTCCATTCAGCATTCAAGAAAATCACAAGGTCATCAGCGTACAGCAAGATAGAGGGAGCAAGGGCGTTTCCTCTAGTAATGAATCTAGAGATACCATGGTTCAACGTCAAGCTAACAATCTTCCTATAGAGGAGCTCTTCAAAAATAATAAAAAGGTATGGCGATAGAGCGTTCCCTTGTTTAAGGCCCTTGGCGAACGGGAAGAAGCCTGTCGTTTCCTCCCCAATAGAAACAGTAGCCCATGCATACATAAAGAAGCTCATACAGAGCTCTACAGACTCGGGCAAGATCCCAAATGCAGAAAGGACCTTACGCAAGACATCCCATTCAACCCGGTCGTAGGCCCGCGACATGTCGAACTTCACCACACCGTTGGGCATGTCCTTCCCCTGATTAATGTCATGCATCACCTCCTTAGCTAAGCGGATATGGTGCGTAATATCAGAACCCTTCATGAAAGCAGCTTGCGGTAGAGATATCATCCGTGGCAAAAGAAGAGAGAGCCTATTACTGAGAATCCTTGCCAGGACCCGGAGGGCTACGTTCTCGATAGAATCGGCCTGAAATCTGTAACCAAATGACGTGGATCATCATTCTTGGGGACTAGAAGAATTCTGCAACAAAACAAGCCTCGATGACAAATCTGCCCCATAAAGAAGGAGCGCGCCATAGCCATAAAATCCACTCCTAAAATGTGCCACGTTGCCTTGTTGAACGGGATAGTGAATCCATCAGGGCCTGGAGCGGCAGTGGATTCCATCATGCTCAAAGTCTCCAGAATCTCATCTTCTTGGGGGGGCACAACAAGGGAGCAGCTATCATCAGCTAATATGCACATCAGGATCTCATCAAGGAAGGAGTCCAGATCCTCCATATCTAACTCAACCTGTTCAGTATACAACTGTTGGAAATACTCCGCCGCCTTGAGCGCCATCTCCGTAGGATCAGCAACCGTGGTGCCATCTTACATCACAAGGGAAGTCAGCCTCCTACGTCGTCTCTTGGTTTTCACCACAGCATGGTAGAAGGGGGTGTTCCGCTCCCCATCTTGGAGCCATTTAATCTTGGCCTTCTCCTTCCACACTGCTTCCTTAGCGTCGAGCAACTGCTGCAGCTCAGCTTCAGCCATCTTTAGGTTGTCTTCATTAACAGCAGTGGGGTTTTCATCATAAGCACTCTGAGTGATAAAAACGATGTCTTCCAAGTCCTTAATCCGTTGGGATAAGTCCCCAAACTTCCTCTTGCTCCACGCTTTTAAGGCCGATCTCGCCTTCTTCAGCTTACTATAGAAAGCAAATGATGGATGTCCCACGACTCCTCAATGATCTGCAAGCACTCCTCATCTTGAAGCCATGACGAAGCAAAAGAAAAATGCGCCTTTCTGATACGGTGGTCCTGAGATCCAGGGATCGTGACTATAGGGCAGTGATCTGATACCCTGGACCTAGTGAGATGGACGGATCTAGTCGTAGGCCTCTCCCCAATCCATGCTTCATTTGTGAAAACCCTATCAAGCCTTTCCCAGATTGTTGGAGTGAGCAGCTATTTGTTGACCCAGGTGAAGCGACTACCTTCAAAGGGTATCTCTCTAAGAAGGGCATCCGCAATCATGGAGTTAAAATCAAGCATATCCTGGAAGGCCGGAGCATTTCCACCACGTTTCTCCAGACCATCCCTCACAGTGTTGAAATCACCAGCTATAAGCCATCGAGAGTCACCAATGTCCGAAGCTAAGCTCACCATTTCCTCCCACAGAATCCTCCTCTCGGCACTGTCATAGCTTGCATAAACCGCCGTCACAAAGAAGGAAGGGCCATCATTCCTCCCAAACCTGACCGTAATGTGTTGTGTATGTAACCTAAAAACCAAGGGATTCATGCTCTGATCAGCAAAAAACTAAATCTTCCCGTTAACATCATCATTGTCCACGACCCAGTCCAAACGAACAAGGTCCAAAAGCTCCGCAGCCTGCTCCGCATGGAGAAAGGGCTCGAAAAGGCATACCACGCCAGGTTTAAAACGGCCGCACATTCTACTTAAGACTCTCCTGGTAGGGTTATTAGCAGCCCCCCTTATATTCCAGAAAATCGATGTACAGTCCATAAACAAAAGTTGTACCGCTGGAAGATACAAGTCGCTAAAGGATTAACGACTGTATCTCCACCCATCCTCCCAGCTGGAAGTCTCCAGGTATTCTCGTTCATCTACTGACCACCGCCTTCTAGAGCGATCTCTTCTGTCAGTTAAGCTATGCCGATGGGACCTGCGGTCCTCCCTCGTATCTCTTCTGGATCCCTCTCTAGAGCATCTCCTTCCCTCCCTTTTGTAAACCCTGCCCCCATTCTCTCCATAAAACATGAAGTCCTCCAGACGAGTCTGAGATAAAAATCTTCTATTCCCCTCTCCATCGACTATGACCCTCCTAGGAGAACGAGAAGTCCTCGGATGATTCTGCCTAATCAGGGACGAATCTCTTGATCTCTGACAATCAGGCGGAGATGGAGGTCTCGGAGGCAAAACCACCAAAGCATTGGAAGTGGTCTCCTCAGCAGGCACAACTAGAGCATCACGCGGAATATGGAGCTCCTTTCCAACTTCTGTCAATTGTGTATCACATGAGCCAATCGGACCTCTAGCCACCATCTTCAAATGAACAGTGGTTCTTCTCATGCCAAAGGTGAGGGAAACAAATTGGGGTATGTCTTCACTAAAAGCTTCCACCTGTATAAGGATACCGGACAGGTCGTCTGCTTCCTTCTGCCAATCCGATATGTGGACAAGATTACCGAAAGATCTGGTGATGCTCGCGATCGATCTGTCATCTCTACAAATATTAGGAATATCCGTCAGCCAAAACCAGAAGAACTCCTTTCTGTTGTGGCACTCACCCCCTGCCAGGTGACTCAACTTAATTTTCCTGTCCCTGAACAAAGGTATACCCTTCTCCACCATAGATCTTGCTTCCTCCGCACAGGAGAAGAAAGCAATCGCCTTCCTATTAGCAAATTGATAAAGATCTGCCGCACCTGGCCAGCAGTGTCGTAGGAATAGAACCAGTTCACTCCATGACAGATCATAAGCCCATGAGATCTCGATCGCTTTCTCCATAGCCTCCGTCTTCAGTCTCCTCGTCTCATCATCCGGACCAAGGTCCACAACAACCCTCTTTGGGACATGAGAGGGGGCACCCCTCGCTGGGTTTCCAGGTGTGAGAGGGGGGAACGCCGTCTTAGAATGAATTTCCAGCGGAGCCCAAGATGTGTTCGATGGCCCCTTAAAGGAGCACCTCGCCGCAACATGGCCTGGTTGACGACACTTATAGCAGATCTTCCTCCTTCTACATTGGGCCTGCCAATGTCCCCTCCCCATACACCTAAAGCAGACGTCATGGGGTATATTGTAGAGAGGTTGCTTCCTTTGCGACCGATCAGGAACCCTGGACGGAACAGGACGATTAGCCGAGGATTCTTGCACCGGTCTTGCTTGAGAAGATGGGGTCGTGCTATTCGCCGCCGCTTGAGTCTCCGCGTCCACACCATCACCCGTCGCCGCCGTTTGCGTCTCCGCACATGGGGGATCCTGAGAAGCCGAGGGTCCACCCGGCAGGGCATCCGAGTCACCTACTCCTCCCTCCACCGATGTCATCACCGCCTGGATCGCACTCACAGAATCGCCAGGGTACATCAGATGTCTAACGTCAGGGATGATGTCCTCGCACCCAACGTGGCTCGCCGCCAAATTAGCCCGCCTCTCCGCCACAATCCTTTGCGCACGCAGGCCTTCTGGGATCCTCAGGGGCGCCCGCAGATGTCTACGATCAGCGAACATATCCAGATCGCAACGGCCAAAGCTAGGGTGGCCCCCAAAAGGCGGAGTGCCTATCCGGAGGAGGCGGCGGCGGCGGCGCCGCCCTGGGCGGGTGCAACCTAGGATCGCCCCCCGATCGCCTCAAAGGTTGCGACTATGCAGCTCTCAACTAAATCAAATATCACAGTACAAAACCTAATATTGGTAATTTGGCTTTTTATATGGGTAGTACTCGTCGAGATCTTTCCAACGGTACCATGCACGCCTAAAATAGAGCTCTGAGTCAAAAGTTATGGAGTTGGTTGGGAAGACACATTAGAGTTAAGATTGCAACTTTGTCTCTCTGGAGTGGAAGCTCTAGATCTAGACATTAACGTCGGAGACATCCCATAGCATGTAAAGAGAACATGACTTCTCCCGAAGATCATGCTTTTGGCTTCCAGATCCAAGTCTTATGATAAAATAGAAGTGTTACTTAGTCACTAAGAAATCCCAAAAAAGGTACATTTCTAATTGTATAACGATCGAACAGGACCACTAACTACCGATATCATGATATCAGTTCCACCATTTCAATGAATCGTACCTAATATCATGACCTGGTTAAATACAAGTCAAAGGAGTCAACTTTAATGTGAAAAGACGAAAGCAGACTACAAAGAAACCCAATTCACTACATATCGGATGACTAGGAGTAATTCTACATCCATATCACTGTAGAAAAACTTAGATTAATAATTTGAGTTTTTATCTGGGCAGTGCTTATCGAGAGCTTTCCAACGGTACCATGCACGCCTAAAACAGAGCTTCGAGTCAAAAGTTATGGAATTGGTAGGGAAGAAATATTAGAGTCAAGATTGCAACTTTTTCTATGGGAAATGGAGGCTCTAGATCTAGACATTAGCGTTTGGAGGCATCTCTTAGCATGTAAAGAGAACATGTGTTGCCTTGCAAATCAATTTTTTAGCTTCCAGATCCAAATCCATGGGTCTTATGATAAAATAGAATGGTTACTTCGTCACTAAGAAATCTTAAGACCACAACGATGGAAAGGAGGAGGATGCCTTATGTGTTACATACATGGAAAGACAGCTAGTTAGAAGTGCCTCATCACACCTGCTGTGATATGAGGCTCTTCTTTTTTTGTTTTTGTTGTGACCTCATAGGTGATGTGCATAGATGGGCGGGGTTTTAGCACCAGATGTAATACCTTTTGTTTTGGCTCAAATGAGGAGTGTGGGATGAATGAGGTTTACTTCTGACTTGTTTAAATAAAGTGATTCAAAATAGGCACATTTCTAGTGGTATAACTATCGAACATGCTCATTAACTATCGAGATCATGATATCAACTATACGATATCTAAGAAGCAGCCCCGATATCATGATCTAGTTATATACAAGTCGAAGGAGTCAACATTAAGCTGAAAAGATGAAAGCAGACTCGAAAGAGACCCAATTCACTACATATCGGGTGACTAGGAGTAATTCTACCTCAACTGAATCAAATATCACAGTACAAAACCTAATATTGGTAATTTGGCTTTTTATATGGGTAGTACTTGTCGAGATCTTTCCAACGGTACCATGCACGCCTAAAACAGAGCTCTGAGTCAAAAGTTATGGAGTTGGTTGGGAAGACACATTAGAGTTAAGATTGCAACTTTGTCACTCTGGAGTGGAAGCTCTAGATCTAGACATTAACGTCGCAGACATCCCCTAGCATGTAAAGAGAACATGACTTCTCCTGAAGATCATGCTTTTGGCTTCCAGATCCAAGTCTTATAATAAAATAGAAGCGCTACTTAGTCACTAAGAAATCCCAAAAAAGGTACATTTCTAATTGTATAACGATCGAACAGGACCACTAACTACCGATATCATGATATCAGTTCCACCATTTCAATGAATCATACCTAATATCATGACATGGTTAAATACAAGTCAAAGGAGTCAACTTTAATGCGAAAAGACGAAAGCAGACTACAAAGAAACCCAATTCACTACATATCGGATGACTAGGAGTAATTCTACATCCATATCACTGTAGAAAAACTTAGATTAATAATTTGAGTTTTTATCTGGGCAGTGCTTATCGAGATCTTTCCAACGGTACCATGCACGCCTAAAACAGAGCTCTGAGTCAAAAGTTATGGAATTGGTAGGGAAGAAATATTAGAGTCAAGATTGTAACTTTTTCTATGGGAAATGGAGGCTCTAGATCTAGACATTAGTGTTTGGAGGCATCTCTTATCAAGTAAAGAGAACATGTGTTGCCCCACAAATCAATTTTTTAGCTTCTAGATCCAAATCCATGGGTCTTATGATAAAATAGAATGGTTACTTCGTCACTAAGAAATCTTAAGACCACAACGATGGAAAGGAGGAGGATGCCTTATGTGTTACATACATGGAAAGACAGCTAGTTAGAGGTGCCTCATCACGCCTGCTGTGATATGAGGCTCTTCTTTTTTTGTTTTTGTTGTGACCTCATAGGTGATGTGCATAGATGGGCGGGGTTTTAGCACCAGATGTAATACCTTTTGTTTTGGCTCAAATGAGGAGTGTGGGATGAACAAGGTTTACTTCTGACTTGTTTCAATAAAGTGATTCAAAATACGCACATTTCTAGTGGTATAACGATCGAACATGCTCATTAACTATCGAGATCATGATATCAACTATACGATATCTAAGAAGCATTCCCGATATTCTGATCTGGTTATATACAAGTCGAAAGAGTCAACTTTAAGCTGAAAAGATGAAAGCAGACTCGAAAGAGACCCAATTCACTACATATCGGGTGACTAGGAGTAATTCTACCTCAACTGAATCAAATATCATAGTACAAAACCTAATATTGGTAATTTGGCTTTTTATATGGGTAGTACTTGTCGAGATCTTTCCAACGGTACCATGCACACCTAAAATAGAGCTCTGAGTCAAAAGTTATGGATTTGGTTGGGAAGACACATTAGAGTTAAGATTGCAACTTTGTCTCTCTGGAGTGGAAGCTCTAGATCTAGACATTAACGTCGGAGACATCCCCTAGCATGTAAAGAGAACATATGACTTCTCCCGAAGATCATGCTTTTGGCTTCCAGATCCAAGTCTTATGATAAAATAGAAGCGTTACTTAGTCACTAAGAAATCCCAAAAAAGGTACATTTCTAATTGTATAATGATCGAATAGGACCACTAACTACCGATATCATGATATCAGTTCCACCATTTCAATGAATCGTACCTAATATCATGACCTGGTTAAATACAAGTCAAAGGAGTCAACTTTAATGCGAAAAGATGAAAGCAGACTATAAAGAAACCCAATTCACTACATATCAGATAACTAGGAGTAATTCTACATCCATATCACTGTAGAAAAACTTAGATTAATAATTTGAGTTTTTATCTGGGCAGTGCTTATCGAGAGCCTTCCAACGGTACCATGCACGCCTAAAACAGAGCTCCAAGTCAAAAGTTATGGAATTGGTAGGGAAGAAATATTAGAGTCAAGATTGCAACTTTTTCTATGGGAAATGGAGGCTCTAGATCTAGACATTAGCGTTTGGAGGCATCTCTTAGCATGTAAAGAGAACATGTGTTGCCCTGCAAATCAATTTTTTAGCTTCCAGATCCAAATCCATTGGTCTTATGATAAAATAGAATGGTTACTTCATCACTAAGAAATCTTAAGACCACAACGATGGAAAGGAGGAGGATGCCTTATGTGTTACATACATGGAAAGACAGCTAGTTAGAGGTGCCTCATCACGCCTGCTGTGATATGAGGCTCTTCTTTTTTTGTGTTTGTTGTGATCTCATAGGTGATGTGCATAGATGGGCGGGGTTTTAGCGCCAGATATAATACCTTTTGTTTTGGCTCAAATGAGGAGTGTGGGATGAATGTGGTTTACTTCTGACTTGTTTAAATAAAGTGATTCAAAATAGGCACATTTCTAGTGGTATAACGATCGAACATGCTCATTAACTATCGAGATCATGATATCAACTATACGATATCTAAGAAGCATACCCAATATGATGATCTGGTTATATACAAGTCGAAGGAGTCAACTTTAAGCTGAAAAGATGAAAGCAGACTCGAAAGAGACCCAATTCACTACATATCAGGTGACTAGGAGTAATTCTACCTCAACTGAATCAAATATCACAGTACAAAACCTAATATTGGTAATTTGGTTTTTTATATGGGTAGTACTCGTCGAGATCTTTCCAACGGTACCATGCACGCCTAAAACAGAGCTTTGAGTCAATAGTTATGGAGTTGGTTGGGAAGACACATTAGAGTTAAGATTGCAACTTTGTCACTCTGGAGTGGAAGCTCTAGATCTAGACATTAATGTCGTAGACATCCCCTAGCATGTAAAGAGAACATGACTTCTCCTGAAGATCATGCTTTTGGCTTCCAGATCCAAGTCTTATGATAAAATAGAAGTGTTACTTAGTCACTAAGAAATCCCAAAAAAGGTACATTTCTAATTGTATAACAATCGAACAGGACCACTAACTACCGATATCATGATATCAGTTCCACCATTTCAATGAATCGTACCTAATATCATGACCTGGTTAAATACAAGTCAAAGGAGTCAACTTTAATGCGAAAAGACGAAAGCAGACTACAAAGAAACCCAATTCACTACATATCGGATGACTAGGAGTAATTCTACATCCATATCACTGTAGAAAAACTTAGATTAATAATTTGAGTTTTTATCTAGGCAGTGCTTATCGAGAGCTTTCCAACGGTACCATGCACGCCTAAAACAGAGCTCCGAGTCAAAAGTTATGGAATTGGTAGGGAAGAAATATTAGAGTCAAGATTGCAACTTTTTCCATGGGAAATGGAGGCTCTAGATTTAGACATTAGCATTTGGAGGCATCTCTTAGCATGTAAAGAGAACATGTGTTTCCCCCGCAAATCAATTTTTTAACTTCCAGATCCAAATCCATGGGTCTTATGATAAAATAGAATGGTTACTTCATCACTAAGAAATCTTAAGACCACAACGATGGAAAGGAGGAGGATGACTTATGTGTTACATACATGGAAAGACAGCTAGTTAGAGGTGCCTCATCACGCCTGCTGTGATATGAGGCTCTTCTTTTTTTGTTTTTGTTGTGACCTCATAGGTGATGTGCATAGATGGGCGGGGTTTTAGCACCAAATGTAATACCTTTTGTTTTGGCTCAAATGAGGAGTGTGGGATGAATGAGGTTTACTTCTGACTTGTTTAAATAAAGTGATTCAAAATATGCACATTTCTAGTGGTATAACGATCGAACATTCTCATTAACTATCGAGATCATGATATCAACTATACGATATCTAAGAAGCATACCCAATATCATGATCTGGTTATATACAAGTCGAAGGAGTCAACTTTAAGCTGAAAAGATGAAAGCAGACTCGAAAGAGACCCAATTCACTACATATCAGGTGACTAGGAGTAATACTACCTCAACTGAATCAAATATCACAGTACAAAACCTAATATTGGTAATTTGGCTTTTTATATGGGTTGTACTCGTCGAGATCTTTCCAACGGTACCATGCACGCCTAAAACAGAGCTCTGAGTCAAAAGTTATGGAGTTGGTTGGGAAGACACATTAGAGTTAAGATTGCAACTTTGTCTCTCTGGAGTGGAAGCTCTAGATCTAGACATTAACGTCGGAGACATCCCATTGCATGTAAAGAGAACATGATTTCTCCCGAAGATCATGCTTTTGGCTTCCAGATCCAAGTCTTATGATAAAATAGAAGCGTTACTTAGTCACTAAGAAATCCCAAAAAAGGTACATTTTTTTAAAATAAGTCAGGGGGTGTTTTTATTCATCCCATCCCCCTCGTATGGGCAAAATCAAGCAAACAAAACTTTACATCTCCCGCTTATAAACCATCCGCAGGTGTTGTCCCTTTAACCGAAAAAACCCAGCAAGGCCGAGAGCTAAGAAGGCATCTGATCGTAAGAAAGCTCTACATACGGGGTGTTTCTCTTTTCCAGTAAGAGCATACCGCGTATGCGTAAGGGAATATCATCAGCATTCGTTTTAATATACATGGTGTGCATATGGGATCCCCATCTCCCTATCTCCTTTGGGATTGTATTTACCACGCTACGAAATAGGTAGCCTATGGTGTCTTGTTCCTACAGAGCAGCTTTTGTTATTCTAACCAAGTTGGTGGCCCTCCAAGGTTCCTTTGCATTTCCCCACAGGATGTCATGTGTATACGGATCATCCACGTCTATCGACGTTATCTTTAAGTTTCGATCATCAGCTAGCTTAAGGCTAATAAGGCATGCCTGCAGGTATGCTATGTTGTAATCAGCTGCTTTGATCCAGGTTCTAAAAATGAGGCGGGGTAGAGCATGTTTATCCCTAATTATGCCTACGATCCATCTTCTTTTATGACCATTAGGATCAAGAGAGCGGCCTACGGCTATGTTAAGCTTTAGATTGTTCATGTCCGGTGGAGTCCATCTTTGGAGGCTGATAGTTCTCATTTTCACTTTCGGATCTATTATGTTCTTTTGCTGCAGGGTAGTGTAAAAACTGGGTTCCTCGATGCTGGTGAAAGAGGTTCTGTCCAGCATTTTGTTGAGGCGGAACACGATAAAGTTCCATTCCGACTCCACCGAGCTGTGATGACCATTATATTTGTGGCCGCATCTAATGCGCCAAATACTTTCAATTGCGAGCATCGCTAACCTGCTTTTCATCCAATCCTGCGCTTTGTTAGGCTGAGTGTGTCTGCATATCTGTAGGATATCTACAAAAGTTCTTGGCGGATCCTCCCTTGTAATGTCGGTGAAATGAGTCCAGAAGAAACGTGCCAGATCGCTATAGAACAGCAGATGGTTTGTGTCTTCTGTGCTAGGATTTTCACAGCACAGGCATCTTGATGGAAGGGGTATGAGGCAACGCTTAACGTTGTCATCTGTTGGAGTAGCTCGTTTGAAAAATTTCCAAAGAAGGGCGCTAGCTCTCGGCATATCAAGGTGCCACAGACTTCCGAACTCATTTCCTTCATCTGCGACGGCCGGAAACAGAATTATTTTAGCTGATTTAGTGGTGAATTGTCCTTGTGCTTCGTGTATCCATATGATGTGGTCTGAATCATCTGTCACTTCTTGGCCTGAGGTTTTTATCAGATGGAGACCCTCCTCATCGAGAATGGTGTGGAGCGAGGTCCAATCCCACCCGCCGCTAGCAAGCCAGAAATCTTTCACTTTGAAATCTAGCAGACGATCACTTCTGACTATGGCTGAATCGGTTAACCTTCTATCACACCATAAAGAGTTCCAAAAGGGGATATCACCTGTTCCGATCAACCATCTGCAGTGTGGGAAGACTTTGGGGAACATCTGCCAAAGCCTTTTCCAGTATGGGGAGGGGCTAGACCCTAGCTTTACATGTGGAGGGTAGATACCAGATCTGTGTTCTAGCTGTGAATGATATTTGTTATTACAGAACTTCGCCCATATGGACTTTCCCTCAACTATCTCCCAGCAAGCCTTGGCGAGGAAGGCTTCTTCTATGTGGTTAATAGGGTTAATACCCAGGCCGCCTTTTTGGAGAGGTTTGGTAACCTCACTCCATGAAACCCATGTTCTCCTGCTATGGTTGGTGCGATCGGCCCAGAGAAAACGGGAGAAAAGTTTGTTGATCCTGGAGGTGATCCCCGCTGGGATGCCCACCGCTGCTGCTGTATATAGGGTGACGCTCGAGAGGACATGGTTAACAAGGAGTCTTCGTCCTGCAAAAGACAGGAGCCTCGCTCTCCACGTAGCCATCTTTGCTTGGATTTTCGAGATAAGAAATTCGAAATCCGAGTTCTTCCTTCTGCTGATGGCAATGGGGGTGCCCAGATAGATAAGGGATTTTTCCAATGTTTCAATCCCGACAATTCTGCCCATGGCTTGCATCTCCGGATCTTCGGTTCTATTGGTAATACCTTTGGTTTTTGATCTGTTAATACATTGCCCTGTCGCCTGCTCATATGTGTCCAGGGTTTGCTTGATGTTAAGCAAAGAGGTGCCGTCTGCTCGAGAGAAAAGAACAATGTCATCAGCATAAAGGAGGAGAGGAGGGGCTGACGCACCCCCTCTGGTGTGATATCTAGCGATAGCACCTTCGTTGCAAAGCCTCTCGAACCTTCTGCTAAGAATTTCCTCAAAAATGATGAAAAGGGATGATGATAAGGGGTTTCCTTGTTTCAGGCCTCTTTTCATCTGGAAGAAACCCGCCGTTACGTCGCCCAGAGTGACAGTGGCCCATGCCCGATTGAAGAAACTGATGAAAATGTCGCTGACTTCCTTCATAAAACCCATTTTGGACATAATTTTTTCTAACGCCTCCCAAGAAATACGGTCATAAGCTCTGGACATATCGAGTTTGATGATCATATTATCTTTGTTCGGGCCTTGATTGATGTCATGTGCAATCTCTTGGACCAGACGGATATGATGGGTAATATCCCGTCCTTTGATAAAAGCACCTTGTAAAGGGGTGACAATCTTCGGCAATAGAGTACCAAGCCTGTTGCTGATGAGGCGTGCAATCAATATCAAAATGACATTTTCTATAGAGATCGGTCAGAAATCAGTGTCGAGGTGAGAAGGGGATTCTTTCTTCGGGATGAGGACTATGCGACAGCAGAAGATGCTTCTATGGCATGGTTGGCCTTTGAGGAAGTCTCTGGTCATGTGAAGAAGGTCATGCTTGATGAAGGGCCACGTTGCTCTAAAGAAATCAACTGTAAAACCATCTGGACCAGGGGCTGCATGCTGATCCAGGCTTTTGAGAGTAGCGAAGAGCTCATCTTCCTCATGTAACGCCAACAGGGACATGTTTTCTTCAATGGAAATGACTTCTGGTACATCCTGCAAAAGAGAGATGAGGGATGGTTCATGGATGTCGTACCTCTGGCTATAGAACTGGTCAAAATGGCTTGCGGCAGCGTTAGCCATTTCATGCGGATCCGTCAAAACTGATTCATCTGGGAGGTTGATCTTTGCTATCATCTTGCGTCTTCTTCTATGTTTAACTATCACATGATAGAAAGACGTATTTCTCTCCCCTTCCTCAAGCCAAGAGATGCGGGCCTTCTCTTTCCAGAGCATTTCTTCTTGGTCGAGGATGACCTGTAACTCCCTCTCTACAGAAAGTAAGTTCTCTTCATTTGTTGCTGACGGATTTTCTCATATGCTATCTGTGTCACGTGTATGATGTCTTCAAGATCTTTTTTCTTTTGCTGTATGTCACCGAAGACCTCTTTGTTCCATGTTTTGAGCACTGCTCTGACTCTCTTCAGCTTGGCGTACAGCCTGAAAGAAGAATGACCAATGATCTCAGTAGACCATTCCTTTTGGATGAGTTCCAAACAGGTGGGATCCTGCAGCCACATCGAACGGAAGGAGAAAGGGGCAGGGGGTCTATTACGATTGTTTTCGCTCATCTTGGAGAGGATCGGGCAATGGTCTAACACCCTAAATCTTGTGAGGTGTAAAGAGGTGGATGCTGGGAACTTCAAGGACCACGCCGCGTTCACCAGACATCTATCCAACCGCTCCCAAACAGTAGGAGTGAGTAATTGCTTATTCACCCAGGTGTATTTGCTGCCGGCGTAAGGTATCTCGGAAAGGTGAGCGTCAGCGATGAAGCCGTTAAAGTCAATCATGTCTTGGAAAGTGAGTGGATTTTCACCACGCTTCTCGCCTGCGTGACGGATCACGTTGAAATCACCTGCAATCTGCCAACAGGTATTATCCAGTTCACTTGAGAGGTTTAGGAGAGAATCCCATAAGTATCTCCTCCGCACCATGTCGCAGCTGGCGTAGACCACCGTGAAAACAAAAGGTTGGCCGACGACATCAGTGAATTTAATGGTGATGTGTTGTTGGTGCGAAGCAATGATCTCCGTCTTAAGAGAACTGTCGGCAAAACACCAAATTTTGCCCCCATGAGCTTCGTTATCCGTCACCCAGTCCAGTCGAATAATGTCAAGAATCTCCTCCGCGCGGGATGCGTGAATAAACGGCTCTAGCAGGCATACTACAGTTGGCTTGTGGCGTCGACACAGCGATCCGAGGGTTCGTCGGGTGGGGTTGTTTGCAGCACCCCTAATATTTGTATAACGATCGAACAGGACCACTAACTACCGATATCATGATATCAGTTCCACCATTTCAATGAATCGTACCTAATATCATGACCTGGTTAAATACAAGTCAAAGGAGTCAACTTTAATGCGAAAAGACGAAAGCAGACTACAAAGAAATCCAATTCACTACATATCGGATGACTAGGAGTAATTCTACATCCATATCACTGTAGAAAAATTTAGATTAATAATTTGAGTTTTTATCTGGGTAGTGCTTATCGAGAGCTTTCCAATGGTACCATGTACGGCTAAAACAGAGCTCCGAGTCAAAAGTTATGGAATTGGTAGGGAAGAAATATTGGAGTCAAGATTGCAACTTTTTCTATGGGAAATGGAGGCTCTAGATCTAGACATTAGCGTTTGGAGGCATCTCTTAGCATGTAAAGAGAACATGTGTTGCCCCGCAAATCAATTGCTTAGCTTCCAGATCCAAATCCATGGGTCTTATGATAAAATAGAATGGTTACTTCGTCACTAAGAAATCTTAAGACCACAACGATGGAAAGGAGGAGGATGCCTTATGTGTTACATACATGGAAAGACAACTAGTTAGAGGTGCCTCATCACGCCTGCTGTGATATGAGGCTCTTTTTTTGTTTTTGTTGTAACCTCATAGGTGATGTGCATAGATGGGGGGTTTTAGCACCAGATGTAATACCTTTTGTTTTGGCTCAAATGAGGAGTGTGGGATGAATGAGGTTTACTTCTGACTTGTTTAAATAAAGTGATTCAAAATAGGCACATTTCTAGTGGTATAACAATCGAACATGCTCATTAACTATCGAGATCATGATATCAACTATACGATATCTAAGAAGCATACCCAATATCATGATCTGGTTATATACAAGTTGAAGGAGTCAACTTTAATCTGAAAAGATGAAAGCAGACTCGAAAGAGACCCAATTCACTACATATCGGGTGACTAGGAGTAATTCTTTTTTTTTAAATAAGCCAGGGGTCAATCTATTCATCCCACACCCCTCATGTGAGCAAAACATCATAAAAAGGAATACATCTTCTGCTTATAAAATCGCAGATATCACCCAACCCTACACATCAGACCCTCATCCTAAACGTCGATGTTCAGCAGCACAACATAAGGCATGTGTCTCTTCTCCAAAGCGACCATCCCACAGATCTTCCTAGGGATCCTGAGGATATCTGTCAAGATAAAGAGGTCTGCCATCCTGCAGCCCCATTTCCCAATCTCCCTCGGTATAGAATTAAGGGTCTTGTGCACAACAGAACCCATAACACAAGCATTGATCAGTTCCGCTCTGAGCTCTCTAGCAAAGGGCCTCGCCCTCCAAGGTGCAGGAGCATCTTTCCACAGAATATTGTAGATATTACCATCATCAAGCTCAACTAAAGATATCTGCAACCTCTTATCTCTCGCAAGCTTGAGGCCGATCGTCACCGCTTGGAAGTAGGCCATAATGTAATCATCAGATCGGAGCCATGCCCGAAAAGTTAAGCATACATCCGCATTGTGATTGCGAATAATAACAGCCCCCCATCTCTGGTAAGAGCCGTCCAGGCATTTGCTTTTTCCTACTTTTTTTTTTTTTTATATAAGCCGGGAGATGCTTTTATTCATCCTACTCTCCCCGTGTAGGCACAATCAACCGAAATATACAGCTCCTGCTTATACTGATGCAGGTATCCCCCGTGAGACACCACTACAACACAAACCACCCCATGGAAAACAACAGAGGAAAACCCATTTACAAAAACCAAAAATCATCTCATCACCTTTTTCACCTGAATGTAAGGAGTATTCCGTCTTTCCATAATCAACATGCCCCTGATCTTTGGAGGAAGATCCTCCGGAACGGAACAAATGAACACATCATCCAAATGTTGTCCCCATACACCCAACTCCCTAGGAATCGAGTTTATGATCTTATGTACCGTGATACCATTGATGTTATCACCTGAAGTCTTACTTTTTAGCTCTCTAATAATATGTGTTGCCTTCCATGGAGCATCAGCTTCCCCCCATATGATATCTGCAGTCCGGTGGTCATCGATCTCCATGTATGAAATCTTCAAGAATTTATCATCTGCAATCTTCAGCCCTACTATACACGCCTGTATATAAGCGAGGGAGTAATCTTCAGCTTGCAGCCATGAACGGAAAGCCACAACGACATTTCCCCTATAATTTCTCACGATCCCCGCCACCCAACGACGAGGAATGCCCTCCGGATCATCTGATCTTCCTGTCGTGATGTTCATCTTCAGATTATGAATGTCCGGGGGTTTCCAGCGAAGGATCTTGATCTGTCTAATGCTCCAATTTGGCTCCTTCACCCCAAGCTTTTTCCTACCGTAACATTCATCTTCAAGTTATATAGGTCAGGTGGCATCCACCTAAGCAGCCTGATCTCCCTCATCTTCAGCCTTGGATCTTCAATATGTTCGTCCCTCATCTTGCCGTATCTCGACATATCATGCCCGAGCCTGAAGGTCTTTCTCTTCATCATACTGTTGATAAGTGTGATAATCTGATTCCACTCAAAGCTGACATCCCGATGTCTACCATCAAAGCGAGCTGCGCACCGGATCCTCCAAATAGCCAGCGGGATGAGAGTTGCGATCCTCCCAGCCACCCAGACTGAGAAAATATCAGAAAGACTCATCTCACACAGCCCCAAGAGGGAGGGAAAGATATTCGGCGCCTCCATCCCTGTGACATGGGTGAACTTCGACCAAAAGTGTCTGGCTACCTGCCCCCGGAATAGCAGGTGGAGAGTGTCCTCCTCAAACGGATCCGTGCATCAATTGCACCGTGGGCCATGGGGATACCACACGTAAGTCTGATGTTATCATCCGTCGGAGCAGCGCCTCTTGCCAATTTCCATATAATCGCACAGGCCTTGGCAGCATCGATCTTCCAGAGATAATGGAGGCCCGCCGGACCCTCAGATCGGGCGTCCCACAGGAGCCGCTTAACAAACTTCAGGTTGAACTTACCACTAACCTCCGGTGCCCAAACCAACTGATCCTCTTCTTCCGAGACCAGAACACCTGCTCTCTCTATCAGATCCAAGCCACGCTCATCAACAATCTGTCGTAGGGCGGTCCAATCCTAGCCACGCCCTACAATCCAGAAGTCCTTAACCAGAAAGGGGTGCCTCTTGTCACTAGGTACCAGCGCATGATCAGCTAGTCTGTCCTCACACCACCATGCATCCCAAAAAGGGGTCTCTCCACGCCCAATCAGCCATCTGCACTTCGGGAAAATCTTCGGGAACATCTCCCATACCCTTCTCCAATAGGGGGATGGATTGCTGCTGATTTTGATCATAGGGGGATATGTACTTGATCGTCCATTGGTAGAATTAGCATACTTATCTTTACAGAAGGATGCCCACAACGAGTCTCCTGCAAGAATTTCCCAGCAAGCCTTAGCTATAAAGGCTTCGTTGATCATCTTCAGAGGGACTAATCCCAATCCGCCATTTTCCAAAGGCGTCGCAACCCTGTGCCACCCTACCCAACTTCTTCTGTGATTGTTGTCTCTGTCCGCCCATAGGAACTTCGTCAACTTGCTCTCAATACGGTGGATGATCCCCGCCGGTAGACCTACTGCCGCAGCAGTATAAAGGGAGATGGAAGATAGCACATGGGCAATCAGCATACGACGACCAGCAAAGGACAACAATCTGGTTTTCCAAGAGGCCACCTTAGAGTTTATCTTACTCAAAAGGAAATCATAGTCCCCCATCTTAGTTCTTCCTTTTGAAATCGGGATGCCTAAATAGATGAAAGAGTCTGCGGGCGCTGCAATACCAAAATCTGTAGCAATACTGCAAGCAAGAGGTAGGTCATCTCCACCAACAACACATACCGACTTGCTTGTGTTAATTCGCTGACCAGTGGCCCTCTCATAGGATAGGAAGATTCTTCGAACCTCCTGAATAGAATTCCATTCAGCATTCAAGAAAATCACAAGGTCATCAGCGTACAACAAGATAGAGGGAGCAAGGGCGTTTCCTCTAGTAATGAATCTAGAGATACCATGGTTCAACGTCAAGCTAACAATCTTCCTATAGAGGAGCTCTTCAAAAATAATAAAAAGGTATGGCGATAGAGCGTTCCCTTGTTTAAGGCCCTTGGCGAACGGGAAGAAGCCCGTCGTTTCCTCCCCAATAGAAACAGTAGCCCATGCATACATAAAGAAGCTCATACAGAGCTCTACAGACTCGGGCAAGATCCCAAATGCAGAAAGGACCTTACGCAAGACATCCCATTCAACCCGGTCGTAGGCCCGCGACATGTCGAACTTCACCACACCGTTGGGCATGTCCTTCCCCTGATTAATGTCATGCATCACCTCCTTAGCTAAGCGGATATGGTGCGTAATATCAGAACCCTTCATGAAAGCAGCTTGCGGTAGAGATATCATCCGTGGCAAAAGAAGAGAGAGCCTATTACTGAGAATCCTTGCCAGGACCCAGAGGGCTACGTTCTCGATAGAATCGGCCTGAAATCTGTAACCAAATGACGTGGATCATCATTCTTGGGGACTAGAAGAATTCTGCAACAAAACAAGCCTCGATGACAAATCTGCCCCATAAAGAAGGAGCGCGCCATAGCCATAAAATCCACTCCTAAAATGTGCCACGCTGCCTTGTTGAACGGGATAGTGAATCCATCAGGGCCTGGAGCGGCAGTGGATTCCATCATGCTCAAAGTCTCCAGAATCTCATCTTCTTGGGGGGGCACAACAAGGGAGCAACTATCATCAGCTAATATGCACATCAGGATCTCATCAAGGAAGGAGTCTAGATCCTCCATATCTAACTCAACCTGTTCAGTATACAACTGTTGGAAATACTCCGCCGCCTTGAGCGCCATCTCCGTAGGATCAGCAACCGTGGTGCCATCTTACATCACAAGGGAAGTCAGCCTCCTACGTCGTCTCTTGGTTTTCACCACAGCATGGTAGAAGGGGGTGTTCCGCTCCCCATCTTGGAGCCATTTAATCTTGGCCTTCTCCTTCCACACTGCTTCCTCAGCGTCGAGCAACTACTGCAGCTCAGCTTCAGCCATCTTTAGGTTGTCTTCATTAACAGCAGTGGGGTTTTCATCATAAGCACTCTGAGTGATAAAAACGATGTCTTCCAAGTCCTTAATCCGTTGGGATAAGTCCCCGAACTTCCTCTTGCTCCACGCTTTTAAGGCCGATCTCGCCTTCTTCAGCTTACTATAGAAAGCAAATGATGGATGTCCCACGACTCCTCAATGATCTGCAAGCACTCCTCATCTTGAAGCCATGACGAAGCAAAAGAAAAATGCGCCTTTCTGATACGGTGGTCCTGAGATCCAGGGATCGTGACTATAGGGCAGTGATCTGATACCCTGGACCTAGTGAGATGGACGGATCTAGTCATAGGCCTCTCCCCAATCCATGCTTCATTTGTGAAAACCCTA
This sequence comes from Alisma plantago-aquatica, assembly GCA_963693085.1. NCBI lineage: Eukaryota > Viridiplantae > Streptophyta > Magnoliopsida > Alismatales > Alismataceae > Alisma > Alisma plantago-aquatica. Next base: position 772,053,493 of record OY856410.1, read on the forward strand.
TCAAGCCTTTCCCAGATTGTTGGAGTGAGCAGCTGTTTGTTGACCCAGGTGAAGCGACTACCTTCAAAGGGTATCTCTCTAAGAAGGGCATCCGCAATCATGGAGTTAAAATCAAGCATATCCTGGAAGGCCGGAGCATTTCCACCACGTTTCTCCAGACCATCCCTCACAGTGTTGAAATCACCAGCTATAAGCCATCGAGAGTCACCAATGTCCGAAGCTAAGCTCACCATTTCCTCCCACAGAATCCTCCTCTCGGCACTGTCATAGCTTGCATAAACCGCCGTCACAAAGAAGGAAGGGCCATCATTCCTCCCAAACCTGACCGTAATGTGTTGTGTATGTAACCTAAAAACCAAGGGACTCATGCTCTGATCAGCAAAAAACTAAATCTTCCCATTAACATCATCATTGTCCACGACCCAGTCCAAACGAACAAGGTCCAAAAGCTCCGCAGCCTGCTCCGCATGGAGAAAGGGCTCGAAAAGGCATACCACGCCAGGTTTAAAACGGCCGCACATTCTGCTTAAGACTCTCCTGGTAGGGTTATTAGCAGCCCCCCTATATTCCAGAAAATCGATGTACAGTCCATAAACAAAAGTTGTACCGCTGGAAGATACAAGTCGCTAAAGGATTAACGACTGTATCTCCACCCATCCTCCCAGCTGGAAGTCTCCAGGTATTCTCGTTCATCTACTGACCACCGCCTTCTAGAGCGATCTCTTCTGTCAGTTAAGCTATGTCGATGGGACCTGCGGTCCTCCCTCGTATCTCTTCTGGATCCCTCTCTAGAGCATCTCCTTCCCTCCCTTTTGTAATCCCTGCCCCCATTCTCTCCATAAAACATGAAGTCCTCCAGACGAGTCTGAGATAAAAATCTTCTATTCCCCTCTCCATCGACTATGACCCTCCTAGGAGAACGAGAAGTCCTCGGATGATTCTGTCTAATCAGGGACGAATCTCTTGATCTCTGACAATCAGGCGGAGACGGAGGTCTCGGAGGCAAAACCACCAAAGCATTGGAAGTGGTCTCCTCAGTAGGCACAACTAGAGCATCACGCGGAATATGGAGCTCCTTTCCAACTTCTGTCAATTGTGTATCACATGAGCCAATCAGACCTCTAGCCACCATCTTCAAATGAACAGTGGTTCTTCTCATGCCAAAGGTGAGGGAAACAAATTGGGGTATGTCTTCACTAAAAGCTTCCACCTGTATAAGGATACCGGACAGGTCGTCTACTTCCTTCTGCCAATCCGATATGTGGACAAGATTACCGAAAGATCTGGTGATGCTCGCGATCGATCTGTCATCTCTACAAATATTAGGAATATCCGTCAGCCAAAACCAGAATAACTCCTTTCTATTGTGGCACTCACCCCCTGCCAGGTGACTCAACTTAATTTTCCTGTCCCTGAACAAAGGTATACCCTTCTCCACCATAGATCTTGCTTCCTCCGCACAGGAGAAGAAAGCAATCGCCTTCCTATTAGCAAATTGATAAAGATCTGTCGCACCTGGCCAACAGTGTCGTAGGAATAGAACCAGTTCACTCCATGACAGATCATAAGCCCATGAGATCTCGATCGCTTTATCCATAGCCTCCGTCTTCAGTCTCCTCGTCTCATCATCCGGACCAAGGTATACAACAACCCTCTTTGGGACATGAGAGGGGGCACCCCTCGCCGGGTTTCCAGGTGTGAGAGGGGGGAACGCCGTCTTAGAATGAATTTCCAGCGGAGCCCAAGATGTGTTCGATGGCCCCTTAAAGGAGCACCTCGCCGCAACATGGCCTGGTTGACGACACTTATAGCAGATCTTCCTCCTTCTGCATTGGGCCTGCCAATGTCCCCTCCCCATACACCTAAAGCAGACGTCATGGGGTATATTGTAGAGAGGTTGCTTCCTTTGCGACCGATCAGGAAACCTGGACGGAACAGGACGATTAGCCGAGGATTCTTGCACCGGTCTTGCTTGAGAAGATGGGGTCGTGCTATTCGCCGCCGCTTGAGTCTCCGCGTCCACACCATCACCCGTCGCCGCCGTTTGCGTCTCCGCACATGGGGGGTCCTGAGAAGCCGAGGATCCACCCGACAGGGCATCCGAGTCACCTACTCCTCCCTCCACCGATGTCATCACCACCTGGATCGCACTCACAGAATCGCCAGGGTACATCAGATGTCTAACGTCAGGGATGATGTCCTCGCACCCAACGTGGCTCGCTGCCAAATTAGCCCGCCTCTCCGCCACAATCCTTTGCACACGCAGGCCTTCTGGGATCCTCAGGGGCGCCCGCAGATGTCTACGATCAGCGAACATATCCAGATCGCAACGGCCAAAGCTAGGGTGGCCCCCAAAAGGCGGAGTGCCTATTCGGAGGAGCCGGCGGCGGCGGCGCCGCCCTGGGCGGGTGCAACCTAGGATCGCCCCCCGATCGCCTCAAAGGTTGCGACTATGCGGCTCTCAACTAAATCAAATATCACAGTACAAAACCTAATATTGGTAATTTGGCTTTTTATATGGGTAATACTCGTCGAGATCTTTCCAACGGTACCATGCACGCCTAAAATAGAGCTCTGAGTCAAAAGTTATGGAGTTGGTTGGGAAGACACATTAGAGTTAAGATTGCAACTTTGTCTCTCTGGAGTGGAAGCTCTAGATCTAGACATTAACGTCGGAGACATCCCATAGCATGTAAAGAGAACATGACTTCTCCCGAAGATCATGCTTTTGGCTTCCAGATCCAAGTCTTATGATAAAATAGAAGTGTTACTTAGTCACTAAGAAATCCCAAAAAAGGTACATTTCTAATTGTATAACGACCGAACAGGACCACTAACTACCGATATCATGATATCAGTTCCACCATTTCAATGAATCGTACCTAATATCATGACCTGGTTAAATACAAGTCAAAGGAGTCAACTTTAATGTGAAAAGACGAAAGCAGACTACAAAGAAACCCAATTCACTACATATCGGATGACTAGGAGTAATTCTACATCCATATCACTGTAGAAAAACTTAGATTAATAATTTGAGTTTTTATCTGGGCAGTGCTTATCGAGATCTTTCCAACGGTACCATGCACGCCTAAAACAGAGCTCTGAGTCAAAAGTTATGGAATTGGTAGGGAAGAAATATTAGAGTCAAGATTGCAACTTTTTCTATGGGAAATGGAGGCTCTAGATCTAGACATTAGCATTTGGAGGCATCTCTTAGCATGTAAAGAGAACATGTGTTGCCTTGCAAATCAATTTTTTAGCTTCCAGATCCAAATCCATGGGTCTTATGATAAAATAGAATGGTTACTTTGTCACTAAGAAATCTTAAGACCACAACGATGGAAAGGAGGAGGATGCCTTATGTGTTACATACATGGAAAGACAGCTAGTTAGAGGTGCCTCATCACACCTGCTGTGATATGAGGCTCTTCTTTTTTTGTTTTTGTTGTGACCTCATAGGTGATGTGCATAGATGGGCGGGGTTTTAGCACCAGATGTAATACCTTTTGTTTTGGCTCAAATGAGGAGTGTGGGATGAATGAGGTTTACTTCTGACTTGTTTAAATAAAGTGATTCAAAATAGGCACATTTCTAGTGGTATAACTATCGAACATGCTCATTAACTATCGAGATCATGATATCAACTATACGATATCTAAGAAGCATACCCAATATCATGATCTGGTTATATACAAGTCGAAGGAGTCAACTTTAAGCTGAAAAGATGAAAGCAGACTCAAAAGAGACCCAATTCACTACATATCGGGTGACTAGGAGTAATTCTACCTCAACTGAATCAAATATCACAGTACAAAACCTAATATTGGTAATTTGGCTTTTTATATGGGTAGTACTTGTCGAGATCTTTCCAACGGTACCATGCACGCCTAAAACAGAGCTCTGAGTCAAAAGTTATGGAGTTGGTTGGGAAGACATATTAGAGTTAAGATTGCAACTTTGTCACTCTGGAGTGGAAGCTCTAGATCTAGACATTAACGTCGCAGACATCCCCTAGCATGTAAAGAGAACATGACTTCTCCTGAAGATCATGCTTTTGGCTTCCAGATCCAAGTCTTATAATAAAATAGAAGCGCTACTTAGTCACTAAGAAATCCCAAAAAAGGTACATTTCTAATTGTATAACGATCGAACAGGACCACTAACTACCGATATCATGATATCAGTTCCACCATTTCAATGAATCATACCTAATATCATGACATGGTTAAATACAAGTCAAAGGAGTCAACTTTAATGCAAAAAGACGAAAGCAGACTACAAAGAAACCCAATTCACTACATATCGGATGACTAGGAGTAATTCTACATCCATATCACTGTAGAAAAACTTAGATTAATAATTTGAGTTTTTATCTGGGCAGTGCTTATCGAGAGCTTTGCAACGGTACCATGCACACCTAAAACAGAGCTCTGAGTCAAAAGTTATGGAATTGGTAGGGAAGAAATATTAGAGTCAAGATTGTAACTTTTTCTATGGGAAATGGAGGCTCTAGATCTAGACATTAGTGTTTGGAGGCATCTTTTATCAAGTAAAGAGAACATGTGTTGCCCCACAAATCAATTTTTTAGCTTCTAGATCCAAATCCATGGGTCTTATGATAAAATCGAATGGTTACTTTGTCACTAAGAAATCTTAAGACCACAACGATGGAAAGGAGGAGGATGCCTTATGTGTTACATACATGGAAAGACAGCTAGTTAGAGGTGCCTCATCACGCCTGCTGTGATATGAGGCTCTTCTTTTTTTGTTTTTGTTGTGACCTCATAGGTGATGTGCATAGATGGGCGGGGTTTTAGCACCAGATGTAATACCTTTTGTTTTGGCTCAAATGAGGAGTGTGGGATGAATGAGGTTTACTTCTGACTTGTTTAAATAAAGTGATTCAAAATATGCACATTTCTAGTGGTATAACGATCGAACATGCTCATTAACTATCGAGATCATGATATCAACTATACGATATCTAAGAAGCATACCCAATATCATGATCTGGTTATATACAAGTCGAAGGAGTCAACTTTAAGCTGAAAAGATGAAAGCAGACTCGAAAGAGACCCAATTCACTACATATCGGGTGACTAGGAGTAATTATACCTCAACTGAATCAAATATCACAGTACAAAACCTAATATTGGTAATTTGGCTTTTTATATGGGTTGTACTCGTCGAGATCTTTCCAACGGTACCATGCACGCCTAAAACAGAGCTCTGAGTCAAAAGTTATGGAGTTGGTTGGGAAGACACATTAGAATTAAGATTGCAACTTTGTCTCTCTGGAGTGGAAGCTCTAGATCTAGACATTAACGTCGGAGACATCCCATAGCTTGTAAAGAGAACATGACTTCTCCCGAAGATCATGCTTTTGGCTTCCAGAACCAAGTCTTATGATAAAATAGAAGCGTTACTTAGTCACTAAGAAATCCCAAAAAAGGTACCTTTCTAATTGTATAACGATCGAACAGGACCACTAACTACCGATATCATGATATCAGTTCCACCATTTCAATGAATCGTACCTAATATCATGACCTGGTTAAATACAAGTCAAAGGAGTCAACTTTAATGCGAAAAGACGAAACCAGACTACAAAGAAACCCAATTCACTACATATCGGATGACTAGGAGTAATTCTACATCCATATCACTGTAGAAAAACTTAGATTAATAATTTGAGTTTTTATCTGGGCAGTGCTTATCGAGAGCTTTCCAATGGTACCATGCACGGCTAAAACAGAGCTCCGAGTCAAAAGTTATGGAATTGGTAGGGAAGAAATATTAGAGTCAAGATTGCAACTTTTTCTATGGGAAATGGAGGCTCTAGATCTAGACATTAGCATTTGGAGGCATCTCTTAGCATGTAAAGAGAACATGTGTTGCCCCGCAAATCAATTTTTTAGCTTCCAGATCCAAATCCATGGGTCTTATGATAAAATAGAATGGTTACTTCGTCACTAAGAAATCTTAAGACCACAACGATGGAAAGGAGGAGGATGCCTTATGTGTTACATACATGGAAAGACAACTAGTTAGAAGTGCCTCATCACGCCTGCTGTGATATGAGGCTCTTTTTTTTTTGTGACCTCATAGGTGATGTGCATAGATGGGCGAGGTTTTAGCACCAGATGTAATACCTTTTGTTTTGGCTCAAATGAGGAGTGTGGGATGAATGAGGTTTACTTCTGACTTGTTTAAATAAAGTGATTCAAAATAGGCACATTTCTAGTGGTATAACGATCGAACATGCTCATTAACTATCGAGATCATGATATCAACTATACGATATCTAAGAAGCATACCCAATATCATGATCTGGTTATATACAAGTCAAAGGAGTCAACTTTAAGCTGAAAAGATGAAAGCAGACTCGAAAGAGACCCAATTCACTACATATCGGGTGACTAGGAGTAATTCTACCTCAACTGAATCAAATATCACACTATAAAACCTAATATTGGTAATTTGGCTTTTTATATGGGTAGTACTCGTCAAGATCTTTCCAACGGTACCACGCACGCCTAAAATAGAGCTCTGCGTCAAAAGTTATGGAGTTGGTTGGGAAGACACATTAGAGTTAAGATTGCAACTTTGTCTCTCTGGAGTGGAAGCTCTAGATCTAGACATTAACGTCGGAGACATCCCCTAGCATGTAAAGAGAACATGACTTCTCCCGAAGATCATGCTTTTGGCTTCCAGATCCAAGTCTTATGATAAAATAGAAGCGTTACTTAGTCACTAAGAAATCCCAAAAAAGGTACATTTCTAATTGTATAACGATCGAACAGGACCACTAACTACTGATATCATGATATCAGTTCCACCATTTCAATGAATCGTACCTAATATCATGACCTGGTTAAATACAAGTCAAAGGAGTCAACTTTAATGCGAAAAGACGAAAGCAGACTACAAAGAAACCCAATTCACTACATATCGGATGACTAGGAGTAATTCTACATCCATATCACTGTAGAAAAACTTAGATTAATAATTTGAGTTTTTATCTGGGCAGTGCTTATCGAGAGCTTTCCAACGGTACCATACACGCCTAAAACAGAGCTCCGAGTCAAAAGTTATGGAATTGGTAGGGAAGAAATATTAGAGTCAAGATTGCAACTTTTTCTATGCGAAATGGAGGCTCTAGATCTAGACATTAGCGTTTGGAGGCATCTCTTAGCATGTAAAGAGAACATGTGTTGCCCCACAAATCAATTTTTTAGCTTCCAGATCCAAATCCATGGGTCTTATGATAAAATAGAATGGTTACTTCGTCACTAAGAAATCTTAAGACCACAACGATGGAAAGGAGGAGGATGCCTTATGTGTTACATACATGGGAAGACAGCTAGTTAGAGGTGCCTCATCATACCTGCTGTGATATGAGGCTCTTCTTTTTTTGTTTTTGTTGTGACCTCATAGGTGATGTGCATAGATGGGTGGGGTTTTAGCACCAGATGTAATACCTTTTGTTTTGGCTCAAATGAGGATTGTGGGATGAATGAGGTTTACTTCTGACTTGTTTAAATAAAGTGATTCAAAATATGCACATTTCTAGTGGTATAACGATCGAACATGCTCATTAACTATCGATATCATGATATCAACTATACGATATCTAAGAAGCATACCCAATATCATGATCTAGTTATATACAAGTCGAAGGAGTCAACTTTAAGCTGAAAAGATGAAAGCAGACTCGAAACAGACCCAATTCACTACATATCAGGTGACTAGGAGTAATACTACCTCAACTGAATCAAATATCACAGTACAAAACCTAATATTGGTAATTTAGCTTTTTATATGGGTTGTACTCGTCGAGATCTTTCCAACGGTACCATGCACGCCTAAAACAGAGCTCTGAGTCAAAAGTTATGGAGTTGGTTGGGAAGACACATTAGAATTAAGATTGCAACTTTGTCTCTCTGGAGTGGAAGCTCTAGATCTAGACATTAATGTCGGAGACATCCCATAGCATGTAAAGAGAACATGATTTCTCCCGAAGATCATGCTTTTGGCTTCCAGATCCAAGTCTTATGATAAAATAGAAGCGTTACTTAGTCACTAAGAAATCCCAAAAAAGGTACATTTCTAATTGTATAACGATCGAACAGGACCACTAACTACCGATATCATGATATCAGTTCCACCATTTCAATGAATCGTACCTAATATCATGACCTGGTTAATACAAGTCAAAGGAGTCAACTTTAATGCGAAAAGACGAAAGCAGACTACAAAGAAACCCAATTCACTACATATCGGATGACTAGGAGTAATTCTACATCCATATCACTGTAGAAAAACTTAGATTAATAATTTGAGTTTTTATCTGGGCAGTGCTTATCGAGAGCTTTCCAACGGTACCATGCACGGCTAAAACAGAGCTCCGAGTCAAAAGTTATGGAATTGGTAGGGAAGAAATATTGGAGTCAAGATTGCAACTTTTTCTATGGAATGGAGGCTCTAGATCTAGACATTAGCGTTTGGAGGCATCTCTTAGCATGTAAAGAGAACATGTGTTGTCCCGCAAATCAATTTTTTAGCTTCAAGATCCAAATCCATGGGTCTTATGATAAAATAGAATGGTTACTTCGTCACTAAGAAATCTTAAGACCACAACGATGGAAAGAAGGAGGATGCCTTATGTGTTACATACATGGAAAGACAACTAGTTAGAGGTGCCTCATCACGCCTGCTGTGATATGAGGTTCTCCTTTTTTTGTTTTTGTTGTAACCTCATAGGTGATGTGTATAGATGGGTGGGGTTTTAGCACCAGATGTAATACCTTTTGTTTTGGCTCAAATGAGGAGTGTGGGATGAATGAGGTTTACTTCTGACTTGTTTAAATAAAGTGATTCAAAATAGGCACATTTTTAGTGGTATAACGATCGAACATGCTCATTAACTATCGAGATCATGATATCAACTATACGATATCTAAGAAGCATACCCAATATCATGATCTGGTTATATACAAGTTGAAGGAGTCAACTTTAATCTGAAAAGATGAAAGCAGACTCGAAAGAGACCCAATTCACTACATATCGGGTGACTAGGAGTTATTCTTTTTTTTTAAATAAGCCAGGGGTCAATCTATTCATCCCACACCCCTCATGTGAGCAAAACATCATAAAAAGGAATACATCTTCTGCTTATAAAATCACAGATATCACCCAACCCTACACATCAGACCCTCATCCTAAACGTCGATGTTCAGCAGCACAACATAAGGCATGTGTCTCTTCTCCAAAGCGACCATCCCACGGATCTTCCTAGGGATCCTGAGGATATCTGTCGAGATAAAGAGGTATGCCATCCTGCAGCCCCATTTCCCAATCTCCCTCGGTATAGAATTAAGGGTCTTGTGCACAACAGAACCCATAACACAAGCATTGATCAGTTCCGGTCTGAGCTCTCTAGCAAAGGGCCTCGCCCTCCAAGGTGCAGGAGCATCTTTCCACAGAATATTGTAGATATTACCATCATCAAGCTCAACTAAAGATATCTGCAACCTCTGATCTCTCGCAAGCTTGAGGCCGATCGTCACCGCTTGGAAGTAGGCCATAATGTAATCATCAGATCGGAGCCATGCCTGAAAAGTTAAGCATACATCCGCATTGTGATTGCGAATAATACCAGCCCCCCATCTCCGGTAAGAGTCGTCCAGGCATTTGCTTTTTCCTACCGTAACATTCATCTTCAAGTTATATAGATCAGGTGGCATCCACCTAAGCACCCTGATCTCCCTCATCTTCAGCCTTGGATCTTCAATATGTTCCTCCCTCATCTTGTCGTATCTCGACGTATCATGCCCGAGCCTGAAGGTCTTTCTCTTCATCATACTGTTGATAAGTGTGATAATCTGATTCCACTCAAAGCTGACATCTCGATGTCTACCATCAAAACGAGCTGCGCACCGGATCCTCCAAATAGCCAGCGGGATGAGAGTTGCGATCCTCCCAGCCACCTAGACTAAGAAAATATTAGAAAGACTCATCTCACACAGCCCCAAGAGGGAGGGAAAGTTATTCGGCGCCTCCATCCCTGTGACATGGGTGAACTTCGACCAAAAGTGTCTAGCTACCTGCCCCCGGAATAGCAGGTGGAGAGTGTCCTCCTCAAGCGGATCCGTGCAACAATTGCACCGTGAGGCCATGGGGATACCACACGTAAGTCTGATGTTATCATCCGTCGGAGCAGCACCTCTTGCCAATTTCCATATAATCGCACAGGCCTTGGGAGCATCGATCTTCCATAGATAACGGAGGCCCGCCGGACCCTCAGATCGGGCGTCCCACAGGAGCCGCTTAACAGACTTCAGGGTGAACTTACCACTAACCTCCGGTGCCCAAACCAACTGATCCTCTTCTTCTGAGACCAGAACACCTGCTCTCTCTATCAGATCCAAGCCACGCTCATCAACAATCTGTCGTAGGGCGGTCCAATCCCAGCCACGCCCCACAATCCAGAAGTCCTTAACCAGAAAGGGGTGCCTCTTGTCACTAGGTACCAGCACATGATCAGCTAGTCTGTCCTCACACCACCATGCATCCCAAAAAGGGGTCTCTCCACGCCCAATCAGCCATCTGCACTTCGGGAAAATCTTCGGGAACATCTCCCATACCCTTCTCCAATAGGGGGATGGATTGCTTCTGATTTTGATCATAGGGGGATATGTACTTGATCATCCATTGGCAGAATTAGCATACTTATCTTTACAGAAGGATGCCCACAACGAGTCTCCTGCAAGAATTTCCCAGCAAGCCTTAGCTATAAAGGCTTCGTTGATCAGCTTCAGAGGGACTAATCCCAATCCGCCATTTCCCAAAGGCGTCGCAACCCTGTGCCACCCTACCCAACTTCTTCTGTGATTGTTGTCTCTGTCCACCCATACGAACTTCGTCAACTTGCTCTCAATACGGTGGATGATCCCCGCCGGTAGACCTACTGCCGCAGCAGTATAAAGGGAGATGGAAGATAGCACATGGGCAATCAGCATACGACGACCAGCAAAGGACAGCAATCTGGTTTTCCAAGAGGCCACCTTGGAGTTTATCTTACTCAAAAGGAAATCATAGTCCCCCATCTTGGTTCTTCCTTTTGAAATCGGGATGCCTAAATAGATGAAAGAGTCTGCGGGCACTGCAATACCAAAATCTGTAGCAATACTGCAAGCAAGAGGTAGGTCATCTCCACCAACAACACATACCGACTTGCTTGTGTTAATCCGCTGACCAGTGGCCCTCTCATAGGATAGGAAGATTCTTCGAACCTCCTGAATAGAATTCCGGTCAGTATTCAAGAAAATCACAAGGTCATCAGCGTACAGCAAGATAAAGGGAGCACGGGCGTTTCCTCTAGTAACGAATCTAGAGATACCATGGTTCAACGTCAAGCTAACAATCTTCCTGCAGAGGAGCTCTTCAAAAATAATAAAAAGGTATGGCGATAGAGCGTTCCCTTGTTTAAGGCCCTTGGCAAACCGGAAGAAGCCCGCCGTTTCCTCCCCAATACACACAGTAGCCCATGCATACATAAAGAAGCTCATACAGAGCTCTACAGACTCGGGCAAGATCCTAAATGCAGAAAGGACCTTACGCAAGACATCCCATTCAACCCGGTCGTAGGCCCGCGACATGTCGAACTTCACCACAGCGTTGGGCATGTCCTTCCCCTGATTAATGTCATGCATCACCTCCTTAGCTAAGCGGATATGGTGCGTAATATCGGAACCCTTCATGAAAGCAGCTTGCGGTAGAGATATCATCCGTGGCAAAAGAAGAGAGAGCCTATTACTGAGAATCCTTGCCAGAACCCGGAGGGCTACGTTCTCGATAGAAATCGGCCTGAAGTCTGTAACCAAATGACGTGGATCATCATTCTTGGGGACTAGAAGAATTCTGCAACAAAACAAGCCTCGATGACAAATCTGCCCCATAAAGAAGGAGCGCTCCATAGCCATAAAATCCACTCCTAAAATGTGCCACGCTGCCTTGTAGAACGGGATAGTGAATCCATCAGGGCCTGGAGTGGCAGTGGATTCCATCATGCTCAAAGTCTCCAGAATCTCATCTTCTTGGGGGGGCACAACAAGGGAGCAGCTATCATCAGCTGATATGCACATCGGGATCTCATCAAGGAAGGAGTCCAGATCCTCCATATCTAACTCAACCTGTTCAGTATACAACTGTTGGAAATACTCCGCCGCCTTGGGCGCCATCTCCGTAGGATCAGCAACCGTGGTGCCATCTTGCATCACAAGGGAAGTCAGCCTCCTACGTCGTCTCCTGGTTTTCACCACAGCATGGTAGAAGGGGGTGTTCCGCTCCCCATCTTGGAGCCATTTAATCTTGGCCTTCTCCTTCCACACTGCTTCCTCAGTGTCGAGCAACTGCTGCAGCTCAGCTTCAGCCATCTTTAGGTTGTCTTCATTAACAGCAGTGGGGTTTTCATCATAAGCACTCTGAGTGATAAAAACGATGTCTTCCAAGTCCTTAATCCGTTGGGATAAGTCCCCGAACTTCCTCTTGCTCCACACTTTTAAGGCCGATCTCGCCTTCTTTAGCTTACTGTAGAAAGCAAATGATGGATGTCCCACGACTCCTCAATGATCTGCAAGCACTCCTCATCTTGAAGCCATGATGAAGCAAAAGAAAAATGTGCCTTTCTGATACGGTGGTCCTGAGATCTAGGGATCGTGACTATAGGGTAGTGATCTGATACCCTGGACCTAGTGAGATGGACAGATCTTGTCGTAGGCCTCTCCCCAATCCATGCTTCATTTGTGAAAACCCTATCAAGCCTTTCCCATATTGTTGGAGTGAGCAGCTGTTTTTTAACCCAGGTGAAGCGACTACCTTCAAAGGGTATCTCTCTAAGAAGGGCATCCGCAATCATGGAGTTAAAATCAAGCATATCCTGGAAGGCCGGAGCATTTCCACCACGTTTCTCCAGACCATCCCTCACAGTGTTGAAATCACCAGCTATAAGCCATCGAGAGTCACCAATGTCCGAAGCTAAGCTCACCATTTCCTCCCACAGAATCCTCCTCTCGGCACTGTCACAGCTTGCATAAACCGCCGTCACAAAGAAGGAAGGGCCATCATTCCTCCCAAACCTGACCGTAATGTGTTGCGTATGTAACCTAAAAACCAAGGGATTCATGCTCTGATCAGCAAAAAACCAAATCTTCCCGTTAACATCATCATTGTCCACGACCCAGTCCAAACGAACAAGGTCCAAAAGCTCTTCAGCCTGCTCCGCATGGAGAAAGGGCTCGAAAAGGCATACCATGCCAGGTTTAAAACGGTCGCACATTCTGCTTAAGACTCTCCTGGTAGGGTTATTAGCTGCCCCCCTTATATTCCAGAAAATCGATGTACAGTCCATAAATAAAAGCTGTACCGCTGGAAGATACAAGTCGCTAAAGGATTAACGACTGTATCTCCACCCATCCTCCCAGCTGGAAGTCTCCAAGTATTCTCCTTCATCTACTGACCACCGCCTTCTAGAGCGATCTCTTCTGTCAGTTAAGCTATGCCGATGGGACGTGCGGTCCTCCCTCGTATCGCTTCTGGATCCCTCTCTAGAGCGTCTCCTTCCCTCCCTTCTGTAATCCCTGCCCCCATTCTCTCCATAAAACATGAAGTCCTCCAGACGAGTCTGAGATAAAAATCTTCTATTCCCCTCTCCATCGACTATGACCCTCCTAGGAGAACAAGAAGTCCTCGGATGATTCTGCCTAATCAGGGACGACTCTCTCGATCTCTGACAATCAGGCGGAGACGGAGGTCTCGGAGGCAAAACCACTAAAGCATTGGAAGTGGTCTCCTCAGCAGGCACAACTAGAGCATCACGCGGAATATGGAGCTCCTTTCCAACTTCTGTCAATTGTGTATCACGTGAGCCAATCGGACCTCTAGCCACCATCTTCAAATGAACAGCGGTTCTTCTCATGCCAAAGGTGAGGGAAACAAATTGGGGTATGTCTTCACTAAAAGCTTCCACCTGTATAAGGATACCGGACAGGTCGTCTGCTTCCTTCTGCCAATCCGATATGTGGACAAGATTACCGAAAGATCTGGTGATGCTCGTGATCGATCTGTCATCTCTACAAATAATAGGAATATCCGTCAGCCAAAACCAGAAGGACTCCTTTCTGTTGTGGCGCTCACCCCCTGCCAGGTGACTCAACTCAATTTTCCTGTCCCTGAACAAAGGTATACCCTTCTCCACCACAGATCTTGCTTCCTCCGCACAGGAGAAGAAAGCAATCGCCTTCCTATTAGCAAATCGATAAAGATCTGCCGCACCTGGCCAGCAGTGTCGTAGGAATAGAACCAGTTCACTCCATGATAGATCATAAGCCCATGAGATCTCGATCGCTTTCTCCATAGCCTCCGTCTTCAGTCTCCTCGTCTCATCATCCGGACCAAGGTCCACATCAACCCTCTTTGGGACATGAGAGGGGGCACCCCTCGCTGGGTTTCCAGGTGTGAGAGGGGGGAACACCGTCTTAGAATGAATATCCAGCGGAGCCCAAGATGTGTTCGATGGCCCCTTAAAGGAGCACCTCGCTGCAATATGGCCTGGTTGACGACACTTATAGCAGATCTTCCTCCTTCTGCATTGGGCCTGCCAATGTCCCCTCCCCATACACCTAAAGCAGACGTCATGGGGTATATTGTAGAGAGGTTGCTTCCTTTGCGACCAATCAGGAACCCAGGACGGAACAGGATGATTAGCCAAGGATTCTTGCACCGGTCTCGCTTGAGAAGATGGGGTCGTGCTATTCGCCGCCGCTTGAGTCTCTGCGTCCACACCATCACCCGTCGCCGCCGTTTGCGTCTCCACACATGGAGGGTCCTGAGAAGCCGAGGGTCCACCCGGCGGGGCATCCGAGTCACCTACTCCTCCCTCCATCGATGTCATCACCGCCTGGATCGCACTCACAGAATCGCCAGGGTACATCAGATGTCTAACGTCAGGGATGATGTCCTCGCACCCAACGTGGCTCGCCGCCAGATTAGCCCGCCTCTCCGCCACAATCCTTTGCACACGCAGGCCTTCTGGGATCCTTAGGGGCGCCCGAAGATGTCTACGATCAGCGAACATATCCAGATCACAACGGCCAAAGCTAGGGTGGCCCCCAGAAGGCGGAGTGCCTATCCGGAGGAGGCGGCGGCAGCGCTGCCCTGGGCGGGTGCAACCTAGGATCGCCCCCCGATCGCCTGAAAGGTTGCGACTATTCGGCTCTCAACTGAATCAAATATCACAGTACAAAACCTAATATTGGTAATTTGGCTTTTTATATGGGTAGTACTCGTCGAGATCTTTCCAACGGTACCATGCACGCCTAAAACAGAGCTCTGAGTCAAAAGTTATGGAGTTGGTTGGGAAGACACATTAGAGTTAAGATTGCAACTTTGTCTCTCTGGAGTGGAAGCTCTAGATCTAGACATTAACGTCGAAGACATCCCATAGCATGTAAAGAGAACATGACTTCTCCCGAAGATCATGCTTTTGGCTTCCAGATCCAAGTCTTATGATAAAATAGAAGCGTTACTTAGTCACTAAGAAATCCCAAAAAAGGTACATTTCTAATTGTATAATGATCGAACATGACCACTAACTACTGATATCATGATATCAGTTCCACCATTTCAATGAATCGTACCTAATATCATGACCTGGTTAAATACAAGTCAAAGGAGTCAACTTTAATGCGAAAAGACGAAAGCAGACTACAAAGAAACCCAATTCACTACATATCGGATGACTAGGAGTAATTCTACATCCATATCACTGTAGAAAAACTTAGATTAATAATTTGAGTTTTTATCTGGGCAGCGCTTATCGAGAGCTTTCCAACGGTACCATGCACGCCTAAAACAGAGCTCCGAGTCAAAAGTTATGGAATTGGTAGGGAAGAAATATTAGAGTCAAGATTGCAACATTTTCTATGGGAAATGGAGGCTCTAGATCCAGACATTAGCGTTTGGAGGCATCTCTTAGCATGTATAGAGAACATGTGTTTCCCTGCAAATCAATTTTTTAGCTTCCAGATCCAAATCCATGGGTCTTATGATAAAATAGAATGGTTACTTCGTCACTAAGAAATCTTAAGACCACAACGATGGAAAGGAGGACGATGCCTTATGTGTTACATACATGGAAAGATAGCTAGTTAGAGGTGCCTCATCACGCCTGCTGTGATATGAGGCTCTTCTTTTTTTTGTTTTTGTTGTGACCTCATAGGTGATGTGCATAGATGGGCGGGGTTTTAGCACCAGATGTAATACCTTTTATTTTGGCTCAAATGAGGAGTGTGGGATGAATGAGGTTTACTTCTGACTTGTTTAAATAAAGTGATTCAAAATAGGCACATTTCTAGTGGTATAACGATCGAACATGCTCATTAACTATCGAGATCATGATATCAACTATACGATATCTAAGAAGCATACCCGATATCATGATCTGGTTATATACAAGTCGAAGGAGTCAACTTTAAGCTGAAAAGATGAAAGCAGACTCGAAAGAGACCCAATTCACTACATATCGGGTGACTAGGAGTAATTCTACCTCAACTGAATCAAATATCACAGTACAAAACCTAATATTGGTAATTTGGCTTTTTATATGGGTAGTACTCGTCGAGATCTTTCCAACGGTACCATGCACGCCTAAAACAGAGCTCTGAGTCAAAAGTTATGGAGTTGGTTGGGAAGACACATTAGAGTTAAGATTGCAACTTTGTCACTCTGGAGTGGAAGCTCTAGATCTAGACATTAACGTCGCAGACATCCCCTAGCATTTAAAGAGAACATGACTTCTCCTGAAGATCATGCTTTTGGCCTCCAGATCCAAGTCTTATGATAAAATAGAAGCGTTACTTAGTCACTAAGAAATCCCAAAAAAGGTACATTTCTAATTGTATAACGATCGAACAGGACCACTAACTACCGATATCATGATATCAGTTCCACCATTTCAATGAATCGTACCTAATATCATGACCTGGTTAAATACAAGTCAAAGGAGTCAACTTTAATGCGAAAAGACGAAAGCAGACTACAAAGAAACCCAATTCACTACATATCAGATGACTAGGAGTAATTCTGCATCCATATCACTGTAGAAAAACTTAGATTAAAAATTTGAGTTTTTATCTGGGTAGTGCTTATCGAGAGCTTTCCAACGGTACCATGCACGCCTAAAACAGAGCTCTGAGTCAAAAGTTATGGAATTGGTAGGGAAGAAATATTAGAGTCAAGATTGCAACTTTTTCTATGGGAAATGGAGGCTCTAGATCTAGACATTAGCGTTTGGAGGCATCTCTTAGCATGTAAAGAGAACATGTGTTGCCCCGCAAATCAATTGTTTAGCTTCCAGATCCAAATCCATGGGTCTTATGATAAAATAGAATGGTTACTTCGTCACTAAGAAATCTTAAGACCACAACGATGGAAAGGAGGAGGATGCCTTATGTGTTACATACATGGAAAGATAGCTAGTTAGAGGTGCCTCATCACGCCTGCTGTGATATGAGGCTCTTCTTTTTTTGTTTTTGTTGTGACCTCATAGGTGATGTGCATAGATGGGCGGGGTTTTAGCACCAGATGTAATACCTTTTGTTTTGGCTCAAATGAGGAGTGTGGGATGAATGAGGTTTACTTCTGACTTGTTTAAATAAAGTGATTCAAAATAGGCACATTTCTAGTGGTATAACGATCGAACATGCTCATTAACTATCGAGATCATGATATCAACTATACGATATCTAAGAAGCATACCCGATATCATGATCTGGTTATATACAAGTCGAAGGAGTCAACTTTAAGCTGAAAATACATGAAAGCAGACTCGAAAGAGACCCAATGCACTACATATCGGGTGACTAGGAGTAATTCTGCCTCAACTGAATCAAATATCACAGTACAAAACCTAATATTGGTAATTTGGCTTTTTATATGGGTAGTACTCGTCGAGATCTTTCCAACGGTACCATGCACGCCTAAAACAGAGCTCTGAGTCAAAAGTTATGGAGTTGGTTGGGAAGACACATTAGAGTTAAGATTGCAACTTTGTCACTCTGGAGTGGGAGCTCTAGATCTAGACATTAACGTCGCAGACATCCCCTAGCATTTAAAGAGAACATGACTTCTCCTGAAGATCATGCTTTTGGCTTCCAGATCCAAGTCTTATGATAAAATAGAAGCGTTACTTAGTCACTAAGAAATCCCAAAAAAGATACATTTCTAATTGTATAACGATCGAACAGGACCACTAACGACCGATATCATGGTATCAGTTCCACCATTTCAATGAATCGTACCTAATATCATGACCTGGTTAAATACAAGTCAAAGGAGTCAACTTTAATGCGAAAAGACGAAAGCAGACTACAAAGAAACCCAATTCACTACATATCGGATGACTAGTAGTAATTCTACATCCATATCACTGTAGAAAAACTTAGATTAATAATTTGAGTTTTTATCTGGGCAGTGCTTATCAAGAGCTTTCCAATGGTACCATGCACGGCTAAAACAGAGCTCCGAGTCAAAAGTTATGGAATTGGTAGGGAAGAAATATTAGAGTCAAGATTGCAACTTTTTCTATGGGAAATGGAGGCTCTAGATCTAGACATTAGCGTTTGGAGGCATCTCTTAGCATGTAAAGAGAACATGTGTTGCCCCGCAAATCAATTTTTTAGCTTCCAGATCCAAATCCATGGGTCTTATGATAAAATAGAATGGTTACTTCGTCACTAAGAAATCTTAAGACCACAACGATGGAAAGGAGGAGGATGCCTTATGTGTTACATACATGGAAAGACAGCTAGTTAGAGGTGCCTCATCACGCCTGCTGTGATATGAGGCTCTTCTTTTTTTGTTTTTGTTGTGACCTCATAGGTGATGTGCATAGATGGGCGGGGTTTTAGCACCAGATGTAATACCTTTTGTTTTGGCTCAAATGAGGAATGTGGGATGAATGAGGTTTACTTCTGACTTGTTTAAATAAAGTGATTCAAAATATGCACATTTCTAGTGGTATAACGATCGAACATGCTCATTAACTATCAAGATCATGCTATCAACTATACTATATCTAAGAAGCATACCCAATATCATGATCTGGTTATATACAAGTCGAAGGAGTCAAATTTAAGCTAAAAAGATGAAAGCAGACTCGAAAGAGACCCAATTCACTACATATCGGGTGACTAGGAGTAATTCTACCTCAATTGAATCAAATATCACAGTACAAAACCTAATATTGGTAATTTGGATTTTTATATGGGTAGTACTCGTCGAGATCTTTCCAACGGTACCATGCACGCCTAAAACAGAGCTCTGAGTCAAAAGTTATGGAGTTGGTTGGGAAGACACATTAGAGTTAAGATTGCAACTTTGTCTCTCTGGAGTGGAAGCTCTAGATCTAGACATTAACGTCGGAGACATCCCATAGCATGTAAAGAGAATGACTTCTCCCGAAGATCATGCTTTTGGCTTCCAGATCCAAGTCTTACGATAAAATAGAAGCGTTACTTAGTCACTAAGAAATCCCAAAAAAGGTACATTTCTAATTGTATAACGATCGAACAGGACCACTAACTACCGATATCATGATAGCAGTTCCACCATTTCAATGAATCGTACCTAATATCATGACCTGGTTAAATACAAGTCAAAGGAGTCAACTTTAATGCGAAAAGACGAAAGCAGACTACAAAGAAACCCAATTCACTACATATCGGATGACTAGGAGTAATTCTACATCCATATCACTGTAGAAAAACTTAGATTAATAATTTGAGTTTTTATCTGGGCAGTGCTTATCGAGAGCTTTCCAATGGTACCATGCACGGCTAAAACAGAGCTCCGAGTCAAAAGTTATGGAATTGGTAGGGAAGAAATATTAGAGTCAAGATTGCAACTTTTTCTATGGGAAATGGAGGCTCTAGATCTAGACATTAGCGTTTGGAGGCATCTCTTAGCATGTAAAGAGAACATGTGTTGCCCCGCAAATCAATTTTTTAGCTTCCAGATCCAAATCCATGGGTCTTATGATAAAATAGAATGGTTACTTCGTCACTAAGAAATCTTAAGACCACAACGATGGAAAGGAGGAGGATGCCTTATGTGTTACATACATGGAAAGATAGCTAGTTAGAGGTGCCTCATCACGCCTGCTGTGATATGAGGCTCTTCTTTTTTTGTTTTTGTTGTGACCTCATAGGTGATGTGCATAGATGGGCGGGGTTTTAGCACCAGATGTAATACCTTTTGTTTTGGCTCAAATGAGGAGTGTGGGATGAATGAGGTTTACTTCTGACTTGTTTAAATAAAGTGATTCAAAATAGGCACATTTCTAGTGGTATAACGATCGAACATGCTCATTAACTATCGAGATCATGCTATCAACTATACTATATCTAAGAAGCATACCCAATATCATGATCTGGTTATATACAAGTCGAAGGAGTCAACTTTAAGCTAAAAAGATGAAAGCAGACTCGAAAGAGACCCAATTCACTACATATCGGGTGACTAGGAGTAATTCTACCTCAACTGAATCAAATATCACAGTACAAAACCTAATATTGGTAATTTGGATTTTTATATGGTTAGTACTCGTCGAGATCTTTCCAACGGTACCATGCACGCCTAAAACAGAGCTCTGCGTCAAAAGTTATGGAGTTGGTTGGGAAGACACATTAGAGTTAAGATTGCAACTTTGTCTCTCTGGAGTGGAAGCTCTAGATCTAGACATTAACGTCGGAGACATCCCCTAGCATGTAAAGAGAACATGACTTCTCCCGAAGATCATGCTTTTGGCTTCCAGATCCAAGTCTTATGATAAAATAGAAGCGTTACTTAGTCACTAAGAAATCCCAAAAAAGGTACATGTCTAATTGTATAACGATCGAACAGGACCACTAACTACTGATATCATGATATCAGTTCCACCATTTCAATGAATCATACCTAATATCATTACCTGGTTAAATACAAGTCAACGGAGTCAACTTTAATGCGAAAAGATGAAAGCAGACTACAAAGAAACCTAATTCACTACATATCGGATGACTAGGAGTAATTCTACATCCATATCACTATAGAAAAACTTAGATTAATAATTTGAGTTTTTATCTGGGCAGTGCTTATCGAGAGCTTTCCAACGGTACCATGCACGCCTAAAACAGAGCTCCGAGTCAAAAGTTATGGAATTGGTAGGGAAGAAATATTAGAGTCAAGATTGCAACTTTTTCTATGGGAAATGGAGGCTCTAGATCTAGACATTAGCGTTTGGAGGCATCTCTTAGCATGTAAAGAGAACATGTGTTGCCTCGCAAATCAATTTTTTAGCTTCCAGATCCAAATCCATGGGTCTTAAGATAAATAGAATGGTTACTTCGTCACTAAGAAATCTTAAGACCACAACGATAGTAAGGAGGAGGATGCCTTATGTGTTACATACATGGAAAGACAGCTAGTTAGAGGTGCCTCATCACACCTGCTGTGATATGAGGCTCTTCTTTTTTTGTTTTTGTTGTGACCTCATAGGTGATGTGCATAGATGGGCGGGGTTTTAGCACCAGATGTAATACCTTTTGTTTTGGCTCAAATGAGGATTGTGGGATGAATGACTTCTGACTTGTTTAAATAAAGTGATTCACAATATGCACATTTCTAGTGGTATAACGATCGAACATGCTCATTAACTATTGAGATCATGATATCCACTATATGATATCTAAGAAGCATACCCAATATCATGATCTGGTTATATACAAGTCGAAGGAGTCAACTTTAAGCTGAAAAGATGAAAGCAGACTCGAAAGAGACCCAATTCACTACATATCAGGTGACTAGGAGTAATACTACCTCAAATGAATCAAATATCACAGTACAAAACCTAATATTGGTAATTTGGCTTTTTATATGGGTTGTACTCGTCGAGATCTTTCCAACGGTACCATGCACGCCTAAAACAGAGCTCTGAGTCAAAAGTTATGGAGTTGGTTGGGAAGACACATTAGAGTTAAGATTGCAACTTTGTCTATCTGGAGTGGAAGCTCTAGATCTAGACATTAACGTCGGAGACATCCCATAGCATGTAAAGAGAACATGATTTCTCCCGAAGATCATGCTTTTGGCTTCCAGATCCAAGTCTTATGATAAAATAGAAGCGTTACTTAGTCACTAAGAAATCCCAAAAAGGTACATTTCTAATTGTATAACGATCGAACAGGACCACCAACTACCGATATCATGATATCAGTTCCACCATTTCAATGAATCGTACCTAATATCATGACCTGGTTAAATACAAGTCAAAGGAGTCAACTTTAATGCGAAAAGACGAAAGCAGACTACAAAGAAACCCAATTCACTACATATCAGATGACTAGGAGTAATTCTACATCCATATCACTGTAGAAAAACTTAGATTAATAATTTGAGTTTTTATCTGGGCAGTGCTTATCGAGAGCTTTCCAACGGTACCATGCACGGCTAAAACAGAGCTCCGAGTCAAAAGTTATGGAATTGGTAGGGAAGAAATATTAGAGTCAAGATTGCAACTTTTTCTATGGGAAATGGAGGCTCTAGATCTAGACATTAGCATTTGGAGGCATCTCTTAGCATGTAAAGAGAACATGTGTTGCCCCGCAAATCAATTTTTTAGCTTCCAGATCCAAATCCATGGGTCTTATGATAAAATAGAATGGTTACTTCGTCACTAAGAAATCTTAAGACCACAACGATGGAAAGGAGGAGGATGCCTTATGTGTTACATACATGGAAAGACAACTAGTTAGAGGTGCCTCATCACGCCTGCTGTGATATGAGGCTCTCCTTTTTTTTGTTTTTGTTGTAACCTCATAGGTGATGTGCATAGATGGGCGGGGTTTTAGCACCAGATGTAATACCTTTTGTTTTGGCTTAAATGAGGAGTGTGGGATGAATGAGGTTTACTTCTGACTTGTTTAAATAAAGTGATTCAAAATAGGCACATTTCTAGTGGTATAACGATCGAACATGCTCATTAACTATCGAGATCATGATATCAACTATACGATATCTATGAAGCATACCGAATATCATGATCTGGTTATATACAAGTCGAAGGAGTCAACTTTAATCTGAAAAGATGAAAGCAGACTCGAAAGAGACCCAATTCACTACATATCGGGTGACTAGGAGTAATTCTTTTTTTTTAAATAAGCCAGGGGTCAATCTATTCATCCCACACCCCTCATGTGAGCAAAACATCATAAAAAGGAATACATCTTCTGCTTATAAAATCGCAGATATCACCCAAACCTACACATCAGACCCTCATCCTAAACGTCGATGTTCAGCAGCACAACATAAGGCATGTGTCTCTTCTCCAAAGCGACCATCCCACGGATCTTCCTAGGGATCCTAAGGATATCTGTCGAGATAAAGAGGTCTGCCATCCTGCAGCCCCATTTCCCAATCTCCCTCGGTATAGAATTAAGGGTCTTGTGCACAACAGAACCCATAACACAAGCATTGATCAGTTCCGCTCTGAGCTCTCTAGCAAAGGGCCTCGCCCTCCAAGGTGCAGGAGCATCTTTCCACAGAATATTGTAGATATTACCATCATCAAGCTCAACTAAAGATATCTGCAACCTCTGATCTCTCGCAAGCTTGAGGCCGATCGTCACCGCTTGGAAGTAGGCCATAATGTAATCATCAGATCGGAGCCATGCCCGAAAAGTTAAGCATACATCCGCATTGTGATTGCGAATAATATCAGCCCCCCATCTCCGGTAAGAGCCGTCCAGGCATTTGCTTTTTCCTACCGTAACATTCATCTTCAAGTTATATAGGTCAGGTGGCATCCACCTAAGCACCCTGATCTCCCTCATCTTCAGCCTTGGATCTTCAATATGTTCCTCCCTCATCTTGTCGTATCTCGACGTATCATGCCCGAGCCTGAAGGTCTTTCTCTTCATCATACTGTTGATAAGTGTGATAATCTGATTCCACTCAAAGCTGACATCTCGATGTCTACCATCAAAGCGAGCTGCGCACCGGATCCTCCAAATAGCCAGCGGGATGAGCGTTGTGATCCTCCCAGCCACCCAGACTGAGAAAATATCAGAAAGACTCATCTCACACAGCCCCAAGAGGGAGGGAAAGTTATTCGGCGCCTCCATCCCTGTGACATGGGTGAACTTCGACCAAAAGTGTCTGGCTACCTGCCCCCGCAATAATAGGTGGAGAGTGTCCTCCTCAAGCAGATCCGTGCAGCAATTGCACCGTGAGGCCATGGGGATACCACACGTAAGTCTAATGTTATCATCCGTCGGAGCAGCGCCTCTTGCCAATTTCCATATAATCGCACAGGCCTTGGGAGCATCAATCTTCCAGAGATAACGGAGGCCCGCCTGACCCTCAGATGGGCGTCCCACAGGAGCCGCTTAACAGACTTCAGGGTGAACTTACCACTAACCTCCGGTGGCCAAACCAACTGATCCTCTTCTTCCGAGACCAGAACACATGCTCTCTCTATCAGATCCAAGCCACGCTCATCAACAATCTGTCGTAGGGCGGTCTAATCCCAGCCAAGCCCCACAATCCAGAAGTCCTTAACCAGAAAGGGGTGCCTCTTGTCACTAGGTACCAGTGCATGATCAGATAGTCTGTCCTCACACCACCATGCATCCCAAAAAGGGGTCTCTCCACGCCCAATCAGCCATCTGCACTTCGGGAAAATCTTCGGGAACATCTCCCATACCCTTCTCCAATAGGGGGATGGATTGCTGCTGATTTTGATCATAGGGGGATATGTACTTGATCGTCCATTGGTAGAATTAGCATACTTATCTTTACAGAAGGATGCCCACAACGAGTCTCCTGCAAGAATTTCCCAGCAAGCCTTAGCTATAAAGGCTTCGTTGATCAGCTTCAGAGGGACTAATCCCAATCCGCCATTTTCCAAAGGTGTGGCAACCCTGTGCCACCCTACCCAACTTCTTCTGTGATTGTTGTCTCTGTCCGCCCATAGGAACTTCGTCAACTTTCTCTCAATACAGTGGATGATCCCCGCCGGTAGACCTACTGCCGTAGCAGTATAAAGGGAGATGGAAGATAGCACATGGGCAATCAGCATACGACGAGCAGCAAAGGACAGCAATCTGGTTTTCCAAGAGGCCACCTTGGAGTTTATCTTACTCAAAAGGAAATCATAGTCCCCCATCTTAGTTCTTCCTTTTGAAATCGGGATGCCTAAATAGATGAAAGAGTCTGCGGGCACTGCAATACCAAAATCTGTAGCAATACTGCAAGCAAGAGGTAGGTCATCTCCACCAACAACACATACCGACTTGCTTGTGTTAATCCGCTGACCAGTGGCCCTCTCATAGGATAGGAAGATTCTTCGAACCTCCTGAATAGAATTCCGGTCAGCATTCAAGAAAATCACAAGGTCATCAGTGTACAATAAGATAGAGGGAGCAAGGGCGTTTCCTCTAGTAACGAATCTAGAGATACCATGGTTCAACGTCAAGCTAACAATCTTCCTGCAGAGGAGCTCTTCAAAAATAATAAAAAGGTATGGCGATAGAGCGTTCCCTTGTTTAAGGCCCTTGGCGAACGGGAAGAAGCCCGCCGTTTCCTCCCCAATAGAAACAGTAGCCCATGCATACATAAAGAAGCTCATACAGAGCTCTACAGACTCGGGCAAGATCCCAAATGCAGAAAGGACCTTACGCAAGACATCCCATTCAACCCGGTCGTAGGTCCGCGACATGTCGAACTTCACCATAGCGTTGGGCATGTCCTTCCCCTGATTAATGTCATGCATCACCTCCTTAGCTAAGCGGATATGGTGTGTAATATCGGAACCCTTCATGAAAGCAGCTTGCAGTAGAGATATCATCCATGGCAAAAGAAGAGAGAGCCTATTACTGAGAATCCTTGCCAGAACCCGGAGGGCTACGTTCTCGATAGAAATCGTCCTGAAGTCTGTAACCAAATGACGTGGATCATCATTCTTGGGGACTAGAAGAATTCTGCAACAAAACAAGCCTCGATGACAAATCTGCCCCATAAAGAAGGAGCGCGCCATAGCCATAAAATCCACTCCTAAAATGTGCCACGCTGCCTTGTAGAACGGGATAGTGAATCCATCAGGGCCTGGAGCGGCAGTGGATTCCATCATGCTCAAAGTCTCCAGAATCTCATCTTCTTGGGGGGGCACAACAAGGGAGCAGCTATCATCAGCTGATATGCACATCGGGATCTCATCAAGGAAGGAGTCCAGATCCTCCATATCTAACTCAACCTGTTCAGTATACAACTGTTGGAAATACTCCGCCGCCTTGAGCACCATCTCTGTAGGATCAGCAACCGTGGTGCCATCTTAAATCACAAGGGAAGTCCGCCTCCTACGTCGTCTCCTAGTTTTCACCACAGCATGGTAGAAGGGGGTGTTCCGCTCCCCATCTTGGAGCCATTTAATCTTGGCCTTCTCCTTCCACACTGCTTCCTCAGTGTCGAGCAACTGCTGCAGCTCAGCTTCAGCCATCTTTAGGTTGTCTTCATTAACAGCAGTGAGGTTTTCATCATAAGCACTCTGAGTGATAAAAACGATGTCTTCCAAGTCCTTAATACGTTGGGATAAGTCCCCGAACTTCCTCTTGCTCCATGCTTTTAAGGCCGATCTCGCCTTCTTTAGCTTATTGTAGAAAGCAAATGATGGATGTCCATATACTAATTATAAGCAAAGTGTTGAAGGAGGGGACGTGCGGAGACCTAGGAGCTGAAGAGTCGGCGTTTGGGCGGGCGATCCGAGGGGCGATCGCGCCTGGCGGCGCCGCCGCCACACGCTCCGGATAGGCACTCCGCCTACCGGAGGCTACCGCAAACTCTCGGCTTCTTTCCCGACGACCTGTTGCTTGGGAGGGTGCTTGGGGAGAAGGTGATTGGATGGATTTCGTATGCGGCACGATCATGGTGCCTAACCCGGTGATACCTAATACGGCGACTACGATCAATAGATGGCTCCAGCTTCCACCCACGCGGCATGGTTTGCGCGCACAGAGAATAGTGGCGCAAAGGAGATCGGAGTCAGCGGCTTCGGCGGTGGAGCCGGAGACGATCCTTCCTGATGTTGAGGCGCTGTTTCGACAGGAGGGGACTGATTCTCGAGAGAAGGTTACATCGCAGCAAGGAGAAGGGAACCCTAATATGGATAGGGTTGTTGTCGATGCTGGCGTAGCAGGAGGTTTTGTTTCTGAATCTCCGCGTCGCGAAAAGGATGGGGAACGAGACCTGAGCAAGAAGAAAGGATCCTTATTTGGCATACCGAAGGATACTTGCTATAACTGCATGTCCAAAGGACATTGGCAAACCCAATGCAAGCGCCGACGGGTATGTTATAGATGCCACCAGCCAGGTCATGTTGCTCGTCGATGCAGAGTCGTCGGGGTAGAAAAACCCCCGGATATATCATCTGGTCGGGATTTCCCGCCACTCCCGACAGGAATACCGGCGCGAGGAGGTCCCCAGCATGTGGCAAAGAGGCTGCTGGTTGACCTAGGCCCTGACAATCAGGTTCGGAAGGATAGGTTGTCGTCCCTTACGAAGGCAGTGGAACTCACATGGATGCCGAGGGTGACTTGGGATGAACTGGTGAACCCGATCAAGAAAAGATGGCCTTCAGCGATTGATTTCTACAGATTTTCTCAAACCAAAGCCGTGGTTTTCTTTAGCACGGAGGAGGAAGCGAAGGAGGCGGCGCGTGTAGGAATCAAAGACCCCTGGGGTGTTAACATCCAGGTTAATACCATGGATCATAGACAGGCGTGTCAACATAAGGAGAGGTTTTGGTTCTGGTTTACTGGAGTTCCCTTTGCGTGCAGGGATAGAGATTCATTTGAGAAGATGGCGGAGGCTTTTGGGAGATTAAGAAGTGTATCTACTTGGAGACGTCATGCACATGAGGTTACAGGTACCCTGGTAGAGATAGAAGCTTTTGCAGAAGACGTTCCTCAATTCATTAATCTGGATTACGGAGACAGGAGATCTCTTATCAAGGTCCAGATGGTGGCGAGGGGACAACTCGGGTCCATGGAAGCAGTTTTGACAGAGGAAGGAAAGGAATTGGGGATTCCGATGGAGGTTGTATCTGCTAATATCCCTACGGATAGACAGATGACACACCCTTATGATTCCCAACAAGCAGATAGGAGAGTTGAAGAGGATCATAGGGTTTATAGACCATCTGCACCAGAAGTCGACAGTGATGATGCTAGATACTCACACAGAGAAGAAGGGAGGGTAGTGATGAACCATGAAGGTCAGAGATGTTCTCTCAGTAATAGGAGGCTGGAAGATTATCTGTCTTTTGATCCTAGGGAGGTACCGTTTAGACGGAGGGGGAGATCTAGACAGAGATCCAAAGAGGCAGCTAGTAGATGGGAAGAAATATCGGATCGAAGGTTTTTTAGACGCAGCAGCCGTAGAAGATCGGCAGATGATGCACCATGGCACCATGATGATGATTTCAGCGATAGGGGCAGGCACAGCTATTGAGCTGCGGTACGACTCAAGAAGAAGGAGGCGCTTTCATGACCTTGTGTATGGATTGGAAAGCTTTAACATGGAATATTAGAGGTGCGGCGAACAATCCCACGCGGAGAGTTCTGGGGAACTTATGTAGAAGACACAAACCAATGTTAGTGTGTCTACTTGAACCTTTCCTTCATGCGGAGAGGGCGGAAGAGCTGTTGGACATCGTCAGGTTAGACTGGACGGGCGATAATGAAGGTGAGGGAGGCAAAGCCTGGATGTTCGTGGATGCTAGCTACAACCCACAAGTAGTTTGTAGCCACAAACAACATCTTACGATCCGCCTTTCGGATCTGACGGGCAACCAAGTTTTTTTCACTGGAGTCTACGCCAGCTGTGATACATACAAGCGTCGAGAGCTATGGGAATCTCTGCTTATGCTTTCTAATTATATTGGGGACTCGAAGTGGCAGATTGCAGGCGATTTCAACGTAGTGAGAAAGGAGGAGGAAAAGAGGGGAGACACACCTCCCAGTCAGGTGGATATGGCCGATTTCAACAGATTTGTTGTTGATGCTTGCTTGACTGAAGCCTCGTTTGAAGGGAGTAAGTTCACATGGGTTAATAAGCAATACCATACCCCGACTACCTGGGAGAGATTGGACAGGGTTTTCTTCAATTCACCCTGGAGTATTGAGTTCCCGGCGTCGTCTTTGTGTCACCTTACTAGATATCGTATATCAGATCATTGTCCAATCCTATCTTGGGCGAAGACGATGACTTTTGATAAACAGCCTGCACCTTTCATGTTTCAATCTTCCTGGCTTATGGACCCGAGATGCAAGGAGGTGATGAAAGAGGCGTGGAACACGGAGGTCAGTGGACATCCTTCTTTCGTGTTTTATGAGAAATTGAAGACAACAAGGAAGGCCTTAAGAAGATGGAATAAGGAGGTTTATGGAAATATTCAGCAGAAGAAGAAGGATTTGGAAGACGTGGTCTTCATCACCCAACAGGCGTTTGATGAAAATCCTCACCCAACGAACGAAGCTACGCTTATCCAGGCTGAGAAGGAATTGCAGGTTATTCTTAACCAAGAAGAGATGATGTGGAAGGAAAGGTCCAGAATTGACTGGCTGGAGGATGGAGAGCGCAACACCAGGTTTTACCACTCCATGGTGAAACATAGACGGAAGAGGCGTAACATAGTGCAGATTGTTACACCTGAAGGCAATATGGTGGAGGACCCGAAACTAATAGCCAAAGAAGCGGCAGATCTTTATAAGTCCCTGCAAGAGGAAGACTCGCAGATAGATCATGATATTCTGGAGTGTTTTCTACAGGAGATCCCGGAGATCATCTCTTTAGAAGATAATTTTTTTCTTTCTGCTATTCCGACGGAGAAAGAAATTTGGGATTGTATGAAGAGTATGGATAACTACACGGCGCCAGGCCCGGACGGGTTTACTTTGTCCTTTTTTATATATATGTGGGAGTACATAAGGGAGGATTTTATGAATCTGGTGGGTGAATTCTTCCGGAGAAATCGGTGTCATCGGAGCTTATTCTGTTGCCGTATGGTGTTACTGCCCAAGAATGAGTCACCGAAGGACTTGCTGAGGGACTTCAGGCCGATTTCGATTGAAAACCTTACGCTGAGAATTATGGCCAGAGTTTTGAACAACAGAATGGCTGAGCTGCTGCCGAAGATCATATCTCCATTTCAAGGGGCTTTTGTGAAGAATCGTGATATTTCTCACCATATTAGATTGCTTCAGGAGCTTGCACATGACCTCAAACAGGGTCCACTCCAGCAGAACATGATGATTAAATTAGACATGTCGAAGGCATACGACAGAGTCTCCTGGGAAGTTCTTGAGAAGATTATGAAGAAGTATGGGTTTATTCCTGATACGATCGACCTATGCCTTAGTTTCTTTCGCGAGGTATGGACGACTGTTTCTATAGGGGAATGCTCGGAAGGTTTTTTTCCATCCAGAAAGGGTTTGAAGCAAGGGAATGCTCTATCCCCCTCTCTTTTTATCATCTTTGAAGACATGCTTGCAAGACGTCTGATGCACCTACAAGAGGAGGTTGTGATTGATGCCTTTTTTACACGGGGGGGCGGCACCTCACCTCCTGTGTTGATGTATGCGGACGATCTTATTCTCCTTTTGTCCACATCAAACGGATCTGCTGTAATTGTTAATCAGGTGATGGCAGACTTTGAGAAAGCTACAGGGCAGAAGATTAATAGAAATAAATCTATGTGCATTATGGGTAGTAAGGATGAGGAGATCCGTCGTAGAACGGCGAGAGAGATCGGTATTGATCAGATCTCCGATTCGATGACATATCTGGGAGTCCCGATTTCTATTGGCAGAGTGAAGAACAAAGATTTTGAATATCTCACGATGAAGATTCAGCACAGAATTGCATCTTGGAAGGCACGTATGCTCTCGTTTGCAGGAAGAAAGCTTCTTATTAAGCATGTGCTTTCGAGCACTGCTATACACTCCTCGTCGGCAGCAGGAATTCCGGTCTCGGTCTGCAAGACTATTGAGAAGTCAATGTCGCGCTTTCTCTGGGCTGATAGATTTAATAACTCTAGACGAGCATGGGTGGCGTGGGACAAAGTTTCGAAACCTACAGACCTGGGAGGTCTGGGTTTTCTTTCGTTGCAGACGCTGAATAAAGTTTTCTTGGCTAAGGCCTGTTGGGAGGTGATCAACGGGGACTCGCTGTGGGCGACTTTCTGTAGAAAAAAGTATCACTCTCATAATACGAATAGCTCTGGCATGTATCCACCGATGCTGAAGAAAGGGACTGTAGCCTCACCTCAATGGAAAAAGATGTGGGACATCTTCCCGGTCATTTACCCTAGATGCCGCTGGATCATTGGTAGAGGAGACATATCGTTCTGGGATTCTTTATGGTGCGATCGCAGGCTCGCTGATCATTATATTCACAGGGTTGATAGGGACATGAAGTTTTTGGTCAGAGATTTCTGGAACGAGGAGGCTGGCTGGGATTGGCAGACCCTCAACCAGTTAGTTGATGAGGAAGGCCTGGAAGCTATCAAGAAGGCAGGTATTTTTTTATCTGACGAGGACGATCAGATTAGATGGACGATGACAGAGAATGGCCGGTTTGACATTAGATCAGTAAAGAAGCTTCTTAGTGAGAGTGTTACCACGGGATCTGCGAACCTAGCTAAACTCTGGAATTTGGATTGCCCTCGGGCAAGTGCTATTGTGTGGAAGATGCTGTTTCGGGCCATTCCCACGGATGAAAATACTAGACGTTGCCACATTCAGCTTGTCTCTAAGTGCTCGTGCTGTGAGGAACCGAGTACGGAGAGTGTGCAGCACCTGTTTTTCGAGAGCAAATTGGCATCTTTTTTCTGGAATAGATTTCAAGCTTTGATCTTGGAACCCGCCCCAAAAGATTTGGGTACTTTGTTAACTTGGTGCAGTCACGTATCCACATGTTCTGCTAGAAGATGGATTGGGAGCAGGCTGGCGGTTTTCATAGTGGAAAGCATTTGGAGGATACGATGCAAGGCGAGATATGAGAACGTCAAAAAGAATTATGGGCTAGAATGGGAGAACTTGATGAGCAGGATCAATATGTTGGTACAGAAGAGATCCTTTACTCACAACGAACAACCGGATTTTTACAAAGCCATGGATTGCTTTGGGGTGAAGGAGCCAAATTGGAGCATTAGACAGATCAAGATCCTTCGCTGGAAACCCCCGGACATTCATAATCTGAAGATGAACATCACGACAGGAAGATCAGATGATCCGGAGGGCATTCCTCATCGTTGGGTGGCGGGGATCGTGAGAAATTATAGGGGAAATGTCGTTGTGGCTTTCCGTTCATGGCTGCAAGCTGAAGATTACTCCCTCGCTTATATACAGGCGTGTATAGTAGGGCTGAAGATTGCAGATGATAAATTCTTGAAGATTTCATACATGGAGATCGATGACCACCGGACTGCAGATATCATATGGGGGGAAGCTGATGCTCCATGGAAGGCAACACATATTATTAGAGAGCTAAAAAGTAAGACTTCAGGTGATAACATCAATGGTATCACGGTACATAAGATCATAAACTCGATTCCTAGGGAGTTGGGTGTATGGGGACAACATTTGGATGATGTGTTCATTTGTTCCGTTCCGGAGGATCTTCCTCCAAAGATCAGGGGCATGTTGATTATGGAAAGACGGAATACTCCTTACATTCAGGTGAAAAAGGTGATGAGATGATTTTTGGTTTTTGTAAATGGGTTTTCCTCTGTTGTTTTCCATGGGGTGGTTTGTGTTGTAGTGGTGTCTCACGGGGGATACCTGCATCAGTATAAGCAGGAGCTGTATATTTCGGTTGATTGTGCCTACACGGGGAGAGTAGGATGAATAAAAGCATCTCCCGGCTTATATAAAAAAAAAAAAAAAAAAACGACTCCTCAATGATCTGCAAGCACTCCTCATCTTGAAGCCATGACGAAGCAAAAGAAAAATGCGCCTTTCTGATACGGTGGTCCTGAGATCCAGGGATCGTGACTATAGGGTAGTGATCTGATACCCTGGACCTAGTGAGATGGACGGATCTAGTCGTAGGCCTCTCCCCAATCCATGCTTCATTTGTGAAAACCCTATCAAGCCTTTCCCAGATTGTTGGAGTGAGCAGCTGTTTGTTGACCCAGGTGAAGCGACTACCTTCAAAGGGTATCTCTCTAAGAAGGGCATTCGCAATCATGGAGTTAAAATCAAGCATATCCTGGAAGGCCGGAGCATTTCCACCACGTTTCTCCAGACCATCCCTCACAGTGTTGAAATCACCAGCTATAAGCCATCGAGAGTCACCGATGTCCGAAGCTAAGCTCACCATTTCCTCCCACAGAATCCTCCTCTCGGCACTGTCACAGCTTGCATAAACCGCCGTCACAAAGAAGGAAGGGCCATCATTCCTCCCAAACCTGACCGTAATGTGTTGCGTATGTAACCTAAAAACCAAGGGACTCATGCTCTGATCAGCAAAAAACCATATCTTCCCGTTAACATCATCATTGTCCACGACCCAGTCCAAACGAACAAGGTCCAAAAGCTCCGCAGCCTGCTCCGCATGGAGAAAGGGCTCGAAAAGGCATACCACGCCAGGTTTAAAACGGCCGCACATTCTGCTTAAGACTCTCCTGGTAGGGTTATTAGCAGCCCCCTTATATTCCAGAAAATCGATGTACAGTCCATAAACAAAAGTTGTACCGCTGGAAGATACAAGTCGCTAAAGGATTAACGATTGTATCTCCACCCATCCTCCCTCCTGGAAGTCTCCAGGTATTCTCCTTTATCTACTGACCACCGCCTTCTAGAGCGATCTCTTCTGTCAGTTAAGCTATGCCGATGGGACCTACGGTCCTCCCTCGTATCTCTTCTGGATCCCTCTCTAGAGCGTCTCCTTCCCTCCCTTCTGTAATCCCTGCCCCCATTCTCTCCATAAAACATGAAGTCCTCCAGACGAGTCTGAGATAAAAATCTTCTATTCCCCTCTCCATCGACTATGACCCTCCAAGGAGAACGAGAAGTCCTCGGATGATTCTGCCTAATCAGGGACGACTCTCTCGATCTCTGACAATCAGGCGGAGACAGAGGTCTCGGAGGCAAAACCACTAAAGCATTGGAAGTGGTCTCCTCAGCAGGCACAACTAGAGCATCACGCGGAATATGGAGCTCCTTTCCAACTTCTGTCAATTGTGTATCACGTGAGCCAATCGGACCTCTAGCCACCATCTTCAAATGAACAGCGGTTCTTCTCATGCCAAAGGTGAGGGAAACAAATTGGGGTATGTCTTCACTAAAAGCTTCCACCTGTATAAGATACCGGACAGGTCGTCTGCTTCCTTCTGCCAATCCGATATGTGGACAAGATTACCGAAAGATCTGGTGATGCTCGCGATCGATCTGTCATCTCTACAAATAATAGGAATATCCGTCAGCCAAAACCAAAAGGACTCCTTTCTGTTGTGGCGCTCACCCCCTGCCAGGTGACTCAACTCAATTTTCATGTCCCTGAACAAAGGTATACCCTTCTCCACCACAGATCTTGCTTCCTCCGCACAGGAGAAGAAAGCAATCACCTTCCTATTAGCAAATCGATAAAGATCTGCCGCACCTGGACAACAGTGTCGTAGGAATAGAACCAATTCACTCCATGATAGATCATAAGCCCATGAGATCTCGATCACTTTCTCCATAGCCTCCATCTTCAGTCTCCTCATCTCATCATCCGGACCAAGGTCCACAGCAACCCTCTTTGGGACATGAGAGGGGGCACCCCTCACCGGGTTTCCAGGTGTGAGAGGGGGGAACGCCGTCTTAGAATGAATATCCAGTGGAGCCCAAGATGTGTTCGATGGCCCCTTAAAGGAGCACCTCGCCGCAACATGGCCTGGTTGACGGCACTTATAGCAGATCTTCCTCCTTCTGCATTGGGCCTGCCAATGTCCCCTCCCCATACACCTAAAGCAGACGTCATGGGGTATATTGTAGAGAGGTTGCTTCCTTTGCGACCGATCAGGAACCCTGGACGGAACAGGACGATTAGCCGAGGATTCTTGCACCGGTCTCGCTTGAGAAGATGGGGTCGTGCTATTCGCCGCCGCTTGAGTCTCCGCGTCCACACCATCACCCGTCGCCGCCGTTTGCGTCTCCGCACATGGGGGGTCCTGAGAAGCCGAGGGTCCACCCGGCAGGGCATCCGAGTCACCTACTCCTCCCTCCACCGATGTCATCACCGCCTGGGTCGCATTCACAGAATCACCAGGGTACATCAGATGTCTAACGTCAGGGATGATGTCCTCGCACCCGACGTGGCTCGCCGCCAGATTAGCCCGCCTCTCCGCCAAAATCCTTTGCGCACGCAGGCCTTCTGGGATCCTCAGGGGCGCCCGAAGATGTCTACAATCAGCAAACATATCCAGATTGCAATGGCCAAAGCTAAGGTGGCCCCCGGAAGGCGGAGTGCCTATCCGGAGGAGGAGGCGGCGGCGCCGCCCTGGGCGGGTGCAACCTAGGATCGCCCCCCGATCGCCTCAAAGGTTGCGACTATTCGGCTCTCAACTGAATCAAATATCACCGGGTCTGTTATTATTGTTGTGTATGTTGATGATATAGTTATCACTGTCAATGATTCTACAGGCATATCTTGTGTGAAAGAAGGCTACATGGGCACTTTCATACAAAGGATTCTGAGCATTGAAGTACTCAGATCTCATGCAGGTACCAATTTGTCTCAGAGAAAATATGTGTTGGATTTGCTACAAGAAGTAGGTATGGTGAGTCCAAGCCTATGTCTACTCCTATGGATTATCATGTGAAGGAGATGACTGATGATACGATAATCTAGATCCAGGATATTACATGAAAATTGTGGGTAAATTGATATATCTGACAGTCACACGCCCTGACATTTCCTTTGTTGTATGAGTGGTGAGTCGCTCACCACAACAGTCTCATTAGACATCAGTCTGTCGTATTCTGAGATATCTGCAAGGTGCACCTGGTAAGTGAATCGCCTATTATAGGCCGAAGACTCTTGTATCCACACTTTCTCTTATTGGTTATGCAGATGCATATTGGGCTGGTAATCTAAATGACAGGAGGTCTACGTCTGGATATTGCACATTTCTTAAGCACTTAGAGGTTGACTGCCACTTTATTAGAGATCTGATCAAGAATCGAACTGTTGTGACTCTGCATGTCAAGTCTGAAGATCAACTTGCAGATGTTCTTACAAAGTCATTGAGTCCAGCAACATTTCAGAGTTTTTGCAACAAGCTAGGCCTACACAATGTGTACACTCCAGCTTGAGGGGGAGTGTTAATATATTTCATATAATCAACTACTTATTCTATTTTGTAATTTATATATCCTGCTAGACCTCTATGTAAATACTCCAACTTCTCTATTTATAAAAAGGGGAGAAGGCTCATTGGCACTCCTAACACTGCATTACACACAGCATTGCGGCACCTCTGATAACAATAGTTGTCTCATGGTACATCCACAAATCCTCTGATGGAGTTGCTCCACTCAATTCTCCCACTGTGATGGAAAATATTCACTTCAATCTTATGAAGCTCACTAAATGTTGGGTTTTGAATTTATGATGTGTTGCTAGATTTGTATGGAATTTTTGCTCATTGATGAGCATCTGCTAGGTGTCATGCTTCTTGAATTCATCAGTGTAAACCTCTAGGACACCACAAATCATGCATCTCGACCTTATTTTAATTATCTTCTCGCATGTGACAAAAATCGAGCAAGAAAGGTTGCTCTCCTAGTGAAGGATTTTGGAAGGGAGCCGTAACGTCGCATCCTCCAGGGCGATCCGTGGGCGATTCTGTGGGTGGTCGTGCCCCTGCGGTGCCGCCAACGGCAATGGATTGGCATCTCGCCTTCCGGTTGCTGTCTCCAATCCTTCTACGATACTCCTTTCCCCTTATGGCGCTGGAGACTGAATGAGTGGTGCTGGACGAAGAGGTTCTCCTCGCTGTTAACCTGAGTCTCTACGGAGGTGTAGTTCGACTCCTAGTCGACTGCCCTCTGCCACCAACGATGGTGCCGCCGGGTGACATCCTGCACCGCTCTTCCTAGCGCATCACTCCGACGCCGAGGATCTACCCTCACCTTCGCCTTAGCTCTCTCTCTCTCTCTTTTTTGGGCTATCCCCCTTAGCTCTCTCTCCCTGTGAGGATAGACAACCGTGGACGGGTACCCACCGACTGATACTTTGGTGGAAGACCGGACAAGGTAGGTCGTGGGTTACTCTTCACAACCGTCAAAAAGGTGTAGCTGCTCCTGTATCTGATACTTCGGTGTTAGACCGGACAAGGTAGGGTTCAGGACGCGACTACACCTTCCTTACTTACGAGAGAAACTCTTGCTGTCGGCATCTCCAAGGTGGGGAGGCGGGAACCTGAAAGTCTTCTGCTCAGGGTCAGTTTGTAATATGAGGAGCCGAAGCGTCGCATCCCCTCGACGATTCTGAGGCTTTTTCGAGGGCGCCCTCACCCTGGTGGCAGCGCAGCCATACCGTGGCGCCCCGACTGACCAATTAGATCCTCGACGGCCCTCTCGCAGATGGTGCTTCGTCATGAGCATGCTGGGAGGATCCATGCAGATCCCATCTTTAGGTGGGGGTGTTAGCAGGCTTTTGCATCGGCCCCCATCGCAGAATGGGATGCGCTCTCAACGCGCCGTACAAGACCGTAGGACAGAATCTGCGGCTTCGACCGTCGAACCAGATCAAGTGATACCTGACGTTGGAAGGATGTTTTCACCTGAAGTTGCTGACGGACATGACGGCGCTGCGTTGTAGGAGACGGTTCAGGCTGAACAGCTTCCTCGACCTGATGGGATGAACCACGAGGGCCACAACCCGAGGGACAGACAGCGGACCGAGGGATCGGTGAGGGAGACTGGAAATCTCCAGGCGACTAGGGTTACTCAAGCGACTGAACCTCCATCACCTGCCAAGCGCAAAGCGCCTCTTTACGACATACCCCATGACACATGCTTCCGATGCATGGGCAGAGGCCATTGGCAGGCCCAATGTCGTCGGCGGAAGGTCTGCTACAAGTGTCGAAGACCGGGGCATCTTGCTGCTAGATGTGTGCATAAGGACTTACCTCAGATGGCACCGAATATCCACTCGAGGACGATGTTTCCTCCGCTGACGCCAGTGCTTCCGGCGAGGGGTGCGCCAAATCATGTGCCGAAGAGG
Source organism: Alisma plantago-aquatica (assembly GCA_963693085.1). Taxonomy (NCBI): domain Eukaryota; kingdom Viridiplantae; phylum Streptophyta; class Magnoliopsida; order Alismatales; family Alismataceae; genus Alisma; species Alisma plantago-aquatica. The sequence continues at coordinate 772,091,860 of OY856410.1, forward strand.
GTTTCTGTCGACCTAGGCCCTGACACCGAATCTCGAAGATACAAGTTAATGGCAATGGAGAGAGCAGTTCAGATCTCTTGGCCCAATAGGGTTATATGGTAGGAGCTTCTCCCTTTCCTTCGCCATTGTTGGCCTTGTGCCACTGATATCTACAAGTTCTCGGACAGGAAAGTGATTGCCTTTTTCTCGTGCCCAGACGAGGCCTGATCGATGGCCGAGAAAGGTATTCCCTTTTTTAAAGGATCAGAAGTTTTCCTCTCTAACATGGACGACTGGGAAGGATGCAACCACAAAGAGGCCTTTTGGTTCTGGCTTACTGAAGTCCCCATAATTTGTAGAGACGATGAATCTATTGAAGCCATCATTATACCCTTTGGGAACTTGATCTTCATCTCGAATTGGCAAAGGAGTACAGATGACTTATCTGGGATTCTTGTTCTTGTAGAATCTTTCAGTGAAGATGTTCCACAGTTTGTCTCCCTCACCTATGGTCCAAGACGTTCCTCAATGCAATTCCATATGGTAGCCAGAGGCCCGCTTGATCTCGATGTTTCTCTACTGACGGAGGTTGGGAAGGAGATGGGGATCCCTCTGTCAGCCTTGGTTGTCCCAAAGGATCTGCCTGCCTCCGCTTCCTCGACAAACCTACCACCTAACCCTCTGACATAGGATGGAGATTGCATACCTAGTCCATCACACCCACCTCCTATTCCAAATCGCCAACGTGAATGGAATGATGATCAACAGATAGTCGAATCATACCATGCTGAACGAGATAATGACCGCAGATTGGTGCTTGATAAAGATGGTCATAGAAGACCATTGAGGAACTAGAGAATAGCAGATTTCCTATCTGTGGATGATGAAGAGCTCTTATGTAGACTCAGAAATGGTCGATCTCGACACCACACCAGAGCTTCACGGGTAATAATGGAGCGTAGATCGAGTTCTGCAATGAGATTTTGAGAGCGTGGATACTCCATTTCTTATAGAAAATATGAGGGAGACATGATTTCAACTGAAGATACCAAGATGGTTAGACACCAAGATGGTTAGACACTCGGTTTGTTAGTGAGAGGTCCCAGGATCGAGCCCAGGCCACGGGATGAATAGAATGGCCAATTTTAAAAAAAAGATTTCAACTAAAGATGATGATAGTGAAGTCGAGAGTAGAAGGTACACCCGATGAAGGGGGGTGTCTGTGACGATGCAGTGGTCTTCCTTTTAATGGATTGCACATCCCTTATATGGAATTCTCGGGGAGAAGCAAACAACGACACGAGGAGAGTCCTGGGGCGACTATGTAGACAACACCGTCTGATGATTGTATGCCTTTTAGAGCCCTTTCTACATGCGGACTGCGCTGATGAATTACTGGATATTATTCGATTAGACTAGGCTTCAGATAATTTTGGACATGAGGGCAAGATCTGGTTCTACGCGGATGTATCTTTACACCCACAGTCTTCTGATCTCATAGACAACACCTCACTGTACGTCTGGTTGATACTAACAGAACCGCCTTCTTTGTCACTGCTATATATGCCAGCCGCGACTTCACTAATAGAAGAGATTTATGGGAGGACCTTTTGGTGATAGCGGCGGAGATAGATGACGCATGCTGGTTGATCGCAGGTGATTTCAACATCATTCGATATCCTGATGAGAAGAGGGGAGGCACGGACACGCCAGTACAAGAGATGTTGGACTTCAACTCTTTCATTACATACTCCAGTCTGAGTGAGATTCCGTTTGAGGGTAGCCGTTTCACTTGGGTGAATACACAGATGCTAACTCCGACCATTTGGCAGAGGCTTGATCGGGGCTTGCTAAATGAATCATGGCTATCTACGAGACCTGCAACGAAGATGAAGCATCTCACGAGATATAGGGTCTCAGACCACTGCCCCCTTCTAATCACCCCGGGGACTTTGAGAACCAGTAAAAGGATATCTTGATTTTCCTTCCATGAGGTTTGGCTGCAACACCCGTCATGCGTAGGTCTCATACAACGAGAATGGGAAAAGGATGTGGTTGGCCATCCATCGTTCGTGTTCTACCAAAAACTCAAGAAAGTCAAGGCGGCCTTAACTACTTGGAATAAGGAGCATTTCAGTAATATTTTTCAGAGGAAGGCCGATCTGGAGGATGTCATCTTCTACACCCAGATTGCTTTCGATGAGAACCCTTCTGAGGTTAATGAAGAGCACCTTAGACATGCTGAAAAGGAGTTGCAGCACATCCTGGACGAAGAGGAGTCTCTGTGGAAGGAAAAGGCTAGGATACAATGGCTTACAGATGGGGAGAGAAATACTTCTTTCTATCATGCAGTAGTCAGGTCTAGAAGGAGAAGAAGAGTGATTGCTAAGCTCATCCTCACCGACAACACTACAGTGACCGATCCGGAACAAATGGCGGCGGCCACAGCCACACATTACAAGAACTTCTATGAAGAAGAGGACCACATTTCTGAAGAGCATTTGGAACAGTTTGTATGTTTAATTCTGGAAGGACTGTCCGCTGAAGATAACCTATCTTTGACTGCCATTCCAGACGCCCTAGAAGTGAGTAAAGCCATGAGAGAGATGGACAAGCACACTGCACCCGGCCCTGATGGGTTCACCCTACCCTTCTTTCTTGTGGCCTGGGACACTATCAAAGATGATTTCCTCAAGCTTGCTTATGCGTTCTTTAGAGGTCAAGTTTGCCATCGTAGCCTGTTCTGCAGCCGGACTGTGCTTGTCCCCAAGAAGGAGTTTCCTGAGGCCCTTGCTACTAATTTTTGGCCGATCTCTGTGGAGAATGTATCCCTTAGAATCCTTGTTAGGATTCTAAACAATAGACTGGCTAGTTTCATGCCACATCTCATATCGGACTCTCAAGGTGCTTTCCTTAAAGGCAAGGACATTTCAAATCATGTGAGACTGGTAAAGGAGATCGTTCATGACATCAGAAATGGTTTTCCTGCACCTAATGCTATGATCAAATATGACATGTCTAGGGCCTATGATAGGGTCAATTGGGTCGTGTTGAACAAGATCCTGGATGCCTTTGGCTTTCTCCCAGACACTATTCGACTGCTGTTGAGTTTCTTCATCAATTCTTGGACGACAGTTACGATTGGAGATTCTACTGCTGGTTTTTTTCATCTTAAAAGGGGTCTGAAATAGGGCAATGCTCTTTCACTGTCTCTTTTCAATCTCTTTGAAGATATGCTCAGCAGGAAAATCACTGATATGGTCTCCAGAGAAGAGATAGCTACATACCAAACCAGGGGTGGAGGCACGGCGCCAGCCTTGATCCTATATGCTGACGATATTGCGGTGTTCATCAACGCTGATAGGTCCTCGGTGGCCACCCTCAGGCAGGTTTTTGAGGATTATGAGAAAGCCACTGGGCAACACATTAATAGCACAAAATCATGCTGCATGATTGGGTGCGAGAACTCTAACGAAGCAAGGTCTTTGGCATCCGTGTTAGGAGTGGCCGAGGTTCAAAACACCATCACTTATCTCGGTATGCCCATTACCAGGGGTAGAACTCGTCTAGCGGACTTTGAATATCTTATCTCCAAGATTAATAGTAAGATCACAAGCTGGAAGGCTAGGCTCCTATCGTTTGCTGGTAGAAAGATTCTGATTAACCATGTGATGTCATCTCTCATTATTTATACGGCGGTGGTGATTGGCATACCCTCATGTATTAGTCAAAGAATTGAAACCATGTTCTCTAGATTTCTGTGGACAGACAGAAATAATAAGAAGAGAAGCGCTTGGATCAGATGGGGAAGGGTGGCAACTCCGCAAGATTGTGGAGGTCTGGGTATTACACCTATTCGATCGATCAACAACGCTTTCCTTGCTAAGGCTTGTTGGGAGGTGATGGCGGGAACCTCTATCTAGGCTTCTTTTTGTAGGCTCAAGTACTCAAATAGGCACATCAATCATTCGGACGTCTTCCCATGCAACCTTAAGCTCAGTTCCTTCGCATCTAGCTTTTGGAAGAAAGTGTGGAAGACTTTCCCGATCGTCTTACCCCATTGTAGGTGGATTGTCGACAAGGGTGATGTATCCTTTTGGGATTCTCTGTGGTGTGTCTCCCGCCTTAGACAGATGGCTATACACTCTAGTGATCGACATCTTGACTTCAAGGTCAGGGATTTCTGGAATAACGATCTTGGCTGGGATTGGGACACACTAAGTCAGGTTGTGAATCAAGATGGATTGGAGCTGATCAAATCATCAAACCAGTGCATTTCGGAGGCTGAAGATAAACTTTTATGGTCCCTTGATTTATATGGAACCTTTTCTCTCAAATCTGCAAAATGCATGTTTATGGACAACGCTGGTGGAAACAATGAAGGGCAGAAGATTTGGAAACTTAATACCCCACGAGCGAGCGTGACTTTATGGCGCTTCATACATAGAGCCATCCCTACGGATGACAACGTCAGACGATGCAAGATACAGATGGCATCACAGTGTAGTTGTTGTGAGGAACCCAGATGTGAAGATACATATCACCTTCTGTTCCGAGGACAGAAAGCTTTGACTATGTGGGAGAAGTTCTCTAGTGTAACTGGTATGCAGGCACCCGGAAACATGAATTCCCTGGTTGCATATTGTGCCATGGGTATCTCTAGGTCCTTTACTGACTGGTTGGCTGGCAGGATAGCTGTATCCATCACCCATTGCTTGTGGCGCATGAGATGCAAGGTGAGGTTTGAGGGTGCTTCCCCTTCGGTCGATAACGAGTGGAATTCTCTGTGCTATCATATTAACAAAATGATGACCTCCATGGCTTTCATCCACAAGGAACACCATAGACATGAGGCAATGGATGAATCAGGGATTGATCAACCGCGCTTTAAGATGAATCAGATTTGGTTGGAGAAATGGATCCCTCCTGATATTCATAACTTGAAGATGAACGTAACTGTGGGCACTAGTCTCGACCCTCATGGACATAAACAGAAGTGGGCTGCAGGAGTTATCCGAAACCATAACGGTAACATCTGTCTTGCCTTCTGAGCATGGCTGAGGACTCACTGTTACATTGAAGCGTACATTACGACATGTTTTATTGGCTTCAAACTTATGGAGGATCACCATTTAGTTGCATCAACTATTGAAGTTGATGCACAACAGGTTGCAGACATCATATGGCATGAGGCGCAGGAACCCTGGAGGATGACTCCGATCATCAGAGTGATCAGAAATATGGTTAGAGGTATGGCGATTAGAGGCATCGTGGTACACAGGGATCATAAACTCCATTCCTAGGGAGTTAGGAAGAACAGATGTTACATCTTCTGAGCTCTTCGTGTGCTCCGACAGTAGACAACTGCTGAGAAAGATTAAGGGGATGGCACTTCTAGAGAAAAGGAATACACCATATATTATTCTGAAGAGAACTGTGTAGGAAGGGGAGTCTTGTTCTGGGTCTGCTCCTCCCGGACCTTTAGCAGATGATGAGTAGATCGAGTCTATGTTTGTCTTTGAGCTTTTTTTTTTAATATAATATGAGGTCAATCTTATTCATCCTGCACCTCAAGCAGGCCAAACTAATCATCCCGCAGTTACATCATTTCACCCCTCAAGCAATCAAAAGAAAATCATCACCTTACATAAGATCATTCACTCTCAATCATCACAGCACCCCGAAGTGAAACCATCCCGTATACATCCAAACACGCCTCACTCATCATCCCTATCAGTGTACAGATAAAAAACATCTTCCATGTATCTTACCCCAAATCCCAGCTAGTTGTTCACTTGCATTATCTTCATCCTCAGCCTTGCTTGAGAAGCCGTCCCCACAAGAGTCGCTGATCATCACCCTCACCGACGATCTGTTCGTCTCGTCGCTGTGTGCTCATGAACTTGTGAAGTCACCACCCCAAATTGGCCTCAAAAAGTCACCAAAACACGGGGAACGCAGGCGCCGACTATCACCAGCTGCATCCTCCACCCATCTCTCTATGTCGTCTTTCTTTCCGCCACCAGGGGTTTCCCCATTGACAGGGACTTCAGAATTCTTTGCTATCCACGGAAGCGCACCAGTCAACTCCGGTTGAGAGCGAGGTGCTGATCTGCGCAAAGGGCAGTCCTTCGCGATGTGCCCGAGAGTCTTACAGCGAAAGCATCTAACCTGGGAGGGACAGCGGCTCCGCCAATGGCCCCTCTGAAGGCAACGGAAGCACCGATCCCTGTGCGAGGGGGTTCTTGCCTCGACCTTCCGTCGAAACTCACAATTTCGCGCCAGGTGGCCCGGGGACCGACACCGGAAGCAGACCTGATCTGCCCTACAATATCTCTGTATGTGCCCGCGTTGCAAGCAGCGGAAACATCTAGCGCGATGACTGCCCTCATTGGGAGCCACCGTCCCCTGGTTCATCCTTGCATCAGCAACACCATCGCCCGACGACGCCATCATCGCGGATGCTCCCACAAGAGGAACGCAGATAGACCCCACCCAAACGCAGCCCCCATCGAGACCATCATCGTCAATGCTTGTCTCCTGCAAAACCTCGAACACTTTATCTGCAACATCCAGCCGCAGGGCACCCTCCACCGCAATCGGCATCTCCGAGTCCACGGGATCGACCTGCCCTCCGTCCAGGTTGCCGATCTCACATCCTTCCCCGCCTGCATAAGGTAATCCAGACCCCCAACCCTCCATGTACATCTCATCCGTATGCCCCTCTTCGATACCGTCGCACTCAAAACTCGCTGCCGACGCCGCATCTAGTGGTTTCTCGTCCGCATCCCTCTGGAGCCATAGGTTCCGTAGAGTTAGGAAGTGAGCTCGGAAAGGGGAGATAGAAGGATATACGGCATCGCCCTCACCATCGGGTCCATCCCCTCCATCAGCCGCTGAATCGGGTGCCTTAGAAGATGCCCCTTTTCCCTCCCAAACTTCCTTTGCTTCAAGAAGGCGCACCCTAAAACCCGAGATCGACTGCTGTGGGTCGACGACGGTCACCGTCCAGCCTTCTCTAGTCACCATCCGAACCGAGCCGCCCCCACGCCCCCTGCTAGGATGCACCGGGGGAGGGGAGGCCCCCCCCCGCGTCTGCCGCCGCCCCTAGGGCAGAGGTGCCCTAGGACTCGCCACCTGAATCGCCGCTCCTCCACTATCGTGCTCCTTTCCGCCGCATTTGAGACTGGTCCATGATCTCAAGAATAATATGGATTCACCGTTTGTCTTTGAGCTTGTGTTGTGTTTGGGGATGGGTAAACACCTGCATTGATATAAGCAGGAGATGTATACTTATCTGATGATTTTGCCCACAAGAGGGGGTGGGATGAATAGAATACCCCCTGGCTTATAATAATAATTAAAAAAGGTTGCTCTTCCTAAGAAACAAGCCCATACGACCCCTCCGGTCCTAGAGTATACAATGTTTGTGGATCTACATATCGCGTCAAAATCAAGATGAGTTTACAATGCCATTGGTTTAACATAAGGCGTCAAAATCAAGCTCCTTTTCTGTAGCTCAAGCATTCACCTTGTTTGCTCATATTTTGGAAGCCCTAGCAGAGGGATGAATGTCATGTGATGGTGTGTTGCTTCTAGAAGGTGATGGAGCAGTGCCATAAGGAAGTGGAGTGCGTTGTTGCTGGCAGATGTGTAATGTTGTGAAGCAAAAGGTTACTTTGTGAAGGAGGCACACTACACCATAAATGGTATTCAACTAGGGAGGCATGTCTACCAAAAACCAGAATAAAGCTATGCTCCTCCATTGCTCCAACTCTAACTTCAGAACTGGAGGTCACCGCTCCATCATATAAGTTTATGATATGTGAATTGTGTGAAAAAGGAGTATCATTGGTTCTACTTCTCATGCCACTACCTAGATAGGTATCGTACAACCAGCAACATGATTAGAGAATGCTAATTAGGATTTGTATATCACATGTTTCATGTGCTCTGGAAAAAGATACCTTGTAGCAAAGTGGAAGCTTGTTTTGGATAGTTGGTAGTCACGTATCCATACTTAGATACAACCTTCTCACAGACTCTAGGTCCCCCTACAAAAGTGTTGCACATGTCGATGTGTCTCTACAATTTTGCCAAGCTAGGGAAGGTGACCATTGTTGTGGTGGTCAAGAGCAAGAGGTTGTGGAACCATCAATGAATTCATCAAGTCATACTACTGTGATAGAAAAGCATGGATTTTGTTTTTCAATGTCAATGATCATAGAACAATTTGCTTCGGTTTCTACAATCACATTAGGACACAGATGGCTCAATAATCTACAAACGTGTGGGGAAGAATCTCCAGACGAGGAGTTAGACATCACCACCTATATGTTCTTGCTGTCTTCATTGTATCCACATTGAAGAGTCCTCCTAGTTGCAAAAGTCAACAATTTATACCTAGGTGATCAAATTATGAAACTACTCTACAGATATGATGAGGGAAACAAAATCTAAACATTCCATGTTTGCCATTAATGGAGATGTCTGGTACGAGGCTCCACATTCTGAGATTGCAATGAGCCCCCCTATCCCATTATAGTGCTCATCGCGGGATCTTCCAATTGATACAATATCAATAGCTAGTTTACGTCGACTACTAGCACAAGGCCCACAATAACCTTCTCTAGACAGTGATCACTGGGCACAACAATCAATACCCCAAGGTCACTGTCACCTATGTAAACTACAATACTCATGGTGAGTCGGGAAGGGTTGGGCCACAAGAAGAGTTAAAAGGAGAAAAATAAAAAAAAAGAGTAAAAAGAAAAAGCTAAGTGCAAAATTCAGACATTACCTCTAAAATAACCATATCATACCATACAAAAAAAGAAAAGCTAACTTCAGGTTATTCTAATCATGCATAGAGATTAGATATGTAATCGACCTTAATATATACATGTGTTCTACATTCATTTCCCCTCATAAGTATATTTATTTGTATACACTTAGTTATACATATATTACATGGTTAAACCCAAAAATGATTTGTAAACCATGCATAAATAAAACATTATTGAATTACATCCTAGGTTGGCTTAGTATGACTGTCTAGGTTCTTATACTATGTAAAAGGTGTTCAAAGATAGTCCTTCCAACGTAATTTTACCATATAAGAAGGTAGAAGTATCTTTTTTCCAATCTCATTATTTAGGAATTATATGATATGTGAGAGGGACGTCAATAGAAATTATAATCCTGTAAACTGCAACTAATGCACTAATAAAAATGAAAACTCATCAAAAGAAAATGAATTCATGGCGCAAACTTAGGACCAGGAAAAACAAATGGTGTGATAATCCATGTTATCAAAGGCATTAGGAATCAAATATCGATATCGTCAACATAACTGGAATATTACAGACTTAGAAAGAAAAATGACACCAGCTAATAATAGGTTGAGACACCCAACAAAGAAGACCTATGGTATGAATCAACTTTGTATAATATGTACATACAATATATTATTATAGTTATTGGTGAGGAGTGCCTCAGGCTATGTGGCTCACTAACTCCCTGAAAAGGATAAAAAAATTCCACTGGTAGCGTAATAAGAAGATTGTGGTTTGTGTCTTGAACCAAACTTGTAGGTTGTCGCCATATGGTTATAAGAGAAACTAGAGTGGTTTTTTATCATCTCCACTCCAAATCATTGTATCATATAGTTGAATTGTAAGTGTAGAATTTAGCATTTCAGCTAGGGCAATGGAGAAAGAAGGCAAGGACAAAGATCAGACGACAGATTATGTATTTGTATTTCGAGTCTTTTGACTATTCTCAATCTCATGCTTGATATGACTATTAGCATTTTTTGTGGCTTAATACTTATAATGACTCACGATGTGATTGTTCCTCGCTACATGTTGTGTGTTGCAGCTTGCAATTCATTAACTCGGTTCGTGTGGAAGGATCCTTTAAGAAGCTAGAAGAAGATCGTTAAGAATCATTTCTGAATAGTAACTTTTGAACTATAATTTCAGGTTAGTCTAACCATGCATAGTATAAGATTAGCTATGTAATCGACCTCAATAAATTTCTATATTCTTCCCCCCCATAAGTATATTTATTTGTATACACTTAGATATACATATATTATATGGTTAAACCCAAAAATGATCTGTAAACCAAGCAAGGCTTAGTCTGACTGTTTAGGCTCTTATACTATGTAAAAGGGATTCAAAGATAGTCACACCCTATAAGGATAACATACTCAAAAAAATTACTTCCAAGTTAATTTGACCATATAAGCCAGAAGTATTTTTTTACCAATTCCATTATTTAGGAACTATATGATGTGTGAGAGGGGCGTCGATAGATATGATCTTGTAAAATGCAACTAATACCCTAACAAAAAGGAAAAGTCTTCAAAAAAATATGAATTCATTGCGCAAACTCAGTAAAAGCAAAAACAAATGGTGTGATAATCCATGATATCAAAGGCATTAGGAATCAAATGTCGCAATATAACTGGAATATTACAGACTTAGAAAGAAAAAGTGACACCCACTAATAATAGGTTCAGAGACCCAACAAAGAAGACCCATGGCTGTAATCTCTCATGAGTCCACTTTGTGTAATATGTACACATAATATATTATTATAGATGTCTAAAGTGTGAGGACTGAGGTGAAAACTCACTTGTGTAATTATATTAGATGGAAATGATGGCACACCAATGTCCTATATATAGGAGAAAGGCTGGACACATTAGAAACTTAGGATTCAACGTAGGCTATATGGGTTGATACTTGATACACTTAAGCCCATTAACCAAGGAAGAAAATGTCCGATTTTGATGCCGTTTCGACGGCCACAGAAATAGAAATTTACCGAAATTTCGATGGAAATTTCGACAATATGCGTTCCTAACGTTTCGACGACAAAATGAACGCGTTAATTTGTGAAATTTTACCAGAATTATCAAATAGTGTAGATCTACTCAAATATGCAATAATATTTCATACGGGATATGTGGGGGTGGGGGTCTCCTCACGTGTGAGTGGAGGACCCTAAACTGTTTCAATGGGGATTTCGATGGAGAATTTTGATGTCATTTCTCGAGGGTGAAATCAATGAATTAAATCATTTTAGTTTGCAAACACAATATATAAACTTAAAAGGCATAAAACTATGCAAAAAAGTATGCTCTAGGCAATCCATAGTACATTAAAAAGAAAGAAAAATTTTGATGGACAATGCGTTTCGACAGTGCATTTCGATGTCCGATGGCCATCGATATGGAAATAATTGTGGAAATCTCAACAATTTCGTGGAAATTTCAAATTATGCCATTAACTAACAGATAGGCGAATAATACTTTCTAACAGGAATCCTTGATCTACTCCTGCAATCGAGCCAGTTGGGCCAAAGCAATGAGTCAACTTCCTTGCACTATGCCCAAACAAAATGGAATCCCCAATCTGCTACAGGTGGTCCAATCTGCTACAGGAATCCCCAATCACTCATTCTTACATTCACGCTCAGGCTTTATTCATTGCATTTTATTTCATTGGCATGGGTTTTATTCAATATTAAGGTTTTTATGCTCTTTAGATATTTTTTAGATGTTTTGAGACTGAGAGCGGTTGAACTTCTTTTGCACATTAGAAAATAATGTGGGACCAAGCTAGGTCCTTCAAAAGAAACAATCCAACTCAATTTCAATTCAAAACTCATCATCTGCAAGCCTAATTAAAAGGTAAATTTAGACGAATGCATGAAAAGGCCGATTTGAGTTTGTCAAACATCAGCTCAAACAACCACACAAGTCCTTGGCGAGTTGTCCATAATCTGAAACGGGCTGACAAGTGACTCTAAACCCTAAGAGATGAAGAACACGAACCGTAAAATCACTTGCAAAACAGAACCATTAAGTTAAAGAAAGGACGACTATAAATTGACTCTAGCCTGAGAAATAAGCAAGAACTAAAATACTGGGGCAACCAAATTATAATCATGAAAGATAGGTGGAATTCCTCATAGATCAAATCATAATAATTCCTAATAGTCAAGTTACAACTTATGCAGAGTTCATATTAAGCAGTAAAGGTTGCTCGAGATAACTGATTGTGGGTTGAAAATATAAAAATGTTTGTATAGTTCAACCTTGCAAGATATTTTGCTCATTTACTATCATGTATGTGGTTACCACTATATGCATTGTTGTAGTTGCACCCACATATAGAACATAGCAATATGTTGACCCCTTGTTTGTTGGGGTTTTAGGTTACACTTGGGATCTAGATTCGAAGTTGTGGCTGATTCGATAAAAGGCAAAGAAAAAAGCTCTAGAGAAAGCCAGAATTAGATAGCAGTAGTTTGGCTTCAGTTTCCTAAACGATTTAAGTTTTGAAATCTTGTTTTTAGATTCCTAGTTGTGTACCTCCATTTAGAGTCCAACATTTTTAAACATTATTTACCTAATCTAAATTATGGACTTATTGATTATTTCATCCAGATTACAAAAGATCACCCTCGACCAACACACGGGAAAGAACAAAAGGACCAATTACCATGAAAGCCCCTCCACGGTAAGCTACACCCAAACAACACAACTAATCATCTATTCAAACCTTGCAAAAAAACAAAGACACCCCTAAGAAGGTTCTCATCAGAACAAACCTCCATCGTTCCTACCGCCAAAGCCAGCTAAAGAACCAGCCAAGTCATCATCATCATCATCTACCTCGCTTGCATATCCATCACTATCAGGGCTGCTATCCACCAACTCAAAAGACGAGTGGTTGGAGTATCCATCAACACCCTGAGGCTACAAGCCTAGGTAGGCATCACTCCACCGAGGCCCCAAGAAATCTCTGAGGCAACGACGTCTCAGACGTCGGCAGGTACCAGCTGAATGGGGACTATGGAAAGAGGGGTTTGTTACAGCGTGTCTCCTAGAATGCCAAAATGAAGCGATGCTCGCCCACTACTTCTCCAACTCTGACTTTAGTACTAGAGGTTTGCAGTCCATTATACGGGTTGTAGAGATATGTGAACTGTGTCAACAAAGCACCATGGATCGTGACAGCGTGTCTCCTAGAATGCTAAAATGAAGCGATGCTCGCCCACTACTTCTCCAACTTTGACTTTAGTACTAGAGGTTTGCGGTCCATTATACGGGTGGTAGAGATATGTGAATTGTGTCAACAAAGCACCATGGATCGTGGGGTGTACTCCACCGCCTATAGAAGTATCGTTGAACCAACAACACAATTATAGGATGCAACTATTTATGACTTGTATCACACCTATTTCATGTGCTCCGAAGCTTGTCTTTGAATAGTTGGTAGCCTTGTATTATATATTTAAGATACAACCTTTTCACAAACTCATGCCCCTGCAAACGTGATCCACACGTTAAGGTACCTCTATAGTTCTGCCAAGATGGGGAAGGTGACAATGTTGTGTTCAAGTGCAAAGGTTGTGGAACCATCAATGCCTTCGTCGAGTCATACTACTACAATAGAAAAGCACGGGGTTTTGTTTTTCAATGTAAATGATCATATAAAAATGTCCTTTGGTTTCTACATTCACAACATTATAGAGATGGTCTCAACAAGCCGCAAGTGTGTGGGAAAGAATCCAATCTCTAGACAAGGAGTTGGACACCATCCCCATATGTTCTTACCCTCATTGTCGGAGCCACACAGAAGCCTCCTAGTTGCAAAAGTCAACATCGAGTTGTACCTAGCTAGTCTTTTTTTTTTGAGAAGCCAGGGGTCGCTTTTATTCATCTCACACCCCTCTGGTGAGCATAATCATCCAAAAGGATACAACTCCCGCTCTTATAGCTCGGGTGAGAAAAGCTAAAACAAAAAACAGGAAAAGGGAAACGCTGCTCACCCTCGGTGGAGTGATGCCTACCTAGGCTTGCAGCCTCAGGGTGTTGATGGATACTCCAACCACTCGTCTTTTGAGTTGGTGGATAGCAGCCCTGATAGTGATGGATATGCAAGCGAGGTAGATGATGATGATGATGACTTGGCTGGTTCTTTAGCTGGCTTTGGCGGTAGGAACGATGGAGGTTGGTTCTGATGAGAACCTTCTTAGGGGTGTCTTTGTTTTTTTTGCAAGGTTTGAATAGATGATTAGTTGTGTTGTTTGGGTGTAGCTTACCGTGGAGGGGCTTTCATGGTAATTGGTCCTTTTGTTCTTTCCCGTGTGTTGGTCGAGGGTGATCTTTTGTACCTAGCTAGTCACTTCATCAAACTACTCTACAGATACGCCAAAGGAAACAAAACCTAACATTCCTTGTTTTCCACTAATGGAGAGGTCCGGTACGAGGATTCGCGTTCTGAGATATCAAATACCCCCCATCTCATTATAGTACTCATGGAGGGATGCTCCGTCTCATAACATTAATTGTTGGTTTACACCAACTATTAGCTTCAGGCCTGAATAACCTTCTCCAGACAATGACCATTGGGAACAAAATCCAACTCTAAGGCCATCCATTAGCCTTTATGTCGACGCTTACTGCTTTTGTATCGCTTCAAGTTCTTGGTTTTGGCTAAATATAGTACTTGTAAATGCATTTTAGTCATTTTATCTCTTAAGTTGTCGTCTAAAGTAATTTGATGCATTTTTATGTAGGTTTTCAGGATGACAAATTTAGTTGTTTTCCTGTCAAACACGACATGTCATATCTTAGGCATGTCGTGTCATCATCCAAAAGCAAGCAATTGCCTTCACAACAAGAGACAATGTGTGTCCAGTCAACGACATGTCATGTAACATCACAAAGGGTTCACACTAAATTGGCCCTAGTCATACCACAACACAAATTAGCCAATTCGACCTTGAAAAGCCAGGTCGTGCCCGCTCAAAACACGCTATGTTCATTCATTAGTAACTGATCTATGCACTTGTGTACACAATGCATCATGTCAGGCGATTACACTTGAAAAATATAGCAGACCGCTCAAGCAACATAGTGTGTCACTCAAGGAGACGTCATGTCTACCTGACCGTAGAAATCTAAATTCATGGAGAACAGTTATTGGGGGAGATATTTTGATTTTCAACTTCTAATTTTAGAAGAAGAGCCAGAAATGAATAAAGAGGCAATTCTACACCCCAAGGGTTAGAAGGAAGAAGAAGAGGAGAATCCACCTTCTCCTGGCAGAGGAGACTTGCCCCTTGCATCTTCGTTGTAGAGAATCTCTCCTTACAAGTATAGTGTTTTTCTTTTTTCTCTTTCTTCTTTTGTTTACTCTCCTTTTAGCCATGTGTTTTGTTGTGAACATGATTTGCATGTCTATGTGTGAATCTAACGTAATTCTTGTTGTACTTGGTGCCTAAATGGCATCTACACCTCACGTGATGAACAACTTCTAATAGTAATTTTCTTCTTTGTCTCTCTAAATTGTTTTTGTTTGCTTATGAAAATCTTGGCCACAAATATATATTTCTATTAATTCAAAATTTTAGAATATACTAGTATATAGGATTGTATCTAAATGAATAGAATTTAGTAACAATTTATGTCCCTGCTTTAACTTGATGTAATTCATATTTCCTTGAAGAGGATTAGGGAAACTCTTAATAAGTTTGAGATCAAAAGTTCAAAGAATTTAATAATTTTTTTTGGGTATAAGACAAAGAGGAATGATTTTGCATAATTGATTAGTTTATCATATAAGTTGAATGTTCTATGGCACCAAGTGCTTCTGTCTCCTGAATGCAAGTTGAAAGTGATCTAATAATAATACTGATGTAGGACGAGAGCAGCCTTTTAAATGATCTTTTTAGTAGTTTTATAATGTTTATCAGTTTCCTTGTATTTTAGGGGTTATTTGATATTTTCCTAGTTTGTCTTGTAAAGCTTGTGGTTTAGTCCCACATTGGCTAGTTGTGTAGTGAGTTGGGTTTAAACACCTATATTTAGTCTTTGCAAGGCTTTCGTCAAAGCAGACTTGATGAATGAAATCTTTTGATGAATATTTATTCCTTTTGATTAGTTAGTTTTAGATTAGTTTAGATCTAGATAGTTAGTCTTAGATTTTATTCATTAGGATCTCCATTAAATACTTTTTTAAACTTTTCAATCATTTAGTAATCAATAGTGTACATTTTGATATGCATTGATTCCTTCTAAAGATGACCTTGAGCTCATACTACTTTTGACCCGTCTTGTTATAGGTGATTGTTGTGTTGCTTTGGTAATTTAAAAGTTTTAGAGACTTTAATTCTTTTTTTTTTTGGAGATAAGACAAAGAGGAATGATTTGAATAATTGATAAGTATATCCTTGTAATATTTAAATCATAAAGTAATTGAATAGATTAAGGTTTGATATGCATTGAATTCCTCGTGGAGACGACGTCAAGCCATAGTACTTTTGACCCATTCTATAATTGAGGGACTGTTGTGTTGCTTTGGCAGTTTCGCTGCATGCTCGGATACACAAATTAATTTTTAGGGGAGGGGTAGCAACTAGACTATTTTAAGTTCTTTCTGTTGTTTGGTTTTTGCATTTGCATTTTTATTTTGTTATCGTAGGTCAAACTTTGTGTTTAGTATAAACATGTTTAATTTCTGCTCAATACAATACAAACTTCTGTTGTAGCCAATGCCTACAAATTAATTCTTTTTAAGGATTATCACCGTCTTACGTGGCATATGCTTTGTTTCTTTATTTATCATATTCACACCAATGCTTATCTCCTAGTTTGTTTTGCATGTCTTGAAATTGAGTGTTAGTGGAAGTCATCAACACTGAGTGTTAACAAAATTCATTGTATTTCCGATGAAAATATCATACCAACAAACTAAAATTTTGACGGTATTAATGTGACATCTACACATGAGTTATAGCAATTTCCTAATAGACACAAAAATTTAAACAAAATTTATCTAGTGTGGTTCCATTATTTACAACAAACAACGAATCTATCCAGACATCCTCAAAAATCCCCCATTCTCTAAGTTACATCTCAACACAGTAAAGCTAGTGATTTTCCATCCTAGGTACTCCTTATCTAAGTACAACTATCTTCCCCTCTTCTATATGGAATAAATATAGCATATTTTACCAGTCCCTGCTGCTCACTAAGACTTACGCCTGCGTGGGGAGCTGGTTGGGGCATCATTGGCCCTCTTTTTTTAATGACAAGGCACCCAACCATCGCGACTAGATCGGATTTTAAGCTAGATTGGCATACCAAGTGGGTTGTTTCATGCCTCTTTTTGTAAGTTTTGTTGATTTAAAAAAATTATTTGATTAATTTTCAATTGATAGAATTAGGGTCAAGTTGTTACTAGAGATAAATTTTCCTAAGTGGGTTCATCACTAGGTTCTCGTATTGAAATACTTGAGATTGGTTGATTTGTGAAGATTGCGGGGAAGATTAATGCTTGTCATAAATAATGGAACCACAATAGATAAATCATGTTTAAAATTTTGTGTCTATTAAGAATTTTCTATCACTCATTTTCTGATATGAATTGTAATACAACAAATACTGTAGTTGGTTGTATAACATTTTCATCGAATATACATTGTGACTTTCATTAACACACAATTTAAAGATAGGACAAACCACACTAGGAGATAAGCATTGTTGTGAAAATGATAAACATACTCTGAGAAATAAAGCATATGCCACATTATAAAGATTCGATTTCTAAGCATTGACTATACCATAGACTTGTAATCATGTGAAATAAAACATGCTTCCACTAAATGCAAAGTTAAATTACAATGTCAAAATAAACATACAAATGCAAAAATAAGACATCTGAAACAACTTAGGATTTCTATGATAAACATGAACAGCTCTAATATAACTATTGTGACCTTGTTTATGCCAAATAAAGGCATAAACTACCAAATCAGGAATGGTGTACGTCAATGCTTACTAGCATAAAAAGCCTCGGCCCCAAGTCGCACGTCTTGACAAGTTTTACATGAACCATAATTGTATTTGATTATAGCTTTTAGTCATCAAGAGAATTTTTCCCAAATAAACACGTCAAATTCCCATTCATAGTTTTATATATATATATATATATATATATATATATATATATAGTTTGTTTTTGTTACCCGTGCGGGTAGATTAGTTTAGCTACCCGGCAAATATCGCGCTTCCTTAATTACGAAACAAGTTTGCCTTAAGGCTAAGAGTCGAGCGCATCACCGCCGCCGAGCGGTCTCCTTGTCGCCAGGTCCGCGTTGTGCGCGTGGAGCAGAGTAGAGTAACACAAAATTAAATGTACGGAAACTAAATCAATCGCCCAGGATCAGATTTGGATTTCTCCGCCTCCCCGTTCCGGCAACTACAATAATAGCTCGGGAGAATTGGTTGTGCAAGCAGGCCGATTGAAACGCCGACGGCCGCCCTAGTTGCTGTCAATCAACCTCTCGTCTCCTATGGCCTGTTGTACTTAACTTTCCATACCAGAGATGGAAAGACAGCAGGCTTACAGCAGCAGAGAAGGAGCAGGTTGCTCGGGCTCTAATTGTACTCTTTCCCGGTTGTTGCCTCCCGCCGTTCCGTTTTGCCCCTTGTTCGCTACTTTAATGTTCTGCTAAGACCCCTGTCGCCGACGGCTCTCTGACTCTCTTCCCGCCGCCGAAATCCCAGGGAGAAGGCGAATCTGTTGAGTTGAAAGGTACCCAACCCCAGCAGCAGCAGGAATGCTACTCTGCCTCCGGATCTCCTCTTAGAATTCAATGCTTTCTCCACGGGCTTTTACACGAAAATGCGTGGATGGGGAACTAGTTAAATCCTTCTTCTCCCCGAATGATGCGAGAAGGCGAGCTGGATCCCTCTACTCCCAGCCACTCACTTATTATGGTACAAGACAGATGAGTAAAGAATGGGATGTTTGTAGCTTGTATAGCCGATTTGAGCAGCCGGAGGAGCACCGACGGCAGGGCAAGCGGAAGGGAGGAACAAGGTGGGGGGTTGAGGTGGGGTTGTGGAGTGTATTGAAACAGATAAGGAAAGATGGATAACTGAAAATATCACTCGATCACAAATTAGATATTTCAGATTATCAGTAGCAGTTACTATTTATCGTGTTTGTGTAATGTTTTTTTTAGCGTTGCCATTCATAATAATGTATACTTATCACAAGTAGAACTCATACAAACCAATGACCTTCTAAGGGCAAACATCGACGACAATTCAAATGTTTGGTATACCGTTTTTGTATCTAATCAATTTCTTTGTATCTATGCCACACAGCACAAACTTCATTTACATAAAATTCTTCACCAATATTAAACGGCCTTTGTCAAACCACAAACCACAAATTGGACTGTCAATACTTGCAGATGGCAAGTAATATCGATCTAAATATAAAGCTGTATAAAGTAGATAGTGACATAAGAGGAACATGCATTAGGGCGAGCATCTCTGAAACAACAAATCAAAAATGAAGGAAATGGTAATGTGTTGCCCCACAAACAATATTATCTAATGAACGGGCACTCATTAGGAGGCGTCTCGAGTTGTTATCATTGCAAGACCATGGAATAAACAATTTTGTAATGTGGGTGGATATTTTGTAATGTATACAAAGAAGCCATAATATACATGAACAAATTATAAAGTAGATACTTTGTAATGTACACGGAAAAATTGTAACATGTATGATTAAATAATATGGTGGGTGGACATTTTGTAATGTATATAAAGAAACCGTAATATGTAGAAACAAATTATATAGGTGGATATTTTATAATGTACACGGTTACAAACTGCACACGTAAATACCGTGGTTGTTCAGTTACTCGCAGCGTTTTTCCAGTTACTCGCGAGCTTTCTTCAGTTACTCGCAGCGTTTTTCCAGTTACTCGCAGTGTTTTTCCAGTTACTCAGAGTGGTTGTGACAGTTACTCGCGAGCTTTCTCCAGTTACTCGTGAGCTTTCTTCAGTTACTCGCAGGGTTGTTCAGTTACTCACAGCGTTTTTCCAGTTACTCGCGAGCTTTCTTCAGTTACTCGCAGTGGTTTTTCAGTTACTCGCGAGCTTTCTTCAGTTACTCGCAGGGTTGTTCAGTTACTCGCAGCATTTTTCCAGTTACTCACGAGCTTTCTTCAGTTACTCGCAGCGTTTTTCCAGTTACTCGCAGTGTTTTTCCAGTTACTCGGAGTGGTCGTGACAGTTACTCATGAGCTTTCTCCAGTTACACGCGAGCTTTCTTCAGTTACTCGCAGGGTTGTTCAGTTACTCGCAGCATTTTTCCAGTTACTCACGAGCTTTCTTCAGTTACTCGCAGTGGTTTTTCAGTTACTCGCGAGCTTTCTTCAGTTACTCGCAGGGTTGTTCAGTTACTCGCAGCGTTTTTCCAGTTACTCGCGAGCTTTCTTCAGTTACTCGTAGCGTTTTTCCAGTTACTCGCAGTGTTTTTCCAGTTACTTGGAGTGGTTGTGACAGTTACTCGCGAGCTTTCTCCAGTTACTCGCGAGCTTTCTTCAGTTACTCGCAGGGTTGTTCAGTTACTTGCAGCGTTTTTCCAGTTACTCGCGAGCTTTCTTCAGTTACTCGCAGTGGTTTTTCAGTTACTCGCAGTGTTTTTCAGTTACTCGGAGTGGTTGTGACAGTTACTCGCATTGTTTGTTCAGTTACTCGGAGAAGGTTGTTCAGTTACTCACAGTGTTTGTTCAGTTACTCGCAGAGGGTTGTTTAGTGGCTCACAGTGTTTGGTCAGTTACTCGCAGAGGGTTGTTCAGTTACTCGCAGACTATTTTGAGTTACTCGCGGTGTTTTTCAAGTTACTCGGAGCGGCTGTGACAGTTACTCGCAGGCTATTTGAGTTACTCGCAGTCCCTTTTCAGTTACTCGTAGTCCTTTTTCAGTTACTCACAGTCCTTTTCCAGTTACTCGTAGTGTTTTTCCAGTTACTCGTAGTGTTGTTTCAGTTACTCGCAGTGTTTTTTCAGTTACTCAACCATTACTGTCGGTTACCCAAGCACTACTCTCAGTTACTCAAGAGCTAATCCCAGGGTTTTTTCAGTTACTCGAATAGTTTGTTAAGTTACTCAATCATTACTGTCGGGTGTTCAAGCATTACTCAAGCATTCTGTTACTTTCAGCTCAGTTACTCGTAGTAGTTTCAAGATGTACATAAGCATTCAAAGCATAAAGTTATCTAAAGCATTCAAGAACATTTAGCCAAAATATAAGGGCAAAATTAATATATGTTCAAGATGACATGTACAGCAAGATCAAATGTACATTAAGATCAGTTGTAAATTTAGACTTTTAATAGCTGTACATTCAATAGCAGTTGTACATTCAGATATACACAGCTTATACCCTCTACAAATTCCTGGAATCCACTTCCAGGTGACTGTGATTTGTTACCCTCATCTTCCCACTTTCTTTTTAGATTTTTGTTCTCTTCTTCTAACTTGGCTATTATTTCTTCTAGCCTTTTATTCTCCAATTGCAGTTCTGTGAATTTATCAACACTTATTCTTGTGCAGATCTCCTTATGTATTTTGAGCTCCTCCTCCAACATTTTGATTCTTGTCTCCAGGGTGGAGGTGTCAATAGTGTCTCCCTCTTCGATGATTGGTTTTGCTGGTGCCTCAGTGGTTGTTGGCGTACTTTTTTCAGTTGCGAGTAACTGAAAAAAGCTTGCGAGTAACTGTGAAACACTACGAGTAACTATGACAACAATGCGAGTAACTGAACGAGCACTACGAGTAACTCAAATAGTAGTTAGAGTAACTGTGAAAACAATATGAGTAACTGAAAAAGGACTACGAGTAACTGAAAGTAACAGAATGCTTGAGTAACTGAAAAGTAATGCTTGAGTAACTGAAATTAATTCTTGAGTAACTGAGAGTAATGCTTGAGTAACTGAGAGTAATGGTTGAGTAACTGAAAAAACCCTACGAGTTAGTGTCACAACCCTGGAGTAACTGAAAAAACACTGTGAGTAACTGAAAAAGGACTACGAGTAACTGAAAAAATACTGCGAGTAACTGTGACAATACTGTGAGTAATTGTGATAATAATGCGAGTAACTGAAAAAATCCTGCGAGTAACTGTAATAGCAGTTAAAGTAACTGTGAAAACACTGCGAGTAACTGTCGCAACCCTACGAGTACCTGAACAAACAATGCGAGTAACTGAAAAAAGCATGCGAGTAACTGAAACAACCCTATGAGTAACTGAACACTGCAAGTAATGGTTGAGTAACTGAACAAACACTGCGAGTAACTGTCACAACCCTGCGAGTAACTGAACAAACACTGCGAGTAACTGAAAAAACCATGCGAGTAACTAAAAAAACCATGTGAGTAACTAAAAAAACCCTGCGAGTAACTGAAAAAACCTGCGAGGAACTGAAAAAATCCTGTGAGTAACTGAAAAAACCCTGTGAGTAACTAAAAAAGCCTGCGAGTAACTGAAAAAAGCTTGCGAGTAACTGTGAAACACTACGAGTAACTATGACAACAATGCGAGTAACTGAACGAGCACTACGAGTAACTCAAATACCAGTTAGAGTAACTGTGAAAACAATATGAGTAACTGAAAAAGGACTACGAGTAACTGAAAGTAACAGAATGCTTGAGTAACTGAAAAGTAATGCTTGAGTAACTGAAATTAATTCTTGAGTAACTGAGAGTAATGCTTGAGTAACTGAGAGTAATGGTTGAGTAACTGAAAAAACCCTACGAGTTAGTGTCACAACCCTGGAGTAACTGAAAAAACACTGTGAGTAACTGAAAAAGGACTACGAGTAACTGAAAAAATACTGCGAGTAACTGTGACAATACTGCGAGTAATTGTGATAATAATGCGAGTAACTGAAAAAATCCTGCGAGTAACTGTAATAGCAGTTAGAGTAACTACGAAAACACTGCGAGTAACTGTCGCAACCCTACGAGTAACTGAACAAACAATGCGAGTAACTGAAAAAGCATGCGAGTAACTGAAACAAGCCTATGAGTAATTGAACACTGCAAGTAATGGTTGAGTAACTGAACAAACACTGCGAGTAACTGTCACAAACCTGTGAGTAACTGAACAAACACTGCGAGTAACTGAACAAACACTGCGAGTAACTGAAAAAACCATGTGAGTAACTGAAAAAATTCTACGAGTAACTAAAACAACCCTGCGAGTAACTGAAAAAACCTGCGAGGAACTGTGAAACACTACGAGTAACTATGACAACAATGCGAGTAACTGAACGAGCACTACGAGTAACTCAAATAGCAATTAGAGTAATTGTAAAAACAATACGAGTAACTGAAAAAGCACTACGAGTAACTGTGACAACCCTGCGAGTAATTGAACGAGCACTATGAGTAACTCTAACAACAATAAGAGTAACTGTGATAGCCTAGAAAAGAAACACTATGATTCAAACTCAGTTACTCTTATACTTTGCAAGAGTGAATGTGACAACACTAAGAGTATCCATTGCACACAAAGACAAACACATATTCTTCAAAAAGAATAACAACGGATGAGAACATATTCTTTGTAACATATTCAAAGTATGCATACAACTGCTGGAGCACAAGGTAACACAAAGATAGATTAAAAACACAAGTGAGGTACATAAAAGGTTACCAAATCACTTTCACAAAATTACACAAAAAGAACAACCCCATTACAGATTTGAACATGCCTCACGGACGCACTAATCAACTAAAAACTCCACTAAAAAGATAGAACCACATATACATCAATAGCAGTAGCAACAACATCAGAACACGAGCAGTAGAAATAATAGCAGCAACTCCTAATCAGCAAAATAAGAATGATCTTAACAGTAGTAGCAGCAGCAACTCATCACACTAGAAGTACCAGTAGCACATAACCATCAACAGCATGGAACTGGGTCGGAAATCTCATCTCTGCTGGAGTGGGCTGGCCACTCTGGGACTCCGTCGCCTTCGCGGCAAAGGACGCCTACACAAGTAAGAGGAGGCCACACAAATAAGAGGAGGCCACACAAGTAAGCTAAGGTCGGGTGAGCCTGAGAAATCAGTACGATATTGTTGTTGATGTCCATCAAATAAAAATATGGATGCACTACGTTCATTTATGTTGATATTATTATATTTACAATAACGTATGTTACAATTTATATACATAATAATTTTTAATATACATTTCATACGTATTTTATTATTTTTAGTGTTCAATTTGTTATTTTATAAAATCAAATGTTACTTTATGTGTCAAAAGTTACTGTTCAAATCACATAGTTACGTTTGGCATTCCATTATTACATTAACAGAACATTAAACATTCTCCACTATGGATACTCATAGCAATTCCACTCGGTGGACTTGTTCATTCATGGGTATCAAAAGTAATATTTTCACCCACCTTTACAACTTAATTGCATTTGCTAAAATCTACCGATGTAGTTAATATGTAGCTATTTTTGTGCATAGATTCAGTCACAGGTCGATCAAAAAATACTAGATTCAAGCAAGTGCATAAACATGTGCATAGAAGGAGCTGGCCTGGCTAACAGTGAGTGGTTGGACAGATTTTGTCTTAAAAAAGGTTACAGGCTCTGGTGGAAAATTCCATCTTAAACTATCTAGTAGTGTAGGATGACATTGTCGTCACCGAGAAAACCTTCCACCTCCGGATGGGCTGTTGATGCCCAAACAATCAAGAATAAAACATTCTGAAAGTGAAACCCAAGCTAGACAAGTGTGTGTGGAGGATTTCTTTGCACAGCAAGGTGGAGCCCCTAAATGAAAGTGCGTCACAGCCACACTTGCCAACTTCGTGGCGATGCTAGCCATCCTATTTCTATAAGGTGGCTTGATGTTCATCCTGGGAACGTCTGCGGGCTGCCAATGCAACATCCTGTTAGAAACCCAGACACTTGATCTAAGGATCGACATCTCCTATCCCAAACTGCTATTCGCCTCCTGTAATTTGAGCGTCGTCGTCGAAAGTTGCAAACTCGTTCTCAGAATGACAGTCTCCTTTTCTGTTCTGCTCATCCTCGCCAAGATCAGCCTCTTCGTTCTTTCACACACAAGGATCAGCAGAGGCGCTGGATGCGGGCGGCAGGACAATCGGACCCAGGCGGGCTAGAGCGGAGACGCCAAAATCTAGGGCAGCAAATTCACTGGGAACAACCCGCAACTGCCTCCGCCTAGTGGCGCTTGGGCTTCGAAGCCTGTGTGGTGGCCCCTATCTGCGGTCTTCTCAATTTGGTTCTTAATTCCACTGCTGCCCCACCGCCGGAGAATGTTTGGCCGTGCAGATTTACTATTTATGTGGTGTCGTAGTGTTGCTGGAATGTCATGGCGGTCAAAGAGATGAACCAAAACATGTTGAGTGGCAACTGCGGTGGTGCCATCATTCATGGCCCCAGGGAGTGTCGGCGGGATCCTAATGCGCTTGATCTCTGCTAACTCCAATGTTGGCACGGTGACGACGGACAGGACGCCGCCGCCCAAGTCAAGCCGCATCATCTCTTGCTACCGTCAGAACCAACTAATTAGAATAAACGGGAAATATTTACATGTGATGCCACCGTGTCTCCTGTGACGGGTAGCAAAAACAAGTTACCCGCGCGGGCATTTAATAAATAGCCATATATATATATATATATATATATATATATATATATATATATATATATATATATATATATATATATATATATATATATATAGGTTTTTTGTCAATCCCAAAAGTAAGCCCAAGACAATGAATAAATCAATTATAAAACACATTTCATTTATGCTAATTGTGAGGTATGAGTATTTGGGATTCCTATGATATGTGAATTGGTATGTCTTTAGCTAAGGATTACCTTCTTTTGGGCACCATGACACCTAAGCTAAAGTGAGCATGGAGCTTTGTTCACGCTTGGTAACAACAACGTCGAGTTAGGGGCTAAATAAAACTAATAGCACTCTATTGAGTCCACCTCCTACGCATGTACCATAACAAATATGACATGAATAAGATACTAAGCATGAGAAATTACATGAGAAGAAGCAAACTTGTTAAAATAAGGTGTTGAGAGCCATGGCAAGGTTTTTTGTCAATCCCAAAAGTAAGCCCTATACAATGAATAAATCAATTATAAAATACTTTTTTTTTTGAGGAAAGGTAATGTTATATAATTAAGAAAAACACATCAAGCAAGCGAAAACCTACTTATAAAATACATTTCATTCATGCTAATTGTGAGGTATGAGTATTTGGGGTTCCTATGATATGTGAATTGGTATGTCTGTAGTTAAGGATCACTTCCTTTGTGCACCATGACACCTAGGCTAAAGTGAGCATGGAGCTTTGTTCACGCTTGGTAACAACAACATCGAGTTAGGGGCTAAATAAAACTAATAGCACTCTATTCAATCTACCTTGTACGCATGTACCTTAATAAACATGACATGAATAAGATACTAAGCATGAACACCTACATGAGAAAAACCAAACTTGTTAAAATAAGGTGTTGAGAGCCATGGCAAGGTAACTTGGTAAGCCTTGGCTCATGTATGTTTTATTTTTAGTCTCTCATTCATAATGTGACGTTTTCATAACATTCATAATCACATAATCACATTCAAAAAATTACATGTGGCATCCTAATATTATTCTTGATTTTAATTTTTTTTCTTCTCTCGTATCCCTCTTCTTTCCTCTTTCTCTTTCTCTTCACAGTCCCATCTAACCTTTTACATCTCCTATGTTGATTCATGATACCTACACTTGAACCAAACATCACCTTAGACCAAATCATCCACTTACTCTAAGTCTAAATTTAATATTCTTCTCTATTAAATGTGTAATAGAGATACACAATGTGTGCCAGAGGAGCATCATGGAGCATTCAGTCACATTCTCATGCCACTTCCTTATAGAGTTAGTTACCTTTTCAATTAACCTACCTCAAATGCGTAAAAAGCACGCATGATGTGCTCTGGAAAAGCATATTTTGCAATAGAGAGAGTGGTTTTTCTTATTGATATGAGGTTGCCCCCTTTCCTATATATAGGATAAGGGGGAAGTATACAGACACAAGACAAACCCTAATGGGCCAAGACACAACTAGGGCCATATTACAAATAGACTAAAACAACTTAAATAAATAGACTAGAACAAATTGAAATAAATAGACTCTCTAACAGGATCCACCAACCTAGGGAAGGTGGGCATTTTAGCAATCAAGTGCAAGATTACAGAATCATTAATGTTTTCATTGAGTCGTAAATTGTAATAGACAACCATGAGGTTTACTTTTTCCATGTGAACTATCATTGGAAAATGTGTTGGTTAAGCACTTTTAATCATTTGGAGACATCTGAGGAAAATATTTAGAAATCTTATCAAAATCGGGTGTTATCAACTATCCTTGTTTTTCCCTAAGCAAGACTCAACTCAATGAGAAACAAAGAATAATGAAAAATAATTTGGCAAAAAAGGTTTGAAAAGTCAGTTTTAGGCCGCAAATCACCCGTAACAATCTGCTCCACAACAAACATCAACTACACATTGCCAATAAAAGATCACACAACATTTAAGATCATTGCAAACCAAAAGAAAACTTGTCAAGATAAGAACTGTGCACGGGGCACCAAAAAGAATCGTGAGAAGTGATGAAGTGAGAGAGTAATCATCCTCTAGAATTTAGACATACCTTATCAGGAATTTTGTAACTACCACATATTCAAAAACTAAAATAAATAAATAGAAAATACTCTAATGACCTTAGAAATCCTCGATTAGCTACATGCGAGCAAAGGTCCTTGCAGTTTGAGCCACTTGGCCAAAAGTAGTGAGTCAACCTCCTCATAGCATGCTTGAACCAACCCTGCTCTCGATAAAATTCCATCAATCTCCTAGGGGTACCTAAAAAACTCTAATGAGTTTTTGGGTGATACTATCAGGCACAAAATATACCTGTATCAATGTCGCAATCATATATCCGTCGAGCATCACCCTAGATTTTCTAAAAAATAAAGCTTACTCATGCTTTTATAATGAGTTTAGCTTTTATTCATTAAAAAATACTATATATATAAAACAAATCAAAAGGACTATTGACTTTTGGAATCTTTGATCTGCTACATGTGGTCCATGTAGCAAGCAACACTGCCTATAGTCTGTGCCAGTTGGCCCAAAGCAATAAATCAATCTCTTCGTACCGCACTCAAACCACCCTGCTCCTGGGAGGATTTCACCAGTCTTGTAGGGGTTTTAAAAGACTCTCCAATGAATTTTCAAGCAGCATTGTGGGGCACGACATACCTTTTCCACTAGCGCAGTCATATACCAGTCAGATACCAGCAACCTCTCCTAAATGTGAAAAAACAATCACGCGTTCTTTTATTCATGCTCAGGCTTTTATTAGTTGCACCCTATTTCATTGGCATCGGTTTTATTCATTTTCAAGGTTCTTTTTAAAAAAATTTAAGACTAAAGGGCAAATGAATCTTGTTTGCACATTAGAATATAATGTGGGGCGAAGATATGTCTTCAAAAGGTGCAATCCAACTCAATTTCAATTCAAAACTTATCATGTGAGATCAATTGTGGTCTGAGAATCCTTAAGAGTTTAGACAAATGCACAAAAAAGTCAATTGGAGATTAATTAAACATCGATTCAAACAACCACACAAATCCATGTAGAGTTAAGACAAGCTAACAAGTGACTCTAAACCCTAACAGATAAAGAACGCAAACTGTAGAATCACTTGCCAAACATAACCATGAAGCTCAAGAAGGATCACGATCAATTGAATCGAGTTTGAGAAATAAGAAAGAACCAAAATCTTGGGACAACCAAATAATAATCATGAAAGATAGACGAAATTCATTAGAGGCTCAGAGATCAAATCATAATAAATCCTAATCATTGAGCTAAAAAAATGAAAAATTCATACTAAGTAGTAAAGCCTGCTCTAGAAAGTAGTAAGCATTTGGGGTCAATACAGGGCATGGTAATGAAAAAGAAAACAAACACTTCCACAAAAAAATATGTGAAAATGATAGTGCATGTATGCAAAAGCAAACAAAATGGATAGGAAGGGCATAATCTACCACCCCAAGCTTAGGGTTTTTCTCATCCTTGAACAATTCCAAACTTCCGACATAAGGGGATGCTAGAAGTCCATGTAATTGCCACCATATTGATGATGGAATGACAAGTCTAGCTCAAAATAGAATGGTGTCTGGTGATATGGCGATGGTGGTTGTTGTGATCTCACGGGGAGGACGCATGTAGGTTGGCATGGCATCTGGTCATCTACAAACCTTCGGACCTTCAAAAATTCGTCCATGTACCTCCGCATGATCCTGAGGAACTCAGAAGCGACCTTTGTTGATCGCGTTCCAGTGAGTCGGGTAACTACCAACTGGTAGGCATTGTCTCGACCCCGGCAGCAAGGTAGACATCATCGGATCCATCTCTTTGATCGTTGATAGTTGTCTCAAGGTACATCCACGAAGCCTCTGATGGAGTTGCTCCACTCAATTCTCCCACTGTGATAGAAAATGTTCACTTCAATCCTGTTAAGCTCACTCAATGTTGGGTTTTGAATTTATGATGTGTTGCAAGATTTGTATGGAATTTTTGCTCGTTGACGAGCATCTACTAGGTGTCATGCTTCTTGAATTCATCATTGTTATCCTCTAGGAAACCACAAATCAAGCATCTCAGTCTTCTTTAATAAGGTTGTCAGTTACTTTTTTAACTTTGATCGTTACATACTTATCATTCAAGATTTTGATTACCTTCTCGCATGTGACAAAAATCAAGAAAGAAAGGTTGTCTTCCTAAGAAATGAGCTCATACAGCCCCTCCGATCCTAGAGTATGCAATGTTAGTGGATCTACATAACGCGTCAAAATCAAGATGAGTCTACAATGCCATTAGTTTAACAGAAGGTGTCAAAATCAAGCTCCTTTTCTTTAGCTCAAGCATTCACCATGTTTGCCCATATTTTGGAAGCCCTAGCAGAGGGATGAATGTCGTGTGATGGTGTGCTGCTTCTAGAAGGTGATGGAGCAGTGGCATAAGGAAGTGGAGTATGTTGTTGCTGGTAGATGTGCGGTGTTGCGAAGCGAAAGGTTGCTTTGTGAAGGAGGCACACTACACCATAGATGGCACTCAATTAGGGAGGCATGTCTACTAGAAAGCCAGAATGAAGCTATGCCCGTCCATTGCTCCAACTCTAACTTCAATAGTGGAGGTTACCACTCCATCATATAGGTTTTTGAGATATGTAAATTGTGTGACAAAGGAGTATCATGGATCATTGGGTCTACTTCTCATGCCACCACCTAGACAAGTATCGTACAACCAACAACATGATCAGAGAATGCAACTACTTAGGATTTGTATATCACATGTTTCATGTGCTCTGGAAAAAGATATCTTGTAGCAGAGTGGAAGCTTGTTTTTGGATAGTTGGTAGTCACGTAACCATACTTAGATATAACTTTCTCACATACTCTACGTCCGCCTACAAAAGTGTTGCACATGTCGATGTGTCTCTATAGTTTTGCCAAGCTAGGGAAGGTGACCATTGTTGTGGTCAAGAGCAAGAGGTTGTGGAACCATCAATGCCTTCATCAAGTCATACACTGATACTACTACGATAGAAAAGCATGGATTTTGTTTTTCAATGTGAATGATCATAGAAAAATATGCTTCGGTTTCTACAATCACAACAGGATAGAGATTGTCTCAATACTCTACAAATGTGTGGGGAAGAATCCAATCTTCGTTAGACATCACCACCTATATGTTCTTGTCGTCTTCATTGTATCCACACTGAAGATTCCTCCTAGTTGCAAAAGTCAACAAAAAAAATACCTATTTGATCAAATTATGTTTGCCATTAACAGAGAGGTATGGTACGAGGCTCCACATTCTGAGATTGCAATGAGCCCCCCTATTCCATTATAGTGCTCATCGCGAGATCTTCCAATTGATACAATATCAATAGCTAGTTTACGTCG
The DNA here is from genome assembly GCA_963693085.1 of Alisma plantago-aquatica. Lineage (NCBI taxonomy): Eukaryota > Viridiplantae > Streptophyta > Magnoliopsida > Alismatales > Alismataceae > Alisma > Alisma plantago-aquatica. The sequence continues at coordinate 772,122,770 of OY856410.1, forward strand.
ACTACTAGCTCAAGGTCCACAATAGCCTTCTCTAGACAGTGATCATTGGACACAACAATCCATACCCCAAGGTCACCCTCACCTATATCAACTACAATACAGGACATGGTGAGTCGGGAAAGGTTGGGCCACAAGATGAGTTAAAAGGAGAAAATACAAAAAAAAAAGAGAAAAAAGGAAAAGCTAAGTGTAAAATTTAGACATTACCTCTAAAATAACCCTATCATACTATACAAAGAACATCGACATTAAGGATAATTTCCAATTAGTTTGAACTATAACTTTAGGTTATTCTAATCATGCATAGTATGAGATTAGATATGTAATCGACCTTAATATATACATGTGTTCTATATTCATTTCCCCTCATAAGTATATTTATTTGTATACACTTAGTTATACATATATTACATGGTTAAACCCAAAAAATGATCTGTAAACCATGCATAAATAAAACATTATTGAATTACATTCTAGTAAGGCTTACTATGACTGTTTAGGTTCACACCCTGAAAAGGAACAGAGGTTCGACTCCTGAAAATGCATTGCCCATAACAAAATTCCACTAGTAGCATAGTCAGCCACTACACCATTAAAAAAGGTCATGTGTAATTTGTAATTAAAATTGTACCTCGCATTGACTCTGTGTAGGTGAATGGTGGAAAATGTTTTGGGATGAGGCTCCTAATATTAAGAAGATTGTGGTTTGTGTCTTGAACCAAACTTGCAGGTTGCAGCCACGTGGTTATAAGAGAAACTAGAGTAGTTTTGATCATCTCCACTCCAAAAGATGGGAATACATTGGAGCACCACAGGTTGAATGGCTTTGTGTATGTTAGATGTATCTTAAGGCCTCAAAGTCAGTGTGTTACTTTCATATAACATCATTGTATCATATAGTTGAATTGTAAGTGTAGAATATAGCATTTCAGCTAGCACAATAATTTAAATATGTCTTTTGAGGTTGTTGAATTTTGATCTAATTGCCATTGATTTGATTAATGTTGATGATGAGCGGGCGATGGAGGAAGAAGGCGAGGATAAAGATCAGACGACAGATTATTATAGAAGTTGAGATGTTGATGATGCTTTTGTATTTCGAGTCTTTTGATTAGCCTTTTTTGTGGCTTAATACTTTTAATGACTCCTGATGTGATTGTTCATCGCTACATGTTGTGTGTTGCAGCTTGCAAATAATTAACTCGGTTCGTGTGGAAGGATCCTTTAAGAAGCTATAACAAGAACGTTAAGTATCATTTCTAAATAGTAAATTTTGAACTATAATATCAGGTTAGTCTAACCATGCATAATATCTTTTTACCAATTTCATTATTAAGGAATTATATGATACGTGAAAGGGACGTCAATTGGTATGATCTTGTAAAATGCAACTAATGCCCTAACAAAAATGAAAAGTCTTCAAAAAAATATGAATTCATTGCGCAAACTCAGTAAAAGCAATAACAAATGGTGTGATAATCCATGATATCAAAGGCATTAGGAATCAAACGTAGCAATATAGCTGGAATATTACAGACTCAGAAAGAAAAAGTGACACCCACTAATAATAGGTTGAGAGACTCAACAAAGAAGACTTAGGGTTGTAATCTCTCATATGAGTCCACATTGTATAATATGTACATATAATATATTATTATAGATATCGACGAGGAGCGCCTCAGGTTATGCGGCTCATTAACTCCATATAAAAGGAACACATGGTCGACTCTTGAAAATGCACTCCTCATAACAAAATTTCAAACAACCACACAAATCCATGTAGAGTTAAGACAAGCTAACAAGCGACTCTAAACCCTAACAGATAAAGAACGTAAACCGTAGAATCACTTGCCAAACATAACCATGAAGCTCAAGAAGGATCACGATCAATTGAATTGGGTTTGAGAAATAAGAAAGAACCAAAATCTTGGGACAACCAAATAATAATCATGAAAGATAGACGAAATTCGTTAGAGGCTCAGAGATCAAATCATAATAAATCCTAATAATTGAGCTAAAAAATATGTAGTTTTCATACTAAGTAGTAAAGCCTGCTCTAGAAAGTAGTAAGCATTGGGGGTCAATACAGGGCATGGTAATGAAAAAGAAAAAAACACTTCCACAAAAATTTGTGAAAATGATAGTGCATGCATGCAAAAGCAAACAAAATGGATAGGATGGGCATAATCTACCACCCCAAGCTTAGGGTTTTTCTCATCCTTGAACAATCCTAAACTTCCGACATTAGGGGATGCAAGAAGTCCATCCATATTGATGATGGAACGACAAGTCTGGCTCAAAATAGAATGGTGTCTCACTAGTGATATAGGTTCCTCAAAGTTGACCAAATATGGATGAAAATGATGTAATATTATAATATATATAAAAGTAAAGAGTCTAAACCCTAATTGTATTAGAAATCATAAAAGGGAGCTTCAACACCCATGTCACATCGAATTATTTCTTGGTTTTTCTGTGGTTTTATATGTCAAGCGGTCTATATTATCTAGTACCCTAATGTTCTCATTGTCTCACACGTGTTGGCTCATATGGGCCCTTAGATTTTGACTAGGCAGCTCGTCTAGTGTCTCCTACCTTTCGTCTTTCAAGTTTTTGCGGTCTGTCCACGTCGATCTCCATGTTCCCATATTTTACCCATGTTTCTCCTTTCCTTCCCCTTCAAAAATCCGTCCATGTACCTCCACATGATCCTAAGGAACTCAGAAGCGACCTTTGTTGATTGTGTTCCAGTGAGTCGGGTAACTACCAACTGGTGGGCATTGTCTCGACCTCGACAACAAGGTAGACATCATCGGAGCCATCTAGAGTAACTTCGATCGTTGATAGTTGTTAATATATTCTATTTTGTAATTTATATATCCCTTTGGTCATCTATGTAAATTCAAGGGGAGAAGGCTCATTGCCTCTCCTAACGTTGCATTGCATGCAGCATTGCGACACCTTTGATAACATGGTACCAGAGAAGGTGTTCTAACTCTACACTAACGTAGCTGTCGTCAATAGCCACAAGTCGTCGGCCAGCGCCGCAGGGCAGCCAGCAGCTGTCGACCAGCATCAGCTACAACGGGAGTCGCCGGCCGGCCAGCCAGCCGCCCCAGGCTCGCCGCGCCACTGGCCCAGGGAAGGACAGCCGCTGCCCAGTGCAGACATAGCAGCCACAACCTCTCTCTCCCTCCGAATCGTCGGGTCCTTCGATTGATCCAACAGATTTCTAAATCCCAAACTGAAGGGTCCGTCGTTACGTAGGAAATTCCTAATCACATCTCCTCCATGTGTAATTAGGAAACTTTCGTTGGGGGTTGTGGATGCGTCCGATACACATCTGATTCGTTGATGTGATGTGTATCTCTCCGTCACTCAAGTCTTCATGTGACATGTATCAATCTGTCACTCTTCTTCTTGTGTTGGAATCACACGACATGGCGAGACACGTTGATTCTGATCCTCCTGCGTCTACTGACAAAGGCTATGCTGAATGGGAAGTGTCATAATAGTCTGGTGAAGACATGGTTGTAGGGGAGCATGGAACCTGGGATTGCCTCGAGGTTCATGTTCTACACTACTGTCAAAGAGATCTGGGTTGCAGTAAAGAAACATTATTCTTAAGAGAAGAATCTTTGCAGAACGACAGGGAGACAGACCTTTAGAAGAATACTTTGGAGTGATCTAAGGTATTGCACAAGAGTTATGCTTATATCATCCAGTGACAGAGATGGCTTGATTACAGCAAAGTTCTTATTTGGTCTGAGTTCATCGTGCAGTTCAGCCCGCAGCGTCATCCTAGCTTCTGATAAACTTCCCAGCTTGGAAGAGGCTTACTCAAGGATTTTACAGGCAAATTTTGAACTTGTTGATCCTACAGAAGTCTCATCTCCTAGAGATTCCCATGCTTCCGTGGCTGCTGCAGTGAGAGGACGGACAGGTATGGGTCGAGGACGTGGCACTCGCCCTAAGTGCACTTTCTGTGACAAACCTGGACACATGGTTGAGAAGTGTTGAAGAAGCATGGTAGACCTACTACCCCACCTGTGCGAGCAACAAACTATGCTACCACTACCGAGTCTACTGAGCCTCCTACTTTAAATTCTGGTTATTCTGACATCACACTCACCAAGGAGGAATATGATAGATTTATTTTGGCTACCCAGCATCTGAGTTTCATCTCTTCAGCCAACTTGGCATCCACCACTGGTAATCAGGCTACCTCTTTATTGGCTTCTGGTTCTACTTCATCATGGGTCGTTGACTCTGAAGCGTCACAACATATGATTGGTATGAGGAGACTAGACCTGTCAAACTGAGTCAAAATCCACGGGCGCCCACGGGTCGACCCGTTTAAGTTGGGTTTGGGTGGCGAAATTTGCCACCCACTAGAAATCACCCAAACCCATACCCACCCGTTCATTTAGTGGGTTTCACGGGTGATCCGCAGGCACCCGCGGATGTCCATTTAACTAAATAATATATTAATATAAATATATCATCTATATGACTCTTAAGACATGCAACACCTATACATTTATCAATCAACTAAATTGAGGATGTGTAATGTATACAATATAAAGAGTTAAAGTCTAACTTTCTTTATTTATGTTCAATTTCTGCATTGGACAACATAAGAACATGAAACATCAAGAACTTTTAACATAAGATGACAAAATATAGTGTTGTTATGGTAATATGCTATGCTATTTGTAACATCTATATCATTTAGTTTTTTTTATTGTATATTGCAGAAATGGTTGTTTTTTATTTTGTCTTACATTTTATTACAAAACATCATAATAGATATTGCATTGTGTTTGACACAAAAAGTAGTGGAAGGTTGCCCTCATTTGTTTATGTTTACACTGAAAATTATCATTCCACTCTTTGTCGTAGTGCAGAAACTAACAATATCTTTTCACTGTACACATTATATGGGCACCCGCAGGTGACCCGCAACCAACTGGGTCGAGTTCTTGAGGACGATTGATATAGATATGGACATCCTTCATTCGAGAGCCTGAGGAAGTTAGAACTGGAGTTGTCTCAAGTGTCGTCTCTAGAGTGTCAGTCTTGTTAATTGGGGAAACATCATAGAATGTCTTATCCCGGTCGGGTCAATAAACGGGCGTCTTGTCCTTTTGAGTTGGTCCATAGTGATGTTTGGGGTCCTGTAAAAGACCATAGCTGAAATTTTTAGCGTATGACATGGATTTATTTGTTGAAAAATCGAGAGTTTGTTATATCTATTGTCAAGCATTTTCATTAAGAAGGGTGCCGGAGTCGTTGGCGGCGGGAGACAAAGCGTCTCTCCCCTGAGGCGATCGTAAGGGTGACCCTTCCCTAGGGGCGGCGGCCGGTGGGGGGGGGCTCCCCTCCCCACCACGTCCTTCGAAGGTGGCGAGGGGCTGCTCAGCGTACGGTTCCGGATGGTGATCGTCGCAGGCCAGGCGAAGAGCACCGTCGAATCACAACTCTCGATCACGGACTTCAGGGCACGGCTTCATGAGGCGAAGGAGATATGGGCGGCGAAAGAGGCATCTCCGGTGGCTGTTGTTGTGGATGGATCCGGTGGCGACGGAGATCCCTCTATTTCCCCTTTCCGTGTCCGTTTCCTGGCCCTGCGGGAACAATGGTTCCAGAGAGATGTGGGGGCGCTAGACCTCGGCAGTAGGCTCACTGGCCCCACGACGATTGTGGAAGGCGATGGTGTCGCCCTAGGCATGGGCTCGCACTCGAGGGATGCAGAGACGGAGGCAGGCGTTTCTTCTCCTCACGATGATCCTGAAGATGGACAGACGGCAAAGGTGGTTGCTGCCATGGAGGCTTTGGCGGTTGGAGTTCCCTTTCCCTGTTCTTCTCCTGCAGGTGGGGATCAAGGTGATACAGAGATCGACAACAAGGACGGGGATCCCTCAGAGGGGCAGGGTGTGCTCGAGGGATTGGAGGTGCCGAACGCACTGGAGGACACTTTACAGCCGGAAGATGTAGACACGATGTTTGAGATTTTGCCTGAGACAGTTTGCAAGACTTCCGTTGAAGCTACTGGTGATGTATCTGGGGTTGTTTTTGGGTTGGGTCTATCTGTATATCCTTCCTGGAAGTGTGCTCGATGATTGCATCGTCGGGAGCGCAAGCTATGTGTGAACAAGCTGCTGCAACGATGGCCATGAAGGAGACAGTGGCTCGAAAGTGGGGACGTCATCGCGATGTCTGCTTCTGCTGCTTGCAACGTGGGCACAAGCGGGCTCAATGCAGGTCGGAAACGGTCTGCTTCCGGTGTCGCTCCCCTGGTCACTTGGCGCGTGACTGTGACGCTCGACGGAAGGTCAAGGGAAGGTCTCCCTCTCCCATGGATCGATGCTTCCGATGCCTTCAGAGGGGCCACTGGAGGAACGTTTGTTCTTCCCGGATTAAGTGCTTTTGTTGCAAGGCTTTTGGTCACACAGTGAAGGTCTGGCCGCTACGCAAGCCGGACGCACGTCTGCAGCTAATTCAGAATGGGGTTTCTACATTGGGCGAGCCCTACAACTCAGGCTGGTCTCCACGGAACGGGAAGGCAACTGAGGCCCCTTCCGTTGGCGGGACCCCTAGTGGTGACAAGATTGACACCATTGTGAGATGGGTGGAAGATGTAGTCAGGGACTGTCGACGCCTGCGATCTCCTTGCCTTGGTGACTTCTTGAGGCCAATATGGGGTGGTGAGCACACGAGCTCGTGGGCACACAGGGATGATACGTCTTCAAACAGATCGTCTGTGAGGGTGATGGCCAGCGAATCTTATGGAGACGGATGTTCAAGCAATGCTGAGGATGAAGATAATACAAGGGAACCTCTAGCAGGGCCTAGGGGTAAGAAGCACGGAGGGTGGTTCTGATGCGTATATATCTAGGGATCTTGAGAGAGGGGTCTTGGTTGATTTCAGGGTGCTTTGAGGTTTGATCATGAATGATACTATGTAATGCGGTGATTTGCTTGCTTGAGGGGCAAGATGAATAAGATGGACCTCATTTTATTTACAAAAAAAAGCATTTTCATCAAGAAATAAAAGTTCAATTTAATTGCAATATTAAAGTTCTTCAATCTGATAATGCCTTGGAGTATGTTCAAAATGCTATGGCTGATTTTTGTAGTTCTGTTGGGATGATACATCGTACATCCTGTCCTCACACCCCTCAGCAAAATGGGGTACCAGAGAGGAAAAATCGTCATCTTCTTGATATTACCAGGACAATCATGTTTCAATCTAATGTTCCTAAGAGATTCTGGTCTGATGCTTTACTTACTGCATGTTTCCTTATCAACATGCAACCATCTTTTGTTCTTCAAGGACGTACCCCATTCTCTGTTTTACGTCCCAAAGATCAACCTTTTCTTGTTCCCCTCAGAGTGTTTGGTTGTACTTCCTTTGTCCACAATTTTGATCCTAAGGTTGATAAGTTATCTCTTAGGTCTATTAGGACTCTTTTTCTTGGGTAGGTACAAGTGTTATTGTCCAAGTCTCCGTCATATGTTTGTGTCTAGGGGTGTGACATTTCATGAATCCATTCTATATTTCTCTAGTGTTCCCAGTAAGGGGGAGCAATTATGTGAGAGAGGGCCACCATCAGATACCAGTGAGAGAGTGACACCACCACATCAGAGGGTCTGTTGTAGAATCCTCCTCATACCCAAGAAGGATAACCCCCAGACGTTGGCGTCAGATTTCAGGCCGATCTCCATTGAAAATGTGGCCCTCCGCATCTTGGCGAGGATCCTCAGCAATAGGATGGCTCCGCTTCTGCCTAGGTTGATTTCACAGCCGCAAGGGGCCTTCATGAAGGGATCCGATATCTCGTACCATGTCTGTCTTGCTAAGGAACTGATGCATGACATTAACCAGGGACGGGAGATGCCCAACGCTATGGTAAAGTTTGATATGTCGCGTGCCTACGACAGAGTAGACCGGATAGTCTTGCGTAAGGTCCTTACAGCCTTTGGGTTCTTGTCCGAGGCTGTAGACCTTTTTTTGAGCTTCTTTATACATGCATGGGCAACTGTTACGATTGGAGAGGAAACGGCTGGTTTTTTCTCTTTCTCTAGGGGCCTCAAGCAAGGGAACGCCCTCTCGCCATATCTTTTTATCATCTTCGAAGAGCTTCTCTGTAGGAAGGTGGTTAGTTTGACAAATAACCATGGCATTTCTAGATTCTACACAAGAGGGAATGCGCTGGCCCCGTCTATTTGATGTATGCAGATGATTTGGTAGTTTTCTTTAATGCTGATCGAAGATCTATTCAGGAGATTAGAAGGACCTTCCTCTCTTATGAAAGTGCCACTGGACAGCGGATCAACACAGGCAAATCGGTATGTGTGGTGGGTGGTGACGACCTCCATCTCGCAAGCAACATTGCGGCAGATTTTGGCATCGGAGAGGCGGCAGATTCTTTTACCTACCTAGGGATTCTGATATCCAAAGGGAGAACTAGAATGATGGATTTTGAATTCCTTATCAGCAAGATTAATTCCAAGGCGGCATCATGGAAATCTAGGTTTCTCTCCTTTGCAGGCAGGCGGATGTTGATTGCACATGTTCTGTCTTCTATCACTGTCTACTCCGCAGCGACAGTTGGAATGCCGGCGGGGATTATTCACCGCATCGAGAGCAGGTTGGCGAAGTTCTTATGGGTGGACAGAGATAATCATGCTAGAAGAAGTTGGCTGAGTTGGCACAGGATTGCGACTCCCATCGACAATGGTGGCTTGGGTTTAGTCCCGCTGAACCTGATCAATGATGCGTTTATTGCTAAGGCGTGCTGGGAAGTCCTCTCTGGTAATTCGATGTGGGCATCCTTCTGTAGAGATAAGTACTCAAACGGGGTCGTTGGGCGATCGGGTACTTACCCCCCTATGATGAAGATCAGTAGCACTCCATCCCCCTACTGGAGAAGAGTTTGGGAGATGTTCCCGAAAGTTTTCCCGAGATGTAGATGGTTGATTGGGAGAGGTGAGGTTCCCTTCTGGGATGCTTGGTAGTGTGAGGGGAGACTTGCAGATCATGCGCTACTGCCAAGTGATAAGAGACATCCTTTCATTGTTAGAGACTTCTGGACTGAGGACGGCGGTTGGGATTGGGTTGTCCTCCACCAGCTGGTCGATGAGCAGGGCTTGGAGCTGATCAAAAATGCAGGAGCCTTGGTCTCGGAAGAGGATGATTATTTTATTTGGGGACCTGAGGCAAGTGGCAAGTTTACGCTGAAATCCATCAAGCGCATCCTGTGGGAGGCACGAACAGAAGGTCCGACGGGCCTCGGAAACATTTGGAAGGTTGATGATCCCAAAGCCAGTGCTCTTATCTGGAAGATGGCTAGGGGTGCTGCCCCAACGGATGAAAATGTCAGATTCCATTATAATTTCTATTGACGTCCCTCTCACATATCATATAATTCCTAAATAATGAGATTGGAAAAAAGATACTTCTGCCTTATATGGTAAAATTACGTTGGAAGGACTATCTTTGAACACCTTTTACATAGTATAAGAACCTCAACAGTCATATTAAGCCAACCTAGGATGTAATTCAATAATGTTTTATTTATGCATGGTTTACAAATCATTTTTGGGTTTAACCATGTAATATATGTATAACTAAGTGTATACAAAAAAATATAGTTATGAGGGGAAATGAATGTAGAACACATGTATATATTAAGGTCAATTACATATCTAATCTCATACTATGCATGATTAGAATAACCTGAAGTTAGCTTTTCCTTTTTTGTATGGTATGATATGGTTATTTTAGAGGTAATGTCTGAATTTTGCACTTAGCTTTTTCTTTTTACTCTTTTTTTTTAATTTTCTCCTTTTAACTCTTCTTGTGGCCCAACCCTTCCCGACTCACCATGAGTATTGTAGTTGACATAGGTGAAAGTGACCTTGGGGTATTGATTGTTGTGCTCAGTGATCACTGTCTAGAGAAGGTTATTGTGGGCCTTGTGCTAGTAGTCGACGTAAACTAGCTATTCATATTGTATCAATTGGAAGATCCCGCGATGAGCACTATAATGGGATAGGGGGCTCATTGCAATCTCAGAATGTGGAGCCTCGTACCAGACATCTCCATTAATGGCAAACATGGAATGTTTAGATTTTGTTTCCCTTGTCATATCTGTAGAGTAGTTTCATAATTTGATCACCTAGGTATAAATTGTTGACTTTTGCAACTAGGAGGACTCTTCAATGTGGATACGATGAAGACATCAAGAACATATAGGTGGTGATGTCTAACTCCTCGTCTGGAGATTCTTCCCCACATGTTTGTAGATTATTGAGACCATATGTGTCCTATTGTGATTGTAGAAACTGAAGCATATTTTTCTATGATCATTGACATTGAAAAACAAAATCCATGCTTTTCTATCGTAGTAGTATGACTTGATGAAGGCATTGATGGTTCCACAACCTCTTGCTCTTGACCACCACAACAATGGTCACCTTCCCTAGCTTGGCAAAACTGTAGAGACACATTGACATGTGGAACACTTTCATAGGGGGACCTAGAGTCTGTGAGAAGGTTGTATCTAAGTATGGATACGTGACTACCAACTATCCAAAAATAAGCTTCCACTTTGCTACAACGTATCTTTTTCCAGAGCACATGAAACATGTGATATACAAATCCTAAGTAGCATTCTCTGATCATGTTGTTGGTTGTATGATACCTGTCTAGGTGGTGGCATGAGAAGTAGACCCAATGATACTCCTTTTTCACACACTTCACATATCATAAACCTATATGATGGAGTGGTTACCTCCAGTACTGAAGTTAGAGTTGGAGTAATGGATGAACATAGCTTTATTTTGGATTTTTGGTAGACATGCCTCCCTAGTTGAATGCCATTTATGGTGTAGTGTGCCTCCTTTACAAAGAAACCTTTCACTTCACAACACCGCACATCTGCCAGCAACAACGTACTCCACTTCCTTATGGCACTGCTCCATCACCTTCTAGAAGCAACACACCATCACACGACATTCATCCCTCTGCTAGGGCTTCCAAAATATGAGCAAACAAGGTGAATGCTCGAGCTATAGAAAAGGAGCTTGATTTTGATGCCTTATGTTAAACCAATGGCATTGTAAACTCATCTTCATTTTGACACGTTATGTAGATCCACGAACATTGCATACTCTAGGACCGGAGGGGCCGTATGGGCTCGTTTCTTAGGAAGAGCAACCTTTCTAGCTCGATTTTTGTCACATGCGAGAAGGTAATCAAAATAAGGTCGAGATGCATGATTTGTGGTGTCCTAGAGGATTACACTGATGAATTCAAGAAGCATGACACCTAGCAGATGTTCATCAATGAGTAAAAATTCCATACAAATCTAGCAACACATCATAAATTCAAAACCCAACATTGAGTGAGCTTCATTTTTTTAAATAATAGAGGTCGATCTTATTCATCCTGCACCTCACACAGGCCAAAACCATCAGCAAAACATTACATCAAAAATCATCAGAAAAACCTCCTCACACCTCACGCATAGGTGTCATCAGCAAAAGATCAAACCCATTATCCTAGCATCCCCAGACAATTCAAGTCTCACAACACGCAAGAGACCAAGAATCCGCTACAGATCAACCTAAATAGAACCTCTTCTTCTTATCTTCTTGCCTCCAAGGCCAACAAACCACCTCTCATATTCCTCAAACTCCTCTAAATCATCTACATCCACAGCATCTTCGGGGCAGTCTTCAAAATCCCTGTCAGATGATTTGGCCGAGCTCCATCCTGTGTCAAGGCAAGGTTGGAGGAAATCCCTGAGGCGAGTCCTTGGCAAGCTCTTGCTAACTCCGGTAGAATCGAAGACCCGCCGATCTTTGTCACTCCTGTCATACTCGTTATATGATCTCCTACCTTGCTCATCCACTCCAGACTCAGCATCTTGGGACCCGTCAACATCACCTGACTCTAAGGGAGCCTTCTCCAAAGAACGATTAGCACAGCAATCCCACGCGAGGTGCCCTGCAGCCCTGCAACGAAAGCATACAGTCTGGAAAGTGCAGTGGTTCCTCCAATGTCCACGCTGTAGGCATCGGAAGCACCGAGAGCCCCGAGGGACACGCCGCCTTCTCTCTCTCCGCACCCTATAGTGGCGGGCCAAATGCGTCGGAGACCTGCAAATGAAGCACACCCTCTTGGCAGGGCACTGCTGTTGGCAGTGCCCACGCTGCAGGCAGCGAAAGCAGGTGTCCTTGGAGACACGGAAGGCTTGCAATCGATGCCGGGTAGGTGAGACCGTGTCTGTTAGTTGCGCGCAGCTAGCTTGGTCACCTGCATCCATCTTCCCAGCCGATGGTGTCTTTGAGCACGTATCCTTCAGGGGGACACAGATTGTCCCAACCCAGATGTGATCTCAATGGGGGCCGTCATCACCATTAACACCACCCGTCGCCGTGCAACCTAACTTCCAAGCCAGCAGACTATGTGGCATGATCTTGCAACCTGTCTCAGGCGTATCCTCGAGCACCATATCTTGAGTGAGCTTCATAAGATTGAAGTGAACATTTTCCATCACAATGGGAGAATTGAGTGGAGAAACTCCATCAGAGGCTTCGTGGATGTACCCTGAGACAACTATTGTTATCAGAGGTGCCGCAATGTTGCGTGCAATACAGCGTTAGGAGTGCCATATATAAATTACAAAATAGAATAAGTAGTTGATTATATGAAATATATTAACACTCCCCCTCAAGCTGGAGTGTACACATCATGTAGGCCTAGCTTGTTGCAAAAACTCTGAAATGCTGCTGGACTCAATGGCTTTGTAAAAACATCTGCAAGTTGATCTTCAGACTTGACATGCGGAGTCACAACAGTTCGATTCTTGATCAGATCTCTAATAAAATGGTAGTCAACCTCTAAGTGCTTAGTAAGGTAATAAGATGATTTCCAAGAAATGTGCAATATCCAGACGTAGACCTCCTGTCATTCAGATTACCAGTCCAATTTGCATTTGCATAACCAGTAAGAGAAGGTGTGGATACAGGAGTCTTCGGCCTATAATAGGTGATCCCCTTACCAGGTGCACCTTTCAGATATCTCAAAATACGACAAATTGATGTCTAATGAGACTGTTGTGGTGAGTGACTCACCACTCATACAACAAAGGAAATGTCAGGGCGTGTGACTGTCAGATATATCAATTTACCCACAATTTTCTTGTAATATCCTAGATCCGGATAATCGTATCATCAGTCATCTCCTTCACATGATAGTCCATAGGAGTAGATACATGCTTGGACTCACCATACCTGCTTCATGTAGCAAATCGAACACATATTTTCTCTGAGACAAATTGGTACCTGCATGAGATCTGAGTACTTCAATGCTCAGAATCCTTTGTATGAAAGTGCCGCTGCAAGCCTTCTTTCACATGAGATATGCCTATAGAATCACTGCCAGTGATAACTATATCATCAACATACACAACAATAATAACAAACCCACCAGAAAAACTAGAATAAAATAAGGAATGGTCAGTCACAGAACGAGAAAAACCCATCTTCAGCACAACATCACTGAACTTGTCAAACCAAGCTCTAGGAGATTGTTTCAATCCATAGATGGTTTTCTTCAATCTACACACCTTCTAACACTCCCCGTGAGCAACAAAACCAGGTGGTTGCTCCATGTATACCTCTTCTTAGAGATCACCATGAAGAAAGACATTCTTGACATCGAGCTGAAATAGAGGCTAGTCAAAGGTAATAGCCAGAGAAATAAAAATACGCATAGAATTCAGACGAGCCACTGGTGAAAAAGACTCAAAGAAATTAACCCCATATGTCTGAGTGTACCCTTTTGCCACCAGTCTAGCTTTCAATCTTTCCACTGAACCATCTGGATTATGTTTTACTGTAAATACCCATCTGCATCCCACAACATTTTTATCTGGAGGTAAGTCAACAAGTTCTTAGAAGGATCAAGCTTTATAGATGGAATCCACCAGATATTAACAACCTGAAGATGAATATCACAGTAGGTAGAAACGCCGATCCGCACAGAATCAAGCACAGATGGGTCGCTGGTATTATCCGCAATCATAGAGCTGACGTTTGCTTGATTTTTAGAGCATGGCTTAAGGCTACGGATCACGTTGAGGCCTACATGCAAGCATGTTATGTGGGCATTTTGATGGCGGCAGATCACATGTTAAACATATCTACTATTGAGATAGATGATCGTAGTATTTACGACATGATTTGGAATAATGGAAAAGTGCCATGGCGAGCTCGATACACTCATAGAATGCTCATAGAAGAGATACAGGAGATGGGCATCACGGGTAGCTCAGTTCATAGAGTAGTCAATTCCATGGCTCGTGAACTTGGAAAATGGGGGAGTAATGTCATGTCGCCTTACATTTGCTCGGACAGGAGAGATTTCCCGCAGAAGATTAGGGGAATGGCTGTGCTTGAGAAAAATCGAGTACCTTATGTTGCGAAGGACAGGACTGTGGCCGATTGATTGGGTTCTGTCTCATGGCGTTTTCTTTGTGGTTGGTTTGTTTTGGTTTTGGTTAGGGGTGTTGGTGTTGTTCTTTGAGAGAGGATACCCGAGTTATAAGAGCGGGAGTTGTATTTTTTGACGGTTTTTAGCCCACAATGAGGGGTGTGGGATGAATAAAAGCGACCCCTGGCTTTAATTAAAAAAAAAGTCAACAAGTTCTCAGGTGTTGTTTTGTAAAAGAGCAAACATATCAACATTCATCGCCTATTTCCAGCCAATATTCTTCATAACATCAAGATGATTTCTTGGAATGACCACAAAATCATCCAAGAGCAAATGAGCTGGCCTGTTGAGATAATTTGGACGAACAACACACATTTGCAATAGGATGCCGAATAGTACATGAACAAGTCTCTTTACAAACAGCAATGGGAACATCAAGGTCAGATAGTTCTTCAGGAATCCCTTGAGTAGAGGAAGACGAGGAAGGTTCAGAGACTGGAGTCGCTACCTCCTCTAGATCTTGTCTGCCTCGTCTGTTGTATACATGCGAATATCACTGAATTAGAGGACCATCTGCTGGCTACTCTTCCTAAATTATAGTATAGTCAGGAATGATAGGTGGCACTCTCTCACTCTGATGTGGTGGTGTCACTCTCTCACTGGTATCTGATGGTGGCCCTCTCTCACATAATTGCTCCCCCTTACTGGGAACACTAGAGAAATATGGAATGGATTCATGAAATGTCACACCCCTAGACACAAACATATGACGGAGACTTGGACAATAACACTTGTACCTACCCAAGAAAAAAAGTCCTAATAGACCTAGGAGATAACTTATCAACCTTAGGATCAAAATTGTGGACAAAGGAAGTACAACCAAACACTCTGAGGGGAACAAGAAAAGATTGATCTTTGGGACGTAAAACAGAGAATGGGGTACGTCCTTGAAGAATAGAAGATGGTTGCATGTTGATAAGGAAACATGCAGTAAGTAAAGCATCAGACCAGAATCTCTTAGGAACATTAGATGAAACATGATTGTCCTAGTAATATCAAGAAGATGACGATTTTTCCTCTCAGCTACCCCATTTTGCTGAGGGGTGTGAGGACAGGATGTACGATGTATCATCCCAAAAGAACTACAAAAATCAGCCATAGCAGTTTGAACATACTCTAAGGCATTATCAGATTGAAGAACTTTAATATTGCAATTAAATTGAACTTTTATTTCTTGATGAAAATGCTTGACAATAGATGTAACAGACTCTCGATTTTTCAACAAATAAATCCCTGTCATACGCGAAAAATTATAGCTATGGTCTTTTGCAGGACCCCAAACATCACTGTGGACCAACTCAAAAGGACAAGACGCCCGTTTATTGACCCGACCAGGATAAGACATTCTATGATGTTTCCCCAGTTAACAAGACGGACACTCCAGAGACGACACTTGAGACAACTCCAGTTCTAACTTCCTCAGGCTCTCTAACGAAGGATGTCCATATCTGTATCAATCGTCCTCAAGAACCCGACCCAGTTGGTTGCGGGTCACCCGCGGGTGCCCATATAATTTGTGTACAGTGAAAAGATATTGTTAGTTTCTGCACTACGACAAAGAGTAGAATGATAATTTTCAATGTAAACATAAAAAAATGAGGGCAACCTTCCACTGCTTTTTGTGTCAAACACAATGCAATATCTATTACGATGTTTTGAAATAAAATGTAAGACAAAATGAAAAACAACCATTTCTGCAATGTACAATAAAAAAAACTAAATGATATAGATGTTACAAATAGCATAACATATTACCATAACAACACTATATTTTGTCATCTTATGTTAAAAGTTCTTGATGTTTCATGTTCTTATGATTGTCCAATACATAAATTGATCATAAATAAAGAAAGTTAGACTTTAACTCTTTATATTGTATACATTACACGTCCCCAATTTAGTTTATTGATAAATGTACAGGTGTTGCATGTCTTAAGAGTCATATCGATAATATATTTATATTAATATATTATTTAGTTAAATGGGCACCCGCGGGTTCCTGCGGATCACCCGTGAAACCCACCAAATAAATGGGTGGGTATGGGTTTGGGTGATTTCTAGCGGGTGGCAAATTTTGCCACCCAAACCCAACTTAAACGGGTCAACCCGTGGGCGCCCGCGGATTTTGACCCAGTTTGACAAGTCTAGTCTCCTCATACCAATCATATGCTGTGACGCTCTAGAGTCAACGACCCATGATGAAGTAGAACCAGAAGCCAATAAAGAGGTGGATGCCAAGTTGGCTGAAGATGATGAAACTCAGATGCTGGGTAGCCAAAATAAATCTATCATATTCCTCCTTGGTGAGTGTGATGCCAGAATAACCAAAACTCAAAGCAGGAGGCTCAGTAGACTCGATAGTGGTAGCATAGTTTGCTGCTCGCACAGGTGGTGTAGTAGGTCTACCATGCTTCTTCAACACTTCTCAACTGTGTGTCCAGGTTTGTCACAGAGAGTGCACTTAGGCGAGTGCCATGTCCTCGACCCATACATGTCTGTCCTCTCACTGCAGCAGCCCACAGAAGCATGGGAATCTCTAGGAGATGAGACTTCTCTAGGATCAACAAGTTCAAAATTTGCCTGTAAAATCCTTGAGTAAGCCTCTTCCAAGTTGGGAAGTTTGTCAGAAGCTAGGATGACGCTGCGGGCTGAACTGCACGATGAACTCATACCAAATAAGAACTTTGCTGTAATCAAGCCATCTCTGTCACTGGATGATAGAAGCATAACTCTTGTGCAATACCTTGGATCACTCCAAAGTATTCTTCTAAAGGTCTGTCTCCCTGTCGTTCTGCAAAGATTCTTCTCTTAAAAATAATGTTTCTTTACTACATCCCAGATCTCTTTGACAGTAGTATAGAACATGAACCTCGAGGCAATCCCAAGTTCCATGCTCCCCTACAGCCATGTCTTCTCCAGACTATTATGACACTTCCATTCAGCATAGCCTTTGTCAGTAGACGCAGGAGGATCAGAATCAACGTGCCTCGCCTTGTCGCGTGATTCCAACACGAGAAGAAGAGTGACAGATTGATACATGTCACAGGAAGACTTGAGTGACGGAGAGATACACGTCACGTCAACGAATCAGATGTGTATCTGACACATCTTCAACCCCCAACGAAGGTTCCCTAATCACACATCGAGGAGATGTGATTAGGAATTTCCTACATAACGACGGACCCTTTGGTTTGGGATTTAGAAATCTGTTGGATCAATCGAAGGACCCGACGATTTAGAGGGAGAGAGGGGTTGTGGCTGTTGTGCCTGCACTGGGCAGCGGCTGTCCTTCCCTGGGTCAGCAGTGCGGCTGGCCTGGGGCGGCTGGCTGGCCGGCGACTCCCGCTGTAGCCGCTGCTGGTCGGCGGCTGCTGGCTGCCCTGCGGTGCTGGCCAGCGGCTTGTGGCTATTGACGACAACTACGTTAGGGTAGGGTTAGAACACCTTCTCTGGTACCATGTTATCAGAGGTGTCGCAATGTTGCATGCAATGCAACGTTAGGAGAGGCAATGAGCCTTCTCCCCTTGAATTTACATAGAGGTCCAACAGGATATATAAATTACAAAACAGAATATATTAACAACTATCAACGATCGAAGTTACTCTAGATGGCTCCGATGATGTCTACCTTGCTGTCGGGGTTGAAAAAATGCCCACCAGTTGGTAGTTACCCGACTCACTGGAACACAATCAACAAAGGTCGCTTCTGAGTTCCTTAGGATCATGCGGAGGTACATGGATGGATTTTGGAAGGGGAAGGAAAGGAGAAACATGGGTAAAATAGGGGAACATGGAGATCGACGTGGACAGACCGCAAAAACTTGAAAGACGAAAGGTAGGAGACACTAGACGAGCCGCCTAGTCAAAATCTAAGGGCCCATATGAGCCAACATGTGTGAGACAGCGAGAACATTAGGGTACTAGATAATATAGACCACGTGACATATAAAACCACAGAAAAACCAAGAAATAATTTGATGTGACATGGGTGTTGAAGCTCCCTTTTATGATTTCTAATACAATTAGGGTTCATACTCTTTACTTTTATATATATTATAATATTACATCATTTTCATCCATATTTGGTCAACTTTGAGGAACCTATATCACTAGAGAGACACCATTCTATTTTGAGCCAGACTTGTCGTTCCATCATCAATATGAATGGACTTCTTGCATCCCCTAATGTCGGAAGTGTAGGATTGTTCAAGGATGAGAAAAACCCTAAGCTTGGGGTGGTAGATTATGCCCATCCTATCCATTTTGTTTGCTTTTGCATGCATGCACTATCATTTTCACAAATTTTTGTGGAAGTGTTTTTTTCCCCAATGCTTACTATGCTTTACTACTTAGTATGAAAACTGCATATTTTTTAGCTCAATTATTAGGATTTATTATGATTTGATCTCTGAGCCTCTAACGAATTTCGTCTATCTTTCATGATTATTATTTGGTTGTCCCAAGATTTTGGTTCTTTTTATTTCTCAAACCCAATTCAATTGATCGTGATCCTTCTTGAGCTTCATGGTTATGTTTGGCAAGTGATTCTACGGTTTGCGTTCTTTATCTGTTAGGGTTTAGAGTCACTTGTTAGCTTGTCTTAACTATACATGGATTTTTGTGGTTGTTTGAAATTTTGTTATGAGAAGTGCATTTTCAGGAGTCGACCCTGTGTTCCTTTTATATGGAGTTACTAAGCCGCATAACCTGAGGCGCTCCTCGTCGATATCTATAATAATATATTATAAGTACATATTATACAATGTGGACTCATATGAGAGATTACAACCCTAGGTCTTCTTTGTTGAGTCTCTCAACCTATTATTAGTGGGTGTCACTTTTTCTTTCTAAGTCTGTAATATTCCAGCTATATTGCTACGTTTGATTCCTAATGCCTTTGATATCATGGATTATCACACCATTTGTTATTGCTTTTACTGAGTTTGCGCAATGAATTCATTTTTTTAAGACTTTTCATTTTTGTTAGGGCATTAGTTGCATTTTACAAGATCATACCAATTGACGTCCCTTTCACGTATCATCTAATTCCTTAATAATGAAATTGGTAAAAAGATACTATGCATGGTTAGACTAACCTGAAATTATAGTTCAAAATTTACTATTCAGAAATGGTACTTAACCTTCTTGTTATAGCTTCTTAAAGGATCCTTCCACACGAACCGAGTTAATGATTTGCAAGCTGCAACACACAACATGTAGCGATGAACAATCACATCAGGAGTCATTAAAAGTATTAAGCCACAAAAATGGCTAATAGTCATATCAAGCATGAGATTGAGAATAGTCAAAAGACTCGAAATACAAAAGCATCATCAACATCTCAACTTCTATAATAATCTGTCGTCTAATCTTTATCCTCGCCTTCTTCCTCCATCGCCCACTCATCATCAACATTAATCAAATCAATGGCAATCAAATCAAAATTCAGCAACCTCAAAAGACAGATTTAAATTATTGTGCTAGCTGAAATGCTAAATTCTACACTTACAATTCAACTATATGATACAATGATGTTATATGAAAGTAACACACTGACTTTGAGGCCTTAAGATACATCTAACATACACAAAGCCATTCAACCTGTGGTGCTCCAATGTATTCCCATCTTTTGGAGTGGACATGATCAAAACTACTCTAGTTTCTCTTATAACCACGTGGCTGCAACCTGCAAGTTTGGTTCAAGACACAAACCACAATCTTCTTAATATTAGGAGCCTCATCCCAAAACATTTTCCACCATTCACCTACACAGAGTCAATGTGAGGTACAATTTTAATTTTTTTTAATGGTGTAGTGGCTGACTATGCTACCAGTGGAAATTTGTTTTGGGCAGTGCATTTTCAGGAGTCGAACCTCTGTTCCTTTTCAGGGTGTGACTATCTTTGAACTCCTTTTACATAGTATAAGAACCTAAATAGTCATAGTAAGCCTTACTAGAATGTAATTCAATAATGTTTTATTTATGCATGGTTTACAGATCATTTTTGGGTTTAACCATGTAATATATGTATAACTAAGTGTATACAAATAAATATACTTAGGAGGGGAAATGAATATAGAACACATGTATATATTAAGGTCGATTACATATCTAATCTCATACTATGCATGATTAGAATAACCTAAAGTTATAGTTCAAACTAATTGGAAATTATCCTTAATGTCGATGTTCTTTGTATAGTATGATAGGGTTATTTTAGAGGTAATGTCTAAATTTTACACTTAGATTTTCCTTTTTTCTCTTTTTTTTTGTATTTTCTCCTTTTAACTCATCTTGTGGCCCAACCTTTCTCGACTCACCATGTCCTGTATTGTAGTTGATATAGGTGAGGGTGACCTTGGGGTATGGATTGTTGTGTCCAATGATCACTGTCTAGAGAAGGCTATTGTGGACCTTGAGCTAGTAGTCGACGTAAACTAGCTATTGATATTGTATCAATTGGAAGATCTCGCGATGAGCACTATAATGGGATAGGGGGGCTCATTGCAACTATCCAAAAACAAGCTTCCAATCTGCTACAAGATATCTTTTTCCAGAGCACATGAAACATGTGATATACAAATCCTAAGTAGTTGCATTCTCTGATCATGTTGTTGGTTGTACGATACCTGTCTAGGTGGTGGCATGAGAAGTAGACCCAATGATCCATGATACTCCTTTGTCACACAGTTTACATATCTCAAAAACCTATATGATGGAGTGGTAACCTCCAGTATTGAAGTTAGAGTTGGAGCAATGGATGGGCATAGCTTCATTCTGGCTTTCTAGTAGACATGCCTCCCTAATTGAGTGCCATCTATGGTGTAGTGTGCCTCCTTCACAAAGCAACCTTTCGCTTTGCAACACCGCACATCTACCAGCAACAACATACTCCACTTCCTTATGCCACTGCTCCATCACCTTCTAGAAGCAGCACACCATCACACGACATTCATCCCTCTACTAGGGCTTCCAAAATATGGGCAAACATGGTGAATGCACGAGCTAAAGAAAAGGAGCTTGATTTTGATGCCTTCTGTTAAACCAATGGCATTGTAGACTCATCTTTATTTTGACGCGTTATGTAGATCCACTAACATTGCATACTCTAGGATCGGAGGGGCTGTATGAGCTCATTTCTTAGGAAGACAACCTTTCTTGCTTGATTTTTGTCACATGCGAGAAGGTAATCAAAATCTTGAATGATAATGTAACGATCAAAGTTAAAAAAGTAACTGACAACCTCATTAAAGAAGGCTGAGATGCATGATTTGTGGTTTCCTAGAGGATAACAATGATGAATTCAAGAAGCATGACACCTAGTAGATGCTCATCAACGAGCAAAAATTCCATACAAATCTAGCAACACATCATAAATTCAAAACCCAACATTGAGTGAGCTTAACAAGATTGAAGTGAACATTTTCTATCACAGTGGGAGAATTGAGTGGAGCAACTCCATCAGAGGCTTCGTGGATGTACCCTGAGACAACTATCAGCGATCGAAGAGATGGATCCGATGATGTCTACCTTGCTGCCGGGATTGAGACAATGCCCACCAGTTGGTAGTTACCCGACTCACTGGAACGCGATCAGCAAAGGTCGCTTCTGAGTTCCTCAGGATCATGCGGAGATACATGGATGGATTTTTGAAGGTCCGAAGGTTTGTAGATGACCAGATGCCATGCCAACCTACATGCGTCCTCCCCGTGAGATCACAACAACCACCATCGCCATATCACCAGACACCATTCTATTTTGAGCTAGACTTGTCGTTCCATCATCAATATGGTGGCAATTACATGGACTTCTAGCATCCCCTTATGTCGGAAGTTTGGAATTGTTCAAGGATGAGAAAAACCCTAAGCTTGGGGTGGTAGATTATGCCCTTCCTATCCATTTTGTTTGCTTTTGCATGCATGCACTATCATTTTCACATATTTTTTGTGGAAGTGTTTGTTTTCTTTTTCATTACCATGCCCTGTATTGACCCCAAATGCTTACTAATTTCTAGAGCAGGCTTTACTACTTAGTATGAATTTTGCATTTTTTAGCTCAATGATTAGGATTTATTATGATTTGATCTCTGAGCCTCTAAGGAATTTCGTCTATCTTTCATGATTATTATTTGGTTGTCCCAAGATTTTGGTTCTTTCTTATTTCTCAAACTCGATTCAATTGATCGTGATCCTTCTTGAGCTTCATGTTTATGTTTGGCAAGTGATTCTACAGTTTGCGTTCTTTATCTGTTAGGGTTTAGAGTCGCTTGTTAGCTTGTCTTAACTCTACATGGATTTGTGTGGTTGTTTGAACCGGTGTTTAATTTATCTCCAATTGACTTTTTTATGCATTTGTCTAAACTCTTAAGGATTCTCAGACCACAATTGATCTCACCTTTTAATCCGGACTGAAAATGATAATTTTGAATTGAAATCGAGTTGGATTGCACCTTTTGAAGACATATCTTCGCCCCACATTATATTCTAATGTGCAAACAAGATTCATTTGCCCTTTAGTCTTAAAACATTTTAAAAAGAACCTTGAAAATGAATAAAACCGATGCCAATGAAATAGAATGCAACTAATAAAAGCCTGAGCATGAATTAAAGAACGCGTGATTCTTTTTTCATATTTAGGAGAGGTTGCTGGTGCCTGACTGGTATATGACTGCGCTAGTGGCAAAGGTATGTCGTGCCCCACAATGCTGCTTGAAAATTCATTGGAGAGTCTTTTAAAACCCCTACAAGACTGGTGAAATCCTCCCAGGAGTAGGGTGGTTTGAGTGCGGTACGAAGAGATTGATTTATTGCTTTGGGCCAACTGGCACAGACTATAGGCAGTGTTGCTTGCTACATGGACCACATGTAGCAGATCAAAGATTCCAAAAGTCAATAGTCCTTTTGATTTGTTTTATATATATAGTTTTTTTTAATGAATAAAAGCTAAACTCATTATAAAAGCATGAGTAAGCTTTATTTTTTAGAAAATCTAGGGTGATGCTCGACGGATATATGATTGCAACATTGATACAGGTATATTTTGTGCCTGATAATATCACCCACCCTAGGAGATTGATGGAATTTTATCGAGAGCAGGGTTGGTTCAGGCATGCTATGAGGAGGTTGACTCACTACTTTTGGTCAAGTGGCTCAAACTGCAAGGACCTTTGCTCGCATGTAGCTAATCGAGGATTTCTAAGGTCATTAGAGTATTTTCTATTTATTTATTTTAGTTTTTGAATATGTGGTAGTTACAAAATTCCTGATAAGGTTTGTCTAAATTCTAGAGGATGATTACTCTCTCACTTCATCACTTCTCACGATTCTTTTTGGTGACCCGTGCACGGTTCTTATCTTGACAAGTTTTCTTTTGGTTTGTAACGATCTTAGATGTTGTGTGATCTTTCATTGGCAATGCGTAGTTGATGTTTGTTGTGGAGGAGATTGTTACAGGTGATTTGCGGCCTAAAACTGACTTTTCAAACCTTTTTTGCCAAATTATTTTTCATTATTCTTTGTTTCTCATTGAGTTGAGTCTTGCTTAGGGAAAAACACGGATAGTTGATAACACCCGATTTCGATAAGATTTCTAAATATTTTCCTCGGATGTCTCCAAATGATTAAAAGTGCTTAACCAACA
The DNA here is from genome assembly GCA_963693085.1 of Alisma plantago-aquatica. Taxonomy (NCBI): domain Eukaryota; kingdom Viridiplantae; phylum Streptophyta; class Magnoliopsida; order Alismatales; family Alismataceae; genus Alisma; species Alisma plantago-aquatica. The sequence continues at coordinate 772,146,976 of OY856410.1, forward strand.
CATTTTCCAATGATAGTTCACATGGAAAAAGTAAACCTCATGGTTGTCTATTACAATTTACGACTTGATGAAAACATTGATGATTCCGTAACCTTGCACTTGATTGCTAAAATGCCCACCTTCCCTAGGTTGGTGGATCCTGTTAGAGAGTCTATTTATTTCAATTTGTTCTAGTCTATTTATTTAAGTTGTTTTAGTCTGTTTGTAATATGGACCTAGTTGTGTCTTGGCCCATTAGGGTTTGTCTTGTGTCTGTATGCTTCCCCCTTATCCTATATATAGGAAAGGGGGCAACCTCCTATCAATAAGAAAAACCACTCTCTCTATTGCAAAATATGCTTTTCCAGAGCACATCATGTGTGCTTTTTACGCATTTGAGGTAGTTAAATCCTAAGGTTTGGTGTTAATTGAAAAGGTAACTAACTCTATAAGGAAGTGGCATGAGAATGTGACTGAATGCTCCATGATGCTCCTCTGGCACACATTGTGTATCTCTATTACACATTTAATACAGAAGAATATTGAATTTAGACTTAGAGTAAGTGGATGATTTGGTCTAAGGTGATGTCTGGTTCAAGTGTAGGTATCATGAATCAACATAGGAGGTGTAAAAGGTTAGATGGGACTGTGAAGAGGAAGAGAAAGAGGAAAGAAGAGGGATACGAGAGAAAAAAAAATAAAATCAAGAATAATATTAGGATGCCACATGTAATTTTTTGAATGTGATTATGTGATTATGAATGTTATGAAAACGTCACATTATGAATGAGAGACTAAAAATAAAACGTACATGAGCCAAGGCTTACCAAGTTACCTTGCCATGGCTCTCAACACCTTATTTTAACAAGTTTGGTTTTTCTCATGTAGTTGTTCATGCTTAGTATCTTATTCATGTCATGTTTTTTAAGGTACATGCATACAAGGTAGACTGAATAGAGTGCTATTAGTTTTATTTAGCCCCTAACTCGACGTTGTTGTTACCAAGCGTGAACAAAGCTCCATGCTCACTTTAGCCTAGGTGTCATGGTGCCCAAAGGAAGTGATCCTTAACTAAAGACATACCAATTCACATATCATAGGAACCCCAAATACTCATACCTCACAATTAGCATGAATGAAATGTATTTTATAATTGATTTATTCATTGTATAGGGCTTACTTTTGGGATTGACAAAAAACCTTGCCATGGCTCTCAACACCTTATTTTAACAAGTTTGCTTCTTCTCATGTAATTGCTCATGCTTAGTATCTTATTCATGTCATATTTGTTAAGGTACATGCGTAGGAGGTGGACTCAATAGAGTGCTATTAGTTTTATTTAGCCCCTAACTCGATGTTGTTGTTACCAAGCGTGAACAAAGCTCCATGCTCACTTTAGCTTAGGTGTCATGGTGCCCAAAGGAAGTGATCCTTAGCTAAAGACATACCAATTCACATATCATAGGAATCCCAAATACTCATACCTCACAATTAGCATAAATGAAATGTAATTTATAATTGATTTATTCATTGTCTTGGGCTTACTTTTGGGATTGACAAAAAACCTATGTGTATATATATATATATATATATATATATATATATATATATATATATATATATATATATATATATATATATATATATATATATATATAACTATGAATGGGCATTTGACGTGTTTATTTGGGAAAAATTCTCTTGATGACTAAAAGCTATAATCAAATTAGAGAAAATACACTTAAATTGGAAAATTAAAGAGTCGTGATGGTTTAACAATTATGGTTCATGTAATACTTGTCAAGACAGTGCGACTTGGGGCCGAGGCTTTTTATGCCAGTAAGCATTGACGTGCACCATTCCTGATTTGGTAGTTTATGCCTTTATTTGGCATAAACAAGGTCACAATAGTTATATTAGAGCTGTTCATGTTTATCATAGAAATCCTAAGTTGTTTCAGATGTCTTATTTTTGCATTTGTATGTTTATTTTGACATTGTAATTTAACTTTGCATTTAGTGGAAGCATGTTTTATTTCACATGATTACAAGTCTATGGTATAGTCAATGCCTAGAAATCGAATCTTTATAACGTGGCATATGCTTTATTTCTCAGAGTATGTTTATCATTTTCACAACAATGCTTATCTCCTAGTGTGGCTTGTCCTGTCCTTAAATTGTGTGTTAATGAAAGTCACAATGTATATTCGATGAAAATGTTATATGACCAACTACAATATTTGTTGTATTAAAATTCATATCAAAAAATGAGTGATAGCAAATTCTTAATAGACACAAAATTTTAAACATGTTTTATCTATTGTGGTTCCATTATTTATGACAAGCATTAATCTTCCTGCAATCTTCACAAATCAACCAATCTCAAGTATTTCAATACGAGAACCTAGTGATGAAACCACTTAGGAAAATTTATCTCTAGTAACAACTTGAACCTAATTCTATCAATTGAAAATTAATCAAATAATTTTTTTGAAATCAATAAAACTTATAAAAAGAGGCATGAAACAGCCCACTTGGTATGCCAATCTAGCTTAAAAATCCGATCTGGTCGCGATGGTTGGGTGCCTTCTCATTAAAAAAAGAGGGCCAATGATGCCCCAACCAGCTCCCCACGCAGGCGTTAGTCTTAGTGAGCAGCCGGGACTGGTAAAATATGTTATATTTATTCCATATAGAAGAGGGGAAGATAGTTGTACTTAGATAAGGAGTACCTAGGATGGAAAATCACTAGCTTTACTGTGTTGAGATGTAACTTAGAGAATGGGGGATTTTTGAGGATGCCTGGATAGATTGGTTGTTTGTTGTAAATAATGGAACCACACTAGATAAATTTTGTTTAAATTTTTGTGTCTATTAGGAAATTGCTATAACTCATGTGTAGATGTCACATTAATACCGTCAAAATTTTAGTTTGTTGGTATGATATTTTCATCGGAAATACAATCAATTTTATTAACACTCAGTTTTGATGACTTCCACTGACACTCAATTTCAAGACATGAAAAACAAACTAGGAGATAAGCATTGGTGTGAATATGATAAATAAAGAAACAAAGCATATGACACGTAAGACGGTGATAATCCTTAAAAAGAATTAATTTGTAGGCATTGGATACAACAGAAGTTTGTATTGTATTGAGCAGAAAATTAAACATGTTTATACTAAACACAAAGTTTGACCTACGATAACAAAATAAAAATGCAAATGCAAAAACCAAACAATAGAAAGAACTTAAAATAGTCTAGTTGCTACCCTCCCCTAAAAATTAATTTGTGTATCCGAGCATGCAGTGAAACTGCCAAAGCAACACAACAGTCCCTCAATTATAGAATGGGTCAAAAGTACTATGGCTTGACGTCGTCTCCACGAGGAATTCAATGCATATCAAACCTTAATCATGATTTAAATATTAAAAGGATATACTTATCAATTATTCAAATCATTCCTCTTTGTCTTATCTCCAGAAAAAAAAAGAATTAAAGTCTCTAAAACTTTTAAATTACCAAAGCAACACAACAATCACCTATAACAAGATGGGTAAAAAGTAGTGAGAGGCATCCTGAACCTCGAGGCGAACAGATGTCCATATGTGGTTATCACGCGATCTGACCCATCGCTGGCTGGATGATTCGGGGCATGATGAGCCTCTGCTCTCTTGTCGTTTTCCTTCTTTCCTGGTTTGTTGGGGTTTTTCTTTTGTATGCTGGGGGGAGATACCCGAGTTATAAGAGCGGGAGTTGTATTATTTTTGACGACTTAGCCCACAAGAGGGGTGTGGGATGAATAAGAGCGACCCCTGACTTAATTAAAAAAAAGTAGTATGAGCTTAAGGTCGTCTTTAGAAGGAATCAATGCATATCAAAATTTACACTATTGATTACTAAATGATTGAAAAGTTTAAAAAAGTATTTAATGGAGATCCTAATGAATAAAATCTAAGTCTAACTATCTAGATCTAAACTAATCTAAAACTAACTAATCAAAAGGAATAAATATTCATCAAAAGATTTCATTCATCAAGTCTGCTTTGACGAAAGCCTTGCAAAGACTAAATATAGGTGTTTAAACCCAACTCACTATACAACTAGCCAATGTGGGACTAAACCACAAGCTTTACAAGACAAACTGGGAAAATATCAAATAACCCCTAAAATACAAGGAAACTGATAAACACTATAAAACTACTAAAAATACCATTTAAAAGGTTTCTCTCGTCCTACATCAGTATTATTATTAGATCACTTTCAACTTGCATTCAGGAGACATAAGCACTTGGTGCCATAGAACATTCAGATAAACTAATCAATTATGCGAAATCATTCCTCTTTGTCTTATACCCAAAAAAAAGTATTAAATTCTTTGAACTTTTGATCTCAAACTTATTAAGAGTTTCCCTAATCCTCTTCAAGGAAATACGAATTACATCAAGTTAAAGCAGGGACATAAATTGTGACTAAATTCTATTCATTTAGATACAATCCTCTAGATTAGTATATTCTAAAAATTTGAATTAATAGAAATATATATTTGTGGCCAAGATTTTCATAAGCAAACAAAAACAATTTAGAGAGACAAAGAAGAAAATTACTATTAGAAGTTGTTCATCACGTGAGGTGTAGATGCCATTTAGGCACCAAGTACAACAAGAATTATGTTAGATTCACACATAGACATGCAAATCATGTTCAAAACAAAACACATGGCTAAAAGGAGAGTAAACAAAAGAAGAAAGAGAAAAAAGCAAAACACTATACTTGTAAGGAGAGATTCTCTACAACGAAGATGCAAGGGGCAAGTCTCCTCTGCCAGGAGAAGGTGGATTCTCCTCTTCTTCTTCCTTCTAGCCCTTGGGGTGTAGAATTGCCTCTTTATTCATTTCTGGCTTTTCTTCTAAAATTAGAAGTTGAAAATCAAAATATCTCCCCCAATAACTGTTCTCCATGAATTTATATTTCTACAGTCAGGTAGACACGACGTCTCCTTGAGTGACACACTATGTTGCTTGAGCGGTCTGCTATATTTTTCAAGTGTAACTGCCTGACATGATGCATTGTGTACACAAGTGCATAGAGCAGTTACTAATGAATGAGCATAGCGTGTTTTGAGCGGGCACGACATGCCTTTTCAAGGTCGAATTGGCTAATTTGTGTTGTGGCATGACTAGGGCCAATTTAGTGTGAACCCTTTATGATGTTACATGACATGTCGTTGACTGGACACACATTATCTCTTATTGTGAAGGCACTTGCTTGCTTTTGGATGATGACACGACATTCCTAAGATATGACATGCCGTGTTTGATAGGAAAACAACTAAATTTGTCATCCTGAAAACCTACATAAAAATGCATCAAATTACTTTAGATGACAACTTAAGAGATAAAATGACTAAAATGCATTTACAAGTACTATATTTAGCCAAAACCAAGAACTTGAAGCGATAAAAAAGCAGTAAGCGTCGACATAAAGGCTAATGGATGGCCTTAGAGTTGGATTTTGTTCCCAATGGTCATTGTCTGGAGAAGGTTATTCAGGCCTGAAGCTAATAGTTGGTGTAAACCAACAATTAATGTTCTGAGTCAGAGCATCCCGCCATGAGTACTATAATGAGATGGGGGGGGTATTTGATATCTCAGAATGTGGAGCCTCATACCAGACCTCTCCATTAGTGGAAAACAAGGAATGTTAGGTTTTGTTTCCTTTGGCGTATCTGTAGAGTAGTTTGATGAAGTGACTAGCTAGGTACAAGTCGATGTTGACTTTTGCAACTAGGAGGCTTCTGTGTGGCTCCGACAACGAGGGTAAGAACATATGGGGATGGTGTCCAACTCCTTGTCTAGAGATTGGATTCTTTCCCACACACTTGCGGCTTGCTGAAACCATCTCTATAATGTTGTGAATGTAGAAACCAAAGGACATTTTTATATGATCATTTACATTGAAAAACAAAACCCCGTGCTTTTCTATTGTAGTAGAATGACTCGACGAAGGCATTGATGGTTCCACAACCTTTGCACTTGAACACAACATTGTCACCTTCCCCAGCTTGGCAGAACTATAGAGGTACCTTAACGTGTGCATCACGTTTGCAGGGGGATGAGTTTGTGAAAAGGTTGTATCTTAAATATATGATACAAGGCTACCAACTATGCAAAGACAAGCTTCGAAGCTCATGAAATAGGTGTGATACAAGTCATAAATAGTTGCATCATGTAATTGTGTTGTTGGTTCAACGATACTTCTATAGGCGGTGGAGTAGACCCCACGAACCATGGTGCTTTGTTGACACAGTTCACATATCTCTACAACCCATATAATGGACCGCAAACCTCAAGTACTAAATTCAGATTTGGAGAAGAAGTGGGCGAGCATCGCTTCATTTTGGCATTCCAGGAGACACGCTGTCACGATCCATGGTGCTTTGTTGACACAGTTCACATATCTCTACAACCCGTATAATGGACCATAAACCTCTAGTACTAAAGTCAGAGTTGGAGAAGTAGTGGGCGAGCATCGCTTCATTTTGGCATTCTAGGAGACACGCTGTAACAAACCCCTCTTGCCATAGTCCCCATTCAGCTGGTGTCTGCCGACGTCTGAGACGTCGTTGCCTCGGAGATTTCTTGGGGCCTCGGTGGGGTGATGCCTACCTAGGCTTGCAGCCTCGGAGTGTTGATGGATACTCCAACCACTCGTCTTTTGAGTTGGTGGATAGCAACCCTGATAGTGATGGATATGCAAGCGAGGTAGATGATGATGATGATGATGACTTGGCTGGTTCTTTAGCTGGCTTTGGCGGTAGGAACGATGGAGGCTGGTTCTGATGAGAACCTTCTTAGGGGCGTCTTTGTTTTTTTGCAAGGTTTGAATGGATGATTAGTTGTGTTGTTTGGGTGTAGCTTACCGTGGAGGGGCTTTCATGGTAAGTGGTCTTTTTGTTCTTTCCTGTGTGTTGGTCGAGGGTGATCTTTTGTAATCTGGATGAAATAATCAATAAGTCCATAATTTAGATTAGGTAAATAATGTTTAAAAATGTTGGACTCTAAATGGTGGTACACAACTAGGAATCTAAAAACAAGATTTCAAAACTTAAATCATTTAGGAAACTGAAACCGAACTACTGCTATCTAATTCTGGCTTTCTCTAGAGCTTTGTTCTTTGCCTTTTATCGAATCAGCCACAACTTCGAATCTAGATCCCAAGTTTAACCTAAAACCCCAACAAACAAGGGGTCAACATATTGCTATGTTCTATATGTGGGTGCAACTACAACAATGCATATAGTGGTAACCACATACATGATAGTAAATGAGCAAAATATCTTGCAAGGTTGAACTATACAAATATTTTAATATTTTCAACCCACAATCAGTTATCTCGAGCAACCTTTACTGCTTAATATGAACTCTGCATAAGTTGTAACTTGACTATTAGGAATTATTATGATTTGATCTATGAGGAATTCCACCTATCTTTCATGATTATTATTTGGTTGCCCCAGTATTTTGGTTCTTGCTTGTTTCTCAGGCTAGAGTCAATTCATAGTTGTCCTTTCTTTAACTTAATGGTTCTGTTTTGCAAGTGATTTTACGGTTCGCGATGTCTATGTTTCCTAAGCGTCGTGAGAGGGGCGTCTACTAGGGCGTCTCTGCCCTAGGGGTGGCGGCCGGTGAGGGGGGTCTCCCCCCCACCCATTTTTGCATCCTGGCGTAGGTGGCAGGCGGCGGATCAGAGTACGTTCTCAGATGGGAGCCCTCGTTCGTTGGGCGGAGACCGTCGGCGAATCACAACAGACCATCTCGGACTTCAGGGCGCGACTACATGAAGCGAAGGAGTTTTGGGCGGTGAGAGAGGCATCACCTGCGGCGCCTGAGGCAGTGGCTGGTGGGGGGAACGTTTCCGATGGAGGAGGTAGGAGCGAGCCCTCCTCTATCTCCCCCTTCCGAGCCCAGTTCCTGGCTCTACGGAACCAGTGGCTTCAGGGGGGCACGGCGATCTCATCTCCCACGTGGTCTGATGCGAGCGGTGGTGTCGCTTTGGACAACAGGGCGCTTGTGCTAGGTGAGGTGATGGCAGTGGACTCAGGCCTCAGATGCGACGGCTCCTTAGAGGGGTATACGGCTGAGGCGGCGAAGGGTATGGAGGCTATGGCGGTCGAAACACCCTCTCCCCTTTTTCTTGCAGGTGGGGAGCGGCGTAGGTTGGACGACGACCCCTCGGCGGGGCAGATTTCAGAGATGCTGATTATGGCGGTGGAATCCGTGCTGATAGAGAATGCAAACAAGGTGGTCGAGGTTATGCCGGGTACTGGCTCCGATGGTGTCGAAGTCGATGACATCACTGGTGGCTGTGTTTGGGTGGGATCTATGTGCATTCCTCTCTCGGGTGTGCCTTTGTTGATGGAGTCGTCGGGGAACAGTGTTGCTGATGATGTCGGGAAGTCTTTGATGGCGACGGCGGCTCCAAACAGGGGATGCCACCGAGTCAAATGCTTCCGTTGTTTGCAACGAGGGCATATACAGGCTCACTGCAGGGTGGATATTTGCTGTTTCCGGTGTCGATCCCCTGGCCATCTGGCACGGGACTGCAGATATCGTCGGAAGGACAAGGGGAGAACTCCCTCACCCAGGGATAGATGTTTCCACGGCCTCCAGAGGGGACACTGGAGGAATTGTTTCCCCTCCCAGATCAGATGTTTCCGGTGCAAGAACCATGGACACATCGTGAAGGAATGCCCTTTGCGCAGGTTGACCTCCCGTTCGCTACCGAGTTCAACTGGTATTTTTTTTTAAGAAGCCAGGGGTCGCTTTTATTCATCCCACACCCCTCTTGTGGGCTAAATCATCAAAACAAAGTACAACTCCCGCACTTATATCTCGGGTATCATCCCATTCCCTTACAAGAAATTAAAAACCCCCAAGCAAACAAGATAAACGCAAACCACCTCAAACCTCTACTTTCTTCATAATCACGTAAGGAACCTGTCTCTTCTCTAGGCTGGCCATACCTCTGATCCTGCTAGGGAGATTCCTGGAGTCTGTAGTAACAAAGAGATCAGCCGATCTACAGCCCCATCTACCCAGTTCACGGGGTATTGAGTTGATTATCTTATGCACGAGGGATCCTGATATCATCAAATCATCAATTTCTTGTCTCAACTCTCTGACGATCGGAGTCACCCTCCACGGTTCTTCAGCGTTATTCCATAGAATATCAAAAGAGTGTCTATCATCAATCTCGATACATGATATCTTCAGCTCCTGGTCTCTCGCTAATTTCAGCCCTATAATGCATGCTTGCATATAGGCAAGAGTAAAATAATCTCCTCGTAGCCAAGCTCTGAAAGATAGGACCATATCCGTTGAATGGTTCCTAATCACTCCAGCAGCCCAGAATCTGAGACACCCCTGGTGGTCCTTGCTTCTCCCGATGGTGATGTTAAACTTCAAGTTATGAATATCAGGTGTTCTCCACCTCATCAGCACAATCTGCCTCATCAGCGTTCTAGGTTCTTGTAACCCTGCTTCCTTCATCCTTGCGTATATGGAGGGGTTCCGAGAGACTACAAATCGTTTCTTCCTCAAACGGGTATTGAAGACGAAGCAGATCTCATCCCATACCTTCTCAAGCGTCTTGGCAGCACCATCGTATCTAGCCGCACATCTCGTCTTCCATATACTGTGTGGAATAATCATAGCCAGTGTCCATGTCACCCACGCATCCACTGCCTTCTTCTGTCCCAAAGCAGCAAGGTGCGTCAAGGAAAGAATGTCCTGTGGTGCCCCAACCTCCGTAACCTCTGTGAATCTCACCCATAGGAACCTCGCATACTGCCCCCTAAACAAGAGATGATGGACATCCTCCTCCTGCGGCTCATCACAACAACTACATCTGGAAGCTAGAGCAATACAACATTTCTCCCTAATATTATCATCAGTAGGAGCTGCCCTCCTAACAAACTTCCATATCAAAGCGGCCTCCTTTGGAAGGTCTAGACTCCAAATTTGCTCCATACCCGACGGCCCCTCCTGTTGGTCTGGCAGCAATACTCTCTTCACCGATCTCATAGAAAAACACCCATTAGCAGTCGGGCTCCACACGAGCCTGTCATCTACCTCTGCAATCCATGCATTCACATTTTGTATCAGCTCCACTCCTCTATCATCCACAATCGTTCGAAGGGATTGCCAATCCCATCCACCACCTTCCAGCCAGAAATCCCTAACAAGAAATCTGTGCCTTCTATCACTAGTAAACAGCGCATGATCTGCCATCCTCTCCTCGCACCACCATGAGTCCCAAAAAGATATCTCACCTCTTCCCACCGACCATCTACAGAGAGGGAAAACCCTAGGGAACATGTTCCAGATTTTCTTCCAATAAGGAGACGGAGAGCATGTTAGCTTCAGATGACCCGGGTACATGCTCGATCGCCCAATCGCAGGATTAGCATATTTATTTCTGCAGAAATCCGCCCAAATAGAGTCCCCTGTAAGGATCTCCCAACAAGCTTTGGCAACAAAGGAATATCTAACCAGCTGTAGAGAAGGAAACCCTAGACCTCCATTGCGGAAGGAAGTAGCCACCTGCCGCCATCCTACCCATATCTTCCTGTGGTGCTCAAACCTGTTCGCCCATAGAAAATCGGACAATCTTCTCTCAATACGAACTACAATCCCGGATGGGATATCTCCTGCGGCAGCCGTATACACTGGGATAGAGAGTAAGACGTGTGCAATCATGAGTCTTCTACCCGTGAAAGATAGCAGTCTAGACTTCCAAGCCACAACCTTTCTATTAATCTTGGTCATCAGGCTTTCATAATCAGTGAGCTTCAGCCTACCTTTCGAGACCGGGATGCCCAAATAAACAAAGGAGTCCGACGTTGTGGCTATGCCAAACTCCTCCGCAATACTTGCAGCAAGAATTTGGTCCTTACCTCCGACCACACATGTGGATTTGGCCTTGTTAACCCGCTACCCGAAGGCCCTCTCGTAAGCCTCAAGGGTATTCTTCACCATCGCCCTTGATTCGATGTCCGCATTGAAGAAAATGACAATATCATCAGCGTAAAGGAGTATAGATGGAGCTGCCGCCTCTCCTCTGGTGTGGAAACATGCTATCTTCCTCTCTATCTGAAGCCTCTGTATCCTTTTGCATAGAACCTCCTCAAAAAGAATAAAGAGGAAAGGTGAGATCGCGCTTCCTTGTTTAAGACCTTTACTCATCGGGAAGAAACCAACAGTTTCCTCGCCAACTGTCACCGTGGCCCAAGAATTAGAGAAAAATCTCAAACACAGATTCACCGCATCCGGTATGAATCCAAAGGATTCAAGAATTTTCTTCAGCAACCTCCAATCAACTCTGTCATATGCTCTAGACATATCCACCTTGAGCATAACATTTGGAAAAAATGGGCCTCTGTTAATATCGTGCATCAGCTCCTTTGCTAATCTGATATGGTGGGTAATGTCCTTCCCTTTTACGAAGGCTCCTTGAACTCCAGAAACCAGCTGCGGCAACAATGGGGCCATCCTGTTGCTGAGAGTACGCGCTAGAATTCTAAGCGCCACATTTTCAATCGATATCGGCCTGAAGTCCTCCAGCAATCTTCTAGGGTTATCCACCTTCGGGATAAGCAGTATCCTGCAACAATATAAAGCTCTGAAGTAGCTATGTCCTTTGAAAAAACAGTCGGCCATACTCATGAAATCTTGCCCGATAATGGACCAAGCAGCAGTGAAAAAGGGAATCGTAAATCCGTCCGGGCCAGGAGCAGATTGGGAAGTCATCTGTCTCATGGTCTCAATGATCTCCTCCTCTTTAGGGACAGCAATGAGGGATAAGTTATCATCCACCGGGAGAGACATTGGAATATCTTTCAGAAAATCCTCCACTTCCTCCTCACTGATGTCAACGACTTCATTGAAAAAATGCTGCAACATATCAGCCGCTACTTCAGCCATGTCTTTAGGATCTGAGACAAATGTACCATCTTGAATGGTCACCGACTCCAAGCATCTGCGTCTTCTTCTAGCTTTGACTGTAGCATGGTAGAACTTGGTATTCCTTTCCCCTTCAGTCAGCCATTGGATTCTGGCCCTCTCCTTCCATATAGCCTCCTCTTCATCTAGGAGCATCTGCAATTCCGTCTCTGCTACACTGAGAAGTTGTTCATTGACCATCGTGGGATTATCATCAAAAGCAGTCTGTGTAACAAAAACCACATCTTCCAAATCTTTGATCTTCTGACGGACATCTCCATACGTTTCTTTACTCCAGGTTTTGAGCGCCAATATGACCTTCTTCAGCTTATGGCATAAAATAAAGGACGGGTGTCCGCTTACAGGCTCACTCCAAACCCGATCAATCAGTCTCAAGCAATCATCATTCTTCAGCCATGTACTCTGGAAGGAGAAATGTGCCTTTCTCCTCCTATCACAATACATGCCCGGGATTACAAGAATAGGACAATGGTCCAACACCCTAGCTCTGGTAAGATGAACCAATTTAGTAGCCGGTCTCTCAGTCCTCCAAGCTCCATTCATCAACACCCTGTCGATCCTTTGCCACATGGTGGGGGTGAGCACTTGCTTGTTAACCCACGTAAATCTGCTCCCATCAAAAGGAACAACATCAAGAGAAGCATCTGCAATAAATGAATTGAAATCACAGATATCCTGGAACGGTGGCTGATTCCCTCCTCTCCGCTCGCTTGGGGTTCTAATAACGTTGAAATCACCAGCAAGCATCCATTTGTCATCTCCTATCTGTTCAGACATATGAAGAAGCTCCTCCCATAGGATCCTCCTCTCCATCATGTCACAACTAGCATAAATCGTTGTTATGAAAACGATCCCACCATCATCCGCCTTTAATTTGGCTGTAATGTGCTGTTTATGCCTCCTAAATACCTCACGGTTCAAGCTCAAATCAGCGTAAAACCAAATCTTTCCTTCCTCCTCTTAGTTATCTGCGGCCCAGTCAAGCCTAACCACATCAAGAAGCTCATCGGCTTGTTCAACGTGGAGGAAAGGCTCAAACAAGCAGACGACTCCAGGTTTGAACCTACCACAAATCCTGCTCAGAGTTCTACGAGTAGGGTTGTTCGCTGCACCACGAATATTCCAAAATAGAGATGTACAATTCATGTTTACACAGATGACCCGCGATCGCCTTCTTCACAAAACCTCGTCAATGACTGAGGCTCCATTCGTCTTCAACCCAGAGCTCCTCTCCATCCCCCCATTCATCATCCGATCGCATTCTTCTATATCTGTCTCTGCTATAAAAAGGTCTGTCACTGTGAGCTCGGTATCCATCCCTCCTGCTCCTGGATCTAAATCTGCTTCTGCCACTTCTCCTGTGATCTCGCTGTCCAGCTTGCTCAGTGTATATGAAATCATCCAGGTGCCTCTCCTCGAGGAACCTCCTATTTCCATATCCGTCCATCACCACTCTTCTCGGCGATCGGTCAGCTCTTCGAACCAACCGCCTGTCTGGCGATGCCCCCTTCTCTCTCGTCGTCTGTCTCCCAGGAGAAGGACCGCTAGATCGAGGCCTATCCTCCGGAAACCCTGAACCTACCTGTGTGTCCATAATAGCCAGCGATCCGCCCATCTTTTCCTTCACGACTAGAACCTCCCGCGGGATTCCAGTCTCTCTCCCAACCTCCGTCAGGGCAGTATCCATCGATCCCACCCTACCCCTAGCTACCATAAGGAGCTAGACCAACGTTCTTCTGTGCCCGTAAGTAAGGGAAACGAATTGTGGTATGTCCTCGCTGAAGGCCTCCACCAAGATCAAAAACCCAGACAAATCATCCACGTCTCTTTGCCAATCAGAAATATGTACTAACTTCCCAAAGGGTCGCACAATCTTAGCAACTGAGTCATCGTCTCTACAGACAATGGGAAGATCTGAGATCCAGAACCAAAAAGCCTCCTTCTGCTGATGTTTCTCACCATCCGCCATATGATAAAGATCAACCTTGTGTCCTCTGAATAGCGGTATCCCTTTCTCATCTACTTCTTTTGCCTCCTTATCACAAGAGAAGAAAGCAACCGCTTTTCTGGCCGCAAACCTATATAAATCTGCCGTGCATGGCCAGCAATGTTTAAGGAAGGGGAAAAGATCTGTCCAACTCAGAGAATTAGGCCAAGAAATCTCCACCGCCCTTCCTAGGGCACCCAACTTCCTGCTTTTCATATCATCGTCCTGTCCGATGTCTACGGCTATCCTCTTCGAGATATGTTGTGGCGCCCCCTGGCCGGAATCCCCACAGGCAAAGGAGGGAAGTCCGTTCTGGAGTGGATATCTGGAGTCCGGCGAAAAGCCGTCTTCTGCTTGTCTTGACTCTAATATTTCTTCCCTACCAATTCCATAACTTTTGACTCGGAGCTCTGTTTTAGGCATGCATGGTACCGTTGGAAAGCTCTCGATAAGCACTGCCCACATAAAAACTCAAATTATTAATCTAAGTTTTTCTACAGTGATATGGATGTAGAATTACTCCTAGTCATCCGATATGTAGTGAATTGGGTTTCTTTGTAGTCTGCTTTCGTCTTTTCGCATTAAATTTGACTCCTTTCACTTGTATTTAACCAGGTCATGATATTAGGTACGATTCATTGAAATGGTGGAACTGATATCGTGATATTGGTAGTTAGTGGTCCTGTTCAATTGTTATACAATTAGAAATGTACCTTTTTTGGGATTTCTTAGTGACTAAGTAACGCTTCTATTTTATCATAAGACTTGGATCTGGAAGCCAAAAGCATGATCTTCGGGAGAAGTCATGTTCTCTTTACATGCTAGGGGATGTCTCTGACGTTCATGTCTAGATCTAGAGCTTCCACTCCATAGAGACAATTTTACAATCTTAACTCTAATGTGTCTTCCCAACCAACTCCATAACTTTTGACTCAGAGCTCTGTTTTAGGCGTGCATGGTACTGTTGGAAAGATCTCGATGAGTACTACCCACATAAAAAGACAAATTACCAATATTAGGTTTTGTACTATGATATTTGATTCAGTTGAGGTAGAATTACTCCTAGTCACCCGATATGTAGTGAATTGGGTCTCTTTCAAGTCTGCTTTCATCTTTTCAGCTTAAAGTTGACTCCTTCGACTTGTATATAACCAGATCATGATATTGGGTATGCTTCTTAGATATCGTATAGTTGATATCATGATCTCGATAGTTAATGAGCATGTTCGATTGTTATACCACTAGAAATGTGCCTATTTTGAATCACTTTATTTAAACAAGTCAGAAGTAAACCTCATTCATCCCACACTCCTCATTTGAGCCAAAACAAAAGGTATTACATCTGGTGCTAAAACCCCACCCATCTATGCACATCACCTATGAGGTCACAACAAAAACAAAAAAAGTAGAGCCTCATATCACAGCAGGCGTGATGAGGCACCTCTAACTAGCTGTTTTTCCATGTATGTAACACATAAGGCATCCTCCTCCTTTCCATCGTTGTGGTCTTAAGATTTATTCGTGACAAAGTAACCATTCTATTTTATCATAAGGCCCATGGATTTGGATCTGGAAGCTAAAAAATTGTTTTGCAGGGCAACACATGTTCTCTTTATATGCTAAGAGATGCCTCCATACGCTAATGTCTAGATCTAGAGCCTCCATTTCCCATAGACAAAGTTGCAATCTTGACTCTAATATTTCTTCCCTACCAATTCCATAACTTTTGACTCGGAGCTCTGTTTTAGGCATGCATGGTACCGTTGGAAAGCTTTCGATAAGCACTGCCCAGATAAAAACTCAAATTATTAATCTAAGTTTTTCTATAGTGCTATGGATGTAGAATTACTCCTAGTCATCCTGTATGTAGTGAATTGGGTTTCTTTGTAGTCTGCTTTCGTCTTTTCGCATTAAAGTTGACTCCTTTGACTTGTATTTAACCAGGTCATGATATTAGGTACGATTCATTGAAATGGTGGAACTGATATCATGATATCGGTAGTTAGTGGTCCTATTCGATCGTTATACAATTAGAAATGTACCTTTTTTGGGATTTCTTATTGACTAAGGATTCTATTTTATCACAAGACTTGGATCTGGAAGCCAAAAGCATGAACTTCAGGAGAAGTCATGTTCTCTTTACATGCTAGGGGATGTCTCCGACGTTACTGTCTAGATCTAGAGCTTCCACTCCAGAGAGACAATTTTACAATCTTAACTCTAATGTCTCTTCCCAACCAACTCCATAACTTTTGACTTAGAGCTCTGTTTTAGGCGTGCATGGTACCGTTGGAAAGATCTCGACGAGTACTACCCACATAAAAATCCAAATTACCAATATTAGGTTTTGTACTGTGATATTTGATTCAGTTGAGGTAGAATTACTCCTAGTCACCCAATATGTAGTGAATTGGGTCTCTTTCGAGTCTGCTTTCATCTTTTCAGCTTAAAGTTGACTCCTTCGACTTGTATATAACCAGATCATGATATTAGGTATGCTTCTTAGATATCGTATAGTTGATATCATGATCTCAATAGTTAATGAGCATGTTCGATCGTTATACCACTAGAAATGTGCCTATTTTGAATCACTTTATTTAAACAAGTCAGAAGTAAACCTCATTCATCCCACACTCCTCATTTGAGCCAAAACAAAAGGTATTACATCTGGTGCTAAAACCCCGCCCATCTATGCACATCACCTATGAGGTCTCAACAAAAACAAAAAAATAAGAGCCTCATATCACAGCAGGCGTGATGAGGCACCTCTAACTAGCTGTCTTTCCATGTATGTAACACATAAGGCATCCTCCTCCTTTCCATCGTTGTGATCTTAAGATTTTTTCGTGACGAAGTAACCATTCTATTTTATCATAAGGCCCATGGATTTGGATCTGGAAGCTAAAAAATTGATTTGCGGGGCAACACGTGTTCTCTTTACATGCTAAGAGATGCCTCCAAATGCTAATGTCTAGATCTAGAGCCTCCATTTCCCATAGAAAAAGTTGCAATCTTGACTCTAATATTTCTTCCCTACCAATTCCATAACTTTTGAGTCTGAGCTCTGTTTTAGGCGTGCATGGTACCGTTGGAAAGATCTCGATAAGCACTGCCCAGATAAAAACTCAAATTATTAATCTAAGTTTTTCTACAGTGATATGGATGTAGAATTACTCCTAGTCATCCGATATGTAGTGAATTGGGTTTCTTTGTAGTCTGCTTTCGTCTTTTCGCATTAAAGTTGACTCCTTTGACTTGTATTTAACCAGGTCATGACATTAGGTACGATTAATGGAAATGGTGGAATTGATATCATGATATCGGTAGTTAGTGGTCCTGTTCGATCGTTATACAATTAGAAATATACCTTTTTTGGGATTTCTTAGTGACTAAGTAACGCTTCTATTTTATCATAAGACTTGGATCTGGAAGCCAAAAGCATGATCTTCGGGAGAAGTCATGTTCTCTTTACATGCTAGGGGATGTCTCCGATGTTAATGTCTAGATCTAGAGCTTCCACTCCAGAGAGACAAAGTTGCAATCTTAACTCTAATGTGTCTTCCCAACCAATCCATAACTTTTGACTCAGAGCTCTGTTTTAGGCGTGCATGGTACCGTTGGAAAGATCTTGACGAGTACTACCCACATAAAAAGCCAAATTACCAATATTAGGTTTTGTACTGTGATATTTGATTCAGTTGAGGTAGAATTACTCCTAGTCACCCGATATGTAGTGAATTGGGTCTCTTTCGAGTCTGCTTTCATCTTTTCAGCTTAAAGTTGACTCCTTCGACTTGTATATAACCAGATCATGATATTGGGTATGCTTCTTACATATCGTATAGTTGATATCATGATCTCTATAATTAATGAGCATGTTCGATCGTTATACCACTAGAAATGTGCCTATTTTGAATCACTTTATTTAAACAAGTAAGAAGTAAACCTCATTCAACCCACACTCCTCATTTGAGCCAAAACAAAAGGTATTACATCTAGTGCTAAAACCCCGCCCATCTATGCACATCACCTACGAGGTCCCAACAAAAACAAAAAAAGAAGAGCCTCATATCACAGAAGGCGTGATGAGGCACCTCTAACTAGCTGTCTTTCCATGTATGTAACACATAAGGCATCCTCCTCCTTTCCATCGTTGTGGTCTTAAGATTTCTTAGTGACGAAGTAACCATTCTATTTTATCATAAGGCCCATGGATTTGGATCTGGAAGCTAAAAAATTGATTTGCGGGGCAACACGTGTTCTCTTTACATGCTAAGAGATGCCTCCAAATGCTAATGTCTAGGTCAAGAGCCTCCATTTCCCATATACAAAGTTGCAATCTTGACTCTAATATTTCTTCCCTACCAATTCCATAACTTTTGACTCGGAGCTCTGTTTTAGGCTTGCATGGTACCGTTGGAAAGCTCTCGATAAGCAGTGCCCACATAAAAACTCAAATTATTAATCTAAGTTTTTCTACAGTGATATGGATGTAGAATTACTCCTAGTCATCTGATATGTAGTGAATTGGGTTTCTTTGTAGTGTGCTTTCGTCTTTTCACATTAAAGTTGACTCCTTTGACTTGTATTTAACCAGGTCATGATATTAAGTACGATTCATTGAAATGGTAGAACTGATATCATGATATCGGTAGTTAGTTGTCCTGTTCGATCGTTATACAATTAGAAATGTACCTTTTTTGAGATTTCTTAGTGACTAAGTAACACTTCTATTTTATCATAAGACGTGGATTTGGAAGCCAAAAGCATGATCTTCGGGAGAAGTCATGTTCTCTTTACATGCTAGGGGATGTCTCCGACGTTAATGTCTAGATCTAGAGCTTCCACTCCAGAGAGACAAAGTTTCAATCTTAACTCTAATGTGTCTTCCCAACCAACTCCATAACTTTTGACTCAGAGCTCTGTTTTAGGCGTGCATGGTACCGTTGGAAAGATCTCACCGAGTACTACCCACATAAAAAGCCAAATTACCAATATTAGGTTTTGTACTATGATATTTGATTCAGTTGAGGTAGAATTACTCCTAGTCACCTGATATGTAGTGAATTGGGTCTCTTTCGAGTTTGCTTTCATCTTTTCAGCTTAAAGTTGACACCTTCGACTTGTATATAACCAGATCATGATATTGGGTATGCTTCTTACATATTGTATAGTTGATATCATGATCTCGATAGTTAATGAGATAGTTCGATCGTTATACCACTAGAAATGTGCCTATTTTGAATCACTTTATTTAAAAAAGTCAGAAGTAAACCTCATTCATCCCACACTCCTCATTTGAGCCAAAACAAAAGGTATCACATCTGGTGTTATAACCTCGCCCATCTATGCACATCACCTATGAGGTCACAACAAAAACAAAAAAAGAAGAGCCTCATATCACAGCAGGCGTGATGAGGCACCTCTAACTAGCTGTCTTTCCATGTATGTAACACATAAGGCATCCTCCTCCTTTCCATCGTTGTGGTCTTAAGATTTCTTAGTGATGAAGTAACCATTCTATTTTATCATAAGGCCCATGGATTTGGATCTGGAAGCTAAAAAATTGATTTGCGGGGCAACACGTGTTCTCTTTACATGCTAAGAGATGCCTCCAAACGCTAATGTCTAGATCTAGAGCCTCCATTTCCAATAGACAAAGTTGCAATCTGGACTCTAATATTTCTTCCCTACCAATTCCATAACTTTTGACTCGGAGCTATGCTTTAGGCGTGCATGGTACCGTTGGAAATCTCTCGATAAGCACTGCCCAGATAAAAACTCAAATTATTAATCTAAGTTTTTCTACAGTGATATGGATGTAGAATTAGTCCTAGTCATCTGATATGTAGTGAATTGGGTTTCTTTGTAGTGTGCTTTCATCTTTTCGCATTAAAGTTGACTCCTTTGACTTGTATTTAACCAGGTCATGATATTAGGTACGATTCATTGAAATGGTGGAACTGATATCATGATATCGGTAGTTAGTGGTCCTGTTTGATCGTTATACAATTAGAAATGTACCTTTTTTGGGATTTCTTAGTGACTAAGTAACGCTTCTATTTTATCATAAGTCTTGGATCTGGAAGCCAAAAGCATGATCTTCGGGAGAAGTCATGTTCTCTTTAAATGCTAGGGGATGTCTCCGACGTTAATGTCTAGATCTAGAGCTTCCACTCTAGAGAGACAAAGTTGCAATCTTAACTTTCCCAACCAACTCCATAACTTTTGACTCAGAGCTCTGTTTTAGGCGTGCATGGTACCGTTGGAAAGATCTCGACGAGTACTACCCACATAAAAAGCCAAATTACCAATATTAGGTTTTGTACTGTGATATTTGATTCAGTTGAGGTAGAATTACTCCTAGTCACCCGATATGTAGTGAATTAGGTCTCTTTCGAGCCTGCTTTCATCTTTTCAGCTTAAAGTTAACTCGTTCGACTTGTATATAACCAGATCATGATATTGGGTATGCTTCTTAGATATCGTATAGTTGATATCATGATCTCGACAGTTAATGAGCATGTTCGATCATTATACCACTAGAAATGTGCCTATTTTGAATCACTTTATTAAAACAAGTCAGAAGTAAACCTCATTCATCCCACACTCCTCATTTGAGCCAAAACAAAAGGTATTACATCTGGTGCTAAAACCCCGCCCATCTATGCACCTCACCTATGAGGTCACAACAAAAACAAAAAAGAAGAGCCTCATATCATAGCAGGCGTGATGAGGCACCTCTAACTAGCTGTCTTTCCATCTATGTAACACATAAGGCATCCTCCTCCTTTCCATCGTTGTGGTCTTAAGATTTCTTAGTGACGAAGTAACCATTCTATTTTATCATAAGGCCCATGGATTTGGATCTGGAAGCTAAAAAAATGATTTGCGGGGCAACACGTGTTCTCTTTACATGCTAAGAGATGCCTCCAAACGCTAATGTCTAGATCTAGAGCCTCCATTTCCCACAGACAAAGTTGCAATCTTGACTCTAATATTTCTTCCCTACCAATTCCATAACTTTTGACTCGGAGCTCTGTTTTAGGCGTGCATGGTACCGTTGGAAAGCTTTCGATAAGCACTGCCCAGATAATTCTACAGTGCTATGGATGTAGAATTACTCCTAGTCATCCGGTATATAGTGAATTGGGGGGGCCCTGACTAGTCGCGCGGAAACCTAGGAGCTGAAGAGTCGGCGATCGGGCGGGCGATCCGAGGGGCGATCGCGCCTGTCGGCGCCGCCGCCACACGCTCCGGTTAGGCACCCCACCTACCGGAGGCCACCAAAGTGTTCCGCTCTTCTTGGGAGTCTCTAGACACGAGGAGTATCTTGGTGAAGGTGTTCGGGGAGGAGGAGAAGTTATGGATTTTGTCTGTGGCACGCTCATGGTGCCAAACCCGGCGATACCTAACACGGCGACAACAATCAATAGATGGCTCCAGCAGCCTCCCGCTCGGCATGGGCTGCGCACGCAGAGAGTAGTGGCTCAGAGAAGATCGGAGTCGGCGGCGTCTGCGGTGGAGCCGGAGACTATTCTCCCTGATCTTGGGGGTTTGTTTCGGCAGGAGGGACCGGTTACTCAGGAGAAGGAAGCGCATCAGCAAGGAGAAGGAAACCCTAATCAGAATAGGGCAGAAGACTTCTTCGGCGAAGCAGGAGGAACTCGCGCTAGTCCAACGCGGCGAGAGAAGGATGGGAATCAAGACGCAAGCAAGAAGAAAGGCTCCATCTTTGGCATACCGAAGGATACGTGCTATAATTGTATGTCCAAAGGACACTAGCAATCCCAGTGTAATCGCCGACAGGTGTGCTACAAATGCCATAAGCCTGGTCACGTTGCTCGCCGCTGCACCGTTGTCATGGAGACCCAACCACCTGATATTTCATCAAGCCGGGTTTTTCCACCGCTCCCGGTGGGCATCCCGGCGCGCGGAGGCCCCCAACATGTGGCCAAGAGATTGTGTGTCGATCTCGGCCCTGACAACCAGATACGAAAGGATAGAATGTCGTCGTTATCACAGGCGTTGGAACTCACGTGGTTGCCGAGGGTGAGTTGGGATGACATGGTAAGCCCGATCAAGAGAAGATGGCCATCTGCGATCGACTTCTACAGATTTTCCCAGACCAAAGCAGTGGTTTTCTTTAGCTCAGTGGAGGAAGCTAAGAAGGTGGCGCTAGAAGGCATCAAGGACCCCTGGGGGGATAACATCCAGGTTACTACCTTGGAGAATGGACAGTCGTGTCAGAACAAAGAAAGGTTCTGGTTTTGGTTTACGGGAGTCCCCATTGTTTGTAGGGACAGAGACTCTTTAGAGAAGATGGCGGAGGCTTTTGGGAAGTTGAGGAGTGTATCTACCTGGAGGAGACATGAACATGAGGTAACTGGCACCTTGGTAGAGATAGAAGCGTTTGCCGAAGACGTTCCCCAATTCATTTATTTGAATTATGGAGATAGGAGATCGCTGATCAAAATTCAGATGGTGGCGAGGGGTCAGCTCTCATCCATGGAAGCGGTTCTGACAGAAGAAGGTAAGGAGGTGGGTATTCCGCTGGAGGTGGTCTCTGTACGTTTCTCTTTGGAATGTCAGATGACGAACCCTAATAACTCTCAGCAGTCGGATAGGAGATCTGCAGAAGGCCAAGGAAGTCACAGATCGGTAGGGTCTCTCGATGACGTTGATGAGTCGAACCATCTTCATAGAGAAGATGGGAGAGTGGTGATGAACCATGAAGGACAAAGGCTCTCACTCAGTAATAGAAGGCTGGAAGACTACCTCTGTTTTGATCCTAGGGATGCACCGGACAGACGAAGGGGGCGTTCCAGGCTGAAGTCAAAAGATGCTTATAGAAGTTGGGAAGATCGAGAGGGAAGAAGGAGATATAGAAGAAGCAGCCGTAGACGATCGGCAGATGATGAACGCTGGATTTCTGATGATAATCTCAGCGATGGGGGTAGACACAGTCTTTGAATGAGGTACGATTCATGGTGACAGGGTTTTTTCTCGTTTTTGTATGGATTGGAAAGCTTTGATTTGGAATATTAGAGGTGCGGTGAATAACCCCACGCGACGGGTCTTGGGGAATCTCTGTAGAAGACACAAACCAGAGATTGTGTGTTTGATGGAACCTTTTCTCCATGCGGAGAGAGCGGAGGAACTGCTTGATATCGTCAGGCTAGACTGGGCAGGCGACAATGAAGCTGATAGGGGGAAGGTTTGGTTGTTCGTGGATGGCAGATACAACCCGCAGGTGGTATGCAGCCATAGACAACACCTTACGATCCGTCTCTCGGACCTGGCGGGTAATCATGTCTTCTTCACTGGTGTGTATGCTAGCTGTGACACGTACAAGCATAGAGAGCTATGGGAATCTCTGATCATGCTCTCTCAATCTATTGGGGATTCGAAATGGCAAATTGCAGGAGATTTCAATGCTGTCCGGAAGGAGGAAGAGAAAAGGGGAGACACACCTCCTAGTTAGGTGGATATGGCGGATTTTAACAGATTTGTTGCTGATGCTAGTTTGACAGAAGCACCTTTTGATGGGAGTAAGTTCACGTGGGTTAATAAGCAATATCTTACACCGACGACTTGGGAGAGATTGGACAGGGTCTTCTTTAATTCCTCTTGGAGTGATGATTTCCCGGCATCGAGTTCGTCTCATCTTACTAGATACCGTATCTCCGATCATTGTCCAATTCTTTCTTGGGCGAAGACGACGGCGTCTGTTAAGCAGCCCGCTCCTTTTATGTTTCAGTCTTCATGGCTCATGGACCCGAGGTGTAGGGTGGTGATGGTAGAGGCATGGAACACGGAGGTGATTGGACATCCTTCTTTCGTGTTTTATGAGAAGATGAAGCTGACGAGGAGGGCTCTGAAAAGATGGAATAAGGAGGTTTTTGGAGACATTCATCAGAAGAAGAAGGACCTGGAAGATGTGGTCTTTGTTACCCAGCAGGCGTTCGATGAAAATCCCCACCCAACGAATGAAGCTATGTTACTCCAGGCTGAAAGGGAGTTGCAGATCATCCTTGATCAGGAAGAATTGATGTGGAAAGAGAGATCCAGAATTGATTGGTTGGAAGAAGGTGAGCGCAACACTAGATTTTATCATTCCGTGGTGAAGCATAGACGAAAGAGACGAAACATCTTGCAGCTTATTACGCCTGATGGTAATGTGATTGAGGACCCGACTCTCATAGCCAGAGAAGCAGCGGCACATTATAATTCCCTGCAAGAGGAAGAATTGCAGATAGATCATGATTTATTGGAACATTTCCTTCAGGTGATCCCGGAGCTCGTTTCCTTAGAAGATAACTTTTTTCTTTCTTCCATACCGACGGAGAAGGAGATATGCGATTGCATGAAGAGTATGGATAAATACACAGCACTAGGCCCGGATGGGTTTACACTGTCTTTCTTCTCTTACATGTGGGAATGTATCAGGGGTGACTTTATGAAATTGGTGGGAGAATTCTTCCGGAGAAATCATTGTCATCGGAGCATGTTCTGCTGTCGTATGGTGTTGTTGCCCAAGAATGATTCTCCAAAGGACCTGTTGAAGGACTTTAGGCCGATTTCGATCGAGAATCTTACATTGAGAATCATAGCTAGAGTATTGAATAACAGAATGGCTGTGTTGCTGCCGGAGATTATATCTCCTTTTCAAGGGGCGTTTGTGAAGAATAGAGATATATCTCATCACATTAGGCTGCTCCAAGAACTTGCGCATGACATTAAACAGGGTCCTCATAAGCAGAACTTGATGATTAAGCTAGACATGTCAAAGGCGTACGATCGAGTGTCTTGGGAGGTTTTAGAGAAGGTTATGAAGAGATACGGGTTTATACAAGACACGATTGACTTATGTATCAGTTTTTTTAGAGAAGCATGGATGACTGTATCAATCGGGGATTATACGGAGGGTTTCTTCCCTTTCAGAAAGGGACTGAAGCAAGGGAACGCCCTGTCTCCTTCCCTATTTATT
Source organism: Alisma plantago-aquatica (assembly GCA_963693085.1). NCBI lineage: Eukaryota > Viridiplantae > Streptophyta > Magnoliopsida > Alismatales > Alismataceae > Alisma > Alisma plantago-aquatica. The sequence goes on from OY856410.1 coordinate 772,171,957, forward strand.
ATCTTTGAAGACATGCTTGCAAGGCGTCTTGTTCACTTACAAGAAGAAGCTGTGATCGATGCTTTTTATATGAGGGGGGGCGGGACTTCACCCCCGGTGTTGATGTATGCTGATGACCTCATTCTCCTTCTTGCCACATCAAACGGATCTACTGAGATCGTTAAACAAGTGATGGAAGAGTATGAAAAAGCTACTGGACAGAAGATCAATAGAAGCAAATCGATGTGTATTCTTGGTAGCACAGATGAATCGGTTCGCAGCAGAACGGCGATGGAGATTGGTATTGACCAAGTTTCTGATTCTATGACGTACCTCGGAGTCCCGATTGCTCTTGGTAGAGTGAAGAATAAAGATTTTAAGTATCTTACTCTGAAGATTCAAAAAAGGATTGCGTCGTGGAAGGCACGTATGCTCTCCTTTGCAGGTAGAAAGCTTCTTATCAAACATGTTCTATCAAGTACTGCGATCCACTCTTCGTCGGCGGCCGGGATCCCGATCTCGGTTTGCAAAGCTATGGAGAAGGCTATGTCACGTTTTCTTTGGGCTGACAGATGCAACCAATCTAGACGAGCATGGGTGGCGTGGGATAAAGTCTCAAAGCCTACGGTTTCGGGAGGTCTGGGCTTCCATTCGATGCAGCTTCTGAATAAAGCTTTTTTGGCCAAGGCGTGCTGGGAGGTGATCAATGGGGATTCGCTTTGGGCATCATTTTGCAGGAAGAAGTACTACTCCAGCAGCAGGAACAACTCAAGCATGTACCCGCCGATGATGAAGAAGGGGGCTGCGGCATCACCTCAATGGAAAAAGATGTGGGATCTTTTCCCGACTATCTACCCTAGATGTAGATGGATAGTAGGAAGAGGAGAGATACCTTTCTGGGATGTTTTATGGTGCGAACGTAGGTTGTTCGACCATGCTCTCCATAGGGAAGATAGGAGCACGAATTTCTTGGTTAAAGATTTCTGGAATGCTGAGGATGGGTGGGATTGGCAGGCGCTCAATCAGATTGTTGATGCAGAGGGGATGGAATCTATCAAAAGAGCTGGTGTGTTCCTCTCTGATGAAGATGACAAGATCATGTGGACGATGACAGAGAATGGCCAGTTTGACATTAAATCAGTGATGAAGCTGTTGGGAGAGTACGACGCCATGGGATCTGAGAACCTAGCTAATTTGTGGAAGTTAGATTGCCCTCGAGCAAGTGCCCTCATATGGAAGATGGTGCATCACGCTATTCCTACTGATGATAACATAATGCGGTGCCACATCCAGTTCGCATCTAAATGCTCCTGCTGCGAAGACCCTTGTTTGGAGAGTATCTATCACTTGGTTTTCGAGAGCCAATCGGCTATGTTTTTCTGGAAGAAATTTGAAAGCATGATCCTGGAGCCCGCCCCAATGGACTTTGATACGTTGCTATCTTGGTGTAGACACAAATCCACGTCTTCATCTAGAAGATGGATTGGGAGTAGATTGGCTGCTCTTATTGTGGAAAGCATTTGGAGATTACGTTGTAAGGCTAGATACGAGAATGTCAATAAGAACCCCGGGATTGAATGGGAGCATATGATAAGTAGAATCAATGGGATGGTACAGAAGCGCAGTTTCATTCATAATGAACAACCGGACTTCTACAAAGCTCTAGGTTGTCTTGGGGTGAAGGAACCCAGATGGAGCATTAGAAAGATTAAGACCACATGCTGGAAACCACCGGACATTCATAACTTGAAGATGAATATCACGATAGGGAAATCAAATGATCCGGAGGGCAATACTCGCCGCTGGGTTGCAGGTCTCGTGAGAAACTCAAGGGGACAGGTCATTGTGGCGTTTCGCTCTTGGCTGCAAGCTGAATCTTTTTCACTTGCTTATTTTCAGGCATGTATAGTTGGGTTGAAGATTGCTGAGGACAAGTTTCTGAAGATCTCGTACATGGAAATCGATGATCAGCGCACAGCTGATATCTTATGGGGAGATGCTGAAGCTCCATGGAAGGCGGCACACATCATTAGGGAGCTAAGAAGTAAGATTCTGGAGGATGATATTAATGGTGTGGTGGTACACAAAATAATCAATTCGATTCCAAGGGAGCTGGGAATGTGGGGGCAACACATGGATGATGTGTTTATATGCTCGATTCCAGAGTATTTGCCACAAAAGATCAAGGGCATGCTGATGATGGAAAGACGTAACATCCCATACATTCAGGTGGATAAGGCGACGGGATGAGGTTTCTTTTCCTTTTGTTTTTGTAGCTGTGTTAGTGTTTTGTTATGTTCCACGGGGAGTTGTTTGGGTGGTGTTGAGGGGGTGATACCTGCAAATGTATAAGCAGGAGATGTATAGCTTTTTGGATGATTTCGCCTACACGGGGAGAGTAGGATGAATAAAAAGCATCTCCCGGCTTTACCAAAAAAAAATAGTGAATTGGGTTTCTTTGTAGTCTGCTTTCGTCTTTTCGCATTAAAGTTGACTCCTTTGACTTGTATTTAACCAGGTCATGATATTAGGTACGATTCATTGAAATGGTGGAACTGATATCATGATATCGGTAGTTAGTGGTCCTGTTCGATCGTTATACAATTAGAAATGTACCTTTTTTGGGATTTCTTAGTGACTAAGTAACACTTCTATTTTATCATAAGACTTGGATCTGGAAGCCAAAAGCATGATCTTCGAGAGAAGTCATGTTCTCTTTACATGCTAGGGGATGTCTCTGACGTTAATGTCTAGATCTAGAGCTTCCACTCCAGAGAGACAAAGTTGCAATCTTAACTCTAATGTGTCTTCCCAACCAACTCCATAACGTTTGACTCAGAGCTCTGTTTTAGGCGTGCATGGTACCGTTGGAAAGATCTCGACGAGTACTACCCACATAAAAAGCCAAATTACCAATATTAGGTTTTGTACTGTGATATTTGATTCAGTTGAGGTAGAATTACTCCTAGTCACCCGATATGTAGTGAATTGGGTCTCTTTCGAGTGTGCTTTCATCTTTTCAGCTTAAAGTTGACTCCTTCGACTTGTATATAACCAGATCATGATATTGGGTATGCTTCTTAGATATCGTATAGTTGATATCATGATCTCGATAGTTAATGAGCATGTTCGATCGTTATACCACTAGAAATGTGCCTATTTTGAATCACTTTATTTAAACATGTAAGAAGTAAACCTCATTCATCCCACACTCCTCATTTGAGCCAAAACAAAAGGTATTACATCTGGTGCTAAAACCCCGCTCATCTATGCACATCACCTATGAGGTCACAACAAAAATAAAAAAAGAAAAGCCTCATATCACAGCAGGCGTGATGAGGCATCTCTAACTAGCTGTCTTTCCATGTATGTAACACATAAGGCATCCTCCTCCTTTCCATCTTGTGGTCTTAAGATTTCTTAGTGACGAAGTAACCATTCTATTTTATCATAAGGCCCATGGATTTGGATCTGGAAGCTAAAAAATTGATTTGCGGGGCAACACGTGTTCTCTTTACATGCTAAGAGATGCCTCCAAACGCTAATGTCTAGATCTAGAGCCTCCATTTCCCATATACAAAGTTGCAATCTTGACTCTAATATTTCTTCCCTAGCAATTCCATAACTTTTGACTCGGAGCTCTGTTTTAGGCGTGCATGGTACCGTTGGAAAGCTCTCGATAAGCACTACCCAGATAAAAACTCAAATTATTAATCTAAGCTTTTATACAGTGATATGGATGTAGAATTACTCCTAGTCATCCGATATGTAGTGAATTGGGTTTCTTTGTAGTCTGCTTTCGTCTTTTCGCATTAAAGTTGACTCCTTTGACTTGTATTTAACCAGGTCATGATATTAGGTACGATTCATTGAAATGGTGGAACTGATATCATGATATCGGTAGTTACTGGTCCTGTTCGATCGTTATACAATTAGAAATGTACCTTTTTTGGGATTTCTTAGTGACTAAGTAACGCTTCTATTTTATCATAAGACTTGGATCTGGAAGCCAAAAGCATGATCTTCGGGAGAAGTCATGTTCTCTTTAAATGCTAGGGGATGTCTCTGACGTTAATGTCTAGATCTAGAGCTTCCACTCCAGAGAGTCAAAGTTGCAATCTTAACTCTAATGTTTCTTCCCAACCAACTCCATAACTTTTGACTCAGGGCTCTGTTTTAGGCGTGCATGGTACCGTTGGAAAGATCTCGACGAGTAATACCCACATAAAAAGCCAAATTAGCAATATTAGGTTTTGTGCTGTGATATTTGATTCAGTTGAGGTAGAGTTACTCCTTGTCACCTGATATGTAGTGAATTGGGTCTCTTTCGAGTCTGCTTTCATCTTTTCAGCTTAAAGTTGACTCCTTCGACTTGTATATAACCAGATCATGATATTGGGTATGCTTCTTAGATATCGTATAGTTAATATCATGATCTCAATATTTAATGAGCATGTTCGATCGTTATACCACTAGAAATGTGCCTATTTTGAATCACTTTATTTAAACAAGTCAGAAGTAAACCTCATTCATCCCACACTCCTCATTTGAGCCAAAACAAAAGGTATTACATCTGGTGCTAAAACCCCACCCATCTATGCATATCACCTATGAGGTCACAACAAAAACAAAAAAAGAAGAGCCTCATATCACAGCAGGCGTGATGAGGCACCTCGAACTAGCTGTCTTTCCATGTATGTAACACATAAGGCGTCCTCCTCCGTTCCATCATTGTGGTCTTAAGATTTCTTACTGACGAAGTAACCATTCTATTTTATCATAAGGCCCATGGATTTGTATCTGGAAGCTAAAAAATTGGTTTGTGGGGCAACACGTGTTCTCTTTACATGCTAAGGGATGCCTCCAAATGCTAATGTCTAGGTCTAGAGCCTCCATTTCCCATAGACAAAGTTGCAATCTTGACTCTAATATTTCTTCCCTACCAATTCCATAACTTTTGACTCGGAGCTCTGTTTTAGGCTTGCATGGTACCGTTGGAAAGCTCTCGATAAGCACTGCCCAGATAAAAACTCAAATTATTACTCTAAGTTTTTCTACAGTGATATGGATGTAGAATTACTCCTAGTCATCCGATATGTAGTGAATTGGGTTTCTTTGTAGTCTGCTTTCGTCTTTTCGCATTAAAGTTGACTCCTTTGACTTGTATTTAACCAGGTCATGATATTAGGTACGATTCATTGAAATGGTGGAACTGATATCATGATATCGGTAGTTAGTGGTCCTATTCGATCGTTATACAATTCTAAATGTACCTTTTTTGGGATTTCTTAGTGACTAAGTAACGCTTCTATTTTATCATAAGACTTGGATATGGAAGCCAAAAGCAGGATCTTCGGGAGAAGTCATGTTCTCTTTACATGCTAGGGGATGTCACCGACGTTAATGTCTAGATCTAGAGCTTCCACTCCAGAGAGACAAAGTTGCAATCTTAACTCTAATGTGTCTTCCCAACCATTCCATAACTTTTGACTCAGAGCTCTGTTTTAGGCGTGCATGTTACCGTTGGAAAGATCTCGACGAGTACTACCCACATAAAAAGCCAAATTACCAATATTAGGTTTTGTACTGTGATATTTGATTCAGTTGAGGTAGAATTACTCCTAGTCACCCGATATGTAGTGAATTGGGTCTCTTTCGAGTCTGCTTTCATCTTTTCAGCTTAAAGTTGACTCCTTCGACTTGTATATAACCAGATCATGATATTGGGTATGCTTCTTAGATATCGTATAGTTGATATCATGATCTCGATAGTTAATGAGCATGTTCGATCATTATACCACTAGAAATGTGCCTATTTTGAATCACTTTATTTAAACAAGTCAGAAGTAAACCTCATTCATCCCACACTCCTCATTTGAGCCAAAACAAAAGATATTACATCGGGTGCTAAAACCCCGCCCATCTATGCACATCACCTATGAGGTCACAACAAAAACAAAAAAATAAGAGCCTCATATCACAGCAGGCGTGATGAGGCACCTCTAACTAGTTGTCTTTCCATGTATGTAACACATAAGGCGTCCTCCTCCTTTCCATCGTTGTGGTCTTAAGATTTCTTAGTGACGAAGTAACCATTCTATTTTATCATAAGGCCCATGGATTTGGATCTGGAAGCTAAAAAATTGATTTGCGGGGCAACACGTGTTCTCTTTACATGCTAAGAGATGCCTCCAAATGCTAATGTCTAGGTCTAGAGCCTCCATTTCCCAAAGACAAAGTTGCAATCTTGACTCTAATATTTCTTCCCTACCAATTCCATAACTTTTGACTCGGAGCTCTGTTTTAGGCTTGCATGGTACCGTTGGAAAGCTCTCGATAAGCACTGCCCAGATAAAAACTCAAATTATTACTCTAAGTTTTTCTATAGTGATATGGATGTAGAATTACTCCTAGTCATCCGATATGTAGTGAATTGGGTTTCTTTGTAGTCTGCTTTCGTCTTTTCACATTGAAGTTGACTCCTTTGACTTGTATTTAACCAGGTCATGATATTAGGTACGATTCATTGAAATGGTGGAACTGATATCATGATATCAGTAGTTAGTGGTCCTGTTCGATCGGTATACAATTAGAAATGTACCTTTTTTGGGATTTCTTAGTGACTAAGTAACGCTTCTATTTTATCATAAGACTTGGATCTGGAAGCCAAAAGCAGGATCTTCGGGAGAAGTCATGTTCTCTTTACATGCTAGGGGATGTCTCCGACGTTAATGTCTAGATCTAGAGCTTCCACTCCAGAGAGACAAAGTTGCAATCTTAACTCTAATGTGTCTTCCCAACCAACTCCATAACTTTTGACTCAGAGCTCGGTTTTAGGCGTGCATGTTACCGTTGGAAAGATCTCGACGAGTACTACCCACATAAAAAGCCAAATTACCAATATTAGGTTTTGTACTGTGATATTTGATTCAGTTGAGGTAGAATTACTCCTAGTCACCCGATATGTAGTGAATTGGGTCTCTTTCGAGTCTGCTTTCATCTTTTCAGCTTAAAGTTGACTCCTTCGACTTGTATATAACCAGATCATGATACTGGGTATGCTTCTTAGATATCGTATAGTTGATATCATGATCTCGATAGTTAATGAGCATGTTCGATCATTATACCACTAGAAATGTGCCTATTTTGAATCACTTTATTTAAACAAGTCAGAAGTAAACCTCATTCATCCCACACTCCTCATTTGAGCCAAAACAAAAGGTATTACATCGGGTGCTAAAACCCCGCCCATCTATGCACATCACCTATGAGGTCACAACAAAAACAAAAAAATAAGAGCCTCATATCACAGCAGGCGTGATGAGGCACCTCTAACTAGTTGTCTTTCCATGTATGTAACACATAAGGCGTCCTCCTCCTTTCCATCGTTGTGGTCTTAAGATTTCTTAGTGACGAAGTAACCATTCTATTTTATCATAAGGCCCATGGATTTGGATCTGGAAGCTAAAAAATTGATTTGCGGGGCAACACGTGTTCTCTTTACATGCTAAGAGATGCCTCCAAATGCTAATGTCTAGGCCTAGAGCCTCCATTTCCCAAAGACAAAGTTGCAATCTTGACTCTAATATTTCTTCCCTACCAATTCCATAACTTTTGACTCGGAGCTCTGTTTTAGGCTTGCATGGTACCGTTGGAAAGCTCTCGATAAGCACTGCCCAGATAAAAACTCAAATTATTACTCTAAGTTTTTATATAGTGATATGGATGTAGAATTACTCCTAGTCATCCGATATGTAGTGAATTGGGTTTCTTTGTAGTCTGCTTTCGTCTTTTCGCATTGAAGTTGACTCCTTTGACTTGTATTTAACCAGGTCATGATATTAGGTACGATTCACTGAAATGGTGGAACTGATATCATGATATCGGTAGTTAGTGGTCCTGTTCGATCGTTATACAATTAGAAATGTACATTTTTTGGGATTTCTTAGTGACTAAGTAACGCTTCTATTTTATCATAAGACTTGGATCTGGAAGCCAAAAGCATGATCTTCGGGAGAAGTCATGTTCTCTTTACATGCTAGGGGATGTCTCCGACGTTAATGTCTAGATCTAGAGCTTCCACTCCAGAGAGACAAAGTTGCAATCTTAACTCTAATGTGTCTTCCCAACCAACTCCATAACTTTTGACTCAGAGCTCTGTTTTAGGCGTGCATGGTACCGTTGGAAAGATCTCGACGAGTACTACCCACATAAAAAGCCAAATTACCAATATTAGGTTTTGTACTATGATATTTGATTCAGTTGAGGTAGAGTACAATGATATTTGATTCAGTTGAGGTAGAATTACTTCTAGTCACCCTATATGTAGTGAATTGGGTCTCTTTCGAGTCTGTTTTCATCTTTTCAGCTTAAAGTTGACTCCTTCGACTTGTATATAACCAGATCATGATATTGGGTATGCTTCTTACATATCGTATAGTTGATATCATGATCTTGATAGTTAATGAGCATGTTCGATCGTTATACCACTAGAAATGTGCCTATTTTGAATCACTTTATTTAAACAAGTCAGAAGTAAACCTCATTCATCCCACACTCCTCATTTGAGCCAAAACAAAAGGTATTACATCTGGTGCTAAAACCCCGCCCATCTATGCACATCACCTATGAGGTCACAACAAAAACAAAAAAAGAAGAGCCTCATATCATAGCAGGCGTGATGAGGCACCTCTAACTAGCTGTCTTTCCTTTTATGTAACACATAAGGCATCCTCCTCCTTTCCATCGTTGTGGTCTTAAGATTTCTTAGTGACGAAGTAACTATTCTATTTTATCATAAGGCCCATGGATTTGGATCTGGAAGCTAAAAAATTGATTTGTGGGGCAACACGTGTTCTCTTTACATGCTAAGAGATGCCTCCAAACGCTAATGTCTAGATCTAGAGCCTCCATTTCCCATAGACAAAGTTGCAATCTTGACTCTAATATTTCTTCCCTACCAATTCCATAACTTTTGACTCGGAGCTATGCTTTAGGCGTGCATGTTACCGTTGGAAAGCTCTCGATAAGCACTGCCCAGATAAAAACTCAAATTATTAATCTAAGTTTTTCTACAGTGATATGGATGTAGAATTAGTCCTAGTCATCCGATATGTAGTGAATTGGGTTTCTTTGTAGTGTGCTTTCATCTTTTCGCATTAAAGTTGACTCCTTTGACTTGTATTTAACCAGGTCATGATATTAGGTACGATTCATTGAAATGGTGGAACTGATATCATGATATCGGTAGTTAGTGGTCCTGTTCGATCGTTATACAATTAGAAATGTACCTTTTTTGGGATTTCTTAGTGACTAAGTAACGCTTCTATTTTATCATAAGACTTGGATCTGGAAGCCAAAAGCATGATCTTTAGGAGAAGTCATGTTCTCTTTAAATGCAACGGGATGTCTCCGACGTTAATGTCTAGATCTAGAGCTTCCACTCCAGAGAGACAAAGTTGCAATCTTAACTCTAATGTGTCTTCCCAACCAACTCCATAACTTTTGACTCAGAGCTCTGTTTTAGGCGTGCATGGTACCGTTGGAAAGATCTCGACGAGTACTACCCACATAAAAAGCCAAATTACCAATATTAGGTTTTGTGCTGTGATATTTGATTCAGTTGAGGTAGAGTTACTCCTTGTCACCTGATATGTAGTGAATTGGGTCTCTTTCGAGTCTGCTTTCATCTTTTCAGCTTAAAGTTGACTCCTTCGACTTGTATATAACCAGATCATGATATTGGGTATGCTTCTTAGATATCGTATAGTTAATATCATGATCTCAATATTTAATGAGGATGTTCGATCGTTATACCACTAGAAATGTGCCTATTTTGAATCACTTTATTTAAACAAGTCAGAAGTAAACCTCATTCATCCCACACTCCTCATTTGAGCCAAAACAAAAGGTATTACATCTGGTGTTAAAACCCCGCCCATCTATGCACCTCACCTATGAGGTCACAACAAAAACAAAAAAAGAAGAGCCTCATATCACAGCAGGCGTGATGAGGCACCTCTAACTAGCTGTCTTTCCATGTATGTAACACATAAAGCATCCTCCTCCTTTCCATCGTTGTGGTCTTAAGATTTCTTAGTGATGAAGTAACCATTCTATTTTATCATAAGGCAGATGTATTTGGATCTGGAAGCTAAAAAATTGATTTGTGGGGCAACACGTGTTCTCTTTACATGCTAAGAGATGCCTTCAAACGCTAATGTCTAGATCTAGAGCCTCCATTTCCCATAGACAAAGTTGCAATCGTGACTCTAATATTTCTTCCCTACCAATTCCATAACTTTTGACTCGGAGCTCTGTTTTAGGCATGCATGGTACCGTTGGAAAGCTTTCGATAAGCACTGCCCAGATAAAAACTCAAATTATTAATCTAAGTTTTTCTATAGTGCTATGGATGTAGAATTACTCCTAGTCATCCTGTATGTAGTGAATTGGGTTTCTTTGTAGTGTGCTTTTGTCTTTTCGCATTAAAGTTGACTCCTTTGACTTGTATTTAACCAGGTCATGATATTAGGTACGATTCATTGAAATGGTGGAACTGATATCATGATATCGGTAGTTAGTGGTCCTGTTCAATCGTTATACAATTAGAAATGTACCTTTTTTGGGATTTTTTAGTGACTAAGTAACGCTTCTATTTTATCACAAGACTTGGATCTGAAAGCCAAAAGCATGATCTTCGGGAGAAGTCATGTTCTCTTTAAATGCTAGGGGATGTCTCCGACGTTAATGTCTAGATCTAGAGCTTCCACTCCAGAGAGACAATTTTACAGTCTTAACTCTAATGTGTCTTCCCAACCAACTCCATAACTTTTGACTCAGAGCTCTATTTTAGGCGTGCATGGTACCGTTGGAAAGATCTCAACGAGTACTACCCACATAAAAAGCCAAATTACCAATATTAGGTTTTGTACTGTGATATTTGATTCAGTTGAGGTAGAATTACTCCTAGTCACCCGATATGTAGTGAATTGGGTCTCTTTCGAGTCTGCTTTCATCTTTTCAGCTTAAAGTTGACTCCTTCGACTTGTATATAACCAGATCATGATATTGAGTATGCTTCTTAGATATCGTATAGTTGATATCATGATCTCGATAGTTAATGAGCATGTTCGATCGTTATACCACTAGAAATGTGCCTATTTTGAATCACTTTATTTAAACAAGTCAGAAGTAAACCTCATTCATCCCACACTCCTCATTTGAGCCAAAACAAAAGGTATTACATCTGGTGCAAAAACCCCGCCCATCTATGCACATCACCTATGAGGTCACAACAAAAACAAAAAAAGAAGAGCCTCATATCACAGCAGGCGTGATGAGGCACCTCTAACTAGCTGTCTTTCCATGTATGTAACACATAAGGCATCCTCCTCCTTTCCATCGTTGTGGTCTTAAGATTTCTTAGTGACGAAGTAACCATTCTATTTTATCATAAGGCCCATGGATTTGGATCTGGAAGCTAAAAAATTGATTTGCGGGGCAACACATGTTCTTTTTACATGCTAAGAGATGCCTCCAAACGCTAATGTCTAGATCTAGAGCCTCCATTTCCCACAGACAAAGTTGTAATCTTGATTCTAATATTTCTTCCCTGCCAATTCCATAACTTTTGACTCGGAGCTCTGTTTTAGGCGTGCATGGTACCGTTGGAAATCTATCGATAAGCACTGCCCAGATAAAGACTCAAATTATTAATCTAAGTTTTTCTACAGTGATATGGATGTAGAATTACTCCTAGTCATCCGATATGTAGTGAATTGGGTTTCTTTGTAGTCTGCTTTCATCTTTTCGCATTAAAGTTGACTCCTTTGACTTGTATTTAACCAGGTTATGATATTAGGTACGATTCATTGAAATGGTGGAACTGATATCATGATATCAGTAGTTAGTGGTCCTGTTCGATCGTTATACAATTAGAAATGTACCTTTTTTGGGATTTCTTAGTGACTAAGTAACGCTTCTATTTTATCATAAGACTTGGATCTGGAAGCCAAAAGCATGATCTTCGGGAGAAGTCATGTTCTCTTTACATGCTAGGGGATGTCTCCGACGTTAATGTCTAGATCTAGAGCTTCCACTCTAGAGAGTCAAAGTTGCAATCTTAACTCTAATGTGTCTTCCCAACCAACTCCATAACTTTTGGCTCAGAGCTCTGTTTTAGGCGTGCATGGTACCGTTGGAAAGATCTCGACGAGTATTACCCACATAAAAAGCCAAATTACCAATATTAGGTTTTGTACTGTGATATTTGATTCAGTTGAGGTAGAATTACTCCTAGTCACCCGATATGTAGTGAATTGGGTCTCTTTCGAGTCTGCTTTCATCTTTTTAGCTTAAAGTTGACTCCTTCGACTTGTATATTACCAGATCATGATATTGGGTATGCTTCTTAGATATCGTATAGTTGATATTATGATCTCGATAGTTAATGAGCATGTTCGATCGTTATACCATTAGAAATGTGCCTATTTTGAATCACTTTATTTAAACAAGTCAGAAGTAAACCTCATTCATCCCACACTCCTCATTTGAGCCAAAACAAAAGGTATTACATCTGGTGCTAAAACCTCGCCCATCTATGCACATCACCTATGAGGTCACAACAAAAACAAAAAATGAAGAGCCTAATATCACAGCAGGCGTGATGAGGCACCTCTAACTAGCTGTCTTTCCATGTATGTAACACATAAGGCATCCTCTTCCTTTCCATCTTGTGGCCTTAAGATTTCTTAGTGACGAAGTAACCATTCTATTTTATCATAAGGCCCATGGATTTCGATCTGGAAGCTAAAAAATTGATTTGCGGGGCAACACGTGTTCTCTTTACATACTAAGAGATGCCTCCAAACACTAATGTCTAGATCTAGAGCCTCCATTTCCCATATACAAAGTTGCAATCTTGACTCTAATATTTGTTCCCTACCAATTCCATAACTTTTGACTCGGAGCTCTGTTTTAGGCGTGCATGGTACCGTTGGAAAGCTCTCGATAAGCACTGCCCAGATAAAAACTCAAATTATTAATCTAAGTTTTTCTACAGTGATATGGATGTAGAATTACTCCTAGTCATCCGATATGTAGTGAATTGGGTTTCTTTGTAGTGTGCTTTCGTCTTTTCGCATTAAAGTTGACTCCTTTGACTTGTATTTAACCAGGTCATGATATTAGGTACGATTCATTAAAATGGTGGAACTGATATCATGATATCGGTAGTTAGTGGTCCTGTTCGATCGTTATACAATTAGAAATGTACATTTTTTGGGATTTCTTAGTGACTAAGTAACGCTTCTATTTTATCATAAGACTTGGATCTGGAAGCCAAAAGCATGATCTTCGAGAGAAGTCATGTTCTCTTTACATGCTAGGGGATGTCTCCGACGTTAATGACTAGATCTAGAGTTTCCACTCCAGAGAGACAAAGTTGCAATCTTAACTCTAATGTGTCTTCCCAACCAACTCCATAACTTTTGACTCAGAGCTCTGTTTTAGGCGTGCATGGTACCGTTGGAAAGATCTCGACGAGTACTACCCACATAAAAAGCCAAATTACCAATATTAGGTTTTGTACTGTGATATTTGATTCAGTTGAGGTAGAATTACTCCTAGTCACCCGATATGTAGTGAATTGGGTCTCTTTTGAGTCGGCTTTCATCTTTTCAGCTTAAAGTTGACTCCTTCGACTTGTATATAACCAGATCATGATATTGGGTATGCTTCTTAGATATCGTATAGTTGTTATCATGATCTCGATAGTTAATGAGAATGTTCGATCGTTATACCACTAGAAATGTGCCTATTTTGAATCACTTTATTTAAACAAGTCAGAAGTAAACCTCATTCATCCCACACTCCTCATTTGAGCCAAAACAAAAGGTATTACATCTGGTGCTAAAACCCCGCCCATCTATGCACATCACCTATGAGGTCACAACAAAAACAAAAAAAGAAGAGCCTCATATCACAGCAGGCGTGATGAGGCACCTCTAACTAGCTATCTTTCCATGTATGTAACACATAAGGCATCCTCCTGCTTTCCATCGTTGTGGTCTTATGATTTCTTAGTGACGAAGTAACCATTCTATTTTATCATAAGGCCCATGGATTTGGATCTGGAAGCTAAAAAATTGATTTGCGGGGCAACACGTGTTCTCTTTACATTCTAAGAGATGCCTCCAAACGCTAATGTCTAGATCTAGAGCCTCCATTTCCCATAGACAAAGTTGCAATCTTGACTCTAATATTTCTTCCCTACCAATTCCATAACTTTTGACTCGGAGCTCTGTTTTAGGCGTGCATGGTACCGTTGGAAAGCTCTCGATAAGCACTACCCACATAAAAACGCAAATTATTAATCTAACTTTTTTCTACAGTGATATGGATGTAGAATTACTCCTAGTCATCCTGTATGTAGTGAATTGGGTTTCTTTGTAGTGTGCTTTTGTCTTTTCGCATTAAAGTTGACTCCTTTGACTTGTATTTAACCAGGTTATGATATTAGGTACGATTCATTGAAATGGTGGAACTGATATCATGATATCAGTAGTTAGTGGTCCTGTTCGATCGTTATACAATTAGAAATGTACCTTTTTTGGGATTTCTTAGTGACTAAGTAACTCTTCTATTTTATCATAAGACTTGGATCTGGAAGCCAAAAGCATGATCTTCGGGAGAAGTCATGTTCTCTTTACATGCTAGGGGATGTCTCCGACGTTAATGTCTAGATCTAGAGCTTCCACTCCAGAAAGACAAAGTTGCAATCTTAACTCTAATGTGTCTTCCCAACCAACTCCATAACTTTTGACTCAGAGCTCTGTTTTAGGCGTGCATGGTACCGTTGGAAAGATCTCGACGAGTACTACCCACATAAAAAGCCAAATTACCAATATTAGGTTTTGTACTGTGATATTTGATTCAGTTGAGGTAGAATTACTCCTAGTCACCCGATATGTAGTGAATTGGGTCTCTTTCGAGTCTACTTTCATCTTTTCAGCTTAAAGTTGACTCCTTCGACTTGTATATAACCAGATCATGATATTGGGTATGCTTCTTAGATATCGTATAGTTGATATCATGATCTCGATAGTTAATGAGCATGTTTGATCGTTATACCACTAGAAATGTGCCTATTTTGAATCACTTTATTTAAACAAGTCAGAAGTAAACCTCATTCATCCCACACTCCTCATTTGAGCCAAAACAAAAGGTATTACATCTGGTGCTAAAACCCCGCCCATCTATGCACATCACCTATGAGGTCACAACAAAAACAAAAAAAGAAGAGCCTCATATCATAGCAGGCGTGATGAGGCACCTCTAACTAGCTGTCTTTCCATGTATGTAACACATAAGGCATCCTCCTCCTTTCCATCGTTGTGGTCTTAAGATTTCTTAGTGACGAAGTAACCATTCTATTTTATCATAAGGCCCTTGGATTCGGATCTGGAGCTAAAAAATTGATTTGCGGGGCAACACGTGTTCTCTTTACATGCTAAGAGATGCCTCCAAATGCTAATGTCTAGATCTAGAGCCTCCATTTCCCATAGATAAAGTTGCAATCTTGACTCTAATATTTCTTCCCTACCAATTCCATAACTTTTGACTCGGAGCTCTATTTTAGGCATTCATGGTACCGTTGGAAAGCTCTCGATAAGCACTGCCCAGATCAAAACTCAAATTATTAATCTAAGTTTTTCTACAGTGATATGGATGTAGAATTACTCCTAGTCATCCGATATGTAGTGAATTGGGTTTCTTTGTAGTCTGCTTTCGTCTTTTCGCATTAAAGTTGACTCCTTTGACTTGTATTTAACCAGGTCATGATATTAGGTACGATTCATAGAAATGGTGGAACTGATATCATGATATCGGTAGTTAGTGGTCCTGTTCGATTGTTATACAATTAGAAATGTACCTTTTTTGGGATTTCTTAGTGACTAAGTAACGCTTTTATTTTATCATAAGACTTGGATCTGGAAGCCAAAAGCATGATCTTCGGGAGAAGTCATGTTCTCTTTACACGCTAGGGGATGTCTCCGACATTAATGTCTAGATCTAGAGCTTCCACTCCAGAGAGACAAAGTTGCAATCTTAACTCTAATGTGTCTTCCCAACCAACTCCGTAACTTTTGACTCAGAGCTCTATTTTAGGCGTGCATGGTACCGTTGGAAAGATCTCGACAAGTACTACCCACATAAAAAGCCAAATTACCAATATTAGGTTTTATACTGTGATATTTGATTCAGTTGAGGTAGAATTACTCCTAGTCACCCGATATGTAGTGAATTGGGTCTCTTTCGAGTCTGCTAACATCTTTTCAGCTTAAAGTTGACTCCTTCGACTTGTATATAACCAGATCATGATATTGGGTATGCTTCTTAGATATCGTATAGTTGATATCATGATCTCGATAGTTAATGAGCATGTTCGATCGTTATACCACTAGAAATGTGCCTATTTTGAATCACTTTATTTAAACAAGTCAGAAGTAAACCTCATTCATCCCACACTCCTCATTTGAGCCAAAACAAAAGGTATTACATCTGGTGCTAAAACCCCGCCCATCTATGCACATCACCTATGAGGTCACAACAAAAACAAAAAAAGAAGAGCCTCATATCACAGCAGGCGTGATGAGGCACCTCTAACTAGCTGTCTTTCCATGTATGTAACACATAAGGCATCCTCCTCCTTTCCATCGTTGTGGTCTTAAGATTTCTTCGTGACGAAGTAACCATTCTATTTTATCATAAGGCCCATGGATTTGGATCTGGAAGCTAAAAAATTGATTTGCGGGGCAACACGTGTTCTCTTTACATGCTAAGAGATGCCTTCAAATGCTAATGTCTAGATCTAGAACCTCCATTTCCCATAGACAAAGTTGCAATCTTGACTCTAATGTTTCTTCCCTACCGATTCCATAACTTTTGACTCGGAGCTCTGTTTTAGGCGTGCATGGTACCGTTGGAAAGCTCTCGATAAGAACTGCCCAGATAAAAATTCAAATTATTAATCTAAGTTTTTCTACAGTGATATGGATGTAGAATTACTCCTAGTCATCCGATATGTAGTGAATTGCGTTTCTTTGTAGTCTGCTTTCGTCTTTTCGCATTAAAGTTGACTCGTTTGACTTGTATTTAACCATGTCACGATATTAGGTACGATTCATTGAAATGGTAGAACTGATATCATGATATCGGTAGTTAGTGGTCATGTTCGATCGTTATGCAATTAGAAATGTACCTTTTTTGGGATTTCTTAGTGACTAAGTAACGCTTCTATTTTATCATAAGACTTGGATCTGGAAGCCAAAAGCATGATCTTCGGGAGAAGTCATGTTCTCTTTACATGCTAGGGGATGTCTCCGACGTTAATGTCTAGATCTAGAGCTTCCACTCCAGAGAGACAAAGTTGTAATCTTAACTCTAATGTGTCTTCCCAACCAACTCCATAACTTTTGACTCAGAAACTGTTTTAGGCGTGCATGGTACCGTTGGAAAGATCTCGACGAGTACTACCCACATAAAAAGCCAAATTACCAATATTAGGTTTTGTACTGTGATATTTGATTCAGTTGAGGTAGAATTACTCCTAGTCACCCGATATGTAGTGAATTGGGTCTCTTTCGAGTCTGCTTTCATCTTTTCAGCATAAAGTTGACTCCTTCGACTTGTATATAACCAGATCATGATATTGGGTATGCTTCTTAGATATCGTATAGTTGATATCATGATCTCGATAGTTAATGAGCATGTTCGATCGTTATACCACTAGAAATGTGCCTATTTTGATTCACTTTATTTAAACAAGTCAGAAGTAAACCTCATTCATCCCACACTCCTCATTTGAGCCAAAACAAAAGGTATTACATCTGGTGCTAAAACCCCACCCATCTATGCACATCACCTATGAGGTCACAACAACAACAAAAAAAGAAGAGCCTCATATATTTTTTTTTTAAATAAGTCAGGGGGGCATTTTATTCATCCCATCCCCCTCGTATGGGCTAAGCATCTGCAAAAAATACATCTCCTGCTCAAAAGCCACACAGGTATCTTCCCCAAAACAAACCACAAGAGCCCCAACTGAAAAAAGGCAACAACACGCCACATCACAGCTACCCAAAAGGCAATGCCCCAAGAGCCTCATATCACAGCAGGCGTGATGAGGCACCTCTAACTAGTTGTCTTTCCATGTATGTAACACATAAAGCATCCTCCTCCTTTCCATCGTTGTGGTCTTAAGATTTCTTAGTGACGAAGTAACCATTCTATTTTATCATAAGGCCCATGGATTTGGATCTGGAAGCTAAAAAATTGATTTGCGAGGTAACACGTGTTCTCTTTACATGCTCAGAGATGCCTCCAAACGCTAATGTCTAGATCTAGAGCCTCAATTTCCCATAGACAAAGTTGCAATCTTGACTCTAATATTTCTTCCCTACCAATTCCATAACTTTTGACTCGGAGCTCTGTTTTAGGCGTGCATGGTACCGTTGGAAAGCTCTCGATAAGCACTGCCCAGATAAAAACTCAAATTATTAATCTAAGTTTTTCTACAGTGATATGGATGTAGAATTACTGCTAGTCATCCGATATGTAGTGAATTGGGTTTCTTTGTAGTCTGCTTTCATCTTTTCGCATTAAAGTTGACTCCTTTGACTTGTATTTAACCAGGTCATGATATTAGGTACGATTCATTGAAATGGTGGTACTGATATCATGATATTGGTAGTTAGTGGTCCTGTTCGATCGTTATACAATTAGAAATGTACCTTTTTTGGGATTTCTTATTGACTAAGTAACGCTTCTATTTTATCACAAGACTTGGATCTGGAAGCCAAAAGCATGATCTTCAGGAGAAGTCATGTTCTCTTTACATGCTAGGGGATGTCTCCGACGTTAATGTCTAGATCTAGAGCTTCCACTCCAGATAGACAATTTTACAATCTTAACTCTAATGTGTCTTCCCAACCAACTCCATAACTTTTGACTCAAAGCTCTGTTTTAGGCGTGCATGGTACCGTTGGAAAGATCTCGACAAGTACTACCCACATAAAAAGCCAAATTACCAATATTAGGGTTTGTACTGTGATATTTGATTCAGTTGAGGTAGAATTACTCCTAGTCACCCGATATGTAGTGAATTGGGTCTCTTTCGAGTCTACTTTCATCTTTTCAGCTTAAAGTTGACTCCTTCGACTTGTATATAACCAGATCATGATATTGGGTATGCTTCTTAGATATCGTATAGTTGATATCATGATCTCGATAGTTAATGAGCATGTTTGATCGTTATACCACTAGAAATGTGCCTATTTTGAATCACTTTATTTAAACAAGTCAGAAGTAAACCTCATTCATCCCACACTCCTCATTTGAGCCAAAACAAAAGGTATTACATCTGGTGCTAAAACCCCGCCCAGGGGAATAGTCACGTCGCTTAGGGTGATTCGAGGGTTCCCTAATCCCGGCGGCGCCGCCGCCTATTCTGGTTAGGCATTCCGCCTGTCGGAATCCACTCCCTCCCCTCCTCTGTGCTAGCATGAAGATGGATGATCACACGCTAGTCCTGTGGTCATGGACGTCGACATTTTCAACCGCTTGGCGCAAGGATAGGCGACCGTGGGTGGTACTCTAGACTGATACTTCGGCCTCTACCGGACAAGGTAGGTCTACAGTATACCGCTCACAACCGCCGACAAGGTGTGGCTGCTCTGGTGTCTGATACTTCGGTTGATGCCGGACAAGGTAGGGCCTCAGACGCTCCACACCTTCCGCGTGTGTGTTTTTGCTGTGTGATGGCACAAAACCCCCGACAGCTCTTGCGGCCGCCGTTACCGAACTTCTTGGGGATGCGAGCCCAACGAGTGGTTGTTGAGAGACGTGCCGTCTTTGCGGCATCATCAGTTACTTCTAATGAGGTCATCCCGGACATCAGTCGGTTGATCTCCCCTCCCACGGCCCCTAGCCAGATCCTGATAGGAGATGCTGTCGTGAACCTAAACTCGGGGTCCACCCTTCCGCCACCACATCATGTGACGGCCGGAGATATGGAGGAAGCTCCGAATGATGTGACGGTTCCTCTCCTGCCGCCGCCTTCTGCTCTCCCAGATCGGAGCGAACCTGTTGTTCCCCAACGCCGTAGTACGCACCCGAGGGATGCGAATACGGGGTGGATGAGGGAAGGTCGATGGAGGGAAACTTCTTTTTTCCAAGTTCCTCATGACACCTGCTACCGGTGCATGCACAGGGGGCATTGGCAAGCCCAATGCACGACGTCAAAGATCTGTTACAAATGCTGGAAACCCGGCCATGTCGCCCGAAGATGCTCTGTCGAGCATTTTCAACAAAACGTTCCAGACTTGAACTCTCCGCAGACCTTCCCTAGGCTGCCGATTGGCATCCCGGCCCGGGGAGCGCCGCACAACATGTGCCTAAACGCATCTGTGTGGTCTTACGGACTGATGATCTGGAGAGAAACAAGCGAATCCAATCCCTGTCCTGCGCTGTGGAGGTTTCCTGGTCGGAAGGAATAGATTGGCTGGAGATTAGCCCACATCTTCATCGTATCTGGCCACGCTCCGTTGATACCTATAGATTCGCATCAAGGAAGGCGGTGGTTTTTTTCAAGGACGAGAAAGAGGCTTCAGAAGCACTGGGTCTGAATTCCCTACACATCAGACATCATGCCCTCAAGATTAAACCTTTGATCGAGGGAGAGGAAGGATCGAGGATGGAAGATTTCTGGTTCTGGATGACGGATCTTCCCATTGTTTATAGAGATGAGAACTCCATCAGGGAACTTGTCAAACCCTTCGGGAACCTCAGGCACATCTCCCGATGGCAGGTTCACGATGACGATCTGGTCGGTATTCTACTCCTTGTTGAGGCCTTCAAAGAGGATGTTCCCCAATTCATCTCCATCTCTCATGGCATTCACAGGTCCATCGCGAAGTTCCAGATTGTGGCCAGGGCCGCCTGTGGTGTGAGTTCGTACAGCCTTTCAGAGTTTGGGAAGGAATTGCACATTGATGAGGCGATGCTCAACCCACATCTTCCCTCGAGATTTGGGGAATGCTCTAGTTCATCCCCGGGGATGCAAATCGAGGATACGGTGGCTGATCGGATACAGAGACCTCCATCGCCTGGCATTGGGCCGTCGAGACAAAGCAGTCGAGATTCCACGACGAGGCAAGTAGTGGATCAGGAAGGGTCGAGGACTTTCCTTTCTCACCGGAGGCTTGAGGACTTCTTATCTTTCTTCGACGATGGGGGAAACAGATCTAGCAGGATCCGCAGGAGGTCTGAAAGAGGATCCTCTCATGTGCGGCTCCCTTCCTATAGACGGAGGAGTTCGTCAAGAAGAAACAGACTTTATCGGAGGACGGAACATAATGAAGCCTTTTCTGACGATCAGAGACATTATGCCCGCTTTGTTTCTGACCCAGAAGATGAGGATTGTTGGGAGGGAGAGGAGCGATGTGGCTTCAGTCGCTAAGCAGGTCTGCTCCTTCCTATCTGATGATCGAAGACAGTCTTTGCTATCCTTATGGTTGCTCACAAACAATTATTCTGGAACATCAGAGGAGCCGCAAACAATAAGACGAGGAGAGTCCTTCGTAGACTCTGCTCCTATCATAGACCAACATTGTTGGTCTTTTTGAACCGTTCCTTCATGCGGAACGGGTGGATGAGCTGCTTGATATTGTCCTTCTTGATTGGCACACTGATAATCAGGAGGAAGGGGGCAAGGTTTGGCTTTATGCGGATGGATCTCTTAATCCAGTAGTGATCATCAAGCACCAGCAACATATTACCATTAGATGTCAAGGTCTTAACCAGGAGGCTTTCTTTCTCACTACCATCTACGCTAGCTGCTCCGCGTCTTCCAGGAGAAGTTTATGGGAGTCTTTGCTGGGGACTGCTCGGATGATTGGCGACCAACACTGGGTTATCGGCGGAGATTTTAACATCATTCGAAACCCAAGAGAGAAGAGAGGGATTGTGGAACCTGACTTCCAAGCTATGCTTGAGTTCAATACCTTCATTGCTGATGCTGATCTAACGGAGCCCCCTTTTGAAGGTAGCACGTAAACATGGGTTGACAAACAACGTCTCACTCCTACCACCTGGAAATGTCTAAATCGTGTCCTTTTGAACAATAACTGGATGCATTCCCTCCCGGGAACCAAGGTCCTCCACCTTACCAGGTTTAGGGTTTCAGATCATTGTTCTCTTCTTGCTGTTGCAGGGGATCATAGATCTGAGAGAACCCGAGCCCCCTTTTCCTTCCTCTCTGTCTGGTTGGACGATCCTACCTGCCTTGAAGTGATACGAGAAGCCTGGGATACGGACGTCGTAGGCCACCCTTCGTTTGTGATTTTCCACAAACTGTAGGCCGTCAGGAAGGCTTTGAAGAGTTGGAATCGATCCACGTTTGGTAACATACAACAGAGAAAAATCGACCTTGAGGACATGGTCCACGTTTTGCAGATGAAGTTCGATGAGTACCCGTCCGCAGAAAATGAAGCTTTAATGGTGGAGGCCGAACAAGAGCTACAATCTATCTTAGATCAAGAAGAGACGCTCTGGAAAGAGAAAGCAAGGATATCCTGGCTAGACGATGGTGAAAGAAACACCAGGTTCTATCATTCGGTGGTGAGGTCCAAGAGACGAAGACGGGTTATTTCACAGATCGTGCTTCCTGATGGGTCCCGAACAGACGACTCGTCTGCTATAGCACGCGCGGCTGCTGATATGTTCAGAAATCTATTTGCAGAGAAGGAGGAAGTGCAACCTGAGATCCTTGATGATTTTCTACAGCACATTAATCCTGTCCTTTCATCAGATGATAATCTGCAGATGCTGATGACCCCTTCGGAGGAGGAATTTCTTGATAGCATGAGGAGGATGAATCGTTTCTCCGCCCCTGGGCCAGACGGCTTTACGATCTCCTTTTACCTCGCGGCATGGAGCATTGTTGGAAATGATGTCATGAGCTTGGTGAAGGCTTTCTTCACGGATAACTGCTGTCACAGGAGCCTCAAAGCCTATAAGATCTCCCTCATACCTAAAAGCGCCCAACCTGAAGACATTCTTAGAGACTTCAGGCCCATTGCCATTGAAAATGTTCTGTTGAGGGTAATGGCGAACGTTCTCAGCAATAGGATGAAGTCATTCCTAGAGAAAATGATTTCATGCTCGCAAGGTGCTTTTGTGGAAGGAAGAGACATCATCAATCATATTAGGCTTACAAAGGAGTTAACACATTATCTGAGACAAGGTCAAGATCACCCCAACATAATTGTCAAGTATGACATGATCAAAGCCTATGACAAGATCCATTGGAAGGTCCTTGACAAAACAATGATGAGGTTTGGTTTCTTTCGTGAGACGGTGGACCTGTGTTTAAAGTTCTTCTCTGGTTCGTGGGCGACAGTGTCGATAGGGGACCGCTCTGAAGGTTTCTTCCCTACCTGCTGTGGGCTGAAACAAGGCAACCCCTTATCCCCTCACCTCTTTATCATCTTTGAGGAACTGCTGGCCCGTTTTATTGAACAAGCTGCTCATAGTGGGGACATCAGGAGGTTTGTCACCCGGGGCAGGGGTGTGGCTCCACCTATCCTGCTCTATGAGGATGATATCATTCTTTTTTGCAATGCTTCTCCTGCTTCCATCTCATTCATCAAGCACGCTTTTGATTCTTATGAAAGAGCGACACAACAGCAGATCAATAAACTGAAATCTTGCTGCATGATTGGTTCTTCAGATGATGTATGGGCGCACTCCATTGCCCAACAACTGGAGATCGTTCCGACAGAGACAACTTTTACTTACTTGGGCGTCCCGATAACATATGGCAGAACCATGATTATTCATTTCGAGTTCCTCCTGAACAAGATGGCACAGAAGATTGCTTCTTGGAAAGCAAACATGCTCTCCTTTGCTGGGCGAAAACTCCTAATCAAGCAGGCTCTCACATCCACTACCATCTATACGGCAGCGGCTATCGGTGTACCGGCGGGTATTTGTGACAGATTGGATGCTATGATGTCTAGATTCCTTTGGTTGAACAGGAAAAATGATAGGAGAAGAGCCTGGGTGGCCTGGAAGGCTGTGGCTACGCCTACTATGTCAGGAGGTCTGGGCTTAGACTCCATTAGAGCGGTCTCGAGATCCTTCTTATATAAGGCATGCTGGGAAATATTGGTAGGGAATTCCCTTTGGGCTATCTTTTGCCGGAACAAATACTACTCATCCTTATCCTCTAGAGTGGGGCTTTTTCCCCCCTACCTGAAGCTAGGTTCTGCTGCATCGGCCCTCTGGAAGCATATATGGCACATCTTTCCTCTCTTCTACCCTTGCTGCAGATGGATCGTTGGTAAGGGAGACATTTCTCTTTGGGACTCCAGATTGTGCGACTCTTGTCTTGGTGACTATGCAATCCATGCTAGTGATAGAAGACGGGATTTCAAGATTGCGGACTTCTGGGAGGAAGCGTCGAGATGGAACTGGAATATGCTGGGTCAAATTCTTAATGAAGATGGTATACAGATCATTAGAGCTTCCCTTGCTCGCATCACAAACCGAGACGATGAACTCATCTGGAGCTTGGAGAATAAAGGGATCTTCTCTATCAAAACAGTAAAGAGACTTCTCATTCACGCTGATCCCACCCCATCGAACCTGCCTCTTTTGACTATTTGGAAGATTGGATGCCCCAGTGCTAGCGTTATTCTGTGGAAAATAGTGCGAAGAGCGCTCCCAACCGATGATAATATCAGAAGCTGTCATGTATCCCTTGCCTCCAGATGCTCCTGTTGCACGGACTTCGACACTGAAACTATGGAACATCTCTTTGTTCATAGTCAGACGACGGAATTCTTCTAGTCCAAGATTAGTGAGGTCACTGGACATGCACCCCCAACTTCCCGGATGGACATTTTTCTTTTCTGCAAAGACAAATCTCATTCTTGCTCGGCTAGACTTTGGATTCATGGTTTTTTGGTTGCGTTCTCCGTCCGGGCCATTTGGCGCATCAGGTGCTCACAGAGGTTTGACGGAGGCTCTTTTAGATATACCTCCTCTTGGAACGATGTGGTTTTCTCCTTGAACCATAAGTTACGTGACATCCGGTTTTCCAGAATCGAGGACTCGAGTTTCTATAACAGGATCGCCGTCTGTGGCATAGACACGCCGAGGTCCAAGCTGAGGTCCATTAAGCTATCCAGATGGATTCCCCCTGATCTTAACAACCTTAAGCTGAATCTCACCATCGGTCGGGCGATCGACCAAGAGCGAAGGGACGGAAGATGGGCAGCGGGTCTTGTTAGAGACTCACGTTGCCATGCAAAACTTGCCTTTAGGGTTGGTTTAAGGGAGACGGACTTCACTTCAGCCTACGTTCTCGCATGTGCGGTGGCTCTGAATATTGCTCACGACAGAAACATTAATATCTCTATCATTGAAATTGACGATTTGGGCACCTACAACCTCCTTTGGAAGGGAGTTTCGGAACCTTGGAAGATCAGGACTCTGGTCAGAGAGTTGCGTAAGATCATTACGGAAGAGAACATCATCGGACAACCTGTTTCTAAAGTTATTAACTCAGTTCTGAGGGAGCTTCGAAACCTGGGGAGGACACTCGACGAGCCTTACATTTGCATCGATCCCGCGCTTTTACCCAGGAGGGTTATAGGTCTCTGTACGATGGAAAAAAGAGGCATGCCATATATTGACATTAGTAGAGGCGAGCCTTGATTCCTATTATAGTGGAAACCGGTTTCTTTTGGGGTTGACTTGCTTAGATTGGTTCGGCTTTTTCAGGTTTTTTTTGTTGTTGCGGTGTTTTTTTTTCAGGTCTGATGAAGGACCATACCTGCGTTGGTTATAAGCAGGAGCTGTAATTGTTTTGATGGTTTTTTGCTCACAAGAGGGGTGTGAGATGAATAAAAGTGACCCCTGGCTTTTAAAAAAAAATCTATGCACATCACCTATGAGGTCACAACAAAAACAAAAAAAGAAGAGCCTCATATCACAGCAGGCGTGATGAGGCACCTCTAACTAGCTGTCTTTCCATGTATGTAACACATAAGGCATCCTCCTCCTTTCCATCGTTGTGGTCTTAAGATTTCTTAGTGACGAAGTAACCATTCTGTTTTATCATAAGGCCCATGGATTTGGATCAGGAAGCTAAAAAATTGATTTGCGGGGTAACACGTGTTCTCTTTACATGCTAAGAGATGCCTCCAAACGCTAATGTCTAGATCTAGAGCCTCCCTTTCCCATAGACAAAGTTGCAATCTTGACTCTAATATTTCTTCCCTACCAATTCTATAACTTTTGACTCGGAGCTCTGTTTTAGGCATGCATGGTACCGTTGGAAAGCTCTCGATAAGCACTACCCAGATAAAAACTCAAATTATTAATCTAAGTTTTTCTACAGTGATATGGATGTAGAATTACTCCTAGTCATCCGATATGTAGTGAATTGGGTTTCTTTGTAGTCTGCTTTCGTCTTTTCGCATTAAAGTTGACTCCTTTTACTTGTATTTAACCAGGTCATGATATTAGGTACGATTCATTGAAATGGTGGAATTGATATCATGATATCGGTAGTTAGTGGTCCTGTTCGATCGTTATACAATTAGAAATGTACCTTTTTTGGGATTTCTTAGTGACTAAGTAACGCTTCTATTTTATCATAAGACTTGGATCTGGAAGCCAAAAGCATGATCTTCGGGAGAAGTCATGTTCTCTTTACATGCTAGGGGATGTCTCCGACGTTAATGTCTAGATCTAGAGCTTCCACTCCAGAGAGACAAAGTTGCAATCTTAACTCTAATGTGTCTTCCCAACCAACTCCATAACTTTTGACTCAGAGATCTCTTTTAGGCGTGCATGGTACCGTTGGAAAGATCTCGACGAGTACTACCCACATAAAAAGCCAAATTACCAATATTAGGTTTTGTACTGTGATATTTGATTCAGTTGAGGTAGAATTACTCCTAGTCACCCGATATGTAGTGAATTGGGTCTCTTTCGAGTCTGCTTTCATCTTTTCAGCTTAAAGTTGACTCCTTCGACTTGTATATAACCATATCTTGATATTGGGTATGCTTCTTAGATATCGTATAGTTGATATCATGATCTCGATAGTTAATGAGCATGTTCGATCATTATACCACTAGAAATGTGCCTATTTTGAATCACTTTATTTAAACAAGTCATAAGTAAACCTCATTCATCCCACACTCCTCATTTGAGCCAAAACAAAAGGTATTACATCTGGTGCTAAAACCCCGCCCATCTATGCACATCACCTATGAGGTCACAACAAAAACAAAAAAAGAAGAGCCACATATCACAGCAGGCGTGATGAGGCACCTCTAACTAGCTGTCTTTCCATGTATGTAACACATAAGGCATCCTCCTCCTTTCCATTGTTGTGGTCTTAAGATTTCTGAGTGACGAAGTAACCATTCTATTTTATCATAAGGCCCATGGATTTTGATCTGGAAGCTAAAAGATTGATTTGCGGGGCAACACGTGTTCTCTTTACTTGCTAAGAGATGCCTCCAAATGCTAATGTCTAGATCTAGAGCCTCCATTCCCCATAGACAAAGTTGCAATCTTGACTCTAATATTTCTTCCCTACCAATTCCATAACTTTTGACTCGGAGCTATGCTTTAGGCGTGCATGATACCGTTGGAAAGCTCTCGATAAGCACTGCCCAGATAAAACTCAAATTATTAATCTAAGTTTTTCTACAGTGATATGGATGTAGAATTACTCCTAGTCATCCGATATGTAGTGAATTGGGTTTCTTTGTAGTCTGCTTTCGTCTTTTCGCATTAAAGTTGACTCCTTTGACTTGTATTTAACCAGGTCATGATATTAGGTACGATTCATTGAAATGGTGGAACTGATATCATGATATTGGTAGTTAGTGGTCCTGTTCGATCGTTATACAATTAGAAATGTACCTTTTTTGGGATTTCTTAGTGACTAAGTAACGCTTCTATTTTATCATAAGACTTGGATCTGGAAGCCAAAAGCATGATCTTCGGAAGAAGTCATGTTCTCTTTACATGCTAGGGGATGTCTCTGACATTAATGTCTAGATCGAGAGCTTCCACTCCAGAGAGACAAAGTTGCAATCTTAACTCTAATGTGTCTTCCCAACCAACTCCATAACTTTTGACTCAGAGCTCTGTTTTAGGCGTGCATGGTACCGTTGGAAAGATCTCGACGAGTACTACCCACATAAAAAGCCAATTTACCAATATTAGGTTTTGTACTGTGATATTTGATTCAGTTGAGGTAGAATTACTCCTAGTCACCCGATATGTAGTGAATTGGGTCTCTTTCGAGTCTGCTTTCATCTTTTCAGCTTAAAGTTGACTCCTTCGACTTGTATATAACCAGATCATGATATTGGGTATGCTTCTTAGATATCGTATAGTTGATATCATGATCTCGATAGTTAATGAGCATGTTCGATCGTTATGCCACTAGAAATGTGCCTATTTTGAATCACTTTATTTAAACAAGTCAGAAGTAAACCTCATTCATCCCACACTCCTCATTTGAGCCAAAATAAAAGGTATTACATCTGGTGCAAAAACCCCGCCCATCTATGCACATCACCTATGAGGTCACAACCAAAACAAAAAAAGAAGAGCCTCATATCACAGCAGGCGTGATGAGGCACCTCTAACTAGTTGTCTTTTCATGTATGTAACACATAAGGCATCTTCATCCTTTCCATTGTTGTGGTCTTAAGATTTCTTAGTGACGAAGTAACCATTCTATTTTATCATAAGGCCCATGGATTCGGATATGGAAGCTAAAAAATTGATTTGCGAACACGTGTTCTCTTTACATGCTAAGAGATGCCTCCAAACGCTAATGTCTAGATCTAGAGCCTACATTTCCCATAGAAAAAGTTGCAATCTTGACTCTAATATTTCTTCCCTACCAATTCCATAACTTTTGAGTCGGAGCTCTGTTTTAGGCGTGCATGGTACCGTTGGAAAGCTCTCGATAAGCACTGCCTAGATAAAAACTCAAATTATTAATCTAAGTTTTTCTGCAGTGATATGGATGTAGAATTACTCCTAGTCATCCGATATGTCTGAATTGGGTTTCTTTGTAGTCTGCTTTCGTCTTTTCGTATTAAAGTTGACTCGTTTGACTTGTATTTAACCAAGTCATGATATTAGGTATGATTCATTGAAATGGTGGAACTGATATCATGATATCGGTAGTTAGTGGTCCTGTTCGATCGTTATACAATTAGAAATGTACCTTTTTTGGGATTTCTTAGTGACTAAGTAACTCTTCTATTTTATCATAAGACTTGGATCTGGAAGCCAAAAGCATGATCTTCGGGAGAAGTCATGTTCTCTTTACATGCTAGGGGATGTCTCCGACGTTAATGTCTAGATCTAGAGCTTCCACTCCAGAGAGACAAAGTTGCAATCTTAACTCTAATGTGTCTTCCCAACCAACTCCATAACTTTTGACTCAGAGCTCTGTTTTAGGCGTGCATGGTACCGTTGGAAAGATCTCGACGAGTACTACGCACATAAAAAGCCAAATTACCAATATTAGGTTTTGTACTATGATATTTGATTCAGTTGAGGTAGAATTACTCCTAGTCACCCGATATGTAGTGAATTGGGTCTCTTTTGAGTCTGCTTTCATCTTTTCAGCTTAAAGTTGACTCCTTCGACTTGTATATAACCAGATCATGATATTGGGTATGCTTCTTAGATATCGTATAGTTGATATCATGATCTCGATAGTTAATGAGCATGTTCGATCGTTATACCACTAGAAATGTGCCTATTTTGAATCACTTTATTTAAACAAGTCAGAAGTAAACCTCATTCATCCCACACTCCTCATTTGAGCACAAACAAAAGGTATTACATCTGGCGCTAAAACACCGCCCATCTATGCACATCACCTATGAGGTCACAGCAAAAACAAAAAAAGAAGAGTCTCATATCACAGCAGGCGTGATGAGGCACCTCTAACTAGCTGTCTTTCCATGTATGTAACACATAAGGCATCCTCCTCCTTTTCATCGTTGTGGTCTTAAGATTTCTTAGTGACGAAGTAACCATTCTGTTTTATCATAAGGCCCATGGATTTGAATCTGGAATCTAAAAAATTGATTTGCGGGGCAACACATGTTCTCTTTTCATGCTAAGAGATGCCTCCAAACGCTAATGTCTAGATCTAGACCCTCCATTTCCCATAGACAAAGTTACAATCTTGACTCTAATATTTCTTCCCTACCAATTCCATATCTTTTGACTCCGAGCTCTGTTTTAGGCATTCATGGTACCGTTGGAAAGCTCTCGATAAGCACTGCCCTGATAAAAACTCAAATTATTAATCTAAGTTTTTCTACAGTGATATGGATGTAGAATTACTCCTAGTCATCCGATATGTAGTGAATTGGGTTTCTTTGTAGTCTGCTTTCATCTTTTCGCATTAAAGTTGACTCCTTTGACTTGTATTTAACCAGGTCTTGATATTAGGTACGAATCATTGAAATGGTGGAACTGATATCATGATATCGGTAGTAAGTGGTCCTGTTCGATCGTTATACAATTAGAAAGGTACCTTTTTTGGGGTTTCTTAGTGACTAAGTAACGCTTCTATTTTATCATAAGACTTGGATCTGGAAGCCAAAAGCATGATCTTCGGGAGAAGTCATGTTCTCTTTACATGCTAGGGGATTTCTCCGACGTTAATGTCTAGATCTAGAGCTTCCACTCCAAAGAGACAAAGTTGCAATCTTAACTCTAATGTGTCTTCCCAACCAACTCCATAACTTTTGACTTAGAGCTCTGTTTTAGGCGTGCATGGTACCGTTGGAAAGATCTCGATAAGTACTACCAACATTAAAAGCCAAATTACCAATATTAGGTTTTGTACTGTGATATTTGATTCAATTGAGGTAGAATTACTCCTAGTCACCCGATATGTAGTGAATTGGGTCTCTTTCGAGTCTGCTTTCATCTTTTCAGCTTAAAGTTGACTCCTTTGACTTGTATATAACCATATCATGATATTGGGTATGCTTCTCAGATATCGTATAGTTGATATCATGATCTCGATAGTTAATGAGCATGTTCGATCGTTATACCACTAGAAATGTGCCTATTTTGAATCACTTTATTTAAACAAGTCAGTAGTAAACCTCATTCATCCCACACTCCTCATTTGAGACAAAACAAAAGGTATTACATCTGGTGCTAAAACCCCGCCCATCTATACACATCACCTATGAGGTCACAACAAAAACAAAAAAAGAAGAGCCTCATATCACAGCAGGCGTGATGAGGCACCTCTAACTAGCTGTCTTTCCATGTATGTAACACATAAGGCATCCTCCTCCTTTCCATCGTTGTGGTCTTAAGATTTCTTAGTGACGAAGGAACCATTCTGTTTTATCATAAGGCCCATGGATTTGGATCTGGAAGCTAAAAAATTGATTTGCGAGGCAGCACGTGTTCTCTTTACATGCTAAGAGATGCCTCCAAACGCTAATGTCTAGATCTAGAGCCTCCATTTCCCATAGACAAAGTTGCAATCTTGACTCTAATATTTCTTCCCTACCAATTCCATAACTTTTGACTCGGAGCTCTGTTTTAGGCGTGCATGGTACCGTTGGAAAGCTCTCGATAAGCACTGCCCAGATAAAAACTCAAATTATTAATCTAACTTTTTCTACAGTAATATGGATGTACAATTACTCCTAGTCATCTGATATGTAGTGAATTGGGTTTCTTTGTAGTCTGCTTTCGTCTTTTCGCATTAAAGTTGACTCCTTTGACTTGTATTTAACCAGGTCATGATATTAGGTACGATTCATTGAAATGGTGGAACTGATATCATGATATCGGTAGTTAGTGGTCCTGTTCGATCGTTATACAATTAGAAATGTACCTTTTTTGGGATTTCTTAGTGACTAAGTAACGCTTCTATTTTATCATAAGACTTGGATCTGGAAGCCAAAAGCAGGATCTTCGGGAGAAGTCATGTTCTCTTTACATGCTAGGGGATGTCTCCGACGTTAATGTCTAGATCTAGAGCTTCCACTCCAGAGAGACAAAGTTGCAATCTTAACTCTAATGTGTCTTCCCAACCAACTCCATAACTTTTGACTCAGAGCTCTGTTTTAGGCGTGCATGGTACCGTTGGAAAGATCTCGACGAGTACTACCCACATAAAAAGCCAAATTACCAATATTAGGTTTTGTACTGTGATATTTGATTCAGTTGAGGTAGAATTACTCCTAGTCACCCGATATGTCGTGAATTGGGTCTTTTTCGAGTCTGCTTTCATCTTTTCAGCTTAAAGTTGACTCCTTCGACTTGTCTATAACCATATCATGATATTGGGTATGCTTCTTAGATATCGTATAGTTGATATCATGATCTCGATAGTTAATGAGCATGTTCGATCGTTATACCACTAGAAATGTGCCTATTTTGAATCACTTTATTTAAACAAGTCAGAAGTAAACCTCATTCATCCCACACTCCTCATTTGAGCCAAAACAAAAGGTATTACATCTGGTGCTAAAACCCCGCCCATCTATGCACATCACCTATGAGGTCACAAAAAAAAAAGCCTCATATCACAGCAGGCGTGATGAGGCACCTCTAACTAGCTGTCTTTCCATGTATGTAACACATAAGGCATCCTCCTCCTTTCCATCGTTGTGGTCTTAAGATTTCTTAGTGACGAAGTAACCATTCTGTTTTATCATAAGGCCCATGGATTTGGATCTGGAAGCTAAAAAATTGATTTGTGGGGCAACACGTGTTCTCTTTACATGCTAAGAGATGCCTCCAAAAGCTAATGTCTAGATCTAGAGCCTCCATTTCCCATAGACAAAGTTGCAATCTTGACTCTAATATTTCTTCCCTACCAATTCCATAACTTTTGACTCAGAGCTCTGTTTTAGGCGTGCATGGTACCGTTGGAAAGCTCTCGATAAGCACTGCCCAGATAAAAACTCAAATTATTAATCTAACGTTTTCTACAGTGATATGGATGTAGAATTACTCCTAGTCATCTGATATGTAGTGAATTGGGTTTCTTTGTAGTCTGCTTTCGTCTTTTCACATTAAAGTTGACTCCTTTGACTTGTATTTAACCAGGTCATGATATTAGGTACGATTCATTGAAATGGTGGAACTGATATCATGATATCGGTAGTTAGTGGTCATGTTCGATCGTTATACAATTAGAAATGTACCTTTTTTGTGATTTCTTAGTGACTAAGTAACGCTTCTATTTTATCATAAGACTTGGATCTGGAAGCCAAAAGCATGATCTTTGGGAGAAGTCATGTTCTCTTTACATGCTAGGGGATGTCTCCGATGTTAATGTCTAGATCTAGAGCTTCCACTCCAGAGAGACAAAGTTGCAATCTTAACTCTAATGTGTCTTCCCAACCAACTCCATAACTTTTGACTCAGAGCTCTATTTTAGCCGTGCATGGTACCGTTGGAAAGATCTCGACGAGTACTACCCACATAAAAAGCCAAATTACCAATATTAGGTTTTGTACTGTGATATTTGATTCAGTTGAGGTAGAATTACTCCTAGTCACCCGATATGTAGTGAATTGGGTCTCTTTCGAGTCTGCTTTCATCTTTTCAGCTTAAAGTTGACTCCTTCGACTTGTATATAACCAGATCATGATATTGGGTATGCTTCTTAGATATCGTATAGTTGATATCATGATCTCGATAGTTAATGAGCATGTACGATCGTTATACCACTAGAAATGTGCCTATTTTGAATCACTTTATTTAAACAAGTTAGAAGTAAACCTCATTCATCCTACACTCCTCATTTGAGCCAAAACAAAAGGTATTACATCTGGTGCTAAAACCCCGCCCATCTATGCACATCACCTATGAAGTCACAACAAAAACAAAAACAAAAACAGAAGAGCCTCATATCACAGCAGGCGTGATGAGGCACCTCTAACTAGCTGTCTTTCCATGTATGTAACACATAAGGCATCCTCCTCCTTTCCATCGTTGTGGTCTTAAGATTTCTTCGTGACGAAGTAACCATTCTATTTTATCATAAGGCCCATGGATTTGGATCTGGAAGCTAAAAAATTGATTTGCGGGGCAACACGTGTTCTCTTTACATGCTAAGAGATGCCTCCAAATGCTAATGTCTAGATCTAGAGCCTCCATTTCCCATAGACAAAGTTGCAATCTTGACTCTAATATTTCTTCCCTACCAATTCTATAACTTTTGACTCGGAGCTCTGTTTTAGGCGTGCATGGTACCGTTGGAAAGCTCTCGATAAGCACTGCCCAGATAAAAACTCAAATTATTAATCTAAATTTTTCTACAGTGATATGGATGTAGAATTACTCCTAGTCATCTGATATGTAGTGAATTGGGTTTCTTTGTGGTCTACTTTCGTCTTTTTTTTTTGGAGAAGTCAGGGGGTCATTATATTCATCCCATCCCCCTCATATGGGCGAGATCATCACAAGGAAAAGTACAGCTCCTGTTAATAAACATAGGTATGGTTCCTCCAAACTGAACCACAAAGAAAACAACCCACAGACACAGCAAAGGACACCCCCTGAGACAGGAAGAGCTAGAGCGGACCCTTCTTCTTGATACATATATAAGGGACGTTCCTCTTCTCCATAAGCATCAGACCTTTAATCCGCCTGGGTAAGAGGGAGGGCTCAGAGCAAATGAACACATCATCCAAGTGGCTGCCCCACACACCTAGTTCTCTGGCAATAGCATTCGTTTCCTTAGGAATACACTGGCCAATAACATCACAGTCATTAAGCCAGACTTCAATCTCCCTAAAAAAGTAAGTAGCTCTCCAAGGATCAATGGCGTTGCCCCACAAGATGTCATGAGTGTATCTGTCATCAACTTCAATTATCGAAAAGGACATATTCTTACTATCAACAATTTTGAGAGCGACGCCGCACGCAACGAGGTAAGCAGTAGAATAATCAGCTTCTTTGAGCCAGACTCTAAAAGCAAGGCAGCAATGGCTACTAGAATCTCTAACAACACCGGCCGCCCATCTCCTTAAAGACCCCGTATTGTCAAAGCTATTCCTGATGGAGATGTTGAGCTTCTTATTGGCAACGTCCGGTGGCAACCACCAGACCAGAAAAATTGATCTGAGTTGCACCGTGGGGGATATAAAGCCATGCTCTTCCAGTGAGCGCAAGGTATCAGAAGGACCGAGCTTGAGGAATTGCTTCTGCTTCAAAAAATGATTAAGGCTGAGGATCATGGTGTTCCAAACAAAAGGAAGACAGACAGCTCGGGCCTCAAAACGCATCGAGCATCTGACCTTCCAGGTGTACCACACTATCATGGCGCTGATCAAGCCATGAATCCACTTCATCGGAGATGAGGATGTTACCGAGCTTGCACAAGAATGCAGCAGGTTCTGAAGAGACGACGGCGGAGCGCGTCCATAGATTGCTTGTAGCTTCTGCCAAAAGAAAGAGGCCGTCTCACCTGACAGAAACAAATGTTGCATGGTCTCGATAGACGAAGATACACAGCACGAGCATTGAGAGGCCAGCTGAATGCGGCATTTGGAAATGTTGTCATCCGTGGGAATGGCCTTGTGCACCACTTTCCATAGCAAGGCACCTGCTCTGGGGATTTTGAGCTTCCACAGACCAGCCAGATCAGTAGTCATGTCGTCATTCTCAGCATAGATGAGACGATGTTTAACCGACTTGATAGAGAAGCGACCGTGGGATGCCAAACTCCAGATAAGCTTATCATCATGTGAGGAGACGGAAATCATCGTTTCTCTGAAGATCTGAACACCATCTGCCGATAGAATGTGACCGAGGGCTTCCCAGTCCCAACCAGAATCGGTCAACCAGAAGTCTTTTAATCTAAAATCATGCCTTCTATCGCTGTCATGAAACGCGTGTTGAGAAAGATCAGCACCACACCATCTCGGGTCCCAGAGAGACACCTCGCCATTACCAATTATCCAACGACAATGCGGGGTTAAGAGAGGAAAGATTCTCCATATTTGCTTCCACGACGGCGATGCCGAGCTCCCCATCTTAAGGAAGGGAGGATAGAGACCATGTTGATGAGAAGAAGAAGAATGATACTTGACTCGACATAAGACAGCCCAGGGAGAGTCGCCAACCAAGATCTCCCAGCAAGCCTTGTATGCGAAAGCTCTCGAAATAGTGCACATAGAATCCAGACCCAAACCACCACTCTCAATGGGTTTGGAAACAGATTTCCATGCCACCCAATGCCTGCGATGACTGTTATCTCTAGCAGCACATAAGAACTTTGCCAACAACTTGTCGATCCTGTCGCAAATGCTGGCAGGGAGGCCGATGGCCGCAGCAACATATAAGCATGTGGACGAGAGAGTGTGCTTGATAAGGAGGCGTCTTCCTGTGAAAGATAGAAGGTTGGCTTTCCACGAAGCAATCTTGCTCACAATCTTCTCGATCAGGAAATCATATCGATGAGTCTTCTGTCTGCCATAAAAAATGGGCACCCCAAGATAGGATATGGAATTATCAGCGAGCGCGACACTCAAAGAAAGAGCTGTAGCAACCGCTGCAGCGTGATCAGAATCATCAATGATAGCAGCAGACTTCGACCTATTCACAATATGTCTGGTCGCCTCCTCATATCTGCGGAAGATGTCGTTGATGCTAGAGATAGAGGAGGGAGAGGTGTTGCAGAATATAATAACATCATCAGCGTAGAGCAAGATGGGGGGCGCAACAGCCCGGCCACGAGTCACGAATCTAGTCACATCACCCCGATCAGCAGCAGTCGCAAATGCCCTAGCCAAGAGCTCTTCAAAGATGACAAAGAGGTAAGCCGACATAGGATTGCCTTGTTTGAGACCACGACCGATTTCAAAAAAGCCGTCTGTATGCTCTCCAAACGAAATGCTTGCCCACGAATCCTGGAAAAACTTGAGGCAGAGCTGCGTAGCTTCAGGGAAAAAACCAAAGCTGTGAAGGACTTGGGAGAGCACCTTCCAACTGACCCTGTCGTACGCCTTACTCATATCATATTTGATAACGGCATTAGGGAAGTCCTTTCCTTGCTTCAGGTCATGCATAATCTCCTTCGTGAGTCTGACATGATTAATGATGTCCCTGCCCGGCACATAAGCTCCTTGAAAGGGGGAGACGAGCTTGAACATCAGTGGCTTGAGCCTGTTGCTGAGCAGCCTTCCAAGAATCCTAAGCATGACATTTTCAATCTCCACTGGACGGAAATCACTGATGAGATCGGAAGGCTGGGAGATCTTCGGGATGAGAGAAAGCCTGAAAGAAAGCAGGCCTCTATGGCACGGCTGATTATCAAAGAAACATTTGGAGAGAAGAAGCACATCTTGCTTGACGATGTCCCACGCAGCAACAAAGAAAGGAATGGTGAACCCATCCAGTCCAGGCGCCGACTGAGCGTTAAGATCAGCTATGGAAGAACGGATCTCGTCTTCAGATGGCGCAACAAGAAGAGATAAATTTTCGTCTGAGCTCAGCACCGGAGAGATTTGCGATAGGAGAGGCGCAAGCACCGCATCTGTATCCTGCTCATGAGAGGAAAACAGCATTTCAAAGTGAGAGCTCGCAGCCCGAGCAATAGTGCGGGGATCATCAGAGGAGGTGCCATCCGGTAGAACCAGGGAGGTACTACATCTGCGCCGTCGCTTGGCGTTAACAATAGCATGATAGAAAGATGTGTTTCTGTCACCGTCATCTAGCCAGGAGATACGAGACTTCTCGCGCCAGAGCGCTTCTTCTTCGTCAAGGATGACTTGGAGCTCCGACTCAGCAGCCAGCAACGCCGTCTCATTCGGCCGAGAGGGTTGTTCATCAAACTTCATCTGGAGGATATGAACAATGTCAAGCAGATCAGCCTTATGCTGGAAAATATTACCAAAAGAATTACGATTCCATGACTTGAGAGCAGAATGAACAACCTTCAGTTTGCTGTAGAAGATGAAAGAAGGGTGCCCAGCAACTTCGAGGTTCCAAGCATCGCGGATGATATTCAAACAATCCGGATGCGAAAGCCACACCGAGAGGAAGGAGAAGGGAGCATCCAGACACTGCTGATTGTTGTCTTCACTGTAGGTCATAATTGGGCAATGGTCTGACACCCTAAAATGCGTCAAATGAAGAGACTTAGGATGATGGAAGACGCGATCCCATCCCACATTAATCAACACTCTATCGAGTCTTTCCCAGGTGGTGGGGGTGAGCTTCTGTTTGTCAACCCACGTGAACTTGGTGCCTTCAAAAGAAACTTCTTTGAGGTCCACATCAGCGATGAAGGAGTTGAACTCAAGCATAGCTCCGGCATCAGGGCTGTTAGGGCCTCTTCTTTCCTCCGGCTTCCAAATAACATTGAAATCTCCCGCAATCTCCCACGCCCTATCTCCAATAACCGCTGCCATGTCAATAAGGGACTCCCATAAACGTCTTCTCTCCGAGGCAGAGCAGCTAGCATAGATAGCCGAAACGAAAAATGTCTCCCCAGTAGCCAAGCTACACTGAAAAGTTGACTCCTTTGACTTGTATTTAACTAGGTCATGATATTAGGTACGATTTATTGAAATGGTGGAACTGATATCATGATATCGGTAGTTAGTGGTCCTGTTCGATCGTTATACAATTAGAAATGTACCTTTTTTGGGATTTCTTATTGACTAAGTAACGCTTCTATTTTATCACAAGACTTGGATCTGGAAGCCAAAAGCATGATCTTCGGGAGAAGTCATGTTCTCTTTACATGCTAGGGGATGTCTCCGACGTTAATGTCTAGATCTAGAGCTTCCACTCCAGAGAGACAATTTTACAATCTTAACTCTAATGTGTCTTCCCAACCAACTCCATAACTTTTGACTCAGAGCTCTGTTTTAGGCGTGCATGGTACTGTTGGAAAGATCTCGACGAGTACTACCCACATAAAAAGCCAAATTACCAATATTAGGTTTTGTACTGTGATATTTGATTCAGTTGAGGTAGAATTATTCCTAGTCACCCGATGTCTAGTGAATTGGGTCTCTTTCGAGTCTGCTTTCATCTTTTCAGCTTAAAGTTGTCTCCTTCGACTTGTATATAACCAGATCATGATATTGGGTATGCTTCTTAGATATTGTATAGTTGATATCATGATCTCGATAGTTAATGAGCATGTTCGATCGTTATATCACTAGAAATGTGCCTTTTTTGAATCACTTTATTTAAACAAGTCAGAAGTAAACCTCATTCATCCCACACTCCTCATTTGAGCCAAAACAAAAGGTATTACATCTGGTGCTAAAACCCCGCCCATCTATGCACATCACCAATGAGGTCACAACAAAAACAAAAAAGAAGAGCCTCATATCACAGCAGGCGTGATGAGGCACCTCTAACTAGCTGTCTTTCCATGTATGTAACACATAAGGCATCTTCCTCCTTTCCATTGTTGTGGTCTTAAGATTTCTTAGTGATGAAGTAACCATTCTATTTTATCATAAGGCCCATGGATTTGGATCTGGAAGCTAAAAAATTGATTTGCGGGGCAACACGTGTTCTCTTTACATGCTAAGAGATGCCTCCAAACGCTAATGTCTAGATCTAGAGCCTCCATTTCCCATAGACAAAGTTGCAATCTTGACTCTAATATTTCTTCCCTACCAATTCCATAACTTTTGACTCAGAGCTCTGTTTTAGGCGTGCATGGTACCGTTGGAAAGCTCTCGATAAGCACTGCCCACATAAAAACTCAAATTATTAATCTAAGTTTTTCTACAGTCATATGGATGTAGAATTACTCCTAGTCATCCGATATGTAGTGAATTGGGTTTCTTTGTAGTCTGCTTTCGTCTTTTCGCATTAAAGTTGACTCGTTTGACTTGTATTTAACCAGGTCATGATATTAGGTACGATTCATTGAAATGGTGGAACTGATATCATGATATCGGTAAGGACACATAGAAAGTGGCAATCTTGACTTCATTCGCTAGGGAAAGGGGAGGCGAAGGGACACGTCCCCTTGGGACGATCGGGGGGAGTTCCTAGGGCGATCGCATCCCTTGGCGGCGCAGCCGCCGCCGCCTACTCCGGTTAGGCACTCCGCCTGCCGGAGGCCACCGCCTTTCTTCTCGTCTCTGCCCTCTCCTTCTGCATGAAGTCTTGGTGAGCCCGTGAGGGAGTATGTTCACGGAACGCCGGCACCTGAGGCCGCTGTTGCGAGTTCCAATCGGACTAAGAGCAGAGAGAGTCGTCACAGATAGGAGACAGAATATGGCGGCGAATGATGTGACGTCGGACGAGGTTCTACCAGACATCCATATTCTTCTGAACACTGGAAACACGGAGAACGTTGAAGGAGAGAGGGTGGTTGTCCCTACCCCTGCGGTGCCTGAGATGGGGGCAACCTTGTCGCCCGCCGGCTCTGGAAATGGTCTGCCTGGTCCTTCGGAGACGGAGCAGACGGGCGCTGGGACAGCGGAAGTGGAAAGGACGGACACCTGTCCGATGGGGGAGAGACCGTTATAGAGGGCATCGCCCGGCGCATCGATGGAGAACCGACCGGAGGGTCGTCAGCCAAGGAAGAAACCGTTTTTCGACATACCACATAACGTCTGCTTTAGATGTATGGGGAAGGGTCACTGGCAAGCCCAGTGCAGAAGGAGGAAGGTGTGCTACAAGTGTCGCCAGCCGGGACATGTCGCTGCAAGATGCACACAGCGGGGTCGGACGGCGAGAGCGTCGGATCTTCGATCTATGGCAATTTCCCCCCCTCTTCAACCTATCAACCAGGCTCGAGGGGCACCTCAGCATGTCCCAAAGAGGATCTCGGTGGACTTGGGGCCCGACGATGAGTCCATAGGGCTGAAGATGTCCGTCATGGAAAGAGCGGTCGAGATTTCCTGGACCAGCGATCTGGATTGGAATGAAGTGGCCCCCCTCCTTAAACATCACTGGCCTTGCGCGACGGACCTGTACCGATTTGCCAATAGAAAGGCGATCGCGTTCTTTTCTTGTCTGGAGGAGGCAAGAGCTGAAGTGGGGAAGGGCCTCCCTTTGCTTCGAGGCCACAAACTAGGGTTGTTTCACTTGGCAGATGGAGAACGACACAGCATGATGGAGACTTTCTTGTTCTGGGTGACTGATCTACCCATTGTCTGCAGGGATGACATGTCGATCTTTACCTTCGTTAGGCCCTTTGGGAAGCTTGTGTACATCTCTGATTGGCAGAGGAAGCATGATGATCTTTCTGGTATTCTGATTAGGGTTGAGGCTTTTTGTGAGGACGTTCCTCAGTTTATTTCCCTGACCTTTGGACGGAGAAGAACGGCAGTCCAGCTACACATGGTGGCCAGGGGCCCTTTGGGGCCGAACGATGCTTGTCTGACGGAGGTTGGTATTGACCTAGGGATACCCCGTACGGCGTTACGGGATTGTGTGGAGACGCAGGGGCATCAAGCATTGGTGGTGGTTCCCCCCAGACCACCGGAATAGCCGAGGAGTCGGGATGTGTCCCCAGATGGACGCCATTACCAGTAGGATGATGGCTCTCTGAGGAGAATTGTCATCGATAGAGAGGGAAACTGAAGAATTCTGTCGCGTTATCAACTTGAAGATTTCTTTCCAAGGGAGGGTGATACATCTAGGCACCGCGGAAGGTCGAGGTCCAGGCGCCCGAGGTTTGAATCCAGGAGGAATGAGCAAGTTGCCCCCCAATCCCATCGTGACAGATACCATAGCAGAAGGAACCGGCATAGTAGAAGATTCTCTGATTATGATAGATCCAGTGATGATGATTACTGCTGGGAGGATGAATGGAGGTGCAGTCGTTGAGGCTCCAGCTCGAGATGATTGTTTTGATAGCGGCCTGTAGTTTTTCATGGAGTGTACATCTATCTTCTGGAACATTAGAGGAGCGGCTAATAACCCTATGAGAAGGGTTCTTAGTAGAATCTGTGGGCGTTTCAAGCCGGGAATTGTTTGTCTTTTTGAGCCTTTTCTTCATGCAGACCTAGCCGAAGAGTTGCTGGACGTTTTTCGCCTTGACTGGGCGACGGACAA
Source organism: Alisma plantago-aquatica (assembly GCA_963693085.1). Taxonomy (NCBI): domain Eukaryota; kingdom Viridiplantae; phylum Streptophyta; class Magnoliopsida; order Alismatales; family Alismataceae; genus Alisma; species Alisma plantago-aquatica. The sequence continues at coordinate 772,214,086 of OY856410.1, forward strand.
CCATGGCGATGGAGGAAAAATTTGGTTCTATGCTGATCTGAGCATGAACCCGGTGGTGGTCAGGACACACCCACAACACATTACTATCAGATTTGGGGCGAGTGAGGATCCTTCGTTCTTCATTACCGCAGTTTATTCCAGCTGTGACAATGTTAACAGACGTGAGCTTTGGGAGGAGATTATTTCTATGTATGTTGTTGTTGGTGATTCCAAATGGCTTGTTGCAGGAGACTTCAACGTCGTGAGAACAACTTTGGAGAAGAGAGGGGGCAATGCTCCAACTTTCCAAGATCTGCTGGACTTTAACTCCATGATATCTGATGCCCTGTTGAAGGAGGTTCCTTTCGAAGGCAGTCGGTTCACGTGGGTTAATAAACATATTCTTACTCCTACAATTTGGGAAAGGCTAGATAGGGTCTTCATGAATGATGCTTGGATGGTGGAGAGACCCACGACGAGATCGTTGCACCTTACCAGGTCGAGGGTTTCGGATCACTGTCTGGTGATCATGATTCTTGGGACTCAGACTACGCCGAGAAGAACAGCACATTTCTCGTTTCAGTCGGCTTGGTTGCATGACGAGGAGTGTCTACAGGTGATCGAAAATTCTTGGGTTGAACAGGTAGCAGGGCACCCTTCTTATGTCTTCTACCAAAAGATCAAGAACGTGAGGAAGGCGCTTAAGGAGTGGAGTAAGTTGAAGTTCGGTGATCTCTCCCAGCAGATAAAGGACCTAGAGGATGTGGTTTTCACCACTCAGAACGCCTTTGATGAAAACCCCTCGGACATCAATGAGACAAACCTCAGATTAGCCGAAGAGGAGCTGAAGCACCTGCTAGACAAAGAGGAGTCCTACTGGAAGGAGAGAGCGAGGATCGATTGGCTCAATGATGGGGAACGGAACACACCGTTTTACCATGCTGTGGTTCATAATAGAAGAAGACACAGAAGGATATCCTCTATTGTTATGCCAGACGGGACTACAGTTACTGACCCAGTAGAGATTGCAACGGAAGCTGCGAAGCATTTCAAGCAGATGTATAATGATCTTACTGATATAGACACGACGGAGCTGGACTCGTTTCTGAACGAGATTCCTGAGATCACCTCTGTAGAAGATAGTGTCTCCTTTGCCGCTGCCCCTCGGGAAGATGAGATTAAGAATACTTTGAAGGATATGGATGCCTCTACCGCCCCCGGGCCTGATGGCTTCACTGTCCCTTTTTTCAAGACGTCTTGGCACATTATTAGGGATGATTTCCTTGAGTTGGCGAAATCCTTTTTCAATTGACATCAATGCCATAGAAGCTTGTTTTGTTGCAGAGTCCTCCTTATTCCCAAGCATGACAATCTGCGGAGGTTGATAGCTGATTTTAGGCCGATTTCTATTGAGAACGTGGCCTTGCGTATCCTTGCTAGAGTCCTGAGTAACAGAATGTCTCCCGTCCTGCCCCAGATGATATCTCAGCCACAAGGAGCGTTCATGAAGGGGAATGGTATTACCCACCATGTTCGCCTTGCCAAGGAATTGATGCATGACATCAATCAGGGGATTGGAGCGCCCAACGCCATGGTGAAATTCGACATGTCCAGAGCCTATGATAGGATCGATTGGAATGTTATGCGTAAGGTTCTCATTGCCTTCGGCTTCCTACCTAATACAGTTGAGCTGTGCATGAGCTTTTTTGTTCAGTCATGGGTTTCGGTCACCATTGGGGAGGAAACGACAGGCTTCTTCTCTCTCTCTAAGGGCCTCAAGCAGGGAAATGCTATCTCACCGTTCCTTTTCATTATCTATGAAGAGTTGTTGTGCAGAAAGCTTCTGAGATTGACTGATAGCGGATATATCTCCAGGTTCAGAACAAGAGGCAATGCTGTAGCACCTCCCTTATTGTTGTATGCCGACGATGTTGTGGTCTTCTTCAAGGCGGAGCGGCAGTCTGTTCAGGAAGTCTGTAGGACCTTCCAGGCCTACGAGCGAGCCACGGGGCAGAGAGTCAATAAAAGCAAGTCTGTTTGTGTGGTGGGAGGCGAGAATCGCTCTATCGCCTGTAGTGTAGCTGCGGCTTTTGACATTGGAGCGCCCGCTGAATCATTCACTTATCTGGGAGTACCCATTTCGAAGGGCAGATCCAAGCTGATGGACTATGAATTCCTGATACACAAGATGAATTCGAAGATGGCTTCATGGAAATCTAGGCTACTCTCCTTTGCAGGCAGGAGAATGCTAATTGCGCATGTTCTGTCCTCGATAACTGTATACACAACGGCGACGACAGGTATCCCCGCAGGTATTATACAAAGGATTGAGAGCAAGCTTTCGAGCTTCCTTTGGGCTGACAGATGTGATCATCAAAGAAGAGCGTGGATCGGTTGGCATAGGGTGGCGATGCCTTTGGACAAAGGAGGCTTGGGTTTAGTTCCCTTACGTACGATTAATGATGCTTTCACAGCGAAGGCCTGTTGGGAGGTTCTCACAGGGAGCTCGTTATGGGCTTCGTTATGCAGGAGTAAGTACTACAACAACTGTGAGAGTATGTCAGGGACATACCCCCCTCATTTGAAGATGAGCAGCACCCCTTCTGGAAGCGAATCTGGAATATGTTCACAAAGGTTTTCCCGTGTTGTAAATGGCTAATAGGGAGAGGAGAGATTTCCTTTTGGGACGCCTGGTGGTGTGAGGAGAGACTTACTGAGCACGCCATTCTTCCTAGCGACAGGCGACACCCTTTCCTAGTTAAGGATTTCTGGATGGACGACAATGGCTGGGACTGGGAGGTACTCCGGCAGGTGGTAACTGACAGGGGTATGGAGTTGATTAAGCAGGCTGGGGTCTGGATGTCCAATGATGAAGATAAGCTCATTTGGGGGGCGGACAGGAAGGGGGTTTTCACCATGAGATCCGCCAAGAAGATTCTTATGGAGACTCGGTCTGAAGGACCGGCTAATTTGGGAAAGATTTGGTGACTGGATGCTCCTAAAGCATGTGCGATCATCTGGAAGATGGCAAGAGGCGCAGCACCTACGGACGATAATGTGCGGTTTAGGTGTGGCATCCCTTTAGCCTCGCGATGTAGCTGCTGTGATACACCGCAGGTTGAAGACACTCTACACCTCCTCTTCTTTGGGCAGTTGGCAGCTTATTTCTGGGCGAAATTCACTCAGGTCACAGGGAGGGAGGCTCCAGTAGACATTCCTTCTCTGCTAGGGTTATGCGACCTTGGACACACTGACATTTTTGCATATTGGGTGGCAGGCATGCTAGCCGTCAACATCCCTATGAGTATTTGGAGATTGAGATGTGCAAATCGCTTTGAAGGGAGATGCCATGATGTTACTCACGAGTGGAATCAGATCAGGGACAATATCAATAACAGGATGAAGAGAAAGAGGTTCACACTCGGGTCAGATACCTCCTTTTGTAACCAACTCCATGAGGCTCACCTTGACGAACCCAGGCTGAAGATGAGGGAGATTAAGCTTATAAGGTGGACGAGGCCTGACCTACACAATCTGAAGATGAATGTGACGATTGGAAGAAGTAGAGACAGTGAAGGTGTTAATCGGAGATGGGCGGCAGGTATTATTCATAACCATAATGCTGACATCTGCCTTATCTTTCGTGCATGGCTCAACACGGAGGAGTTTTTGATGGCATATATGCAAGCCTGCATTGTTGGCCTCAAATTGGCAAGAGACCAGGTTTTAAGGGTCTCATGTATTGAGGTAGACGATGATAATGTCCACAATATCCTTTGGAATAATGCGCCGGCGCCATGGAGAATGCAGCCTATTTCCAGAGACTTGAAGATGGAGATACGGAGAGCAGATATAACGGGATCGCTGGTATACAAGGTCATCAATTCGTTGCCAAGAGAGATTGGCCGATGGGGCAGTAGATTGACGAACATTTTTGTGTCCACGGATGCCAACAAGATGCCAAGCAGGATCCGTGGCATGGCCATCATGGAAAAGAGGAGTATACCTTATGTCGTTTTACATTTTGTAGACGCCTAGGCGCGAGTTTTCTTGTTTTGATGGGGGGAAAATACCCGAGTTATAAGAGCGGGATCTATATTTTTCTGATTGCTGAATTAGCCCACAAGAGGGGTGTGGGATGAATAAGAGCGACCCCTGACTTATTAAAAAAAAGTTAGTGGTCCTATTCGATCGTTATACAATTAGAAATGTACCTTTTTTGGGATTTCTTAGTGACTAAGTAATGCTTCTATTTTATCATAAGACTTGGATCTGGAAGCCAAAAGCATGATCTTCGGGAGAAGTCATGTTCTCTTTACATGCTAGGGGATGTCTCCGACGTTAATGTCTAGATCTAGAGCTTCCACTCCAGAGAGACAAAGTTGCAATCTTAACTCTAATGTGTCTTCCCAACCAACTCCATAACTTTTGACTCAGAGCTCTGTTTTAGGCGTGCATGGTACCGTTGGAAAGATCTCGACGAGTACTACCCACATAAAAAGCCAAATTACCAATATTAGGTTTTGTACTGTGATATTTGATTCAGTTGAGGTAGAATTACTCCTAGTCACCCGATATGTAGTGAATTGGGTCTCTTTCGAGTCTGCTTTCATCTTTTCAGCTTAAAGTTGACTCCTTCGACTTGTATATAACGAGATCATGATATTGGGTATGCTTCTTAGATATCGTATAGTTGATATCATGATCTCGATAGTTAATGAGCATGTTTGATCGTTATACTACTAGAAATGTGCCTATTTTGAATCACTTTATTTAAACAAGTCAGAAGTAAACCTCATTCATCCCACACTCCTCATTTGAGCCAAAACAAAAGGTATTACATCTGGTGCTAAAACCCCGCCCATCTATGCACATCACCTATGAGGTCACAACAAAAACAAAAAAAGAAAAGCCTCATATCACAGCAGGCGTGATGAGGCACCTCTAACTAGCTGTCTTTCCATGTATGTAACACATAAGGCATCCTCCTCCTTTCCATCGTTGTGGTCTTAAGATTTCTTAGTGACGAAGTAACCATTCTGTTTTATCATAAGGCCCATGGATTTGGATCTGGAAGCTAAAAAATTGATTTGCGAGGCAACAATTGTTCTCTTTACATGCTAAGAGATGCCTCCAAACGCTAATGTCTAGATCTAGAGCCTCCATTTCCCATAGACAAAGTTGCAATCTTGACTCTAATATTTCTTCCCTACCAATTCCATAACTTTTGACTCGGAGCTCTGTTTTAGGCATGCATGGTACCGTTGGAAAGCTCTCGACAAGCACTGCCTAGATAAAAACTGAAATTATTAATCTAAGTTTTTCTACAGTGATATGGATGTAGAATTACTCCTAGTCATACGATATGTAGTGAATTGGGTTTCTTTGTAGTCTGCTTTCGTCTTTTCGCATTAAAGTTGACTCCTTTGACTTGTATTTAACCAGGTCATGATATTAGGTACGATTCATTGAAATGTTGGAACTGATATCATGATATCGGTAGTTAGTGGTCCTGTTCGATCGTTATACAATTAGAAATGTACCTTTTTTGGGATTTCTTAGTGACTAAGTAACGCTTCTATTTTATCATAAGACTTGGATCTGGAAGCCAAAAGCATGATCTTTGGGAGAAGTCATGTTCTCTTTACATGCTAGGGGATGTCTCCGACGTTAATGTCTAGATCTAGAGCTTCCACTCCACAGAGACAAAGTTGCAATCTTAACTCTAATGTGTCTTCCCAACCAACTCCATAACTTTTGACTCAGAGCTCTGTTTTAGGCGTGCATGGTACCGTTGGAAAGATCTCGACGAGTACTACCCACATAAAAAGCCAAATTACCAATATTAGGTTTTGTACTGTGATATTTGATTCAGTTGAGGTAGAATTACTCCTAGTCACCCGATATGTAGTGAATTGGGTCTCTTTCGAGTCTGCTTTCATCTTTTCAGCTTAAAGTTGACTCCTTCGACTTGTATATAACCAGATCATGATATTGGGTATGCTTCTTAGATATCGTATAGTTGATATCATGATCTCGATAGTTAATGAGCATGTTCGATCGTTACACCACTAGAAATGTGCCTATTTTGAATCACTTTATTTAAACAAGTCAGAAGTAAACCTCATTCATCACACTCCTCATTTGAGCCAAAACAAAAGGTATTACATCTGGTGCTAAAACCCCGCACATCTATGCACATCACCTATGAGGTCACAACAAAAACAAAAAAAGAAGAGCCTCATATCACAGCAGGCGTGATGAGGCACCTCTAACTAGCTGTCTTTCCATGTATGTAACACATAAGGCATCCTCCTCCTTTCCATCGTTGTGGTCTTAAGATTTCTTAGTGACAAAGTAACCATTCTGTTTTATCATAAGGCCCATGGATTTGGATCTGGAAGCTAAAAAATTGATTTGCGGGGCAACACGTGTTCTCTTTACATGCTAAGAGATGCCACCAAACGCTAATGTCTAGATCTAGAGCCTCCATTTCCCATAGACAAAGTTGCAATCTTGACTCTATTATTTCGTCCCTACCAATTCCATAACTTTTGACTCGGAGCTCTGTTTTAGGCGTGCATGGTACCGTTGGATAGCTCTCGATAAGCACTGCCCAGATAAAAACTCAAATTATTAATCTAACTTTTTCTATAGTGATATGTATGTAGAATTACTCCTAGTCATCTGATATGTAGTGAATCCGGTTTCTTTGTAGTCTGCTTTCGTCTTTTCGCATTAAAGTTGACTCCTTTGACTTGTATTTAACCAGGTCATGATATTAGGTACGATTAATTGAAATGGTGGAACTGATATCATGATATCGGTAGTTAGTGGTCCTGTTCGATCGTTATACAATTAGAAATGTACCTTTTTTGGGATTTCTTAGTGACTTAGTAACGCTTATCATAAGACTTGGATCTGGAAGCCAAAAGCATGATCTTCGGGAGAAGTCATGTTCTCTTTACATGCTAGGGGATGTCTCCGACGTTAATGTCTAGATCTAGAGCTTCCACTCCAGAGAGACAAAGTTGCAATCTTAACTCTAATGTGTCTTCCCAACCAACTCCATAACTTTTGACTCAGAGCTCTGTTTTAGGCGTGCATGGTACCGTTGGAAAGATCTCGACGAGTACTACCCACATAAAAAGCCAAATTACCAATATTAGGTTTTGTACTGTGATATTTGATTCAGTTGAGGTAGAATTACTCCTAGTCACCCGATATGTAGTGAATTGGGTCTCTTTCGAGTCTGCTTTCATTTTTTCAGCTTAAAGTTGACTCCTTCGACTTGTATATAACGAGATCATGATATTGGGTATGCTTCTTAGATATCGTATAGTTGATATCATGATCTCGATAGTTAATGAGCATGTTTGATCGTTATACTACTAGAAATGTGCCTATTTTGAATCACTTTATTTAAACAAGTCAGAAGTAAACCTCATTCATCCCACACTCCTCATTTGAGCCAAAACAAAAGGTATTACATCTGGTGCTAAAACCCCGCCCATCTATGCACATCACCTATGAGGTCACAACAAAAACAAAAAAAGAAAAGCCTCATATCACAGCAGGCGTGATGAGGCACCTCTAACTAGCTGACTTTCCATGTATGTAACACATAAGGCATCCTCCTCCTTTCCATCGTTGTGGTCTTAAGATTTCTTAGTGACGAAGTAACCATTCTGTTTTATCATAAGGCCCATAGATTTGGATTTGGAAGCTAAAAAATTGATTTGCGAGGCAACACGTGTTCTCTTTACATGCTAAGAGATGCCTCCAAACGCTAATGTCTAGATCTAGAGCCTCCATTTCCCATAGACAAAGTTGCAATCTTGACTCTAATATTTCTTCACTACCAATTCCATAACTTTTGACCCGGAGCTCTATTTTAGGCATGCATGGTACCGTTGGAAAGCTCTCGACAAGCACTGCCCAGATAAAAACTCAAATTATTAATCTAAGTTTTTCTACAGTGATATGGATGTAGAATTACTCCTAGTCATACGATATGTAGTGAATTGGGTTTCTTTGTAGTCTGCTTTCGTCTTTTCGCGTTAAAGTTGACTCCTTTGACATGTATTTAACCAGGTCATGATATTAGGTACGATTCATTGAAATGTTGGAACTGATATCATGATATCGGTAGTTAGTGGTCCTGTTCGATCGTTATACAATTAGAAATGTACCTTTTTTGGGATTTCTTAGTGACTAAGTAACGCTTCTATTTTATCATAAGACTTGGATCTGGAAGCCAAAAGCATGATCTTTGGGAGAAGTCATGTTCTCTTTACATGCTAGGGGATGTCTCCGACGTTAATGTCTAGATCTAGAGCTTCCACTCCACAGAGACAAAGTTGCAATCTTAACTCTAATGTGTCTTCCCAACCAACTCCATAACTTTTGACTCAGAGCTCTGTTTTAGGCGTGCATGGTACCGTTGGAAAGATCTCGACGAGTACTACCCACATAAAAAGCCAAATTACCAAAATTAGGTTTTGTACTGTGATATTTGATTCAGTTGAGGTAGAATTACTCCTAGTCACCCGATATGTAGTGAATTGGGTCTCTTTCGAGTCTGCTTTCATCTTTTCAGCTTAAAGTTGACTCCTTCGACTTGTATATAACCAGATCATGATATTGGGTATGCTTCTTAGATATCGTATAGTTGATATCATGATCTCGATAGTTAATGAGCATGTTTGATCGTTACACCACTAGAAATGTGCCTATTTTGAATCACTTTATTTAAACAAGTCAGAATTAAACCTCATTCATCCCACTCCTCATTTGAGCCAAAACAAAAGGTATTACATCTGGTGCAAAAACCCCGCACATCTATGCACATCAGCTATGAGGTCACAACAAAAACAAAAAAAGAAGAGCTTCATATCACAGCAGGCGTGATGAGGCACCTCTAACTAGCTGTCTTTCCATGTATGTAACACATAAGGCATCCTCCTCCTTTCCATCGTTGTGGTCTTAAGATTTCTTAGTGACAAAGTAACCATTCTATTTTATCATAAGGCCCATGGATTTGGATCTGGAAGCTAAAAAATTGATTTGCGGGGCAACACGTGTTCTCTTTACATGCTAAGAGATGCCTCCAAACGCTAATGTCTAGATCTAGAGCCTCCATTTCCCATAGACAAAGTTGCAATCTTGACTCTATTATTTGTTCCCTACCAATTCCATAACTTTTGACTCGGAGCTCTGTTTTAGGCGTGCATGGTACCGTTGGATAGCTCTCGATAAGCACTGCCCAGATAAAAACTCAAATTATTAATCTAACTTTTTCTACAGTGATATGTATGTAGAATTACTCCTAGTCATCTGATATGTAGTGAATCCGGTTTCTTTGTAGTCTGCTTTCGTCTTTTCGCATTAAAGTTGACTCCTTTGACTTGTATTTAACCAGGTCATGATATTAGGTACGATTAATTGAAATGGTGGAACTGATATCATGATATCGGTAGTTAGTGGTCCTGTTCGATCGTTATACAATTAGAAATGTACCTTTTTTGGGATTTCTTAGTGACTAAGTAACGCTTATCATAAGACTTGGATCTGGAAGCCAAAAGCATGATCTTCGGGAGAAGTCATGTTCTCTTTACATGCTAGGGGATGTCTCTGACGTTAATGTCTAGATCTAGAGCTTCCACTCCAGAGAGACAAAGTTGCAATCTTAACTCTAATGTGTCTTCCCAACCAACTCCATAACTTTTGACTCAGAGCTCTGTTTTAGGCGTGCATGGTACCGTTGGAAAGATCTCGACGAGTACTACCCACATAAAAAGCCAAATTACCAATATTAGGTTTTGTACTGTGATATTTGATTCAGTTGAGGTAGAATTACTCCTAGTCACCCGATATGTAGTGAATTGGGTCTCTTTTGAGTCTGCTTTCATCTTTTCAGCTTAAAGTTGACTCCTTCGACTTGTATATAACCAGATCATGATATTGGGTATGCTTCTTAGATATCGTATAGTTGATATCATTATCTCGATAGTTAATGAGCATGTTCGATCGTTATACCACTAGAAATGTGCCTATTTTGAATCACTTTATTTAAACAAGTCAGAAGTAAACCTCATTCATCCCACACTCCTCATTTGAGCCAAAACAAAAGGTATTACATCTGGTGCTAAAACCCCGCCCATCTATGCACATCACCTATGAGGTCACAACAAAAACAAAAAAAGAAGAGCCTCATATCACAGCAGGCGTGATGAGGCACCTCTAACTAGCTGTCTTTCCATGTATGTAACACATAAGGCATCCTCCTCCTTTCCATCGTTGTGGTCTTAAGATTTCTTCATGACGAAGTAACTATTCTATTTAATCATAAGGCCCATGGATTTGGATCTGGAAGCTAAAAAATTGATTTGCGGGGCAACACGTGTTCTCTTTACATGCTAAGAGATGCCTCCAAATGCTAATGTCTAGATCTAGAGCCTCCATTCGTTCTGCCTGGGCAACGGAGGTCAGCGGACACCCCTCTTTCGTTTTCTTCAGCAAACTTAAGATGGCTCGGACTGCCTTAAAAAGATGGAATATCACCACCTTCGGAAACATTCAGCAACGTCGTATTGATCTTGAAGATGTGGCACATACCCTACAGATTACTTTCGACGATAACCCGTCTCCTGCAAATGAATCAAGTCTCATAGCTGCTGAAAAAGAACTGCAATGCCTTCTTGATATGGAAGAAAATCTATGGAAAGAAAAAGCTAATATCTGCTGGCTCAATGATGGAGAACGAAATGCTGCCTTTTATCATGCTATTGTTAAGAATAAGAAGAGAAGAAGATGCATTTCGCAGCTCACCTTACCTGACGGCTCATCTTCGGATGACCCCTCCTTTCTTGCTCGTCAGGCTGCTTCCCTTTTCCAAGAAACTTTCGTTGTTCATGCTGTGAAAGAACCTGCGGCACTTGATTATTTCCTCTCCCTTATCCCTGATGTCTTGAGCTCTGATGACAATATTAGTTTGTTATCGACTCCTAAGGAAGATGAGGTTCCTTCTCACCATGAAAGAGATGAATTATCATGCGGCTCCAGGGCCTGACGGTTTTACATTATCGTTCTACATTGCGGCATGGGAGGTCATAAAACTGACGTTTTGCTTCTGGCCAATTCCTTCTTCAAGAACGAACCTTGTCACAGGAGTCTCATGTCTTGTAGGATTGCTCTAATCCCAAAAGTCGACCATCCTGCTACCCTAACCAGTGACTTTCACCCTATCGCCATCGAAAACATGATGCTCCGTATCCTGGCTCGGGTGCTCAGCAATAGGCTCAAACCCCTCATGGCGAAACTGATCTCTTCTTTGCAGGGAGCATATGTACCTGGACGCGATATCACCAATCACATTAGATTAACAAAGGAGCTGGTCCATGATCTCAAACAGGGCGATGTTCATCCTAATGTGATTATTAAGTACGATATGAGCAAGGCTTACGATCGTATTGATTGGAGGACTCTTGAGCGCATTCTTGCTGCTTTCGGTTTCTTTCCGGAGACTATTAACTTATGCTTAAAGTTCTTCTATGTTCCTGGGCTTCCGTCTCCCTCGGGGACATCACAGAAGGTTTCTTCCCGTTGCATCGGGGTCTCAAGCAAGGTAACCCCATGTCTCCATACCTTTTCGTTCTGTTCGAAGAGATCCTTGCAAGAGCTATGGAGGATGTTCTTTCCAAAGGCGCTATTGCCAGATTCAAGACCAGAGGCATGGGTCTAGCCCCCCTATCCTGCTTTATGCTGATGACATCATCCTTTTCTGTAATGCTATGCCTTCGTCCATTTCTACCATTAACGACACTCTGAAGAATTATGAGAATGCTACCGGGCAGGCGATAAACTGAGCTAAATCTATTTGCATGGCTGGAGCTGCTGACCCCCTGGTTCGCGCCGACCTTGCGCGTTCGCTAAACGTCGCTCAAGCAACCGACTCCTTCACTTATTTGGGCGTCCCTATTTCCTACGGCAGATCGAAGCACATACACTTTGATTTCCTCATTGAGAAGATGGTTAGTAAAATATCAAGCTGGAAAGCGAACCTCCTCCCTTTCGCCGGGCGCAGATTGTTAATTCTTCACTCCCTCTCCTCTATCTCTCTTTATACTGCTGCTGCGGTTGGCATCCCTGAAGGCATATGTGACAAGCTTGACAGAATCATGTCACGCTTCCTATGGGCTAGCAGAGATAACTCTCGTCGCAAAGCTTGGATTCCCTGGAAATCCGTTGCCACCCCTCTAGATACTGGTGGTCTCGGCCTTCAATCAATCAGAGTTCTTGCTAGAGCCTTCATCTACAAGGCCTGCTGGGAGATTTGCATTGGCTCCTCACCATGGGCAAACTTTTGTCGTGACAAATACAGATCGCCGACGACTTTCAGAAGTAATACCCACCCTCCATACCTGTAACTCGGCAGCACAGCGTCGCCATTGTGGAAGCAGATATGGAGAACTTTTCCTTTCTTCACCCCGCTATGTAGATGGATCACGGGGGAAGGGAACATCTCTATATGGGACCCCAGATGGTGCGGGTCGGCGCTTGACAGATACTCTCTACACGCGAGTGACAGAAGACTTGACCTGAAAGTTAAGGACTTCTGGTCACACGAAGAGGGATGGGACTGGTCCGCTCTCGAGCACATCTTTAATGACGATGGCATTCAACTCATCAAAGATTCTCAATCCTCTATCTCCGATTTCAAAGATAATCTCATATGGCAACTTGACCACAAAGGGTGCTTCACAATCAAATCTGTTAAGAAGCACATTCTTTACGCCGACTCCCCACCCTCAAACCCTATGCTTAAAGGGTTATGGAAGATGGACCTCCCAAAGCCTCTGCGATTCTCTGGAAGATTGCTAAAACCGCCATCCCTACAGATGAAAACATTTCCAGATGCCATATTGCTCTAGCTTCTAAGTGTTCTTGCTGCGAGACTCCCCAGGTCGAATCGACCCAACATTTATATTTACACAGTGAGACAACGTCTTTTTTCTGGAATAAACTAAAAAACATCACTGGCGTTCTTCCTCCATCTTCTATCCATGACCTCTTCCAATTGTGTGACCACACACACCGTGCGACGTCGCCAAAGCTTTACATTCATGGTACCCTCTGCGCTTTGATCATATGGTCCATTTGGAGACTAAGATGTAGAAAAAGATTTGAGGGGAACTGGATGAACATTTCTCTTCTCTAGAAATCCATCATTTCCACTCTTAATCATAGACTGAAAGGCAAATCGTTCTACAAAATAGAAGCGGCAGATTTTTATGATAATCTGAAAGAGAATCACATTGATGATCCTAACATCGCCCTTTGACATATCTCTCTGGTCAGATGGCACCCTCCTGATCTATCGAATCTGAAATTGAATGTAACCATTGGAAGGAATAGAGACACGACAGGAAATGATAGAAGATGGGCTGCTGGAATCATTAGAAATGCACGAGGACAGATCCGTTTAGCTTTCAGAATCTGGTTGAAAGAGAAGGATTACACCATTACGTACCTCCTTGCATGCGCGGTTGCTCTTAAAATCGCAGACGACAAAAACCTCTCCATCTCCATCATTGAAGTTGATGATCAATACACTCATGACATCCTTTGGAAATCGGCGAGCAGGCCCTGGAGGGCCATTTCGTTAACTAGAGATATACATGACTACCTCGAAGAGTATGGCATCATTGGGAGTTGTGCACCCAAACTGGTCAACACTATTCCCAGAGAACTGGGCAGATGGGGAAGCACGATGGAAGACACTTATATATGCTGCGAATCCACTCTTCTTCCCATGAGAATTAGAGGGCTTGCAAGCATGGAGAGCAAAGGAGTCCCTTACATTCAATGTCAACGTTATGATGCTTAGTTGTCTTTCTTTTGAGGTTTTTTCTCTCCCCTCCCTTCCTTCTTGATCGGGGTGTTTTCTGTATAGAATGGGTTATACACCTGCACTTTCTTGCAGGAGATGTATTTTTGATGATTCAGCCCACAAGAGGAGGGGGGGTGGGATGAATAAGACTACCCCCTGGCTTCTCTAAAAAAAAAATAGAGCCTCCATTTCCCATAGACAAAGTTGCAATCTTGACTCTAGTATTTTTTCCCTACCAATTTCATAACTTTTGACTCGGAGCTATGTTTTAGGCGTGCATGGTACCGTTGGAAAACTCTCGATAAGCACTACCCAGATAAAAACTCAAATTATTAATCTAGGTTTTTCTACAGTGATATGGATGTAGAATTAGTCCTAGTCATCTGATATGTAGTGAATTGGGTTTCTTTGTAGTCTGCTTTCGTCTTTTCGCATTAAAGTTGACTCCTTTGACTTGTATTTAACCAGGTCATGATATTAGGTACGATTCATTGAAATGGTGGAACTGATATCATGATATCGGTAGTTAGTGGTCCTGTTCGATCGTTATACAATTAGAAATGTACCTTTTTTGGGATTTCTTAGTGACTAAGTAACGCTTCTATTTTATCATAAGACTTGGATCTGGAAGCCAAAAGCATGATCTTCGGGAGAAGTCATGTTCTCTTTACATGCTAGGGGATGTCTCCGACGTTAATGTCTAGATCTAGAGCTTCCACTCCAGAGAGACAAAGTTGCAATCTTAACTCTAATGTGTCTTCCCAACCAACTCCATAACTTTTGACTCAGAGCTCTATTTTAGGCGTGCATGGTACCGTTGGAAAGATCTCGACGAGTACTACCCACATAAAAAGCCAAATTACCAATATTAGGTTTTGTACTGTGATATTTGATTCAGTTGAGGTAGAATTACTCTTAGTCACCCGATATGTAGTGAATTGGGTCTCTTTCGAGTCTGCTTTCATCTTTTCAGCTTAAAGTTGACTCCTTCGACTTGTATATAACCAGATCATGATATTGGGTATGCTTCTTAGATATCGTATAGTTGATATCATGATCTCGATAGTTAATGAGCATGTTCGATCGTTATACCACTAGAAATGTGCCTATTTTGAATCACTTTATTTAAACAAGTCAGAAGTAAACCTCATTCATCCCACACTCCTCATTTGAGCCAAAACAAAAGGTATTACATCTGGTGCTAAAACCCCGCCCATCTATGCACATCACCTATGAGGTCACAACAAAAACAAAAAAAGAAGAGCCTCATATCACAGCAGGCGTGATGAGGCACCTCTAACTAGCTGTCTTTCCATGTATGTAACACATAAGGCATCCTCCTCCTTTCCATCGTTGTGGTCTTAAGATTTCTTAGTGACGAAGTAACCATTCTATTTTATCATAAAGCCCATGGATTTGGATCTGGAAGCTAAAAAATTGATTTACGGGGCAACATGTGTTCTCTTTACATGCTAAGACATGCCTCCAAACGCTAATGTCTAGATCTAGAGCCTCCATTTCCCATAGACAAAGTTGCAAATCTTGACTCTAATATTTCTTCCCTACCAATTCCATAACTTTTGACTCAGAGCTCTGTTTTAGGCGTGCATGGTACCGTTGGAAAGCTCTCGATAAGCACTGCCCAGATAAAATCTCAAATTATTAATCTAAGTTTTTCTACAGTGATATGGATGTAGAATTACTCCTAGTCATCCGATATGTAGTGAATTGGGTTTCTTTGTAGTCTGCTTTCGTCTTTTCACATTAAAGTTGACTCCTTTGACTTGTATTTAACCAGGTCATGATATTAGGTACGATTCATTGAAATGGTGGAACTGATATCATGATATCGGTAGTTAGTGGTCCTGTTCGATCGTTATACAATTAGAAATGTACCTTTTTTGGGATTTCTTAGTGACTAAGTAACACTTCTATTTTATCATAAGACTTGGATCTGGAAGCCAAAAGCATGATCTTCGGGAGAAGTCATGTTCTCTTTACATACTAGGGGATGTCTCCAACGTTAATGTCTAGATCTATAGCTTCCACTCCAGAGAGACAAAGTTGCAATCTTAACTCTAATGTGTCTTCCCAACCAACTCCATAACTTTTGACTCAGAGCTCTATTTTAGGCGTGCATGGTACCGTTGGAAAGATCTCGACAAGTACTACCCATAAAAAGCCAAATTACCAATATTAGGTTTTGTACTGTGATATTTGATTCAGTTGAGGTAGAATTACTCCTAGTCACCCGATATGTAGTGAATTGGGTCTTTTTCGAGTCTGCTTTCATCTTTTCAGCTTAAAGTTGAATCCTTCGACTTGTATATAACCAGATCATGATTTTGGGTATGCTTCTTAGATATCGTATAGATGATATCATGATCTCGATAGTTAATGAGCATGTTCGATCGTTGTACCACTAGAAATGTGCCTATTTTGAATCAATTTATTTAAACAAGTCAGAAGTAAACCTCATTCATCCCACACTCCTCATTTGAGCCAAAACAAAAGGTATTACATCTGGTGCTAAAACCCCACCCATCTATGCACATCACCTATGAGGTCACAACAAAAACAAAAAAAGAAGAGCCTCATATCACAGCAGGCGTGATGAGGCACCTCTAACTAGCTGTCTTTCCATGTATGTAACACATAAGGCATCCTCCTCCTTTCCATCGTTGTGGTCTTAAGATTTCTTAGTGACAAGTAACCATCTATTTTATCATAAGTCCCATGGATTTGGATCTGGAAGCTAAAAAATTGATTTGCGGGGCAACACGTGTTCTCTTTACATGCTAAGAGATGCCTCCAAACGCTAATGTCTAGATCTAGAGCCTCCATTTCCCAAAGACAAAGTTGCAATCTTGACTCTAATATATCTTCCCTACCAATTCCATAACTTTTGACTCGGAGCTCTGTTTTAGGCGTGCATGGTACCGTTGGAAAGCTCTCGATAAGAACTGCGCAGATAAAAACTCAAATTATTAATCTAACTTTTTCTACAGTGATATGGATGTAGAATTACTCCTAGTCATCCGATATGTAGTGAATTGGGTTTCTTTGTAGTCTGCTTTCGTCTTTTCGCATTAAAGTTGACTCCTTTGACTTGTATTTAACTAGGTCATGATATTAGGTACGATTCATTGAAATGGTGGAACTGATATCATGATATCGGTAGTTAGTGGTCCTGTTTGATCGTTATACAATTAGAAATGTACCTTTTTTGGGATTTCTTAGTGACTAGTAACGCTTCTATTTTATAATAAGACTTGGAACTGGAAGCCAAAAGCATGATCTTTGGGAGAAGTCATGTTCTCTTTACATGCTAGGGGATGTCTCCGACGTTAATGTCTAGATCTAGAGCTTCCACTCCAGAGAGACAAAGTTGCAATCTGAACTCTAATGTGTCTTCCCAACCAACTCCATAACTTTTGACTCAGAGCTCTGTTTTAGGCGTGCATGGTACCGTTGGAAAGACCTCGATGAGTACTACCCACATAAAAAGCCAAAATTACCAATATTAGGTTTTGTACTGTGATATTTGATTCAGTTGAGGTAGAATTACTCCTAGTCACCCGATATGTAGTGAATTGGGTCTCTTTCGAGTCTGTTTTCATCTTTTCAGCTTAAAGTTGACTCCTTCGACTTGTATATAACCAGATAATGATATTGGGTATGCTTCTTAGATATCGTATAGTTGATATCATGATCTCGATAGTTAATGAGCATGTTCGATCGTTATACCACTAGAAATGTGCCTATTTTGAATCACTTTATTTAAACAAGTCAGAAGTAAACCTCATTCATCCCACACTCCTCATTTGATCCAAAACAAAAGGTATTACATCTGGTGCTAAAACCCCGCCCATCTATGCACATCACCTATGAGGTCACAACAAAAATAAAAAAAGAAGAGCCTCATATCACAACAGGCGTGATGAGGCACCTCTAACTAGCTGTCTTTCCATGTATGTAACACATAAGGCATCCTCCTCCTTTCCATCGTTGTGGTCTTAAGATTTCTTCGTGACGAAGTAATCATTCTGTTTTATCATAAGGCCCATGGGTTTGGATCTGGAAGCTAAAAAATTGATTTGCGGGGCAACACGTGTTCTCTTTACATGCTAAGAGATGCCTCCAAACGCTAATGTCTAGATCTAGAGCCTCCATTTCCCATAGACAAAGTTGCAATCTTGACTCTAATATTTCTTCCCAACCAATTCCATAACTTTTGACTCGGAGCTCTGTTTTAGGCGTGCATGGTACCGTTGGAAAGCTCTCGATAAGAACTGCGTAGATAAAAACTCAAATTATTAATCTAACTTTTTATAGAGTGATATGGATGTAGAATTACTCCTAGTCATCCGATATGTAGTGAATTGGGTTTCTTTGTAGTCTGCTTTTGTCTTTTCGCATTAAAGTTGACTCCTTTGACTTGTATTTAACCAGGTCATGATATTAGGTACGATTAATTGAAATGGTGGAACTGATATCATGATATCGGTAGTTAGTGGTCCTGTTCGATCGTTATACAATTAGAAATTCACCTTTTTTGGGATTTCTTAGTGACTAAGTAACGCTTCTATTTTATCACAAGACTTGGATCTGGAAGCCAAAAGCATGATCTTCGAGAGAAGTCATGTTTTCTCTTTACATGCTAGGGGATGTCTCTGACGTTGATGTCTAGATCTAGAGCTTCCACTCCAGAGAGACAAAGTTGCAATCTTAACTCTAATGTGTCATCCCAACCAACTCCATAACTTTTGACTCAGAGCTCTATTTTAGGCGTGCATGGTACCGTTGGAAAGATCCCGACGAGTACTACCCACATAAAAGGCCAAATTACCAATATTAGGTTTTGTACTGTGATATTTGATTCAGTTGAGGTAGAATTACTCCTAGTCACCCGATATGTAGTGAATTGGGTCTCTTTCGAGTCTGCTTTCATCTTTTCAGCTTAAAGTTGACTCCTTCGACTTGTATATAACCAGATCATGATATTGGGTATGCTTCTTAGATATCGTATAGTTGATATCATGATCTCGATAGTTAATGAGCATGTTCGATTGTTATACCACTAGAAATGTGCCTGTTTTGAATCACTTTATTTAAACAAGTCAGAAGTAAACCTCATTCATCCCACTCCTCATTTGAGCCAAAACAAAAGGTATTACATCTGGTGCTAAAACCCCGCACATCTATGCACATCACCTATGAGGTCACAACAAAAACAAAAAAAGAAGAGCCTCATATCACAGCAGGCGTGATGAGGCACCTCTAACTAGCTGTCTTTCCATGTATGTAACACATAAGGCATCCTCCTCCTTTCCATCGTTGTGGTCTTAAGATTTCTTAGTGACGAAGTAACCATTCTGTTTTATCATAAGGCCCATGGATTTGGATCTGGAAGCTAAAAAATTGATTTGCGGGGCAACACGTGTTCTCTTTACATGCTAAGAGATGCCTCCAAACACTAATGTCTAGATCTAGAGCCTCCATTTCCCATAGACAAAGTTATAATCTTGACTCTATTATTTCTTCCCTACCAATTCCATAACTTTTGACTCGGAGCTCTGTTTTAGGCGTGCATGGTACCGTTGGATAGCTCTCGATAAGCACTGCCCAGATAAAAACTCAAATTATTAATCTAACTTTTTCTACAGTGATATGTATGTAGAATTACTCCTAGTCATCTGATATGTAGTGAATCCGGTTTCTTTGTAGTCTGCTTTCGTCTTTTCGCATTAAAGTTGACTCCTTTGACTTGTATTTAACCAGGTCATGATATTAGGTACGATTAATTGAAATGGTGGAACTGATATCATGATATCGGTAGTTAGTGGTCCTGTTCGATCGTTATACAATTAGAAATGTACCTTTTTTGGGATTTCTTAGTGACTAAGTAACGCTTATCATAAGACTTGGATCTGGAAGCCAAAAGCATGATCTTCGGGAGAAGTCATGTTCTCTTTACATGCTAGGGGATGTCTCCGACGTTAATGTCTAGATCTAGAGCTTCCACTCCAGAGAGACAAAGTTGCAATCTTAACTCTAATGTGTCTTCCCAACCAACTCCATAACTTTTGACTCAGAGCTCTGTTTTAGGCGTGCATGGTACCGTTGGAAAGATCTCGACGAGTAATACCCACATAAAAGCCAAATTACCAATATTAGGTTTTGTACTGTGATATTTGATTCAGTTGAGGTAGAATTACTCATAGTCACCCGATATGTAGTGAATTGGGTCTCTTTCGAGTCTGCTTTCATCTTTTCAGCTTAAAGTTGACTCCTTCGACTTGTATATAACCAGATCATGATATTGGGTATGCTTCTTAGATATCGTATGGTTGATATCATGATCTCGATAGTTAATAAGCATGTTCGATCGTTATACCACTAGAAATGTGCCTATTTTGAATCACTTTATTTAAACAAGTCAGAAGTAAACCCCATTCATCCCATACTCCTCATTTGAGCCAAAACAAAAGGTATTACATCTGGTGCTAAAACCCCACCCATCTATGCACATCACCTATGAGGTCACAACAAAAACAAAAAAAGAAGAGCCTCATATCACAGCAGGCGTGATGAGGCACCTCTAACTAGCTGTCTTTCCATGTATGTAACACATAAGGCATCCTCCTCCTTTCCATCGTTGTGGTCTTAAGATTTCTTAGTGACGAAGTAACCATTCTGTTTTATCATAAGGCCCATGGATTTGGATCTGGAAGCTTAAAAATTGATTTGCGGGGCAACACGTGTTCTCTTTACATGCTAAGAGATGCCTCCAAACGCTAATGTCTAGATCTAGAGCCTCCATTTCCCATAGACAAAGTTGCAATCTTGACTCTAATATTTCTTCCCTACCAATTCCATAACTTTTGACTCGGAGCTCTGTTTTAGGCGTGCATGGTACCGTTGGAAAGCTCTCGATAAGCACTGCCCAGATAAAAACTCAAATTATTAATCTAAGTTTTTCTACAGTGATATGGATGTAGAATTACTCCTAGTCATCTGATATGTAGTGAATTGGGTTTCTTTGTAGTCTGCTTTCGTCTTTTCGCATTAAAGTTGACTCCTTTGACTTGTATTTAACCAGGTCATGATATTAGGTACGATTCATTGAAATGGTGGAACTGATATCATGATATCGGTAGTTAGTGGTCCTGTTCGATCGTTATACAATTAGAAATTGTACCTTTTTTGGGATTTCTTAGTGACTAAGTAACGCTTCTATTTTATCAGAAGACTTGGATCTGGAAGCCAAAAGCATGATCTTAGGGAGAAGTCATGTTCTCTTTACATGATAAGGGATGTCTCTGACGTTAATGTCTAGATCTAGAGCTTCCACTCCAGAGAGACAAAGTTGCAATCTTAACTCTAATGTGTCTTCCCAACCAACTCCATAACTTTTGACTCAGAGCTCTATTTTAGGCGTGCATGGTACCGTTGGAAAGATCTCGACGAGTACTACCCACATAAAAAGCCAAATTACCAATATTAGGTTTTGTACTGTGATATTTGATTCAGTTGAGGTAGAATTACTCCTAGTCACCCGATATGTAGTGAATTGGGTCTCTTTTGAGTCTGCTTTCATCTTTTCAGCTTAAAGTTGACTCCTTCGACTTGTATATAACCAGATCATGATATTGGGTATGCTTCTTAGATATCGTATAGTTGATATCATTATCTCGATAGTTAATGAGCATGTTCGATCGTTATACCACTAGAAATGTGCCTATTTTGAATCACTTTATTTAAACAAGTCAGAAGTAAACCTCATTCATCCCACACTCCTCATTTGAGCCAAAACAAAAGGTATTACATCTGGTGCTAAAACCCCGCCCATCTATGCACATCACCTATGAGGTCACAACAAAAACAAAAAAAGAAGAGCCTCATATCACAGCAGGCGTGATGAGGCACCTCTAACTAGCTGTCTTTCCATGTATGTAACACATAAGGCATCCTCCTCCTTTCCATCGTTGTGGTCTTAAGATTTCTTCATGACGAAGTAACTATTCTATTTAATCATAAGGCCCATGGATTTGGATCTGGAAGCTAAAAAATTGATTTGCGGGGCAACACGTGTTCTCTTTACATGCTAAGAGATGCCTCCAAATGCTAATGTCTAGATCTAGAGCCTCCATTCGTTCTGCCTGGGCAACGGAGGTCAGCGGACACCCCTCTTTCGTTTTCTTCAGCAAACTTAAGATGGCTCGGACTGCCTTAAAAAGATGGAATATCACCACCTTCGGAAACATTCAGCAACGTCGTATTGATCTTGAAGATGTGGCACATACCCTACAGATTACTTTCGACGATAACCCGTCTCCTGCAAATGAATCAAGTCTCATAGCTGCTGAAAAAGAACTGCAATGCCTTCTTGATATGGAAGAAAATCTATGGAAAGAAAAAGCTAATATCTGCTGGCTCAATGATGGAGAACGAAATGCTGCCTTTTATCATGCTATTGTTAAGAATAAGAAGAGAAGAAGATGCATTTCGCAGCTCACCTTACCTGACGGCTCATCTTCGGATGACCCCTCCTTTCTTGCTCGTCAGGCTGCTTCCCTTTTCCAAGAAACTTTCGTTGTTCATGCTGTGAAAGAACCTGCGGCACTTGATTATTTCCTCTCCCTTATCCCTGATGTCTTGAGCTCTGATGACAATATTAGTTTGTTATCGACTCCTAAGGAAGATGAGGTTCCTTCTCACCATGAAAGAGATGAATTATCATGCGGCTCCAGGGCCTGACGGTTTTACATTATCGTTCTACATTGCGGCATGGGAGGTCATAAAACTGACGTTTTGCTTCTGGCCAATTCCTTCTTCAAGAACGAACCTTGTCACAGGAGTCTCATGTCTTGTAGGATTGCTCTAATCCCAAAAGTCGACCATCCTGCTACCCTAACCAGTGACTTTCACCCTATCGCCATCGAAAACATGATGCTCCGTATCCTGGCTCGGGTGCTCAGCAATAGGCTCAAACCCCTCATGGCGAAACTGATCTCTTCTTTGCAGGGAGCATATGTACCTGGACGCGATATCACCAATCACATTAGATTAACAAAGGAGCTGGTCCATGATCTCAAACAGGGCGATGTTCATCCTAATGTGATTATTAAGTACGATATGAGCAAGGCTTACGATCGTATTGATTGGAGGACTCTTGAGCGCATTCTTGCTGCTTTCGGTTTCTTTCCGGAGACTATTAACTTATGCTTAAAGTTCTTCTATGTTCCTGGGCTTCCGTCTCCCTCGGGGACATCACAGAAGGTTTCTTCCCGTTGCATCGGGGTCTCAAGCAAGGTAACCCCATGTCTCCATACCTTTTCGTT
Source organism: Alisma plantago-aquatica (assembly GCA_963693085.1). Taxonomy (NCBI): domain Eukaryota; kingdom Viridiplantae; phylum Streptophyta; class Magnoliopsida; order Alismatales; family Alismataceae; genus Alisma; species Alisma plantago-aquatica. Next base: position 772,237,300 of record OY856410.1, read on the forward strand.
CTGTTCGAAGAGATCCTTGCAAGAGCTATGGAGGATGTTCTTTCCAAAGGCGCTATTGCCAGATTCAAGACCAGAGGCATGGGTCTAGCCCCCCTATCCTGCTTTATGCTGATGACATCATCCTTTTCTGTAATGCTATGCCTTCGTCCATTTCTACCATTAACGACACTCTGAAGAATTATGAGAATGCTACCGGGCAGGCGATAAACTGAGCTAAATCTATTTGCATGGCTGGAGCTGCTGACCCCCTGGTTCGCGCCGACCTTGCGCGTTCGCTAAACGTCGCTCAAGCAACCGACTCCTTCACTTATTTGGGCGTCCCTATTTCCTACGGCAGATCGAAGCACATACACTTTGATTTCCTCATTGAGAAGATGGTTAGTAAAATATCAAGCTGGAAAGCGAACCTCCTCCCTTTCGCCGGGCGCAGATTGTTAATTCTTCACTCCCTCTCCTCTATCTCTCTTTATACTGCTGCTGCGGTTGGCATCCCTGAAGGCATATGTGACAAGCTTGACAGAATCATGTCACGCTTCCTATGGGCTAGCAGAGATAACTCTCGTCGCAAAGCTTGGATTCCCTGGAAATCCGTTGCCACCCCTCTAGATACTGGTGGTCTCGGCCTTCAATCAATCAGAGTTCTTGCTAGAGCCTTCATCTACAAGGCCTGCTGGGAGATTTGCATTGGCTCCTCACCATGGGCAAACTTTTGTCGTGACAAATACAGATCGCCGACGACTTTCAGAAGTAATACCCACCCTCCATACCTGTAACTCGGCAGCACAGCGTCGCCATTGTGGAAGCAGATATGGAGAACTTTTCCTTTCTTCACCCCGCTATGCAGATGGATCACGGGGGAAGGGAACATCTCTATATGGGACCCCAGATGGTGTGGGTCGGCGCTTGACAGATACTCTCTTCACGCGAGTGACAGAAGACTTGACCTGAAAGTTAAGGACTTCTGGTCACACAAAGAGGGATGGGACTGGTCCGCTCTCGAGTACATCTTTAATGACGATGGCATTCAACTCATCAAAGATTCTCAATCCTCTATCTCCGATTTCAAAGATAATCTCATATGGCAACTTGACCACAAAGGGTGCTTCACAATCAAATCTGTTAAGAAGCACATTCTTTACGCCGACTCCCCACCCTCAAACCCTATGCTTAAAGGGTTATGGAAGATGGACCTCCCCAAAGCCTCTGCGATTCTCTGGAAGATTGCTAAAAACGCCATCCCTACGGATGAAAACATTTCCAGATGCCATATTGCTCTAGCTTCTAAGTGTTCTTGCTGCGAGACTCCCCAGGTCGAATCGACCCAACATTTATTTTTACACAGTGAGACAGCGTCTTTTTTCTGGAATAAACTAAAAAACATCATTGGCGTTCTTCCTCCATCTTCTATCCATGACCTCTTCCAATTGTGTGACCACACACACCGTGCGACGTCGCCAAAGCTTTACATTCATGGTACCCTCTGCGCTTTGATCATATGGTCCATTTGGAGACTAAGATGTAGAAAAAGATTTGAGGGGAACTGGATGAACATTTCTCTTCTCTGGAAATCCATCATTTCCACTCTTAATCATAGACTGAAAGGCAAATCGTTCTACAAAATAGAAGTGGCAGATTTTTATGATAATCTAAAAGAGAATCACATTGATGATCCTAACATCGCCCTTCGACATATCTCTCTGGTCAGATGGCACCCTCCTGATCTATCGAATCTGAAATTGAATGTAACCATTGGAAGGAATAGAGACACGACAGGAAATGATAGAAGATGGGCTGCTGGAATCGTTAGAAATTCACGAGGACAGATCCGTTTAGCTTTCAGAGTCTGGTTGAAAGAGAAGGATTACACCATTACGTACCTCCTTGCATGCGCGGTTGCTCTTAAAATCGCAGACGACAAAAACCTCTCCATCTCCATCATTGAAGTTGATGATCAATACACTCATGACATCCTTTGGAAATCGGCGAGCAGGCCCTGGAGGGCCATTTCGTTAACTAGAGATATACATGACTACCTGGAAGAGTATGGCATCATTGGGAGTTGCGCACCCAAACTGGTCAACACTATTCCCAGAGAACTGGGCAGATGGGGAAGCACAATGGAAGACACTTATATATGCTGCGAATCCACTCTTCTTCCCATGAGAATTAGAGGGCTTGCAAGCATGGAGAGCAAAGGAGTCCCTTACATTCAATGTCAACGTTATGATGCTTAGTTTTCTTTCTTTTGAGTTTTTTTCTCTCCCCTCCCTTCCATCTTGATCGGGGTGTTTTCTGTATAGAATGGGTTATACACCCGCACTTTCTTGCAGGAGATGTATTTTTGATGATTCAGCCCACAAGAGGGGGGGTGGGATGAATAAGACTACCCCCTGGATTCTCTAAAAAAAAATAGAGCCTCCATTTCCCATAGACAAAGTTGCAATCTTGACTCTAATATTTCTTCCCTACCAATTCCATAACTTTTGACTCGGAGCTATGTTTTAGGCGTGCATGGTACCGTTGGAAAACTCTCGATAAGCACTACCCAGATAAAAACTCAAATTATTAATCTAAGTTTTTCTACAGTGATATGGATGTAGAATTACTCCTAGTCATCTGATATGTAGTGAATTGGGTTTCTTTGTAGTCTGCTTTCGTCTTTTCGCATTAAAGTTGACTCCTTTGACTTGTATTTAACCAGGTCATGATATTAGGTACGATTCATTGAAATGGTGGAACTGATATCATGATATCGGTAGTTAGTGGTCCTGTTCGATCGTTATACAATTAGAAATGTACCTTTTTTGGGATTTCTTAGTGACTAAGTAACGCTTCTATTTTATCATAAGACTTGGATCTGGAAGCCAAAAGCATGATCTTCGGGAGAAGTCATGTTCTCTTTACATGCTAGGGGATGTCTCTGACGTTAATGTCTAGATCTAGAGCTTCCACTCCAGAGAGACAAAGTTGCAATCTTAACTCTAATGTGTCTTCCCAACCAACTCCATAACTTTTGACTCAGAGCTCTATTTTAGGCGTGCATGGTACCGTTGGAAAGATCTCGACGAGTACTACCCACATAAAAAGCCAAATTACCAATATTAGGTTTTGTACTGTGATATTTGATTCAGTTGAGGTAGAATTACTCTTAGTCACCCGATATGTAGTGAATTGGGTCTCTTTCGAGTCTGCTTTCATCTTTTCAGCTTAAAGTTGACTCCTTCGACTTGTATATAACCAGATCATGATATTGGGTATGCTTCTTAGATATCGTATAGTTGATATCATGATCTCGATATTTAATGAGCATGTTCGATCGTTATACCACTAGAAATGTGCCTATTTTGAATCACTTTATTTAAACAAGTCAGAAGTAAACCTCATTCATCCCACACTCCTCATTTGAGCCAAAACAAAAGGTATTACATCTGGTGCTAAAACCCCGCCCATCTATGCACATCACCTATGAGGTCACAACAAAAACAAAAAAAGAAGAGCCTCATATCACAGCAGGCGTGATGAGGCACCTCTTACTAGCTGTCTTTCCATGTATGTAACACATAAGGCATCCTCCTCCTTTCCATCGTTGTGGTCTTAAGATTTCTTAGTGACGAAGTGACCATTCTGTTTTATCATAAGGCCCATGGATTTGGATCTGGAAGCTAAAAAATTGATTTGCGGGGCAACACGTGTTCTCTTTACATGCTAAGAGATGCCTCCAAACGCTAATGTCTAGATCTAGAGCCTCCATTTCCCATAGACAAAGTTGCAATCTTGACTCTAATATTTCTTCCCTACCAATTCCATAACTTTTGACTCGGAGCTCTGTTTTAGGCGTGCATGGTACCGTTGGAAAGCTCTCGATAAGCACTGCCCAGATAAAAACTCAAATTATTAATCTAACTTTTTCTACAGTGATATGGATGTATAATTACTCCTAGTCATCTGATATGTAGTGAATTGGGTTTCTTTGTAGTCTGCTTTCGTCTTTTCGCATTAAAGTTGACTCCATTGACTTGTATTTAACTAGGTCATGATATTAGGTACGATTCATTGAAATGGTGGAACTGATATCATGATATCGGTAGTTAGTGGTCCTGTTCGATCATTTATACAATTAGAAATGTACCTTTTTTGGGATTTCTTAGTGACTAAGTAACGCTTCTATTTTATCATAAGACTTGGATCTGGAAGCCAAAAGCATGATCTTCGGGAGAAGTCATGTTCTCTTTACATGCTAGGGGATGTCTCCGACGTTAATGTCTAGATCTAGAGCTTCCACTCCAGAGAGACAAAGTTGCAATCTTAACTCTAATGTGTCTTCCCAACCAACTCCATAACTTTTGACTCAGAGCTTTATTTTAGGCGTGCATGGTACCGTTGGAAAGATCTCGACGAGTACTACCCACATAAAAAGCCAAATTACTAATATTAGGTTTTGTACTGTGATATTTGATTCAGTTGAGGTAGAATTACTCCTAGTCACCCGATATGTAGTGAATTGGGTCTCTTTTGAGTCTGCTTTCATCTTTTCAGTTTAAAGTTGACTCCTTCGACTTGTATATAACCAGATCATGATATTGGGTATGCTTCTTAGATATCGTATAGTTGATATCATGATCTCGATAGTTAATGAGCATGTTCGATCGTTATACCACTAGAAATGTGCCTATTTTGAATCACTTTATTTAAACAAGTCAGAAGTAAACCTCATTCATCCCACACTCCTCATTTGAGCCAAAACAAAAGGTATTACATCTGGCGCTAAAACCCCGTCCATCTATGCACATCACCTATGAGGTCACAACAAAAACAAAAAAAGAAGAGCCTCATATCATAGCAGGCGTGATGAGGCACCTCTAACTAGCTGTCTTTCCATGTATGTAACACATAAGGCATCCTCCTCCTTTCCATCGTTGTGGTCTTAAGATTTCTTCGTGACGAAGTAACCATTCTATTTTAGCATAAGGCCCATGGATTTGGATCTGGAAGCTAAAAAATTGATTTGCGGGGCAACACGTGTTCTCTTTACATGCTAAGAGATGCCTCCAAACGCTAATGTCTAGATCTAGAGCCTCCATTTCCCATAGACAAAGTTGCAATCTTGACTCTAATATTTCTTCCCTACCAATTCCATAACTTTTGACTCGGAGCTCTGTTTTAGGCGTGCATGGTACCGTTGGAAAGCTCTCGATAAGAACTGCGCAGATAAAAACTCAAACTAATCTAACTTTTTCTAGAGTGATATGGATGTAGAATTACTCCTAATCATCCGATATGTTGTGAATTGGGTTTCTTTGTAGTCTGCTTTCGTCTTTTCGCATTAAAGTTGACTCCTTTGACTTGTATTTAACCATGTCATGATATTAGGTACGATTCATTGAAATGGTGGAACTGATATCATGATATCGGTAGTTAGTGGTCATGTTCGATCGTTATACAATTAGAAATGTACCTTTTTTGGGATTTCTTAGTGACTAAGTAACGCTTCTATTTTATCACAAGACTTGGATCTAGAAGCCAAAAGCATGATCTTCGGGAGAAGTCATGTTCTCTTTACATGCTAGGGGATGTCTCTGACGTTGATGTCTAGATCTAGAGCTTCCACTCCAGAGAGACAAAGTTGCAATCTTAACTCTAATGTGTCTTCCCAACCAACTCCATAACTTTTGACTCAGAGCTCTGTTTTAGGCGTGCTTGGTACCGTTGGAAAGATCTCGACGAGTACTACCCACATAAAAGGCCAAATTACCAATATTAGGTTTTGTACTGTGATATTTGATTCAGTTGAGGTCGAATTACTCCTAGTCACCCGATATGTAGTGAATTGGTATATAACCAGATGATGATATTGGGTATGCTTATTAGATATCATATAGTTGATATCTTGATCTCGATAGTTAATGAGCATGTTCGATCGTTATACCACTAGAAATGTGCCTATTTTGAATCACTTTATTTAAATAAGTCAGAAGTAAACCTCATTCATCCCACACTCCTCATTTGAGCCAAAATAAAAGGTATTACATCTGGTGCTAAAACCCCGCCCATCTATGCACATCACCTATGAGGTCACAACAAAAACAAAAAAAGAAGAGCCTCATATCACAACATGCGTGATGAGGCACCTCTAACTAGCTGTCTTTCCATTATGTAACACATAGGGCATCCTCCTCCTTTCAATCGTTGTGGTCTTAAGATTTCTTAGTGACGAAGTAACCATTCTATTTTATCATAAGGCCCATGGATTTGGATCTGGAAGCTAAAAAATTGATTTGCGGGGCAACACGTGTTCTCTTTACATTCTAAGAGATGCCTCCAAATGCTAATGTCTAGATCTAGAGCCTCCATTTCCCATAGACAAAGTTGCAATCTTGACTCTAATATTTCTTCCCTACCAATTCCATAACTTTTGACTCGGAGCTCTGTTTTAGTCGTGCATGGTACTGTTGGAAAGCTCTCAATAAGCACTGCCAAGATAAAAACTCAAATTATTAATCTAAGTTTTTCTACAGTGATATGAATGTAGTACTCCTAGTCATCCGATATGTAGTGAATTGGGTTTCTTTGTAGTCTGCTTTCGTCTTTTAACATTAAAGTTGACTCCTTTGACTTGTATTTAACCAGGTCATGATATTAGGTACGATTCATTGAAATGGTGGAACTGATATCATGATATCGGTAGTTAGTGGTCCTGTTCGATCGTTATACAATTAGAAATGTACCTTTTTTGGGATTTCTTAGTGACTAAGTAACGCTTCTATTTTATCATAAGACTTGGATCTGGAAGCCAAAAGCATGATCTTCGGGAGAAGTCATGTTCTCTTCACATGCTAGGGGATGTCTCTGACGTTAATGTCTAGATCTATAGCTTCCACTCCAGAGAGACAAAGTTGCAATCTTAACTCTAATGTGTCTTCCCAACCAACTCCATAACTTTTGACTCAGAGCTTTGTTTTAGGCGTGCATGGTAACGTTGGAAAGATATCGATGAGTACTACCCATAAAAAATCCAAATTACCAATATTAGGTTTTGTACTGTGATATTTGATTCAGTTGAGGTAGAATTACTCCTAGTCACCCGATATGTAGTGAATTGGGTCTCTTTCGAGTCTGCTTTCATCTTTTCAGCTTAAAGTTGAATCCTTTGACTTGTATATAACCAGATCATGATATTGGGTATGCTTCTTAGATATCGTATAGATGATATCATGATCTCGATAGTTAATGAGCATGTTCGATCGTTGTACCACTAGAAATGTGCCTATTTTGAATCACTTTATTTAAACAAGTCAGAAGTAAACCTCATTCATCCCACACTCCTCATTTGAGCCAAAACAAAAGGTATTACATATGGTGCTAAAACCCCGCCCATCTATGCACATCACCTATGAGGTCACAACAAAAACAAAAAAAGAAGAGCCTCATATCACAGCAGGCGTGATGAGGCACCTTGAACTAGCTATCTTTCCATGTATGTAACACATAAGGCATCCTCCTCCTTTCCATCGTTGTGGTCTTAAGATTTCTTAGTGACGAAGTAACCATTCTATTTTATCATAAGGCCCATGGATTTGGATCTGGAAGCTAAAAAATTGATTTGCGGGGCAACACGTGTTCTCTTTACATGCTAAGAGATGCCTCCAAACGCTAATGTCTAGATCTAGAGCCTCCATTTCCCATAGACAAAGTTGCAATCTTGACTCTAATATTTCTTCCCTACCAATTCCATAACTTTTGACTCGGAGCTCTGTTTTAGGCGTGCATGGTACCATTGGAAAGCTCTCGATAAGAACTGCCCAGATAAAAACTCAAATTATTAATCTAAGTTTTTCTACAGTGATATAGATGTAGAATTACTCCTAGTCATCCGATACGTAGTGAATTGGGTTTCTTTGTAGTCTGTTTTTCGTCTTTTTGCATTGAAGTTGACTCCTTTGACTTGTATTTAACTAGGTCATGATATTAGGTACGATTCATTGAAATGGTGGAACTGATATCATGATATCGGTAGTTAGTGGTCCTGTTCGATCGTTATACAATTAGAAATGTACCTTTTTTGGGATTTCTTAGTGACTAAGTAACGCTTCTATTTTATCACAAGACTTGGATCTGGAAGCCAAAAGCATGATCTTCGGGAGAAGTCATGTTCTCTTTACATGCTAGGGGATGTCTCTGACGTTAATGTCTAGATCTAGAGCTTCCACTCCAGAGAGACAAAGTTGCAATCTTAACTCTAATGTGTCTTCCCAACCAACTCCAAAACTTTTGACTCAGAGCTCTGTTTTAGGCGTGCATGGTACCGTTGGAAAGATCTCGACGAGTACTACCCACATAAAAGGCCAAATTACCAATATTAGGTTTTGTACTGTGATATTTGATTCAGTTGAGGTAGAATTACTCCTAGTCACCCGATATGTAGTGAATTGGGTCTCTTTCGAGTCTGCTTTCATCTTTTCAGCTTAAAGTTGACTCCTTCGACTTGTATATAACCAGATCATGATATTGGGTATGCTTCTTAGATATCGTATAGTTGATATCATGATCTCGATAGTTAATGAGCATGTTCGATCGTTATACCACTAGAAATGTGCCTATTTTGAATAACTTTATTTAAACAAGTCAGAAGTAAACCTCATTCATCCCACACTCCTCATTTGAGCCAAAACAAAAGGTATTACATCTGGTGCTAAAACCCCGCCCATCTATGCACATCACCTATGAGGTCACAAAAAAAACAAAAAAAGAAGAGCCTCATATCACAACAGGCGTGATGAGGCACCTCTAACTAGCTGTCTTTCCATGTATGTAACACATAAGGCATCCTCCTCCATTCCATCGTTGTGGTCTTAAGATTTCTTAGTGACGAAGTAACCATTCTATTTTATCATAAGGCCCATGGATTTGGATCTGGAAGCTAAAAAATTGATTTGTGGGGCAACACGTGTTCTCTTTACATGCTAAGGAGATGCCTCCAAACGCTAATGTCTAGATCTAGAGCCTCCATTTCCCATAGACAAAGTTGCAATATTGACTCTAATATTTCTTCCCTACCAATTCCATAACTTTTGACTCAGAGCTCTGTTTTAGGCGTGCATGGTACCGTTGGAAAGCTCTCGATAAGAATTGCCCAGATAAAAACTCAAATTATTAATCTAAGTTTTTTTACAGTGATATAGATGTAGAATTACTCCTAGTCATCCGATATGTAGTGAATTGGGTTTCTTTGTAGTCTGCTTTCGTCTTTTTGCATTAAAGTTGACTCCTTTGACTTGTATTTAACCAGGTCATGATATTAGGTACGATTCATTGAAATGGTGGAACTAATATCATGATATCGGTAGTTAGTGGTCCTGTTCGATCGTTATACAATTAGAAATGTACCTTTTTTGGGATTTCTTAGTGACTAAGTAACGCTTCTATTTTATCACAAGACTTGGATCTGGAAGCCAAAAGCATGATCTTCGGGAGAAGTCATGTTCTCTTTACATGCTAGGGGATGTCTCCGACGTTAATGTCTAGATCTAGAGCTTCCACTCCAGAGAGACAAAGTTGCAATCTTAACTCTAATGTGTCTTCCCAACCAACTCCATAACTTTTGACTCAGAGCTCTATTTTAGGCGTGCATGGTACCGTTGGAAAGATCTCGACGAGTACTACCCACATAAAAGGCCAAATTACCAATATTAGGTTTTGTACTGTGATATTTGATTCAGTTGAGGTAGAATTACTCCTAGTCACCCGATATGTAGTGAATTGGGTCTCTTTCGAGTCTGCTTTCATCTTTTCAGCTTAAAGTTGACTCCTTCGACTTGTATATAACCAGATCATGATATTGGGTATGCTTATTAGATATCGTATAGTTGATATCATGATCTCGATAGTTAATGAGCATGTTCGATCGTTGTACCACTAGAAATGTGCCTATTTTGAATCACTTTATTCAAACAAGTCAGAAGTAAACCTCATTCATCTCACACTCCTCATTTGAGCCAAAACAAAAGGTATTACATCTGGTGCTAAAACCCCGCCCATCTATGCACATCACCTATGAGGTCACAACAAAAACAAAAAAAGAAGAGCCTCATATCACAGCAGGCGTGATGAGGCACCTCTAACTAGCTGTCTTTCCATGTATGTAACAAATAAGGCATCCTCCTCCTTTCCATCGTTGTGGTCTTAAGATTTTTTAGTGACGAAGTAACCATTCTATTTTATCATAAGGCCCATGCATTTGGATCTGGAAGCTAAAAAATTGATTTGCGGGGCAACACGTGTTCTCTTTACATGCTAAGAGATGCCTCCAAATGCTAATGTCTAGATCTAGAGCCTCAATTTCCCATAGACAAAGTTGCAATCTTGACTCTAATATTTCTTCCCTACCAATTCCATAACTTTTGACTCGGAGCTCTGTTTTAGGCGTGCATGGTACCATTGGAAAGCTCTCGATAAGCACTGCCCAGATAAAAACTCAAATTATTAATCTAAATTTTTCTACAGTGATATATGGATGTAGAATTACTCCTAGTCATCCGATATGTAGTGAATTGGGTTTCTTTGTAGTCTGCTTTCGTCTTTTCGCATTAAAGTTGACTCCTTTGATTTGTATTTAACCAGGTCATGATATTAGGTACGATTCATTAAAATGGTGGAACTGATATCATGATATCGGTAGTTAGTGGTCCTGTTCGATCGTTATACAATTAGAAAGGTACCTTTTTTGGGATTTCTTAGTGACTAAGTAACGCTTCTATTTTATCATAAGACTTGGATCTGGAATCCAAAAGCATGATCTTCGGGAGAAGTCATGTTCTCTTTACATGCTAGGGGATGTCTCCGACGTTAATGTCTAGATCTAGAGCTTCCACTCCAGAGAGATAAAGTTGCAATCTTAACTCTAATGTGTCTTCCCAACCAACTCCATAACTTTTGACTCAGAGCTATGTTTTAGGCGTGCATGGTACCGTTGGAAAGATCTCGACGAGTACTACCCACATAAAAAGCCAAATTACCAATATTAGGTTTTGTACTGTGATATTTGATTCAGTTGAGGTAGAATTACTCCTAGTCACCCGATATGTAGTGAATTGGGTCTCTTTCAAGTCTGCTTTCATCTTTTCAGCTTAAAGTTGACTCCTTCGACTTGTATATAACCAGATCATGATATTGGGTATGCTTCTTAGATATCGTATAATTGATATCATGATCTCGATAGTTAATGAGCATGTTCGATCGTTGTACCACTAGAAATGTGCCTATTTTGAATCACTTTATTTAAACAAGTTAGAAGTAAACCTCATTCATCCCACGCTCCTCATTTGAGCCAAAACAAAAGGTATTACATCTGGTGCTAAAACCCCGCCCATCTATGCACATCACCTATGAGGTCACAACAAAAACAAAAAAAGAAGAGCATCATATCACAGCAGGCGTGATGAGGCACCTCTAACTAGCTGTCTTTCCATGTATGTAACACATAAGGCATCCTCCTCCTATCCATCATTGTGGTCTTAAGATTTCTTAGTGACGAAGTAACCATTCTATTTTATCATAAGGCCCATGGATTTGGATATGGAAGCTAAAAAATTGATTTGCGGGGCAACACGTGTTCTCTTTACATGCTAAGAGATGCCTCCAAACGCTAATGTCTAGATCTAGAGCCTCCATTTCCCATAGACAAAGTTGCAATCTTGACTCTAATATTTCTTCCCTTCCAATTCCAGAACTTTTGACTCGGAGCTCTGTTTTAGGCGTGCATGGTACCGTTGGAAAGCTCTCGATAAGCACTGCCCAGATAAAAACTCAAATTATTAATCTAAGTTTTTCTACAGTGATATGGATGTAGAATTACTCCTAGTCATCCGATATGTAATGAATTGGGTTTCTTTGTAGTCTGCTTTCTTCTTTTCGCATTAAAGTTGACTCCTTTGACTTGTATTTAACCAGGTCATGATATTAGGTACGATTCATTGAAATGGTGGAACTGATATCATGATATCGGTAGTTAGTGGTCCTGTTCGATCGTTATACAATTAGAAATGTACCTTTTTTGGGATTTCTTAGTGACTAAGTAACGCTTCTATTTTATCATAAGACTTGGATCTGGAAGCCAAAAGCATGATCTTCGGGAGAAGTCATGTTCTCTTTACATGCTAGGGGATGTCTCCGACGTTAATGTCTAGATCTAGAGCTTCCACTCCAGAGAGACAAAGTTGCAATCTTAACTCTAATGTGTCTTCCCAACCAACTCCATAACTTTTGACTCAGAGCTCTGTTTTAGGCGTGCATGGTACCGTTGGAAAGATCTCGACGAGTACTACCCACATAAAAAGCCAAATTACCAATATTAGGTTTTGTACTGTGATTTTTGATTCAGTTGAGGTAGAATTACTCCTAGTCACCCGATATGTAGTGAATTGGGTCTCTTTCGAGTCTGCTTTCATCTTTTCAGCTTAAAGTTGACTCCTTCGACTTGTATATAACCAGATCATGATATTGGGTATGCTTCTTAGATATCGTATAGTTGATATCATGATCTCGATAGTTAATGAACATGTTCGATCGTTGTACCACTAGAAAAGTGCCTATTTTGAATCACTCTATTTAAACAAGTCAGAAGTAAACCTCATTCATCCCACACTCCTCATTTGAGCCAAAACAAAAGGTATTACATCTGGTGCTAAAACCCCGCCCATCTATGCACATCACCTATGAGGTCACAACAAAAACAAAAAAAGAAGAGCCTCATATCACAGCAGGCGTGATGAGGTACCTCTAACTAGATGTCTTTCCATGTATGTAACACATAAGGCATCCTCCTCCTTTCCATTGTTGTGGTCTTAAGATTTCTTAGTGACGAAGTAACCATTCTATTTTATCATAAGGCCCATGGATTTGGATATGGAAGCTAAAAAATTGATTTACGGAGCAACATGTGTTCTCTTTACATGCTAAGAGATGCCTCCAAACGCTAATGTCTAGATCTAGAGCCTCCATTTCCCATAGACAAAGTTGCAATCTTGACTCTAATATTTCTTCCCTACCAATTCCATAACTTTTGACTCAGAGCTCTGTTTTAGGCGTGCATGGTACCGTTGGAAAGCTCTCGATAAGCACTGCCCAGATAAAAACTCAAATTATTAATCTAAGTTTTTCTACAGTGATATATGGATGTAGAATTACTCCTAGTCATCCGATATGTAGTGAATCGGGTTTCTTTGTAGTCTGCTTTCGTCTTTTCGCATTAAAGTTGACTCCTTTGACTTGTATTTAACCAGGTCATGATATTAGGTACGATTAATTGAAATGGTGGAACTGATATCATGATATCGGTAGTTAGTGGTCTTGTTCGATCGTTATACAATTAGAAATGTACCTTTTTTGGGATTTCTTAGTGACTAAGTAACGCTTCTATTTTATCATAAGACTTGGATCTGGAAGCCAAAAGCATGATCTTCGGGCAAAGTCATGTTCTCTTTACATGCTAGGGGATGTCTCCGACGTTAATGTCTAGATCTAGAGCTTCCACTCTAGAGAGACAAAGTTGCAATCTTAACTCTAATGTGTCTTCCCAACCAACTCCATAACTTTTGACTCAGAGCTCTGTTTTAGGCGTGCATGGTACCGTTGGAAAGATCTCGATGAGTACTACCCACATAAAAAGCCAAATTACCAATATTAGGTTTTGTACTGTGATATTTGGTTCAGTTGAGGTAGAATTACTCCTAGTCACCCGATATGTAGTGAATTGGGTCTCTTTCGAGTCTGCTTTCATCTTTTCAGCTTAAAGTTGACTCCTTCGACTTGTATATAACCAGATCATGATATTGGGTATTCTTCTTAGATATCGTATAGTTGATATCATGATCTCGATAGTTAATGAGCATGTTCGATCATTATACCACTAGAAATGTGCCTATTTTGAATCACTTTATTTAAACAAGTCAGAAGTAAACCTCATTCATCCCACACTCCTCATTTGAGCCAAAACAAAAGGTATTACATCTGGTGCTAAAACCCCACCCATCTTTGCACATCACCTATGAGGTCACAACAACAAAAAAAAAGGTCACAACAAAAACAAAAAAAGAAGAGCCTCATATCACAGCAGGCCTGATGAGGCACCTCTAACTAGCTGTCTTTCCATGTGTGTAACAAATAAGGCATCCTGCTCCTTTCCATCGTTGTGGTCTTAAGATTTCTTAGTGACGAAGTAACCATTCTATTTTATCATAAGGCCCATTGATTTGGATCTGGAAGCTAAAAAATTGATTTGCGGGGCAACACGTGTTCTCTTTACATGCTAAGAGATGCCTCCAAACGCTAATGTCTAGATCTAGAGCCTCCATTTCCCATAGACAAAGTTGCAATCTTGACTCTAATATTTCTTCCCTACCAATTCCATAACGTTTGACTCGGAGCTCTGTTTTAGGCGTGCATGGTACCGTTGGAAAGCTCTCGATAAGCACTGCCTAGATAAAAACTCAAATTATTAATCTAAGTGTTTCTACAGTGATATGGATGTAGAATTACTCCTAGTCATCCGATATGTAGTGAATTGGGTTTCTTTGTAGTCTGCTTTCGTCTTTTCGTATTAAAGTTGACTCCTTTGACTTGTATTTAACCAGGTCATGATATTAGGTACGATTCATTGAAATGGTGGAACTGATATCATGATATCAGTAGTTAGTGGTCCTGTTTGATCGTTATACAATTAGAAATGTACCTATTTTGGGATTTCTTAGTGACTAAGTAACGCTTCTATTTTATCATAAGACTTGGATCTGGAAGCCAAAAGCATGATCTTCGGGAGAAGTCATGTTCTCTTTACATGCTAGGGGATGCCTCCGACGTTAATGTCTAGATCTAGAGCTTCCACTCCAGAGAGACAAAGTTGCAATCTTAACTCTAATGTGTCTTCCCAACCAACTCCATAACTTTTGACTCAGAGCTCTGTTTTAGGCGTGCATGGTACCGTTGGAAAGATCTCGACGAGTACTACCAACATAAAAAGCCAAATTACCAATATTAGGTTTTGTACTGTGATATTTGATTCAGTTGAGGTAGAATTACTCCTAGTCACCCGATATGTAGTGAATTGGGTCTCTTTCAAGTCTGCTTTCATCTTTTCAGCTTAAAGTTGACTCCTTCGACTTGTATATAACCAGATCATGATATTGGGTATGCTTCTTAGATATCGTATAGTTGATATCATTATCTCGATAGTTAATGAGCATGTTCGATCATTATACCACTAGAAATGTGCCTATTTTGAATCACTTTATTTAAACAAGTCAGAAGTAAACCTCATTCATCCCACAATCCTCATTTGAGCCAAAACAAAAGGTATTACATCTGGTGCTAAAACCCCGCCCATCTATGCACATCACTTATGAGGTCACAACAAAAACAAAAAAAGAAGAGCCTCATATCACAGCAGGCGTGATGAGGCACCTCTAACTAGCTGTCTTTCCATGTATGTAACACATAAGGCATCCTCCTCCTTTCCATCGTTGTGGTCTTAAGATTTCTTAGTGACGAAGTAACCATTCTATTTTATCATAAGGCCCATGGATTTGGATCTGGAAGCTAAAAAATTGATTTGCGGGGCAACACGTGTTCTCTTTACATGCTAAGAGATGCCTCCAAATGCTAATGTCTAAATCTAGAGCCTCCATTTCCCATAGACAAAGTTGCAATCTTGACTCTAATATTTCTTCCCTACCAATTCCATAACTTTTGACTCGGAGCTATATTTTAGGTGTGCATGGTACCGTTGGAAAGATATCGATAAGCATTGCCCAGATAAAAACTCAAATTATTAATCTAAGTTTTTCTACAGTGATATGGATGTAGAATTACTCCTAGTCATCCGATATGTAGTGAATTGGTTTCTTTGTAGTCTGCTTTCGTCTTTTCGCATTAAAGTTGACTCCTTTGACTTGTATTTAACCAGGTCATGATATTAGGTACAATTCATTGAAATGGTGGAACTGATATCGTGATATCGGTAGTTAGTGGTCCTGTTCGATCGTTATACAATTAGAAATGTACCTTTTTTGGGATTTCTTAGTGACTAAGTAACGCATCTATTTTATCGTAAGACTTGGATCTGGAAGCCAAAAGCATGATCTTCGGGAGAAGTCATGTTCTCTTTACATGCTAGGACATGTCTCCGACGTTAATGTCTAGATCTAGAGCTTCCACTCTAGAGAGACAAAGTTGCAATCTTAACTCTAATGTGTCTTCCCAACCAACTCCATAACTTTTGACTCAGAGCTCTGTTTTAGGCGTGCATGGTACCGTTGGAAAGATCTCGACGAGTACTACCAACATAAAAAGCCAAATTACCAATATTAGGTTTTGTACTGTGATATTTGATTCAGTTGAGGTAGAATTACTCATAGTCACCCGATATGTAGTGAATTGGGACTCTTTCGAGTCTGCTTTCATCTCTTCAGCTTAAACTTGACTCCTTCGACTTGTATATAACCAGATCATGATATTGGGTATGCTATTTAGATATCGTATAGTTGATATCATGATCTCGATAGTTAATGGGCATGTTCGATCGTTATACCACTAGAAATGTGCCTATTTTGAATCACTTTATTTAAACAAGTCAGAAGTAAACCTCATTCATCCCACACTCCTCATTTGAGCCAAAACAAAAGGTATTACATCTGGTGCTAAAACCCCGCCCATCTATGCACATCACCTATGAGGTCACAACAAAAACAAAAAAAGAAGAGTCTCATATCACAGCAGGCGTGATGAGGCACCTTTAACTAGCTATCTTTCCATGTATGTAACACATAAGGCATCCTCCTCCTTTCCATCGTTGTGGTCTTAAGATTTCTTAGTGACGAAGTAACCATTCTATTTTATCATAAGGCCCATGGATTTGGATCTGGAAGCTAAAAAATTGATTTACGGGGATGATGATTACTGCTGGGAGGATGAATGGAGGTGCAGTCGTTGAGGCTCCAGCTCGAGACGATTGTTTTGATAGCGGACTGTAGTTTTCCATGGAGTGTACATCTATCTTCTGGAACATTAGAGGAGCGGCTAATAACCCTACAAGAAGGGTTCTTTGTAGAATCTGTGGGCGTTTCAAGCCGGGAATTGTTTGTCTTTTTGAGCCTTTTCTTCATGCAGACCTAGCCGAAGAGTTGCTGGACGTTGTTCGCCTTGACTGGGCGACGGACAACCATGGCGATGGAGGAAAATTTTGGTTCTATGCTGATCTGAGCATGAACCAGGTGGTGGTCAGGACACACCCACAACACATTACTGTCAGATTTGGGGCGAGTGAGGATCCTTCGTTCTTCATTACCGCAGTTTGTGCTAGCTGTGACAATATTAACAGACGTGAGCTTTGGGAGGAGATTTTTTCTATGTATGTTGTTGTTGGTGATTCCAAATGGCTTGTTGCAGGAGACTTCAACGTCGTGAGAACAACTTTGGAGAAGAGAGGGGGCAATGCTCCGACTTTCCAAGATATGCTGGACTTTAACTCCATGAATTCTGATGCCCTGTTGAAGGAGGTTCCTTTCGAAGGCAGTCGGTTCACGTGGGTTAATAAACAGATTCTTACTCCTACAATTTGGGAAAGGCTAGATAGGGTCTTCATGAATGATGCTTGGATGGTGGAGAGACCCACGACGAGATCGTTGCACCTTACCAGGTCGAGGGTTTCGGATCACTGTCCAGTGATCACGATTCCTGGGACTCAGACTACACCGAGAAGAACAGCACATTTCTCGTTTCAGTCGGCTTGGTTGCATGACGAGGAGTGTCTACAGGTGATCGAAAATTCTTGGGCTGAACAGGTAGCAGGGCACCCTTCTTATGTCTTCTACCAAAAGATCAAGAACGTGAGGAAGGCGCTTAAGGAGTGGAGTAAGTTAAAGTTCGGTGATCTCTCCCAGTAGATAAAGGACCTAGAGGATGTGGTTTTCACCACTCAGAACGCCTTTGATGAAAACCCCTCGGACATCAATGAGACAAACCTCAGATTAGCCGAAGAGGAGCTGAAGCACCTGCTAGACAAAGAGGAGTCCTACTGGAAGGAGAGAGCGAGGATCGATTGGCTCAATGATGGGGAACGGAACACACCGTTTTACCATGTTGTGGTTCGTAATAGAAGAAGACGCAGAAGGATATCCTCTATTGTTATGCCAGACGGGACTACAGTTATTGACCCAGTAGAGATTGCAACGGAAGCTGCGAAGCATTTCAAGCAGATGTATAATGATCTTACTGATATAGACACGACGGAGCTGGACTCGTTTCTGAACGAGATTCCTGAGATCACCTCTGTAGAAGATAGTGTCTCCTTTGCCGCTGCCCCTCAGGAAGATGAGATTAAGAATACTTTGAAGGATATGGATGCCTCTACCGCCCCCGGGCCTGATGGCTTCACTGTCCCTTTTTTCAAGACGGCTTGGCACATTATTAGGGATGATTTCCTTGAGTTGGCGAAATCCTTTTTCAATGGACAGCAATGCCATAGAAGCTTGTTTTGTTGCAGAGTCCTCCTTATTCCCAAGCATGACAATCCGCGGAGGTTGACAGATGACTTTAGGCCGATTTCTATTGAGAACGTGGCCTTGCGTAACAGAATGTCTCCCGTCCTACCCCAGATGATATCTCAGCCACAAGGAGTGTTCATCAAGGGGAATGATATTACCCACCATGTTCGCCTAGCCAAGGAATTGATGCATGACATCAATCAGGGGATTGGAGCGCCCAACGCCATGGTGAAATTCGACATGTCTAGAGCCTATGATAGGATCGATTGGAATGTTATGCGTAAGGTTCTCTTTGCCTTCGGCTTCCTACCTGATACAGTTGAGCTGTGCATGAGCTTTTTTGTTCAGTCATGGGTTTCGGTCACCATTGGGGAGGAAACGGCAGGCTTCTTCTCTCTCTAAGGGCCTCAAGTAGGGAAATGCTATCTCACCGTTCCTTTTCATTATCTATGAAGAGTTGTTGTGCAGAAAGCTTCTGAGATTGACTGATAGTGGATATATCTCCAGGTTCAGAACAAGAGGCAATGTTGTAGCACCTCCCTTATTGTTGTATGCCGACGATGTTGTGGTCTTCTTCAAGGCGGAGCGACAGTCTGTTCAGGAAGTCTGTAGGACCTTCCAGGCCTACGAGCGAGCCACTGGGCAGAGAGTCAATAAAAGCAAGTCTGTTTGTGTGGTGGGAGGCGAGAATCGCTCTATCGCCTACAGTGTAGCTGCGGCTTTTGACATTGGAGCGCCCGTTGAATCATTCACTTATCTGGGAGTACCCATTTCGAAGGGCAGATCCAAGCTGATGGACTATGAATTCCTGATACACAAGATGAATTCGAAGATGGCTTCATGGAAATCTAAGCTACTCTCCTTTGCAGGCAGGAGAATGCTAATTGCGCATGTTCTATCCTCGATAACTGTATACACAGCGGCGGCGGCGACAGGTATCCCCACAGGTATTATACAAAGGATTGAGAGCAAGCTTTCGAGCTTCCTTTGGGATGACAGATGTGATCATCAAAGAAGAGCGTGGATCGGTTGGCATAGGGTGGCGACGCCTTTGGACAAAGGAGGCTTGGGTTTAGTTCCCTTACGAACGATTAATGATGCTTTCACAGCGAAGGCCTGTTGGGAGGTTCTCACAGGGAGCTCGTTATGGGCTTCGTTTTGCAGGAGTAAGTACTACAACAACTGTGAGAGTATGTCAGGGACATACCCCCCTCATTTGAAGATGAGCAGCACCCCTTCTGGAAGCGAATCTGGAATATGTTCCCAAAGGTTTTCCCGTGTTGTAAATGGCTAATAGGGAGAGGAGAGATTTCCTTTTGGGACGCCTGGTGGTGTGAGGAGAGACTTACTGAGCACGCCATTCTTCCTAGCGACAGGCGACACCCTTTCCTAGTTAAGGATTTCTGGATGGACGACAATGGCTGGGACTGGGAGGTACTCCGGCAGGTGGTAACTGACAGGGGTATGGAGTTGATTAAGCAGGCTGGGGTATGGATGTCCAATGATGAAGATAAGCTCATTTGGGGGCCGGACAGGAAGGGGGTTTTCACCATGAGATCCGCTAAGAAGATTCTTATGGAGACTCGGTCTGAAGGACCGGCTAATTTGGGAAAGATTTGGTGACTTGATGCTCCTAAAGCATGTGCGATCATCTGGAAGATGGCAAGAGGCGCAGCACCTACGGACGATAATGTGCAGTTTAGGTGTGGCATCCCTTTAGCCTCGCGATGTAGCTGCTGTGATACACCGCAGGTTGAAGACACTCTACACCTCCTCTTCTTTCGGCAGTTGGCAGCTTATTTCTGGGCGAAATTCACTCAGGTCACAGGGAGGGAGGCTCCAGTAGACATTCCTTCTCTGCTAGGGTTATGCGACCTTGGACACACTGACATTTTTGCAGATTGGGTGGCAGGCATGCTAGCCGTCAACATCCCTATGAGTATTTGGAAATTGAGATGTGCAAATCGCTTTGAAGGGAGATGCCATGATGTTACTCATGAGTGGAATCAGATCAGGGACAATATCAATAACAGGATGAAGAGAAAGAGGTTCACACTCGGGTCAGATACCTCCTTTTGTAACCAACTCCATGAGGCTCACCTTGATGAACCCAGGCTGAAGATGAGGGATATTAAGCTTATAAGGTGGACGAGGCCTGACCTACACAATCTGAAGATGAATGTGACGATTGGAAGAAGTAGAGACAGTGAAGGTGTTAATCGGAGATGGGCGGCAGGTATTATTCGTAACCATAATGCTGACATCTGCCTTATCTTTCGTGCCTGGCTCAACACGGAGGAGTTTTTGATGGCATATATGCAAGCCTGCATTGTTGGCCTCAAATTGGCAACAGACCAGGTTTTAAGGGTCTCATGTATTGAGGTAGACGATGATAATGTCCACAATATCCTTTGAAATAATGCGCTGGCGCCATGGAGAATGCAGCCTATTTCCAGAGACTTTAAGATGGAGATACGGAGAGTAGATATAACGGGATCACTGGTATACAAGGTCGTCAATTCGTTGCCAAGAGAGATTGGACGATGGGGCAGTAGATTGACGAACATTTTTGTGTCCACGGATGCCAACAGGATGCCAAGCAGGACCCGTGGCATGGCCATCATGGAAAAGAGGAGTATACCTTATTTCGTTTTACATTTTGTAGACGCCTAGGCGCGGGTTTTCTTATTTTGATGGGGGAAAAATACCCGAGTTATAAGAGCGGGATCTGTATTTTTCTGATTGCTGAATTAGCCCACAAGAGGGGTGTGGGATGAAAAAGAGCGACCCCTGACTTATTTAAAAAAAAACACGTGTTCTCTTTACATGCTAAGAGATGCCTCCAAACGCTAATGTCTAGATCTAGAGCCTCCATTTCCCATAGACAAAGTTGCAATCTTGACTCTAATATTTCTTCCCTACCAATTCCATAACTTTTGACTCGGAGCTATGTTTTAGGCGTGCATGGTACCGTTGGAAAGCTCTCGACAAGCACTGCCCAGATAAAAATTCAAATTATTAATCTAAGTTTTTCTACAGTGATATGGATGTAGAATTACTCCTAGTCATCCGATATGTAGTGAATTGGGTTTCTTTGTAGTCTGCTTTCGTCTTTTCGCATTAAAGTTGACTCCTTTGACTTGTATTTAACCAGGTCATGATATTAGGTACGAATCATTGAAATGGTGGAACTGATATCATGATATCGATAGTTAGTGGTCCTGTTTGATCGTTATACAATTAGAAATGTACCTTTTTTGGGATTTCTTAGTGACTAAGTAACGCTTCTATTTTATCATAAGACTTGGATCTGGAAGCCAAAAGCATGATCTTCGGGAGAAGTCATGTTCTCTTTAAATGCTAGGGGATGTCTCCGACGTTAATGTCTAGATCTAGAGCTTCCACTCCAGAGAGACAAAGTTGCAATCTTAACTCTAATGTGTCTTACCAACCAACTCCATAACTTTTGACACAGAGCTCTATTTTAGGCGTTCATGGTACCGTCGGAAAGATCTCGACGAGTACTACCCACATAAAAAGCCAAATTACCAATATTAGGTTTTGTACTGTGATATTTGATTCAGTTGAGGTAGAATTACTCCTAGTCACCCGATATGTAGTGAATTGGGTCTCTTTCGAGTCTGCTTTCATGTTTTCAGCTTAAAGTTGACTCCTTCCACTTGTATATAACCAGATCATGATATTGGGTATGCTTCTTAGATATCGTATAGTTGATATCATGATCTCGATAGTTAATGAGCATGTTCGATCGTTATACCACTAGAAATGTGGCTATTTTGAATCACTTTATTTAAACAAGTCAGAAGTAAACCTCATTCATCCCACACTCCTCATTTGAGCCAAAACAAACGGTATTACATATGGTGATAAAACCCCGCCCATCTATGCACATCACCTATGATGTCACAACAAAAACAAAAAAAGAAGAGCCTCAAATCACAACTTGCGTGATGAGGCACCTCTAACTAGCTGTCTTGCCATGTATGTAACACATAAGGCATCCTCCTCCTTTCCATCGTTGTGGTCTTAAGATTTCTTACTGACGAAGTAACCATTCGATTTTATCATAAGGCCCATGGATTTGGATCTGGAAGCTAAAAAATTGATTTGTGGGGCAACACGTGTTCTCTTTACATGCTAAGAGATGCCTCCAAATGCTAATGTCTAGATCTAGAGCCTCCATTTCCCATAGACAAAGTTGCAATCTTGACTCTAATATTTCTTCCCTACCAATTCCATAACTTTTGACTCGGAGATCTGTTTTAGGCGTGCATGGTACCGTTGGAAAGCTCTCGACAAACACTGCCCAGATAAAAACTCAAATTATTAATTTAAGTTTTTCTACAATGATATGGATGTAGAATTACTCCTAGTCATCCGATATGTAGTGAATTGGGTTTCTTTGTAGTCTGCTTTCGTCTTTTCGCATTAAAGTTGACTCCTTTGACTTGTATTTAACCAGGATATTATATTAGGTACGATTCATTGAAATGGTGGAACTGATATCATGATATCGGTAGTTAGTGGTCCTGTTCGATCTTATACAATTAGAAATGTACCTTTTTTGGGATTTCTTAGTGACTAAGTAACGCTTCTGTTTTATCATAAGACTTTGATCTGGAAGCCAAAAGCATGATCTTTGGGAGAAGTCATGTTCTCTTTACATGCTAGGGGATGTCTCCGATGTTAATGTTTAGATCTAGAGCTTCCACTCCAGAGAGACAAAGTTGCAATCTTAACTCTAATGTGTCTTCCCAACCAACTCCATAACTTTTGACTCAGAGCTCTGTTTTAGGCGTGCATGGTACCGTTGGAAAGATCTCGACGAGTACTACCCATATAAAAAGCCAAATTACCAATATTAGATTTTGTATTGTGATATTTGATTCAGTTGAGGTAGAATTACTCCTAGTCACCCAATATGTAGTGAATTGGGTCTCTTTCGAGTCTACTTTCATCTTTTCAGCTTAAAGGTGGCTCCTTCGACTTGTATATAACCAGATCATGATATTGGGTATGCTTCTTAGATATCGTATAGTTGATATCATGATCTCGATAGTTAATGAGCATGTTCGATCGTTATACCACTAGAAATGTGCCTATTTTGAATCACTTTATTTAAACAAGTCAGAAGTAAACCTCATTCATCCCACACTCCTCATTTGAGCCAAAATAAAAGGTATTACATCTGGTGCTAAAACCCCATCCATCTATGCACATCACCTATGAGGTCACAACAAAAACAAAAAAGAAGAGCCTCATATCACAACAGGCGTGATGAGGCACCTCTAACTAGCTGTCTTTCCATGTATGTAACACATAAGGCATCCTCCTCCTTTCCATCGTTGTGGTCTTAAGATTTCTTACTGACGAAGTAACCATTCTATTTTATCATGAGGCCCATGGATTTGGATCTGGAAGCTAAAAAATTGATTTGTGGGGCAACACGTGTTCTCTTTACATGCTAAGAGATGCCTCCAAACGCTAATGTCTAGATCTAGAGCCTCCATTTCCCATAGACAAAGTTGCAATCTTGACTCTAATATTTGTTCCCTACCAATTCCATAACTTTTGACTCGGAGCTATGTTTTAGGCGTGCATGGTACCTTTGGAAAGCTCTCGATAAGCACTGCCCAGATAAAAACTCAAATTATTAATCTAAGTTTTTCTACAGTGATATGGATGTAGAATTACTCCTAGTCATCCAAAATGTAGTGAATTGGGTTTCTTTGTAGTCTGCTTTCGTCTTTTCGCATTAAAGTTGACTCCTTTGCCTTGTATTTAACTAGGTCATGATATTAGGTACGATTCATTGAAATGGTGGAACTGATATCATGATATCGGTAGTTAGTGGTCCTGTTCGATCGTTATACAATTAGAAATGTACATTTTTTGGGATTTCTTAGTGACTAACGCTTGTATTTTATCATAAGACTTGGATCTGGAAGCCAAAAGCATGATCTTCGGGAGAAGTCATGTTCTCTTTACATGCTAGGGATGCCTCCGATGTTAATGTCTAGATCTAGAGCTTCCACTCCAGAGAGACAAAGTTGCAATCTTAAGTCTAGTGTGCCCAACCAACTCCATAACTTTTGACTCAGAGCTCTATTTTAGGCGTGCATGGTACCGTTGGAAAGATCTCGACGAGTACTACCAACATAAAAAGCCAAATTACCAATATTAGGTTCTGTACTGTGATATTTGATTCAGTTGAGGTAGAATTACTCCTAGTCATCCGATATGTAGTGAATTGGGTCTCTTTCGAGTCTGCTTTCATCTTTTCAGCTTAAAGTTGACTCCTTCGACTTGTATATAACCAGATCATGATATTGGGTATGCTTCTTAGATATCGTATAGTTGATATCATGATCTCGATAGTTAATGAGCATGTTCGATCGTTATACCACTAGAAATGTGCCTATTTTGAATCACTTTATTTAAATAAGTCAGAAGTAAACCTCATTCATCCCACACTCCTCATTTGAGCCAAAACAAAAGGTATTACATCTGGTGCTAAAACCCCGCCCATCTATGCACATCACCTATGAGGTCACAACAAAAACAAAAAAAGAAGAGCCTCATATCACAGTAGGCATGATGAGGCACCTCTAACTAGCTGTCTTTCCATGTATGTAACACATAAGGCATCCTCCTCCTTTCCATCGTTGTGGTCTTAAGAATTCTTAGTGACGAAGTAACCATTCTATTTTATCATAAGGCCCATGGATTTGGATCTGGAAGCTAAAAAATTGATTTGCGGGGCAACATGTGTTCTCTTTACATGCTAAGAGATGCCTCCAAACGCTAATGTCTAGATCTAGAGCCTCCATTTCCCATAGACAAAGTTGCAATCTTGACTCTAATATTTCTTCCCTACCAATTCCATAACTTTTGACTCGGAGCTATGTTTTAGGTGTGCATGGTACCGTTGGAAAGCTCTCGATAAGCACTGCCCAGATAAAAACTCAAATTATTAATCTATGTTTTAATACAGTGATATGGATGTAGAATTACTCCTAGTCATCCAATATGTAGTGAATTGGGTTTCTTTGTAGTCTGCTTTCGTCTTTTCGCATCAAAGTTGACTCCTTTGACTTGTATTTAACCAGGTCATGATATTAGGTACGATTCATTGAAATGGTGGAACTAATATCATGATATCGGTAGTTAGTGGTCCTGTTCGATCGTTATACAATTAGAAATGTACCTTTTTTGAGATTTCTTAGTGACTAAGTAACGCTTGTATTTTATCATAAGACTTGGATCTGGAAGCCAAAAGCATGATATTCGGGAGAAGTCATGTTCTCTTTACATGCTAGGGGATGTCTCCGACGTTAATGTCTAGATCTAGAGCTTCCACTCCAGAGAGACAAAGTTGCAATCTTAACTCTAATGTGTCTTCCCAACCAACTCCATAACTTTTGACTCAGAGCTCTGTTTTTTGCGTGCATGGTACCGTTGGAAAGATCTCGACGAGTACTACCCACATAAAAAGCAAAATTACCAATATTCGGTTTTGTACTGTGATATTTGATTCAGTTGAGGTAGAATTACTCCTAGTCACCCGATATGTAGTGAATTGCGTCTCTTTCGAGTCTGCTGTCATCTTTTCAGCTTAAAGGTTACTCCTTCGACTTGTATATAACCAGATCATGATATTGGGTATGCTTCTTAGATATCGTATAGTTGATATCATGATCTCGATAGTTAATGAGCATGTTCGATCGTTATACCACTAGAAATGTGCATATTTTGAATCACTTTATTTAAACAAGTCAGAAGTAAACATCATTCATCCCACACTCCTCATTTGAGCCAAAACAAAAGGTATTACATCTGGTGCTAAAACCCCGCCCATCTATGCACATCACCTATGAGGTCACAACAAAAACAAAAAAGAATAGCCTCATATCACAACAGGCGTGATGAGGCACCTCTAACTAGTTGTCTTTCCATGTATGTAACACATAAGGCATCCTCCTCCTTTCCATCGTTGTGGTGTTAAGATTTCTTAGTGACGAAGTAACCATTCTATTTTATCATAAGGCCCATGGATTTGGATCTGGAAGCTAAAAAATTGATTTGCGGGGCAACACGTGTTCTCTTTACATGCTAAGAGATGCCTCCAAACGCTAATGTCTAGATCTAGAGCCTCCATTTCCCATAGACAAAGTTGCAATATTGACTCTAATATTTCTTCCCTACCAATTCCATAACTTTTGACTCGGAGCTATGTTTTAGGCGTGCATGGTACCGTTGGAAAGCTCTCGATAAGCACTGCCCAGATAAAAACTCAAATTATTAATCTAAGTTTTTCTACAGTGATATTGATGTAGAATGAATCCTAGTCATCCGATATGTAGTGAATTGGGTTTGTTTGTAGTCTGCTTTTGTCTTTTCGCATTAAAATTGACTCCTTTGACTTGTATTTAACCAGGTCATGATATTAGGTATGATTCATTGAAATGGTGGAACTGATATCATGATATCAGTAGTTAGTGGTCCTGTTCGATCGTTATACAATTAGAAATGTACCTTTTTTGGGATTTCTTAGTGACTAAGTAACGCTTCTATTTTATCATAAGACTTGGATATGGAAGCCAAAAGCATGATCTTCGGGAGAAGTCATGCTCTCTTTACATGCTAGGGGATGTCTCCGACGTTAATGTCTAGATCTAGAGCTTCCACTCCAGAGAGACAAAGTTGCAATCTTAACTCTAATGTGTCTTCCCAACCAACGCCATAACTTTTGACTCAGAGCTCTGTTTTAGGCGTGCATGGTACCGTTCGAAAGATCTCGACGATTACTACCACTATAAAAAGCCAAATTACTCCTAGTCACCCGATATGTAGTGAATTCGGTCTCTTTCGAATCTTCTTTCATCTTTTCAGCTTAAAGTTGACTCCTTCGACTTGTATATAACCAGATCATGATATTGGGTATGCTTCTTAGATATCGTATAGTTGATATCATGATCTCGATAGTTAATGAGCATGTTTGATCGTTATACCACTAGAAATGTGCCTATTTAGAATCACTTTATTTAAACAAGTCAGAAGTAAACCTCATTCTTCCCACACTCCTCATTTGAGCCAAAACAAAAGGTATTACATCTGGTGCTAAAACCCCACCCATCTATGCACATCGCCTATGAGGTCACAACAAAAACAAGAAAAAGAAGAGCCTCATATCACAGCAGGCGTGATGAGGCACCTCTAACTTGCTGTCTTTCCATGTATGTAACACATAAGGCATCCTCCTCCTTTCCATCGTTGTGGTCTTAAGATTTCTTAGTGACGAAGTAACCATTCTATTTTATCATAAGGCCGATGGATTTGGATCTGGAAGCTAAATAATTGATTTGCGGGGCAACACGTGTTCTCTTTGCATGCTAAGAGATGCCTCCAAACGCTAATGTCTAGATCTAGAGCCTCCATTTCCCATAGACAAAGTTGCAATCTTGACTCTAATATTTCTTCTCTACCAATTCCATAACTTTTGACTCGGAGCTACGTTTTAGGCGTGCATGGTACCGTTGGAAAGCTCTCCATAAGCACTGCCCAGATAAAAACTCAAATTATTAGTCTAAGTTTTTCTACAGTGATATGGATGTAGAATTACTCCTAGTCATCCGATATGTAGTGAATTGGGTTTCTTTGTAGTCTGCTTTCTTCTTTTCGCATTAAAGTTGACTCCTTTGACTTGTATTTAACCAGGTCATGATATTAGGTACGATTCATTGAAATGGTGTAACTGATATCATGATATCGGTAGTTAGTGGTGCTGTTCGATCGTTATACAATTAGAAATGTACCTTTTTTGGGATTTCTTAGTGACTAAGTAACGCTTCTATTTTTTCATAAGACTTGGATCTGGAAGCCAAAAGCATGATCTTCGGAGGAATTCATGTTCTCTTTACATGCTAGGGGATGTCTCCAACGTTAATGTCTAGATCTAGAGCTTCCACTCCAGAGAGACAAAGTTGCAATCTTAACTCTAATGTGTCTTCCCAACCAACTCCATAAATTTTGATTCAGAGCTCTGTTTTAGGTGTGCATGGTACCGTTAGAAAGATCTCGACGAGTACTACCCACATAAAAAGCCAAATTACCAATATTAGGTTTTGTACTGTGATATTTGATTCAGTTGAAGTAGAATTACTCCTAGTCACCCGATATGTAGTGAATTGGGTCTCTTTTGAGTATGTTTTCATCTTTTCAGCTTAAAGTTGACTCCTTCGACTTGTATATAACCAGATCATGATATTGGGTATGCTTCTTAGATATTATAGTTGATATCATGATCTCGATAGTTAATGAGCATGTTCGATCGTTATACCACTAGAAATGTGCCTATTTTGAATCACTTTATTTAAACAAGTCAGAAGTAAACCTCATTCATCCCACACTCCTCATTTGAGCCAAAACAAAAGGTATTACATCTGGTGCTAAAACCCCGTCCATCTATGCACATCACCTATGAGGTCACAACAAAAACAAAAAAAGAAGAGCCTCATATCATAGCAGGCGTGATGAGGCACCTCTAACTAGCTGTCTTTCCATTATGTAACACATAAGGCATCCTCCTCCTTTCCATCGTTGTGGTCTTAAGATTTCTTAGTGACGATGTAACCATTCTATTTTATCATAAGGCCCATGGATTTGGATCTAGAAGCTAAAAAATTGATTTGCGGGGCAACACGTGTTCTCTTTACAAACTAAGAGATGCCTCCAAACGCTAATGTCTAGATCTAGAGCCTTCATTTCCCATAGACAAAGTTGCAATCTTGACTCTAATATTTCTTCCCTACCAATTCCATAACTTTTGACTCGGAGCTCTGTTTTGGGCGTGCATGGTACCGTTGGAAAGCTCTCAATAAACACTGCCCAGATAAAAACTCAAATTATTAATCTAAGTTTTTCTACAGTGATATGGATGTAGAATTACTCCTAGTCATCTGATATGTAGTGAATTGGGTTTCTTTGTAGTCTACTTTCGTCTTTTCGCATTAAAGTTGATTCCTTTGACTTGTATTTAACCAGGTCATGATATTAGGTACGATTCATTCAAATGGTGGAACTGATATCATGATATTGGTAGTTAGTGGTCCTGTTCGATCATTATACAATTAGAAATGTACCTTTTTTGGGATTTCTTAGTGACTAAGTAACGCTTCTATTTTATCATAAGACTTGGATCTGGAAGCCAAAAGCATGATCTTCGGGAGAAGTCATGTTCTCTTTACATGCTAGGGGATGTCTTCGACGTTAATGTCTAGATCTAGAGCTTCCACTCCAGAGAGACAAAGTTGCAATCTTAACTCTAATGTGTCTTCCAAACCAACTCCATAACTTTTGACTCAGAGCTCTATTTTAGGCGTGCATGGTACCGTTGGAAAGATACAAGTACTACCAACATAAAAAGCCAAATTACCAATATTAGGTTTTGTACTATGATATTTGATTCAGTTGAGGTAGAATTACTCCTAGTCACCCGATATGTAGTGAATTGGGTCTCTTTCGAGTCTGCTTTCATCTTTTCAGCTTAAAGTTGACTCCTTCGACTTGTATATAACCAGATCATGATATTGGGTATGCTTCTTAGATATCGTATAGTTGATATCATGATTTCGATAGTTAATGAGCATGTTCGATCGTTATACCACTAGAAATGTGCCTATTTTGAATCACTTTATTTAAACAAGTCAGAAGTAAACATCATTCATCCCACACTCCTCATTTGAGCCAAAACAAAAGGTATTACATCTGGTGCTAAAACTCCGCCCATCTATGCACATCACCTATGAGGTCAATACAAAAACAAAAAAAGAAGAGCCTCATATCACAGCAGGCGTGATTAGGCACCTCTAACTAGCTGTCTTTCCATGTATGTAACACATAAGGCATCCTCCTCCTTTCCATCGTTGTGGTCTTAAGATTTCTTAGTGACGAAGTAACCATTGTATTTTATCATAAGGCCCATGGATTTGGATCTGGAAGCTAAAATTTGATTTATGGGGCAACACGTGTTCTCTTTACATGCTAAGAGATGTCTCCAAACGCTAATATCTAGATCTAGAGCCTCCATTTCCCATAGACAAAGTTGCAATCTTGACTCTAATATTTCTTCCCTACCAATTCCATAACTTTTGACTCGGAGCTATGTTTTAGGCGTGCATGGCACCGTTGGAAAGCTCTCGATAAGCACTGCCCAGATAAAAACTCAAATTATTAATCTAAGTTTTTCTACAGTGATATGGATGTAGAATTACTCCTAGTCATCCGATGTGTAGTGAATTGGGTTTCTTTGTAGTCTGCTTTTGTCTTTTTGCATTAAAGTTGACTCCTTTGACTTGTATTTAACCAGGTCATGATATTAGGTACAATTCATTGAAATGGTGGAACTGATATCATGATATCGGTAGTTAGTGGTCCTGTTCGATCGTCATACAATTAGAAATGTACCTTTTTTGGGATTTCTTAGTGACTAAGTAACGCTTCTATTTTATCATAAGACTTGGATCTGGAAGCCAAAAGCATGATCTTCGGGAGAAGTCATGTTCTCTTTACATGCTAGGGGATGTCTCCGACGTTAATGTCTAGATCTAGAGCTTCCACTCCAGAGAGACAAAGTTGCAATCTTAACTCTAATGTGTCTTCCCAACCAACTCCATAACTTTTGACTCGGAGCTCTGTTTTAGGCGTGCATGGTACCGTTGGAAAGATCTCGACGAGTACTACCAATAAAAAGCCAAATTACCAATATTAGGTTTTGTACTGTGATATTTGATTCAGTTGAGGTAGAATTACTCCTAGTCACCCGATATGTAGTGAATTGGGTCTCTTTCGAGTCTGCTTTCATCTTTTCAGCTTAAAGTTGACTCCTTCGACTTGTATATAACCAGATCATGATATTGGGTATGCTTCTTAGATATCGTATAGTTGATATCATTATCTCGATAGTTAATGAGCATGTTCGATCGTTATACCACTAGAAATGTGCCTATTTTGAATCACTTTATTTAAACAAGTCAGAAGTAAACCTCATTCATCCCACAATCCTCATTTGAACCAAAACAAAAGGTATTACATCTGGTGCTAAAACCCCGCCCATCTATGCACATCACCTATGAGGTCACAACAAAAACAAAAAAAGAAGAGCCTCATATCACAGCAGGCGTGATGAGGCACCTCTAACTAGCTGTCTTTCCATGTATGTAACACATAAGGCATCCTCCTCCTTTCCATCGTTGTGGTCTTAAGATTTCTTAGTGACGAAGTAACCATTGTATTTTATCATAAGGCCCATGGATTTGGATCTGGAAGCTAAAAAATTGATTTGTGGGGCAACACGTGTTCTCTTTACATGCTAAGAGATGTCTCCAAACGCTAATATCTAGATCTAGAGCCTCCATTTCCCATAGACAAAGTTTCAATCTTGACTCTAATATTTCTTCTCTACCAATTCCGTAACTTTTGACTCGGAGCTATGTTTTAGGCGTGCATGGTATCGTTGGAAAGCTCTCGATAAGCACTGCCCAGATAAAAACTCAAATTATTAATCTAAGTTTTTCTACAGTGATATGGATGTAGAATTACTCGTAGTCATCCGAGATGTAGTGAATTGGGTTTCTTTGTAGTCTGCTTTCGTCTTTTCGCATTAAAGTTGACTCCTTTGACTTGTATTTAACCAGGTCATGATATTAGGTACGATTCATTGAAATGGTGGAACTGATATCATGATATCGGTAGTTAGTGGTCCTGTTCAATCGTTATACAATTAGAAATGTACATTTTTTGGGATTTCTTAGTGACTAAGTAACGCTTGTATTTTATCATAAGACTTGGATCTGGAAGTCAAAAGCATGATCTTCGGGAGAAGTCATGTTCTCTTTACATGCTAGGGATGCCTCCGATGTTAATGTCTAGATCTAGAGCTTCCACTCCAGAGAGACAAAGTTGCAATCTTAAGTCTAATGTGCCCAACCAACTCCATAACTTTTGACTCAGAGCTCTATTTTAGGCGTGCATGGTACCGTTGGAAAGATCTCGACGAGTACTACCAACATAAAAAGCCAAATTACCAATATTAGGTTTTGTACTGTGATATTTGATTCAGTTGAGGTAGAATTACTCCTAGTCATCCGATATGTAGTGAATTGGGTCTCTTTCGAGTCTGCTTTCATCTTTTCAGCTTAAAGTTGACTCCTTCGACTTGTATATAACCAGATCATGATATTGGGTATGCTTCTTAGATATCGTATAGTTGATATCATGATCTCGATAGTTAATGAGCATGTTCGATCGTTATACCACTAGAAATGTGCCTATTTTGAATCACTTTATTTAAATAAGTCAGAAGTAAACCTCATTCATCCCACACTCCTCATTTGAGCCAAAACAAAAGGTATTACATCTGGTGCTAAAACCCCGCCCATCTATGCACATCACCTATGAGGTCACAACAAAAACAAAAAAAGAAGAGCCTCATATCACAGTAGGCATGATGAGGCACCTCTAACTAGCTGTCTTTCCATGTATGTAACACATAAGGCATCCTCCTCCTTTCCATCGTTGTGGTCTTAAGAATTCTTAGTGACGAAGTAACCATTCTATTTTATCATAAGGCCCATGGATTTGGATCTGGAAGCTAAAAAATTGATTTGCGGGGCAACATGTGTTCTCTTTACATGCTAAGAGATGTCTCCAAACGCTAATGTCTAGATGTAGAGCCTCCATTTCCCATAGACAAAGTTGCAATCTTGACTCTAATATTTCTTCCCTACCAATTCCATAACTTTTGACTCGGAGCTATGTTTTAGGTGTGCATGGTACCGTTGGAAAGCTCTCGATAAGCAGTGCCCAGATAAAAACTCAAATTATTAATCTATGTTTTTATACAGTGATATGGATGTAGAATTACTCCTAGTCATCCGATATGTAGTGAATTGGGTTTCTTTGTAGTCTGCTTTCGTCTTTTCGCATTAAAGTTGACTCCTTTGATTTGTATTTAACCAGGTCATGATATTAGGTACGATTCATTGAAATGGTGGAACTGATATCATGATATCGGTAGTTAGTGGTCCTGTTCGATCGTTATACAATTAGAAATGTGCCTTTTTTGAGATTTCTTAGTGACTAAGTAACGCTTGTATTTTATCATAAGACTTGGATCTGGAAGCCAAAAGCATGATATTCGGGAGAAGTCATGTTCTCCTTACATGCTAGGGGATGTCTCCGACGTTAATGTCTAGATCTAGAGCTTCCACTCCAGAGAGACAAAGTTGCAATCTTAACTCTAATGTGTCTTCCCAACCAACTCCATAACTTTTGACTCAGAGCTCTGTTTTTTGCGTGCATGCTACCGTTGGAAAGATCTCGACGAGTACTACCCACATAAAAAGCAAAATTACCAATATTCGGTTTTGTACTGTGATATTTGATTCAGTTGAGGTAGAATTACTCCTAGTCACCCGATATGTAGTGAATTGCGTCTCTTTCGAGTCTGCTTTCATCTTTTCAGCTTAAAGGTTACTCCTTCGACTTGTATATAACCAGATCATGATATTGGGTATGCTTCTTAGATATCGTATAGTTGATATCATGATCTCGATAGTTAATGAGCATGTTCGATCGTTATACCACTAGAAATGTGCATATTTTGAATCACTTTATTTAAACAAGTCAGAAGTAAACCTCATTCATCCCACACTCCTCATTTGAGCCAAAACAAAAGGTATTACATCTGGTGCTAAAACCCCGCCCATCTATGCACATCACCTATGAGGTCACAACAAAAACAAAAAAGAATAGCCTCATATCACAACAGGCGCGATGAGGCACCTCTAACTAGCTGTCTTTCCATGTATGTAACACATAAGGCATCCTCCTCCTTTCCATCGTTGTGGTCTTAAGATTTCTTAGTGACGAAGTAACCATTCTATTTTATCATAAGGCCCATGGATTTGGATCTAGAAGCTAAAAAATTGATTTGCGGGGCAACACATGTTCTCTTTACATGCTAAGAGATGCCTCCAAACGCTAATGTCTAGATCTAGAGCCTCCATTTCCCATAGACAAAGTTGCAATATTGACTCTAATATTTCTTCCCTACCAATTCCATAACTTTTGACTCGGAGCTATGTTTTAGGCGTGCATGGTACCGTTGGAAAGCTCTCGATAAGCACTGCCTAGATAAAAACTCAAATTATTAATCTAAGTTTTTCTACAGTGATATTGATGTAGAATTACTCCTAGTCATCCGATATGTAGTGAATTGGGTTTGTTTGTAGTCTGCTTTCGTCTTTTCGCATTAAAGTTGACTCCTTTGACTTGTATTTAACCAGGTCATGATATTAGGTATGATTCATTGAAATGGTGGAACTGATATCATGATATCAGTAGTTAGTGGTCCTGTTCGATCGTTATACAATTAGAAATGTACCTTTTTTGGGATTTCTTAGTGACTAAGTAACGCTTCTATTTTATCATAAGACTTGGATATGGAAGCCAAAAGCATGATCTTCGGGAGAAGTCATGCTCTCTTTACATGCTAGGGGATGTCTCCGACGTTAATGTCTAGATCTAGAGCTTCCACTCCAGAGAGACAAAGTTGCAATCTTAACTCTAATGTGTCTTCCCAACCAACTCCATAACTTTTGACTCAGAGCTCTGTTTTAGGCGTGCATGGTACCGTTCGAAAGATCTCGACGATTACTACCAACATAAAAAGCCAAATTACTCCTAGTCACCCGATATGTAGTGAATTGGGTCTCTTTTGAATCTGCTTTCATCTTTTCAGCTTAAAGTTGACTCCTTCGACTTGTATATAACCAGATCATGATATTGGGTATGCTTCTTAGATATCGTATAGTTGATATCATGATCTCGATAGTTAATGAGCATGTTCGATCGTTATACCACTAGAAATGTGCCTATTTAGAATCACTTTATTTAAACAAGTCAGAAGTAAACCTCATTCATCCCACACTCCTCATTTGAGCCAAAACAAAAGGTATTACATCTGGTGCTAAAACCCCACCCATCTATGCACATCACCTATGAGGTCACAACAAAAACAAGAAAAAGAAGAGCCTCATATCACAGCAGGCGTGATGAGGCACCTCTAACTTGCTGTCTTTCCATGTATGTAACACATAAGGCATCCTCCTCCTTTCCATCGTTGTGGTCTTAAGATTTCTTAGTGACGAAGTAACCATTCTATTTTATCATAAGGCCGATGGATTTGGATCTGGAAGCTATATAATTGATTTGCGGGGCAACACGTGTTCTCTTTGCATGCTAAGAGATGCATCCAAACGCTAATGTCTAGATCTAGAGCCTCCATTTCCCATAGACAAAGTTGCAATCTTGACTCTAATATTTCTTCTCTACCAATTCCATAACTTTTGACTCGGAGCTACGTTTTAGGCGTGCATGGTACCGTTGGAAAGCTCTCCATAAGCACTGCCCAGATAAAAACTCAAATTATTAGTCTAAGTTTTTATACAGTGATATGGATGTAGAATTACTCCTAGTCATCCGATATGTAGTGAATTGGGTTTCTTTGTAGTCTGCTTTCGTCTTTTCGCATTAAAGTTGACTCCTTTGACTTGTATTTAACCAGGTCATGATATTAGGTACGATTCATTGAAATGGTGTAACTGATATCATGATATCGGTAGTTAGTGGTCCTGTTCGATCGTTATACAATTAGAAATGTACATTTTTTGGGATTTCTTAGTGACTAAGTAACGCTTCTATTTTTTCATAAGACTTGGATCTGGAATCCAAAAGCATGATCTTCGGAGGAATTCATGTTATCTTTACATGCTAGGGGATGTCTCCGACGTTAATGTCTAGATCTAGAGCTTCCACTCCAGAGAGACAAAGTTGCAATCTTAACTCTAATGTGTCTTCCCAACCAACTCCATAAATTTTGATTCAGAGCTCTATTTTAGGTGTGCATGGTACCGTTAGAAAGATCTCGACGAGTACTACCCACATAAAAAGCCAAATTACCAATATTAGGTTTTGTACTGTGATATTTGATTCATTTGAAGTAGAATTACTCCTAGTCACCCGATATGTAGTGAATTGGGTCTCTTTTGAGTATGCTTTCATATTTTCAGCTTAAAGTTGACTCCTTCGACTTGTATATAACCAGATCATGATATTGGGTATGCTTCTTAGATATTATAGTTGATATCATGATCTCGATAGTTAATGAGCATGTTCGATCGTTATACCACTAGAAATGTGCCTATTTTGAATCACTTTATTTAAACAAGTCAGAAGTAAACATCATTCATCCCACACTCCTCATTTGAGCCAAAACAAAAGGTATTACATCTGGTGCTAAAACTCCGCCCATCTATGCACATCACCTATGAGGTCACAACAAAAACAAAAAAAGAAGAGCCTCATATCACAGCAGGCGTGATTAGGCACCTCTAACTAGCTGTCTTTCCATGTATGTAACACATAAGGCATCCTCCTCCTTTCCATCGTTGTGGTCTTAGGATTTCTTAGTGACGAAGTAACCATTGTATTTTATCATAAGGCCCATGGATTTGGATCTGGAAGCTAAAAATTGATTTATGGGGCAACACGTGTTCTCTTTACATGCTAAGAGATGTCTCCAAACGCTAATATCTAGATCTAGAGCCTCCATTTCCCATAGACAAAGTAGCAATCTTGACTCTAATATTTCTTCCCTACCAATTCCATAACTTTTGACTCGGAGCTATGTTTTAGGCGTGCATGGCACCGTTGGAAAGCTCTCGATAAGCACTGCCCAGATAAAAACTCAAATTATTAATCTAAGTTTTTCTACAGTGATATGGATGTAGAATTACTCCTAGTCATCCGATGTGTAGTGAATTGGGTTTCTTTGTAGTCTGCTTTCGTCTATTTGCATTAAAGTTGACTCCTTTGACTTGTATTTAACCAGGTCATGATATTAGGTACGATTCATTGAAATGGTGGAACTGATATCATGATATCGGTAGTTAGTGGTCCTGTTCGATCGTTATACAATTAGAAATGTACCTTTTTTGGGATTTCTTAGTGACTAAGTAACGCTTCTATTTTATCATAAGACTTGGATCTGGAAGCCAAAAGCATGATCTTCGGGAGAAGTCATGTTCTCTTTACATGCTAGGGGATGTCTCCGACGTTAATGTCTAGATCTAGAGCTTCCACTCCAGAGAGACAAAGTTGCAATCTTAACTCTAATGTGTCTTCCCAACCAACTCCATAACTTTTGACTCGGAGCTCTGTTTTAGGCGTGCATGGTACCGTTGGAAAGATCTCGACGAGTACTACCAACATAAAAAGCCAAATTACCAATATTAGGTTTTGTACTGTGATATTTGATTCAGTTGAGGTAGAATTACTCCTAGTCACCCGATATGTAGTGAATTGGGTCTCTTTCGAGTCTATTTTCATCTTTTCAGCTTAAAGTTGACTCCTTCGACTTGTATATAACCATATCATGATATTGGGTATGCTTCTTAGATATCGTATAGTTGATATCATTATCTCGATAGTTAATGAGCATGTTCGATCGTTATACCACTAGAAATGTGCCTATTTTGAATCACTTTATTTAAACAAGTCAGAAGTAAACCTCATTCATCCCACAATCCTCATTTGAACCAAAACAAAAGGTATTACATCTGGTGCTAAAACCCCGCCCATCTATGCACATCACCTATGAGGTCACAACAAAAACAAAAAAAGAAGAGCCTCATATCACAGCAGGCGTGATGAGGCACCTCTAACTAGCTGTCTTTCCATGTATGTAACACATAAGGCATCCTCCTCCTTTCCATCGTTGTGGTCTTAAGATTTCTTAGTGACGAAGTAACCATTGTATTTTATCATAAGGCCCATGGATTTGGATCTGGAAGCTAAAAAATTGATTTGTGGGGCAACACGTGTTCTCTTTACATGCTAAGAGATGTCTCCAAACGCTAATATCTAGATCTAGAGCCTCCATTTCCCATAGACAAAGTTGCAATCTTGACTCTAATATTTCTTCTCTACCAATTCCGTAACTTTTGACTCGGAGCTATGTTTTAGGCGTGCATGGTATCGTTGGAAAGCTCTCGATAAGCACTGCCCAGATAAAAACTCAAATTATTAATCTAAGTTTTTCTACAGTGATATGGATGTAGAATTACTCGTAGTCATCCGAGATGTAGTGAATTGGGTTTCTTTGTAGTCTGCTTTCGTCTTTTCGCATTAAAGTTGACTCCTTTGACTTGTATTTAACCAGGTCATGATATTAGGTACGATTCATTGAAATGGTGGAACTGATATCATGATATCGGTAGTTAGTGGTCCTGTTCGATCGTTATACAATTAGAAATGTACATTTTTTGGGATTTCTTAGTGACTAAGTAACGCTTGTATTTTATCATAAGACTTGGATCTGGAAGCTAAAAGCATGATCTTCAGGAGAAGTCATGTTCTCTTTACATGCTAGGGATGCCTCCGATGTTAATGTCTAGATCTAGAGCTTCCACTCCAGAGAGACAAAGTTGCAATCTTAAGTCTAATGTGCCCAACCAACTCCATAACTTTTGACTCAGAGCTCTATTTTAGGCGTGCATGGTACCGTTGGAAAGATTTCGACGAGTACTACCAACATAAAAAGCCAAATTACCAATATTAGGTTTTGTACTGTGATATTTGATTCAGTTGAGGTAGAATTACTCCTAGTCATCCGATATGTAGTGAATTGGGTCTCTTTCGAGTCTGCTTTCATCTTTTCAGCTTAAAGTTGACTCCTTCGACTTGTATATAACCAGATCATGATATTGGGTATGCTTCTTAGATATCGTATAGTTGATATCATGATCTCGATAGTTAATGAGCATGTTCGATCGTTATACCACTAGAAATGTGCCTATTTTGAATCACTTTATTTAAATAAGTCAGAAGTAAACCTCATTCATCCCACACTCCTCATTTGAGCCAAAACAAAAGGTATTACATCTGGTGCTAAAACCCCACCCATCTATGCACATCACCTATAAGGTCACAACAAAAACAAAAAAAGAAGAGCCTCATATCACAGTAGGCATGATGAGGCACCTCTAACTAGCTGTCTTTCCATGTATGTAACACATAAGGCATCCTCCTCCTTTCCATCGTTGTGGTCTTAAGAATTCTTAGTGACGAAGTAACCATTCTATTTTATCATAAGGCCCATGGATTTGGATCTGGAAGCTAAAAAATTGATTTGCGGGGCAACATGTGTTCTCTTTACATGCTAAGAGATGCCTCCAAACGCTAATGTCTAGATCTAGAGCCTCCATTTCCCATAGACAAAGTTGCAATCTTGACTCTAATATTTCTTCCCTACCAATTCCATAACTTTTGACTCGGAGCTATGTTTTAGGTGTGCATGGTACCGTTGGAAAGCTCTCGATAAGCAGTGCCCAGATAAAAACTCAAATTATTAATCTATGTTTTTATACAGTGATATGGATGTAGAATTACTCCTAGTCATCCGATATGTAGTGAATTGGGTTTCTTTGTAGTCTGCTTTCGTCTTTTCGCATTAAAGTTGACTCCTTTGACTTGTATTTAACCAGGTCATGATATTAGGTACGATTCATTGAAATGGTGGAACTGATATCATGATATCGGTAGTTAGTGGTCATGTTCGATCGTTATATAATTAGAAATGTACCTTTTTTGAGATTTCTTAGTGACTAAGTAACGCTTGTATTTTATCATAAGACTTGGATCTGGAAGCCAAAAGCATGATATTCGGGAGAAGTCATGTTCTCTTTACATGCTAGGGGATGTCTCCGACGTTAATGTCTAGATCTAGAGCTTCCACTCCAGAGAGACAAAGTTGCAATCTTAACTCTAATGTGTCTTCCCAACCAACTCCATAAATTTTGACTCAGAGCTCTGTTTTTTGCGTGCATGGTACCGTTGGAAAGATCTCGACGAGTACTACCCACATAAAAAGCATAATTACCAATATTCGGTTTTGTACTGTGATATTTGATTCAGTTGAGGTAGAATTACTCCTAGTCACCCGATATGTAGTGAATTGCGTCTCTTTCGAGTCTGCTTTCATCTTTTCAGCTTAAAGGTTACTCCTTCGACTTGTATATAACCAGATCATGATATTGGGTATGCTTCTTAGATATCGTATAGTTGATATCATGATCTCGATAGTTAATGAGCATGTTCGATCGTTATACCACTAGAAATGTGCATATTTTGAATCACTTTATTTAAACAAGTCAGAAGTAAACCTCATTCATCCCACACTCCTCATTTGAGCCAAAACAAAAGGTATTACATCTGGTGCTAAAACCCCGCCCATCTATGCACATCACCTATGAGGTCACAACAAAAACAAAAAAGAATAGCCTCATATCACAACAGGCGCGATGAGGCACCTCTAACTAGCTGTCTTTCCATGTATGTAACACATAAGGCATCCTCCTCCTTTCCATCGTTGTGGTCTTAAGATTTCTTAGTGACGAAGTAACCATTCTATTTTATCATAACGCCCATGGATTTGGATCTGGAAGCTAAAAAATTGATTTGCGGGGCAACACGTGTTCTCTTTACATGCTAAGAGATGCCTCCAAACGCTAATGTCTAGATCTAGAGCCTCCATTTCCCATAGACAAAGTTGCAATATTGACTCTAATATTTCTTCCCTACCAATTCCATAACTTTTGACTCGGAGCTATGTTTTAGGCGTGCATGGTACCGTTGGAAAGCTCTCGATAAGCACTGCCCAGATAAAAACTCAAATTATTAATCTAAGTTTTTCTACAGTGATATTGATGTAGAATTACTCCTAGTCATCCGATATGTAGTGAATTGGGTTTTTTGTAGTCTGCTTTCGTCTTTTCGCATTAAAGTTGACTCCTTTGACTTGTATTTAACCAGGTCATGATATTAGGTATGATTCATTGAAATGGTGGAACTGATATCATGATATCAGTAGTTAGTGGTCCTGTTCGATCGTTATACAATTAGAAATGTACCTTTTTTGGGATTTCTTAGTGACTAAGTAACGCTTCTATTTTATCATAAGACTTGGATATGGAAGCCAAAAGCATGATCTTCGGGAGAAGTCATGCTCTCTTTACATGCTAGGGGATGTCTCCGACGTTAATGTCTAGATCTAGAGCTTCCACTCCAGAGAGACAAAGTTGCAATCTTAACTCTAATGTGTCTTCCCAACCAACTCCATAACTTTTGACTCAGAGCTCTGTTTTAGGCGTGCATGGTACCGTTCGAAATATCTCGACGATTACTACCAACATAAAAAGCCAAATTACTCCTAGTCACCCGATATGTAGTGAATTGGGTCTCTTTCGAATCTTCTTTCATCTTTTCAGCTTAAAGTTGACTCCTTCGACTTGTATATAACCAGATCATGATATTGGGTATGCTTCTTAGATATCGTATAGTTGATATCATGATCTCGATAGTTAATGAGCATGTTCGATCGTTATACCACTAGAAATGTGCCTATTTAGAATCACTTTATTTAAACAAGTCAGAAGTAAACCTCATTAATCCCACACTCCTCATTTGAGCCAAAACAAAAGGTATTACATCTGGTGCTAAAGCCCCACCCATCTATGCACATCACCTATGAGGTCACAACAAAAACAAGAAAAAGAAGAGCCTCATATCACA
Organism: Alisma plantago-aquatica; assembly: GCA_963693085.1. Taxonomy (NCBI): domain Eukaryota; kingdom Viridiplantae; phylum Streptophyta; class Magnoliopsida; order Alismatales; family Alismataceae; genus Alisma; species Alisma plantago-aquatica. The sequence goes on from OY856410.1 coordinate 772,279,545, forward strand.
GCAGGCGTGATGAGGCACCTCTAACTTGCTGTCTTTCCATGTATGTAACACATAAGGCATCCTCCTCCTTTCCATCGTTGTGGTCTTAAGATTTCTTAGTGACGAAGTAACCATTCTATTTTATCATAAGGCCGATGGATTTGGATCTGGAAGCTAAATAATTGATTTGCGGGGCAACACTTGTTCTCTTTGCAAGCTAAGAGATGCCTCCAAACGCTAATGTCTAGATCTAGAGCCTCCATTTCCCATAGACAAAGTTGCAATCTTGACTCTAATATTTCTTCTCTACCAATTCCATAACTTTTGACTCGGAGCTAAGTTTTAGGCGTGCATGGTACCGTTGGAAAGCTCTCCATCAGCACTGCCCAGATAAAAACTCAAATTATTAGTCTAAGTTTTTATACAGTGATATGGATGTAGAATTACTCCTAGTCATCTGATATGTATTGAATTGGGTTTCTTTGTAGTCTGCTTTCGTCTTTTCGCATTAAAGTTGACTCCTTTGACTTGTATTTAACCAGGTCATGATATTAGGTACGATTCATTGAAATGGTGTAACTGATATCATGATATCGGTAGTTAGTGGTGCTGTTCGATCGTTATACAATTAGAAATGTACCTTTTTTGGGATTTCTTAGTGACTAAGTAACGCTTCTATTTTTTCATAAGACTTGGATCTGGAAGCCAAAAGCATGATCTTCGGAGGAATTCATGTTATCTTTACATGCTAGGGGATGTCTCCGACGTTAATGTCTAGATCTAGAGCTTCCGCTCCAGAGAGACAAAGTTGCAATCTTAACTCTAATGTGTCTTCCCAACCAACTCCATAAATTTTGATTCAGAGCTCTGTTTTAGGTGTGCATGGTACCGTTAGAAAGATCTCGACGAGTACTACCCACATAAAAAGCCAAATTACCAATATTAGGTTTTGTACTGTGATATTTGATTCAGTTGAAGTAGAATTACTCCTAGTCACCCGATATGTAGTGAATTGGGTCTCTTTTGAGTATGCTTTCATCTTTTCAGCTTAAAGTTGACTCCTTCGACTTGTATATAACCAGATCATGATATTGGGTATGCTTCTTAGATATTATAGTTGATATCATGATCTCGATAGTTAATGAGCATGTTCGATCGTTATACCACTAGAAATGTGCCTATTTTGAATCACTTTATTTAAACAAGTCAGAAGTAAACCTCATTCATCCCACACTCCTCATTTGAGCCAAAACAAAAGGTATTACATCTGGTGCTAAAACCCTGTCCATCTATGCACATCACCTATGAGGTCACAACAAAAGCAAAAAAAGAAGAGCCTCATATCATAGCAGGCGTGATGAGGCACCTCTAACTAGCTGTCTTTCCATTATGTAACACATAAGGCATCCTCCTCCTTTCCATCGTTGTGGTCTTAAGATTTCTTAGTGACGATGTAACCATTCTATTTTATCATAAGGCCCATGGATTTGGATCTAGAAGCTAAAAAATTGATTTGCGGGGCAACACGTGTTCTCTTTACAAACTAAGAGATGCCTCCAAACGCTAATGTCTAGATCTAGAGCCTTTCATTTCCCATAGACAAAGTTGCAATCTTGACTCTAATATTTCTTCCCTACCAATTCCATAACTTTTGACTCGGAGCTCTGTTTTGGGCGTGCATGGTACCGTTGGAAAGCTCTCAATAAGCACTGCCCAGATAAAAACTCAAATTATTAATCTAAGTTTTTCTACAGTGATATGGATGTAGAATTACTCCTAGTCATCCGATATGTAGTGAATTGGGTTTCTTTGTAGTCTACTTTCGTCTTTTCGCATTAAAGTTGATTCCTTTGACTTGTATTTAACCAGGTCATGATATTAGGTACGATTCATTGAAATGGTGGAACTGATATCATGATATTGGTAGTTAGTGGTCCTGTTCGATCGTTATACAATTAGAAATGTACCTTTTTTGGGATTTCTTAGTGACTAAGTAACGCTTCTATTTTATCATAAGACTTGGATCTGGAAGCCAAAAGCATGATCTTCGGGAGAAGTCATGTTCTCTTTACATGCTAGGGGATGTCTCCGACGTTAATGTCTAGATCTAGAGCTTCCACTCCAGAGAGACAAATTTGCAATCCTAACTCTAATGTGTCTTCCAAACCAACTCCATAACTTTTGACTCAGAGCTCTATTTTAGGCGTGCATGGTACCGTTGGAAAGATACAAGTACTACCAACATAAAAAGCCAAATTACCAATATTAGGTTTTGTACTATGATATTTGATTCAGTTGAGGTAGAATTACTCCTAGTCACCCGATATGTAGTGAATTGGGTCTCTTTTGAGTCTGCTTTCATCTTTTCAGCTTAAAGTTGACTCCTTCGACTTATATATAACCAAATCATGATATTGGGTATGCTTCTTAGATATCGTACAGTTGATATCATGATTTCGATAGTTAATGAGCATGTTCGATCGTTATACCACTAGAAATGTGCCTATTTTGAATCACTTTATTTAAACAAGTCAGAAGTAAACCTCATTCATCCCACACTCCTCATTTGAGCCAAAACAAAAGGTATTACATCTGGTGCTAAAACTCCGCCCATCTATGCACATCACCTATGAGGTCACAACAAAAACAAAAAAAGAAGAGCCTCATATCACAGCAGGTGTGATGAGGCACCTCTAACTAGCTGTCTTTCCATGTATGTAACAGATAAGGCATCCTCCTCCTTTCCATCGTTGTGGTCTTAAGATTTCTTAGTGACGAAGTAACCATTGTATTTTATCATAAGGCCCATGGATTTGGATCTGGAAGCTAAAAAATTGATTTGTGGGGCAACACGTGTTCTCTTTACATGCTAAGAGATGTCTCCAAACGCTAATATCTAGATCTAGAGCCTCCATTTCCCATAGACAAAGTTGCAATCTTGACTCTAATATTTCTTCCCTACCAATTCCATAACTTTTGACTCGGAGCTATGTTTTAGGCGTGCATGGCACCATTGGAAAGCTCTCGATAAGCACTGCCCAGATAAAAACTCAAATTATTAATCTAAGTTTTTCTACAGTGATATGGATGTAGAATTACTCCTAGTCATCCGATGTGTAGTGAATTGGGTTTCTTTGTAGTCTGCTTTCGTCTTTTTGCATTAAAGTTGACTCCTTTGACTTGTATTTAACCAGGTCATGATATTAGGTACGATTCATTGAAATGGTGGAACTGATATCATGATATCGGTAGTTAGTGGTCCTGTTCGATCGTTATACAATTAGAAATGTACCTTTTTTGGGATTTCTTAGTGACTAAGTAACGCTTCTATTTTATCATAAGACTTGGATCTGGAAGCCAAAAGCATGATCTTCGGGAGAAGTCATGTTCTCTTTACATGCTAGGGGATGTCTCCGACGTTAATGTCTAGATCTAGAGCTTCCACTCCAGAGAGACAAAGTTGCAATCTTAACTCTAATGTGTCTTCCCAACCAACTCCATAACTTTTGACTCGGAGCTCTGTTTTAGGCGTGCATGGTACCGTTGGAAAGATCTCGACGAGTACTACCAACATAAAAAGCCAAATTACCAATATTAGGTTTTGTACTGTGATATTTGATTCAGTTGAGATAGAATTACTCCTAGTCATCCGATATGTAGTGAATTGGGTCTCTTTCGAGTCTGCTTTCATCTTTTCAGCTTAAAGTTGACTCCTTCGACTTGTATATAACCAGATCATGATATTGGGTATGCTTCTTAGATATCGTATAGTTGATATCATGATCTCGATAGTTAATGAGCATGTTCGATCGTTATACCACTAGAAATGTGCCTATTTTGAATCACTTTATTTAAATAAGTCAGAAGTAAACCTCATTCATCCCACACTCCTCATTTGAGCCAAAACAAAAGGTATTACATCTGGTGCTAAAACCCCGCCCATCTATGCACATCACCTATGAGGTCACAACAAAAACAAAAAAAGAAGAGCCTCATATCACAGTAGGCATGATGAGGCACCTCTAACTAGCTGTCTTTCCATGTATGTAACACATAAGGCATCCTCCTCCTTTCCATCGTTGTGGTCTTAAGAATTCTTAGTGACGAAGTAACCATTCTATTTTATCATAAGGCCCATGGATTTGGATCTGGAAGCTAAAAAATTGATTTGCGGGGCAACATGTGTTCTCTTTACATGCTAAGAGATGCCTCCAAACGCTAATGTCTAGATCTAGAGCCTCCATTTCCCATAGACAAAGTTGCAATCTTGACTCTAATATTTCTTCCCTACCAATTCCATAACTTTTGACTCGGAGCTATGTTTTAGGTGTGCATGGTACCGTTGGAAAGCTCTCAATAAGCAGTGCCGAGATAAAAACTCAAATTATTAATCTATGTTTTTATACAGTGATATGGATGTAGAATTACTCCTAGTCATCCGATATGTAGTGAATTGGGTTTGTTTGTAGTCTGCTTTCGTCTTTTCGCATTAAAGTTGACTCCTTTGACTTGTATTTAACCAGGTCATGATATTAGGTACGATTCATTGAAATGGTGGAACTGATATCATGATATTGGTAGTTAGTGGTCCTGTTCGATCGTTATACAATTAGAAATGTACCTTTTTTGAGATTTCTTAGTGACTAAGTAACGCTTGTATTTTATCATAAGACTTGGATCTAGAAGCCAAAAGCATGATATTCGGGAGAAGTCATGTTCTCTTTACATGCTAGGGGATGTCTCCAACGTTAATGTCTAGATCTAGAGCTTCCACTTCAGAGAGACAAAGTTGCAATCTTAACTCTAATGTGTCTTCCCAACCAACTCCATAACTTTTGACTCAGAGCTCTATTTTTTGCGTGCATGGTACCGTTGGAAAGATCTCGACGAGTACTGCCCACATAAAAAGCAAAATTACCAATATTCGGTTTTGTACTGTGATATTTGATTCAGTTGAGGTAGAATTACTCCTAGTCACCCGATATGTAGTGAATTGCGTCTCTTTCGAGTCTGCTTTCATCTTTTCAGCTTAAAGGTTACTCCTTCGACTTGTATATAACTAGATCATGATATTGGGTATGCTTCTTAGATATCGTATAGTTGGTATCATGATCTCGATAGTTAATGAGCATGTTCGATCGTTATACCACTAGAAATGTGCATATTTTGAATCACTTTATTTAAACAAGTCAGAAGTAAACCTCATTCATCCCACACTCCTCATTTGAGCCAAAACAAAAGGTATTACATCTGGTGCTAAAACCCCTCCCATCTATGCACATCACCTATGAGGTCACAACAAAAACAAAAAAGAATAGCCTCATATCACAACAGGCGCGATGAGGCACCTCTAACTAGCTGTCTTTCCATGTATGTAACACATAAGGCATCCTCCTCCTTTCCGTCGTTGTGGTATTAAGATTTCTTAGTGACGAAGTAACCATTCTATTTTATCATAAGGCCCATGGATTTGGATCTGGAAGCTAAAAAATTGATTTGCGGGGCAACACGTGTTCTCTTTACATGCTAAGAGATGCCTCCAAACGCTAATGTCTAGATCTAGAGCCTCCATTTCCCATAGACAAAGTTGCAATATTGACTCTAATATTTCTTCCCTACCAATTCCATAACTTTTGACTCGGAGCTATGTTTTAGGCGTGCATGGTACCGTTGGAAAGCTCTCGATAAGCACTGCCCAGATAAAAACTCAAATTATTAATCTAAGTTTTTCTACAGTGATATTGATGTAGAATTACTCCTAGTCATCTGATATGTAGTGAATTGGGTTTGTTTGTAGTCTGCTTTCGTCTTTTCGCATTAAAGTTGACTCCTTTGACTTGTATTTAACCAGGTCATGATATTAGGTATGATTCATTGAAATGGTGGAACTGATATCATGATATAAGTAGTTAGTGGTCCTGTTCGATCGTTATACAATTAGAAATGTACCTTTTTTGGGATTTCTTAGTGACTAAGTAACACTTCTATTTTATCATAAGACTTGGATATGGAAGCCAAAAGCATGATCTTCGGGAGAAGTCATGCTCTCTTTACATGCTAGGGGATGTCTCCGACGTTAATGTCTAGATCTAGAGCTTCCACTCCAGAGAGACAAAGTTGCAATCTTAACTCTAATGTGTCTTCCCAACCAACTCCATAACTTTTGACTTAGAGCTCTGTTTTAGGCGTGCATGGTACCGTTCGAAAGATCTCGACGATTACTACCAACATAAAAAGCCAAATTACTCCTAGTCACCCGATATGTAGTGAATTGGGTCTCTTTCGAATCTGCTTTCATCTTTTCAGCTTAAAGTTGACTCCTTCGACTTGTATATAACCAGATCATGATATTGGGTATGCTTCTTAGATATCGTATAGTTGATATCATGATCTCGATAGTTAATGAGCATGTTCGATCGTTATACCACTAGAAATGTGCCTATTTAGAATCACTTTATTTAAACAAGTCAGAAGTAAACCTCATTCATCCCACACTCCTAATTTGAGCCAAAACAAAAGGTATTACATCTGGTACTAAAACCCCACCCATCTATGCACATCACCTATGAGGTCACAACAAAAACAAGAAAAAGAAGAGCCTCATATCACAGCAGGCGTGATGAGGCACCTCTAACTTGCTGCCTTTCCATGTATGTAACACATAAGGCATCCTCCTCCTTTCCATCGTTGTGGTCTTAAGATTTCTTAGTGACAAAGTAACCATTCTATTTTATCATAAGGCCGATGGATTTGGATCTGGAAGCTAAATAATTGATTTGCGGGGCAACACGTGTTCTCTTTGCATGCTAAGAGATGCCTCCAAACGCTAATGTCTAGATCTAGAGCCTCCATTTCCCATAGACAAAGTTGCAATCTTGACTCTAATATTTCTTCTCTACCAATTCCATAACTTTTGTCTCGGAGCTACGTTTTAGGCGTGCATGGTACCGTTGGAAAGCTCTCCATAAGCACTGCCCAGATAAAAACTCAAATTATTAGTCTAAGTTTTTCTACAGTGATATGGATGTAGAATTACTCCTAGTCATCCGATATGTAGTGAATTGGGTTTCTTTGTAGTCTGCTTTCGTCTTTTCGCATTAAAGTTGACTCCTTTGACTTGTATTTAACCAGGTCATGATATTAGGTACGATTCATTGAAATGGTGTAACTGATATCATGATATCGGTAGTTAGTGGTCCTGTTCGATCGTTATACAATTAGAAATGTACCTTTTTTGGGATTTCTTAGTGACTAAGTAACGCTTCTATTTTTTCATAAGACTTGGATCTCGAAGCCAAAAGCATGATCTTCGGAGGAATTCATGTTCTCTTTACATGCTAGGGGATGTCTCCGACGTTAATGTCTAGATCTAGAGCTTCCACTCCAGAGAGACAAAGTTGCAATCTTAACTCTAATGTGTCTTCCCAACCAACTCCGTAAATTTTGATTCAGAGCTCTGTTTTAGGTGTGCATGGTACCGTTAGAAAGATCTCGACGAGTACTACCCACATAAAAAGCCAAATTACCAATATTAGGTTTTGTACTGTGATATTTGATTCAGTTGAAGTAGAATTACTCCTAGTCACCCGATATGTAGTGAATTGGGTCTCTTTTGAGTATGCTTTCATCTTTTCAGCTTAAAGTTGACTCCTTCGACTTGTATATAACCAGATCATGATATTGGGTATGCTTCTTAGATATTATAGTTGATATCATGATCTCGATAGTTAATGAGCATGTTCGATCGTTATACCACTAGAAATGTGCCTATTTTGAATCACTTTATTTAAACAAGTCAGAAGTAAACCTCATTCATCCCACACTCCTCATTTGAGCCAAAACAAAAGGTATTAAATCTGGTGCTAAAACCCCGTCCATCAATGCACATCACCTATGAGGTCACAACAAAAACAAAAAAAGAAGAGCCTCATATCATAGCAGGCGTGATGAGGCACCTCTAACTAGCTGTCTTTCCATTATGTAACACAAGGCATCCTCCTCCTTTCCATCGTTGTGGTCTTAAGATTTCTTAGTGACGATGTAACCATTCTATTTTATCATAAGGCCCATGGATTTGGATCTAGAAGCTAAAAAATTGATTTGCGGGGCAACACGTGTTCTCTTTACAAACTAAGAGATGCCTCCAAACGCTAATGTCTAGATCTAGAGCCTTCATTTCGCATAGACAAAGTTGCAATCTTGACTCTAATATTTCCTCCCTACCAATTCCATAACTTTTGACTCGGAGCTCTGTTTTGGGCGTGCATGGTACCGTTGGAAAGCTCTCAATAAACACTGCCCAGATAAAAACTCAAATTATTAATCTAAGTTTTTCTACAGTGATATGGATGTAGAATTACTCCTAGTCATCCGATATGTAGTGAATTGGGTTTCTTTGTAGTCTACTTTCGTCTTTTCGCATTAAAGTTGATTCCTTTGACTTGTATTTAACCAGGTCATGATATTAGGTACGATTCATTCAAATGGTGGAACTGATATCATGATATTGGTAGTTAGTGGTCCTGTTCGATCGTTATACAATTAGAAATGTACCTTTTTGGGGATTTCTTAGTGACTAAGTAACGCTTCTATTTTATCATAAGACTTGGATCTGGAAGCCAAAAGCATGATCTTTGGGAGCAGTCATGTTCTCTTTACATGCTAGGGGATGTCTCCGACGTTAATGTCTAGATCTATAGCTTCCACTCCAGAGAGACAAAGTTGCAATCTTAACTCTAATGTGTCTTCCAAACCAACTCCATAACTTTTGACTCAGAGCTCTATTTTAGGCGTGCATGGTACCGTTGGAAAGATACAAGTACTACCAACATAAAAAGCCAAATTACCAATATTAGGTTTTGTACTATGATATTTGATTCAGTTGAGGTAGAATTACTCCTAGTCACCCGATATGTAGTGAATTGGGTCTCTTTCGAGTCTGCTTTCATCTTTTCAGCTTAAAGTTGACTCCTTCGACTTGTATATAACCAGATCATGATATTGGGTATGCTTCTTAGATATCGTATAGTTGATATCATGATTTCGATAGTTAATGAGCATGTTCGATCGTTATACCACTAGAAATGTGCCTATTTTGAATCACTTTATTTAAACAAGTCAGAAGTAAACCTAATTCATCCCACACTCCTCATTTGAGCCAAAACAAAAGGTATTACATCTGGTGCTAAAACTCCGCCCATCTATGCACATCACCTATGAGGTCACAACAAAAACAAAAAAAAGAAGAGCCTCATATCACAGCAGGCGTGATGAGGCACCTCTAACTAGCTGTCTTTCCATGTATGTAACACATAAGGCATCCTCCTCCTTTCCATCGTTGTGGTCTTAAGATTTCTTAGTGACGAAGTAACCATTGTATTTTATCATAAGGCCCATGTATTTGGATCTGGAAGCTAAAAAATTGATTTGTGGGGCAACACGTGTTCTCTTTACATGCTAAGAGATGTCTCCAAACGCTAATATCTAGATCTAGAGCCTCCATTTCCCATAGACAAAGTTGCAATCTTGACTCTAATATTTCTTCCCTACCAATTCCATAACTTTTGACTCGGAGCTATGTTTTAGGCGTGCATGGCACCGTTGGAAAGCTCTCGATAAGCACTGCCCAGATAAAAACTCAAATTATTAATCTAAGTTTTTCTACAGTGATATGGATGTAGAATTACTCCTAGTCATCCGATGTGTAGTGAATTGGGTTTCTTTGTAGTCTGCTTTCGTTTTTTTGCATTAAAGTTGACTCCTTTGACTTGTATTTAACCAGGTCATGATATTAGGTACGATTCATTGAAATGGTGGAACTGATATCATGATATCGGTAGTTAGTGGTCCTGTTCGATCGTTATACAATTAGAAATGTACCTTTTTTGGGATTTCTTAGTGACTAAGTAACGCTTCTATTTTATCATAAGACTTGGATCTGGAAGCCAAAAGCATGATCTTCGGGAGAAGTCATGTTCTCTTTACATGCTAGGGGATGTCTCCGACGTTAATGTCTAGATCTAGAGCTTCCGCTTCAGAGAGACAAAGTTGCAATCTTAACTCTAATGTGTCTTCCCAACCAACTCCATAACTTTTGACTCAAAGCTTTGTTTTAGGCGTGCATGGTACCGTTGGAAAGATCTCGACGAGTACTACCAACATAAAAAGCCAAATTACCAATATTAGGTTTTGTACTGTGATATTCGATTCAGTTGAGGTAGAATTACTCCTAGTCACCCGATATGTAGTGAATTGGGTCTCTTTCGAGTCCGCTTTCATCTTTTCAGCTTAAAGTTGACTCCTTCGACTTGTATATAACCAGATCATGATATTGGGTATGCTTCTTAAATATCGTATAGTTGATATCATTATCTCGATAGTTAATGAGCATGTTCGATCGTTATACCACTAGAAATGTGCCTATTTTGAATCACTTTATTTAAACAAGTCAGAAGTAAACCTCATTCATCCCACAATCCTCATTTGAACCAAAATAAAAGGTATTACATCTGGTGCTAAAACCCCGCCCATCTATGCACATCACCTATGAGGTCACAACAAAAACAAAAAAGAAGAGCCTCATATCACAGCAGGTGTGATGAGGCACCTCTAACTAGCTGTCTTTCCATGTATGTAACACATAAGGCATCCTCCTCCTTTCCATCGTTGTGGTCTTAAGATTTCTTAGTGACGAAGTAACCATTGTATTTTATCATAAGGCCCATGGATTTGGATCTGGAAGCTAAAAAATTGATTTGTGGGGCAACACGTGTTCTCTTTACATGCTAAGAGATGTCTCCAAACGCTAATATCTAGATCTAGAGCCTCCATTTCCCATAGACAAAGTTGCAATCTTGACTCTAATATTTCTTCTCTACCAATTCCGTAACTTTTCACTCAGAGCTATGTTTTAGGCGTGCATGGTATCGTTGGAAAGCTCTCGATAAGCACTGCCCAGATAAAAACTCAAATTATTAATCTAAGTTTTTCTACAGTGATATGGATGTAGAATTACTCGTAGTCATCCGAGATGTAGTGAATTGGGTTTCTTTGTAGTCTGCTTTCGTCTTTTCGCATTAAAGTTGACTCCTTTGACTTGTATTTAACCAGGTCATGATATTAGGTACGATTCATTGAAATGGTGGAACTGATATCATGATATCGGTAGTTAGTGGTCCTGTTCGATCGTTATACAATTAGAAATGTACCTTTTTTGGGATTTCCTAGTGACTAAGTAACGCTTCTATTTTATCATAAGAGTTGGATATGGAAGCCAAAACCATGATCTTCGGGAGAAGTCATGTTCTCTTTACATGCTAGGGGATGTCTCCGACGTTAATGTCTAGATCTAGAGCTTCCACTCCAGAGAGACAATGTTGCAATCTTAACTCTAATGTGTCTTCCCAACCAACTCCATAACTTTTGACTCAGAGCTCTGTTTTAGGCGTGCATGGTACCGTTGGAAAGATCTCGACGAGTACTACCAACATAAAAAGCCAAATTACCAATATTAGGTTTTGTACTGCGATATTTGATTCAGTTGAGGTAGAATTACTCCTAGTCACCCGGTATGTAGTGAATTGGGTCTCTTTCGAGTCTGCTTTCATCTTTTCAGCTTAAAGTTGACTCCTTCGACTTGTATATAACCAGATCATGATATTGGGTATGCTTCTTAGATATAGTATAGTTGATATCATGATCTCGATAGTTAATGAGCATGTTCAATCGTTATACCACTAGAAATGTGCCTATTTTGAATCACTTTATTTAAACAAGTCAGAAGTAAACCTCATTCATCCCACACTCCTCATTTGAGCCAAAACAAAAGGTATTACATCTGGTGCTAAAACCCCGCCCATCTATGCGCATCACCTATGAGGTCATAACAAAAACAAAAAAAGAAGAGCCTCATATCACACCAGGCGTGATGAGGCACCTCTAACTAGCTGTCTTTCCATGTATGTAACACATAAGGCATCCTCCTCCTTTCCATCGTTGTGGTCTTAAGATTTCTTAGTGACGAAGTAACCATTCTATTTTATCATAAGGCCCATGGATTTGGATCTGGAAGCTAAAAATTTGATTTGCGGGGCAACACGTGTTCTCTTTACATGCTAAGAGATGCCTCCAAACGCTAATGTCTAGATCTAGAGCCTCCATTTCCCATAGACAAAGTTGCAATCTTGACTCTAATATTTCTTCCCTACCAATTCCATAACTTTTGACTCGGAGCTATGTTTTAGGCGTGCATGGTACCGTTGGAAATCTCTCGATAAGCATTGCCCAGATAAAACTGAAATTATTAATATAAGTTTTTCTACAGTGATATGGATGCATAATTACTCCTAGTCATCCGATATGTAGTGAATTGGGTTTCTTTGTAGTCTGCTTTCGTCTTTTCGCATTAAAGTTGACTCCTTTGACTTGTATTTAACTAGGTCATGATATTAGGTACGATTCATTGAAATGGTGGAACTGATATCATGATATCGGTAGTTAGTGGTCCTGTTCGATCGTTATACAATTAGAAATGTACCTTTTTTGGGATTTCTTAGTGACTAAGTAACGCTCTATTTTATTATAAGACTTGGATCTCGAAGCCAAAAGCATGATCTTCGGGAGAAGTCATGTTCTCTTTACATGCTAGGGTATGTCTCCGACGTTAATGTCTAGATCTAGAGCTTCCACTCCAGAGAGACAAAGTTGCAATCTTAACTCTAATGTGTCTTCCCAACCAACTCCATAACTTTTGACTCAGAGCTCTGTTTTAGGCGTGCATGGTACCGTTGGAAAAATCTCGACAAGTACTACCCACATAAAAAGCCAAATTACCAATATTAGGTTTTGTACTGTGATATTTGATTCAGTTGAGGTAGAATTACTCCTAGTCACCCGATATGTAGTGAATTGGGTCTCTTTCGAGTATGCTTCTTAGATATCGTATAGTTGATATCATGATCTCGATAGTTTTTTTTTTTTATATAAGCCGGGAGATGCTTTTATTCATCCTACTCTCCCCGTGTAGGCACAATCAACCGAAATATACAGCTCCTGCTTATACTGATGCAGGTATCCCCCGTGAGACACCACTACAACACAAACCACCCCATGGAAAACAACAGAGGAAAACCCATTTACAAAAACCAAAAATCATCTCATCACCTTTTTCACCTGAATGTAAGGAGTATTCCGTCTTTCCATAATCAACATGCCCCTGATCTTTGGAGGAAGATCCTCCGGAACGGAACAAATGAACACATCATCCAAATGTTGTCCCCATACACCCAACTCCCTAGGAATCGAGTTTATGATCTTATGTACCGTGATACCATTGATGTTATCACCTGAAGTCTTACTTTTTAGCTCTCTAATAATATGTGTTGCCTTCCATGGAGCATCAGCTTCCCCCCATATGATATCTGCAGTCCGGTGGTCATCGATCTCCATGTATGAAATCTTCAAGAATTTATCATCTGCAATCTTCAGCCCTACTATACACGCCTGTATATAAGCGAGGGAGTAATCTTCAGCTTGCAGCCATGAACGGAAAGCCACAACGACATTTCCCCTATAATTTCTCACGATCCCCGCCACCCAACGACGAGGAATGCCCTCCGGATCATCTGATCTTCCTGTCGTGATGTTCATCTTCAGATTATGAATGTCCGGGGGTTTCCAGCGAAGGATCTTGATCTGTCTAATGCTCCAATTTGGCTCCTTCACCCCAAAGCAATCCATGGCTTTGTAAAAATCCGGTTGTTCGTTGTGAGTAAAGGATCTCTTCTGTACCAACATATTGATCCTGCTCATCAAGTTCTCCCATTCTAGCCCATAATTCTTTTTGACGTTCTCATATCTCGCCTTGCATCGTATCCTCCAAATGCTTTCCACTATGAAAACCGCCAGCCTGCTCCCAATCCATCTTCTAGCAGAACATGTGGATACGTGACTGCACCAAGTTAACAAAGTACCCAAATCTTTTGGGGCGGGTTCCAAGATCAAAGCTTGAAATCTATTCCAGAAAAAAGATGCCAATTTGCTCTCGAAAAACAGGTGCTGCACACTCTCCGTACTCGGTTCCTCACAGCACGAGCACTTAGAGACAAGCTGAATGTGGCAACGTCTAGTATTTTCATCCGTGGGAATGGCCCGAAACAGCATCTTCCACACAATAGCACTTGCCCGAGGGCAATCCAAATTCCAGAGTTTAGCTAGGTTCGCAGATCCCGTGGTAACACTCTCACTAAGAAGCTTCTTTACTGATCTAATGTCAAACCGGCCATTCTCTGTCATCGTCCATCTAATCTGATCGTCCTCGTCAGATAAAAAAATACCTGCCTTCTTGATAGCTTCCAGGCCTTCCTCATCAACTAACTGGTTGAGGGTCTGCCAATCCCAGCCAGCCTCCTCGTTCCAGAAATCTCTGACCAAAAACTTCATGTCCCTATCAACCCTGTGAATATAATGATCAGCGAGCCTGCGATCGCACCATAAAGAATCCCAGAACGATATGTCTCCTCTACCAATGATCCAGCGGCATCTAGGGTAAATGACCGGGAAGATGTCCCACATCTTTTTCCATTGAGGTGAGGCTACAGTCCCTTTCTTCAGCATCGGTGGATACATGCCAGAGCTATTCGTATTATGAGAGTGATACTTTTTTCTACAGAAAGTCGCCCACAGCGAGTCCCCGTTGATCACCTCCCAACAGGCCTTAGCCAAGAAAACTTTATTCAGCGTCTGCAACGAAAGAAAACCCAGACCTCCCAGGTCTGTAGGTTTCGAAACTTTGTCCCACGCCACCCATGCTCGTCTAGAGTTATTAAATCTATCAGCCCAGAGAAAGCGCGACATTGACTTCTCAATAGTCTTGCAGACCGAGACCGGAATTCCTGCTGCCGACGAGGAGTGTATAGCAGTGCTCGAAAGCACATGCTTAATAAGAAGCTTTCTTCCTGCAAACGAGAGCATACGTGCCTTCCAAGATGCAATTCTGTGCTGAATCTTCATCGTGAGATATTCAAAATCTTTGTTCTTCACTCTGCCAATAGAAATCGGGACTCCCAGATATGTCATCGAATCGGAGATCTGATCAATACCGATCTCTCTCGCCGTTCTACGACGGATCTCCTCATCCTTACTACCCATAATGCACATAGATTTATTTCTATTAATCTTCTGCCCTGTAGCTTTCTCAAAGTCTGCCATCACCTGATTAACAATTACAGCAGATCCGTTTGATGTGGACAAAAGGAGAATAAGATCGTCCGCATACATCAACACAGGAGGTGAGGTGCCGCCCCCCCGTGTAAAAAAGGCATCAATCACAACCTCCTCTTGTAGGTGCATCAGACGTCTTGCAAGCATGTCTTCAAAGATGATAAAAAGAGAGGGGGATAGAGCATTCCCTTGCTTCAAACCCTTTCTGGATGGAAAAAAACCTTCCGAGCATTCCCCTATAGAAACAGTCGTC
This sequence comes from Alisma plantago-aquatica, assembly GCA_963693085.1. Lineage (NCBI taxonomy): Eukaryota > Viridiplantae > Streptophyta > Magnoliopsida > Alismatales > Alismataceae > Alisma > Alisma plantago-aquatica. The sequence goes on from OY856410.1 coordinate 772,294,996, forward strand.
CATACCTCGCGAAAGAAACTAAGGCATAGGTCGATCGTATCAGGAATAAACCCATACTTCTTCATAATCTTCTCAAGAACTTCCCAGGAGACTCTGTCGTATGCCTTCGACATGTCTAATTTAATCATCATGTTCTGCTGGAGTGGACCCTGTTTGAGGTCATGTGCAAGCTCCTGAAGCAATCTAATATGGTGAGAAATATCACGATTCTTCACAAAAGCCCCTTGAAATGGAGATATGATCTTCGGCAGCAGCTCAGCCATTCTGTTGTTCAAAACTCTGGCCATAATTCTCAGCGTAAGGTTTTCAATCGAAATCGGCCTGAAGTCCCTCAGCAAGTCCTTCGGTGACTCATTCTTGGGCAGTAACACCATACGGCAACAGAATAAGCTCCGATGACACCGATTTCTCCGGAAGAATTCACCCACCAGATTCATAAAATCCTCCCTTATGTACTCCCACATATATATAAAAAAGGACAAAGTAAACCCGTCCGGGCCTGGCGCCGTGTAGTTATCCATACTCTTCATACAATCCCAAATTTCTTTCTCCGTCGGAATAGCAGAAAGAAAAAAATTATCTTCTAAAGAGATGATCTCCGGGATCTCCTGTAGAAAACACTCCAGAATATCATGATCTATCTGCGAGTCTTCCTCTTGCAGGGACTTATAAAGATCTGCCGCTTCTTTGGCTATTAGTTTCGGGTCCTCCACCATATTGCCTTCAGGTGTAACAATCTGCACTATGTTACGCCTCTTCCGTCTATGTTTCACCACGGAGTGGTAAAACCTGGTGTTGCGCTCTCCATCCTCCAGCCAGTCAATTCTGGACCTTTCCTTCCACATCATCTCTTCTTGGTTAAGAATAACCTGCAATTCCTTCTCAGCCTGGATAAGCGTAGCTTCGTTCGTTGGGTGAGGATTTTCATCAAACGCCTGTTGGGTGATGAAGACCACGTCTTCCAAATCCTTCTTCTTCTGCTGAATATTTCCATAAACCTCCTTATTCCATCTTCTTAAGGCCTTCCTTGTTGTCTTCAATTTCTCATAAAACACGAAAGAAGGATGTCCACTGACCTCCGTGTTCCACGCCTCTTTCATCACCTCCTTGCATCTCGGGTCCATAAGCCAGGAAGATTGAAACATGAAAGGTGCAGGCTGTTTATCAAAAGTCATCGTCTTCGCCCAAGATAGGATTGGACAATGATCTGATATACGATATCTAGTAAGGTGACACGAAGACGACGCCGGGAACTCAATACTCCAGGGTGAATTGAAGAAAACCCTGTCCAATCTCTCCCAGGTAGTCGGGGTATGGTATTGCTTATTAACCCATGTGAACTTACTCCCTTCAAACGAGGCTTCAGTCAAGCAAGCATCAACAACAAATCTGTTGAAATCGGCCATATCCACCTGACTGGGAGGTGTGTCTCCCCTCTTTTCCTCCTCCTTTCTCACTACGTTGAAATCGCCTGCAATCTGCCACTTCGAGTCCCCAATATAATTAGAAAGCATAAGCAGAGATTCCCATAGCTCTCGACGCTTGTATGTATCACAGCTGGCGTAGACTCCAGTGAAAAAAACTTGGTTGCCCGTCAGATCCGAAAGGCGGATCGTAAGATGTTGTTTGTGGCTACAAACTACTTGTGGGTTGTAGCTAGCATCCACGAACATCCAGGCTTTGCCTCCCTCAGCTTCATTATCGCCCATCCAGTCTAACCTGACGATGTCCAACAGCTCTTCCGCCCTCTCCGCATGAAGGAAAGGTTCAAGCAGACACACTAACATTGGTTTGTGTCTTCTACATAAGTTCCCCAGAACTCTCCGCGTGGGATTGTTCGCCGCACCTCTAATATTCCATGTTAAAGCTTTCCAATCCATACACAAGGTCATGAAAGCGCCTCCTTCTTCTTGAGTCGTACCGCAGCTCAATAGCTGTGCCTGCCCCTATCGCTGAAATCATCATCATGGTGCCATGGTGCATCATCTGCCGATCTTCTACGGCTGCTGCGTCTAAAAAACCTTCGATCCGATATTTCTTCCCATCTACTAGCTGCCTCTTTGGATCTCTGTCTAGATCTCCCCCTCCGTCTAAACGGTACCTCCCTAGGATCAAAAGACAGATAATCTTCCAGCCTCCTATTACTGAGAGAACATCTCTGACCTTCATGGTTCATCACTACCCTCCCTTCTTCTCTGTGTGAGTATCTAGCATCATCACTGTCGACTTCTGGTGCAGATGGTCTATAAACCCTATGATCCTCTTCAACTCTCCTATCTGCTTGTTGGGAATCATAAGGGTGTGTCATCTGTCTATCCGTAGGGATATTAGCAGATACAACCTCCATCGGAATCCCCAATTCCTTTCCTTCCTCTGTCAAAACTGCTTCCATGGACCCGAGTTGTCCCCTCGCCACCATCTGGACCTTGATAAGAGATCTCCTGTCTCCGTAATCCAGATTAATGAATTGAGGAACGTCTTCTGCAAAAGCTTCTATCTCTACCAGGGTACCTGTAACCTCATGTGCATGACGTCTCCAAGTAGATACACTTCTTAATCTCCCAAAAGCCTCCGCCATCTTCTCAAATGAATCTCTATCCCTGCACGCAAAGGGAACTCCAGTAAACCAGAACCAAAACCTCTCCTTATGTTGACACGCCTGTCCATGATCCATGGTATTAACCTGGATGTTAACACCCCAGGGGTCTTTGATTCCTACACGCGCCGCCTCCTTCGCTTCCTCCTCCGTGCTAAAGAAAACCACGGCTTTGGTTTGAGAAAATCTGTAGAAATCAATCGCTGAAGGCCATCTTTTCTTGATCGGGTTCACCAGTTCATCCCAAGTCACCCTCGGCATCCATGTGAGTTCCACTGCCTTCGTAAGGGACGACAACCTATCCTTCCGAACCTGATTGTCAGGGCCTAGGTCAACCAGCAGCCTCTTTGCCACATGCTGGGGACCTCCTCGCGTCGGTATTCCTGTCGGGAGTGGCGGGAAATCCCGACCAGATGATATATCCGGGGGTTTTTCTACCCCGACGACTCTGCATCGACGAGCAACATGACCTGGCTGGTGGCATCTATAACATACCCGTCGGCGCTTGCATTGGGTTTGCCAATGTCCTTTGGACATGCAGTTATAGCAAGTATCCTTCGGTATGCCAAATAAGGATCCTTTCTTCTTGCTCAGGTCTCGTTCCCCATCCTTTTCGCGACGCGGAGATTCAGAAACAAAACCTCCTGCTACGCCAGCATCGACAACAACCCTATCCATATTAGGGTTCCCTTCTCCTTGCTGCGATGTAACTTTCTCTCGAGAATCAGTCCCCTCCTGTCGAAACAGCGCCTCAACATCAGGAAGGATCGTCTCCGGCTCCACCGCCGAAGCCGCTGACTCCGATCTCCTTTGCGCCACTATTCTCTGTGCGCGCAAACCATGCCGCGTGGGTGGAAGCTGGAGCCATCTATTGATCGTAGTCGCCGTATTAGGTATCACCGGGTTAGGCACCATGATCGTGCCGCATACGAAATCCATCCAATCACCTTCTCCCCAAGCACCCTCCCAAGCAACAGGTCGTCGGGAAAGAAGCCGAGAGTTTGCGGTAGCCTCCGGTAGGCGGAGTGCCTATCCGGAGCGTGTGGCGGCGGCGCCGCCAGGCGCGATCGCCCCTCGGATCGCCCGCCCAAACGCCGACTCTTCAGCTCCTAGGTCTCCGCACGTCCCCTCCTTCCCTCCTACCTCGATCTCGATAGTTGATGAGCATGTTCGATCGTTATACCACTAGAAATGTGCCTATTTTGAATCACTTTATTTAAACAAGTCACAAGTAAACCTCATTCATCCCACACTCCTCATTTGAGCCAAAACAAAAGGTATTACATATGGTGCTAAAACCCTGCCCATCTATGCACATCACCTATGAGGTCACAACAAAAACAAAAAAAGAAGAACCTCATATCACAGCAGGCGTGATGAGGCACCTCTAACTAGCTGTCTTTCCATGTATGTAACACATAAGGCATCCTCCTCCTTTCCATCGTTGTGGTCTTAAGATTTCTTAGTGACGAAGTAACCATTCTATTTTATCATAAGGCCCGTGGATTGGATCTGGAAGCTAAAAAATTGATTTGTGGGGCAACACATGTTCTCTTTACATGCTAAGAGATGCCTCCAAACGCTAATGTCTAGATCTAGAGCCTCCATTTTGCATAGACAAAGTTGCAATCTTCACTCTAATATTTCTTCCCTACCAATTCCATAACTTTTGACTCGGAGCTCTATTTTAGGCGTGCATGGTACCGTTGGAAAGCTCTCGACAAGCACTGCCCAGATAAAAACTCAAATTATTAATCTAAGTTTTTCTACAGTGATATGGATGTAGAATTACTCCTAGTCATCCGATATGTAGTGAATTGGGTTTCTTTGTAGTCTGCTTTCGTCTTTTTGCATTAAAGTTGACTCCTTTGACTTGTATTTAACCAGGTCATGATATTAGGTACGATTCATTGAAATGGTGGAACTGATTTCATGATATCGGTAGTTAGTGGTCCTGTTCGATCGTTATACAATTAGAAATGTACCTTTTTTGGGATTTCTTAGTGACTAAGTAACCCTTCTGTTTTATCATAAGACTTGGATCTGGAAGCCAAAAGCATGATCTTCGGGAGAAGTCATGTTCTCTTTACATGCTAGGGGATGTCTCTGACGTTAATGTCTAGATCTAGAGCTTCCACTCCAGAGAGACAAAGTTGCAATCTTAACTCTAATGTGTCTTCCCAACCAACTCCATAACTTTTGACTCAGAGCTATGTTTTAGGCGTGCATGGTACCGTTGGAAAGATCTCGACGAGTACTACCCATATAAAAAGCCAAATTACCAATATTAGGTTTTGTACTGTGATATTTGATTCAGTTGAGGTAGAATTACTCCTAGTCACCCAATATGTAGCGAATTGGGTCTCTTTCGAGTCTGCTTTCATGTTTTCAGCTTAAAGTTGACTCCTTCGGCTTGTATATAACCAGATCATGATATTGGGTATGCTTCTTAGATATTGTATAGTTGATATCATGATCTCGATAGTTAATGAGCATGTTCGATCGTTATACCACTAGAAATGTGGCTATTTTGAATCACTTTATTTAAACAAGTCAGAAGTAAACCTCATTCATCCCACACTCCTCATTTGAGCCAAAACAAAAGGTATTACATCTGGTGCTAAAACCCCGCCCATCGATGCACATCACCTATGAGGTCACAACAAAAACAAAAAAAGAAGAGCCTCATATCCTAGCAGGCGTGATGAGGCACCTCTAACTAGCTGTCTTTCCATTTATGTAACACATAAAGCATCCTCCTCCTTTCCATCGTTGTGGTCTTAAGATTTCTTAGTGACGAAGTAACCATTCTATTTTATCATAAGGCCCATGGATTTGGATCTGGAAGCTAAAAAATTGATTTGCGGTGCAACACATGTTCTCTTTACATGCTAAGAGATGCCTCCAAATGCTAATGTCTAGATCTAGAGCCTCCATTTCCCATAGAAAAAGTTGCAATCTTGACTCTAATATTTCTTCCCTACCAATTCCATAACTTTTGACTCGGAGCTCTGTTTTAGGCGTGCATTGTACCGTTGGAAAACTCTCGACAAGCACTGCCCAGATAAAAACTCAAATTATTAATCTCAGTTTTTCTACAATGATATGGATGTAGAATTACTCCTAGTCATCCGATATGTAGTGAATTGGGTTTCTTTGTAGTCTGCTTTCATCTTTTCGCATTAAAGTTGATTCCTTTGACTTGTATTTAACCAGGACATTATATTAGGTACGATTCATTGAAATGGTGGAACTGATATCATGATATCGGTAGTTAGTGGTCCTGTTCGATCTTATACAATTAGAAATGTACCTTTTTTTGGATTTCTTAGTGACTAAGTAAATCTTCTGTTTTATCATAAGACTTTGATCTGGAAGCCAAAAGCATGATCTTCGGGAGAAGTCATGTTCTCTTTACATGCTAGGGGATGTCTCCGACGTTAATGTTTAGATCTAGAGCTTCCATTCCAGAGAGACAAAGTTGCAATCTTAACTCTAATGTGTCTTCCCAACCAACTCCATAAATTTTTACTCAGAGCTCTGTTTTAGGGGTGCATGGCACCGTTGGAAAGATCTCGACGAGTACTACCCATATAAAAAGCCAAATTACCAATATTATGTTTTGTACTATGATATTTGATTCAGTTGAGGTAGAATTACTCCAAGTCACTCGATATGTAGTGAATTGGGTCTCTTTCGAGTCTGCTTTCATCTTTTCAGCTTAAAGTTGACTCCTTCGACTTGTATATAACCAGATCATGATATTGGGTATGCTTCTTAGATATCGTATAGTTGATATCATGATCTCGATAGTTAATGAGCATGTTCGATCGTTATACCACTAGAAATGTGCCTATTTTGAATCACTTTATTTAAACAAGTCAGAAGTAAACCTCATTCATCTCACACTCCTCATTTGAGCCAAAACAAAAGGTATTACATCTGGTGCTAAAACCCCGCCCATCTATGCACATCACCTATGAGATCACAATAAAAACAAAAAAAGAAGAGCCTCATATCACAGCAGGCGTGATGAGGCACCTCTAACTAGCTGTCTTTCCATGTATGTAACACATAAGGCATCCTCCTCCTTTCCATCGTTGTGGTCTTAAGATTTCTTAGTGACGAAGTAACCATTCTATTTTATCATAAGGCCCATGGATTTGGATCTGGAAGCTAAAAAATTGATTTGCGGGGCAACACATGTTCTCTTTACATGCTAAGAGATGCCTCCAAACGCTAATGTCTAGATCTAGAGCCTCCATTTCCCATAGACAATGTTGCAATCTTGACTCTAATATTTCTTCCCTACCAATTCCATAACTTTTGACTCGGAGCTCTGTTTTAGGCGTGCATGGTACTGTTGGAAAGCACTCGACAAGCACTGCCCAGATAAAAACTCAAATTATTAATCTAAGTTTTTCTACAGTGATATGGATGTAGAATTACTCCTAGTCATCCGATATGTAGTGAATTGGGTTTCTTTGTAGTCTGCTTTCATCTATTTGCATTAAAGTTGACTCCTTTGACTTGTATATAACCAGGTCATGATATTAGGTACGATTCATTGAAATGGTGGAACTGATATCATGATATCAGTAGTTAGTGGTTCTGTTCGATCGTTATACATATAGAAATGTACCATTTTTGGGATTTCTTAGTGACTAAGTAATGCTTATGTTTTATCATAAGACTTGGATCTGGAAGCCAAAAGCATGATCTTTGGGAGAAGTCATGTTCTCTTTACATGCTAGGGGATGTCTCCGACGTTAATGTCTAGATCTAGAGCTTCCACTCCAGAGAGACAAAGTTGCAATCTTAACTCTAATGTGTCTTCCCAACCAACTCCATAACTTTTGACTCAAAGCTCTGTTTTAGGCGTGCATGGTACCGTTGGAAAGATCTCGACGAGTACTACCCATATAAAAAGCAAAATTACCAATATTAGGTTTCGTACTGTGATATTTGATTCAGTTGAGGTAGAATTACTCCTAGTCACCCGATATGTCGTGAATTGGGTCTCTTTCGAGTCTGCTTTCATCTTTTCAGCTTAAAGTTGACTCCTTCGACTTGTAAATAACCAGATCATGATATTGGGTATGCTTCTTAGATATCGTATAGTTGATATCATGATCTCGATAGTTATGAGCATGTTCGATCGTTATACCACTAGAAATGTGCCTATTTTGCATCACTCTTTTTAAACAAGTCAGAAGTAAACCTCATTCATCCCACACTCCTCATTTGAGCCAAAACAAAAGGTATTACATCTGGTGCTAAAACCCCGCCCATCTATGCACATCACCTATGAGGTCACAAGAAAAACAAAAATAGAAGAGCCTCATATCATAGCAGGCGTGATGAGGCACCTCTAACTAGCTATCTTTCCATGTCTGTAACACATAAGGCATCTTCCTCCTTTCCATCGTTGTGGTCTTAAGATTTCTTAGTGACGAAGTAACCATTCTATTTTATCATAAGGCCCATGGATTTGGATCTGGAAGCTAAAAAATTGATTTGCGGGGCAACACATGTTCTCTTTACATGCTAAGAGATGCCTCCAAACGCTAATGTCTAGATCTAGAGCCTCCATTTCCCAAAGACAAAGTTGCAATCTTGATTCTAATATTTCTACAGTGATATGGATGTAGAATTACTCCTAGTCATCTGATATGTAGTAAATTGGGTTTCTTTGTAGTCTGCTTTCGTCTTTTTGCATTAAAGTTGACTCCTTTGACTTGTATTTAACCAGGTCATGATATTAGGTATGATTCATTGAAATGGTGGAACTGATATCACGATATCGGTAGTTAGTGGTCATGTTCGATCGTTATACAATTAGAAATGTACCTTTTTTGGGATTTCTTAGTGACTAAGTAACGCTTCTGTTTTATCATAAGACTTGGATCTGGAAGCCAAAAGCATGATCTTCGGGAGAAGTCATGTTCTCTTTACATGCTAGGGGATGTCTCCGACGTTAATGTCTAGATCTAGAGCTTCCACTTCAGAGAGACAAAGTTGCAATCTTAACTCTAATGTGTCTTCCCAACCAACTCCATAACTTTTGACTCAGAGCTCTATTTTAGGCGTGCATGGTACCGTTGGAAATATCTCGACGAGTACTACCCATATAAAAAGCCAAATTACCAATATTAGGTTTTGTACTGTGATATTTGATTCAGTTGAGGTAGAATTACTCCTAGTCACCCGATATGTAGTGAATTAGGTCTCTTTCGAGTCTGCTTTCATCTTTTCAGCTTAAAGTTGACTCCTTCGACTTGTATATAACCAGATCATGATATTGGGTATGCTTTTTTTTTTAAGAAGCCAGGGGTCGCTTTTATTCATCCCACACCCCTCTTGTGGGCTAAATCATCAAAACAAAGTACAACTCCTGCGCTTATATCTCAGGTATCATCCCATTCCCTTACAAGAAATTAAAACCCCCCAAGCAAACAAGATAAACGCAAACCACCTCAAACCTCTACTTTCTTCATAATCACGTAAGGAACCTGTCTCTTCTCTAGGCTGGCCATACCTCTGATCCTGCTAGGGAGATTCCTGGAGTCTGTAGTAACAAAGAGATCAGCCGATCTACAGCCCCATCTACCCAGTTCACGGGGTATTGAGTTGATTACCTTAAGCACGAGGTTTCCTGATATCATCAAATCATCAATTTCTTGTCTCAACTCTTTGACGATCGGAGTCACCCTCCACGGTTCTTCAGCGTTATTCCATAGAATATCAAAAGAGCGTCTATCATCAATCTCGATACATGATATCTTCAGCTCCTGGTCTCTCGCTAATTTCAGCCCTATAATGCATGCTTGCATATAGGCAAGAGTAAAATAATCTTCTCGTAGCCAAGCTCTGAAAGATAGGACCATATCCGCTGAATGGTTCCTAATCACTCCAGCAGCCCAGAATCTGAGACACCCCGGGTGGTCCTTGCTTCTCCCGATGGTGATGTTAAACTTCAAGTTATTAATATCAGGTGTTCTCCACCTCATCAGCACAATCTGCCTCATCAGCGTTCTAGGTTCTTGTAAACCTGCTTCCTTCATCCTTGCGTATATGGAGGGGTTCCGAGAGACTACAAATCGTTTCTTCCTCAAACGGGTATTGAAGGCGAAGAAGATCTCATCCCATACCTTCTCAAGCGTCCTGGTAGCACCATCGTATCTAGCCGCACATCTCATCTTCCATATACTGTGTGGAATAATCATAGCCAGGGTCCCTGTCACCTACGCATCCACTGCCTTCTTCTGTCCCAAAGCAGCAAGGTGCATCAAAGGAAAGAATGTCCTGTGGTGCCCCAACCTCCGTAACCTCCGTGAATCTCGCCCATAGGAACCTCGCATATTGCCCCCTAAACAAGAGATGATGGACATCCTCCTCCTGCGGCTCATCACAACAACTACAACTGGAAGCTAGAGCAGTACGACATTTCTCCCTAATATTATCATCAGTAGGAGCTGCCCTCCTGACAAACTTCCATATCAAAGCGGCCTCCTTTGGAAGGTCTAGACTCCAAATTTGCTCCATACCCGACGGCCCCTCCTGTTGGTCTGGCAGCAATACTCTCTTCACCGATCTCATAGAAAAACGCCCGTTAGCAGCCGGGCGCCACACGAGCCTGTCATCTACCTCCGCAATCCATGCATTCGCATTTTGTATCAGCTCCACTCCTCTATCATCCACAATCGTTCAAAGGGATTGCCAATCCCATCTGCCACCTTCCAGCCAGAAATCCCTAACAAGAAATCTGTGCCTTCTATCGCTAGTAAACAGCGCATGATCTGCCATCCTCTCCTCGCACCACCATGAGTCCCAAAAAGATATCTCACCTCTTCCCATATAGTTGATATTGGGTATGCTTCTTAGATATCATATAGTTGATATCATGATCTCGATAGTTAATGAGCATGTTCGATCGTTATAACACTAGAAATGAGCCTATTTTGAATCACTTTATTTAAACAAGTCAGAAGTAAACCTCATTCATCCCAAACTCCTCATTTGAGCCAAAACAAAAGGTATTGCATCTGGTGCTAAAACCCCGCCCATCTATGCACATCACCTATGAGGTCACAACAAAAATAAAAAAAAGAAGAGCCTCATATCACAGCAGGCATGATGAGGCACCTCTAACTAGCTGTCTTTCCATATATGTAACACATAAGGCATCCTCCTCCTTTCCATCGTTTTGGTCTTAAGATTTCTTAGTGACGAAGTAACCATTCTATTTTATCATAAGGCCCATGGATTTGGATATGGAAGTTAAAAAATTGATTTGCGGGGCAACACATGTTTTCTTTACATGCTAAGAGATGCCTCCAAACGCTAATGTCTAGATCTAGAGCCTCCATTTCCCATAGACAAAGTTGCAATCTTGACTCTAATATTTCTTCCCTACCAATTCCATAACTTTTGACTCGGAGCTCTGTTTTAGGCGTGCATGGTACCGTTGGAAAGCTCTCGACAAGCACTGCCTAGATAAAAACTCAAATTATTAATCTAAGTTTTTCTACAGTGATATGGATGTAGAATTACTCCTAGTCATCCGATATGTAGTGAATTGGGTTTCTTTGTAGTCTGCTTTCGTCTTTTCGCATTAAAGTTGACTCCTTTGACTTGTATTTAACCAGGTCATGATATTAAGTACGATTCATTGAAATGGTGGAACTGATATCATGATATCGGTAGTTAGTGGTCCTGTTTGATTGTTATACAATTAGAAATGTACCTTTTTTGGGATTTCTTAGTGACTAAGTAATGCTTCTATTTTATCATAAGACTTGGATCTGGAAGCCAAAAGCATGATCTTCGGGAGAAGTCATGTTCTCTTTAAATGCTAGGGGATGTCTCCGACGTTAATGTCTAGATCTAGAGCTTCCACTCCAGAGAAACAAAGTTGCAATCTTAACTCTAATGTGTCTTCCCAACCAACTCCATAACTTTTGACTCAGAGCTCTGTTTTAGGCGTGCATGGTACCGTTGGAAAGATCTCGACGAGTACTACCCATATAAAAAGCCAAATTACCAATATTAGGTTTTGTACTGTGATATTTGATTCAGTTGAGGTAGAATTACTCCTAGTCACCCGATATGTAGTGAATTGGGTCTCTTCCGAGTCTGCTTTCATCTTTTCAGCTTAAAGTTGACTCCTTCGACTTGTATATAACCAGATCATGATATTGGGTATGTTTTTTTTTAAGAAGCCAGGGGTCGCTTTTATTCATCCCACACCCCTCTTGTGGGCTAAATCATCAAAACAAAGTACAACTCCCACACTTATATCTCAGGTATCATCCCATTCCCTTACAAGAAATTAAAACCCCCAAGCAAACAAGATAAACGCAAACCACCTCAAACCTCTACTTTCTTCATAATCATGTAAGGAACCTGTCTCTTCTCTAGGCTGGCCATACCTCTGATCCTGCTAGGGAGATTCCTGGAGTCCGTAGTAACAAAGAGATCAGCCGATCTACAGCCCCATCTACCCAGTTCACAGGGTATTGAGTTGATTACCTTAAGCACGAGGGATCTTGATATCATCAAATCATCAATTTCTTGTCTCAACTCTTTGACGATCGGAGTCACCCTCCACGGTTCTTCAGCGTTATTCCATAGAATATCAAAAGAGCGTCTATCATCAATCTCGATACATGATATCTTCAGCTCCTGGTCTCTCGCTAATTTCAGCCCTATAATGCATGCTTGCATATAGGCAAGAGTAAAATAATCTCCTCGTAGCCAAGCTCTGAAAGATAGGACCATATCCGCTGAATGGTTCCTAATCACTCTAGCAGCCCAGAATCTGAGACACCCCTGGTGGTCCTTGCTTCTCCCGATGGTGATGTTAAACTTCAAGTTATGAATATCAGGTGTTCTCCACCTCATCAGCACAATCTGCCTCATCAACGTTCTAGGTTCTTGTAAACCTGCTTCCTTCATCCTTGCGTATATGGAGGGGTTCCGAGAGACTACAAATCGTTTCTTCCTCAAACGGGTATTGAAGGCGAAGAAAATCTCATCCCATACCTTCTCAAGCGTCCTGGCAGCACCATCGTATCTAGCCACACATCTCATCTTCCATATACTGTGTGGAATAATCATAGCCAGGGTCCCTGTCACCCACGCATCCACTGCCTTCTTCTGTCCCAAAGCAGCAAGGTGCATCAAGGAAAGAATGTCCTGTGGTGCCCCAACCTTCGTAACCTCCGTGAATCTCGCCCATAGGAACCTCGCATACTGCCCCCTAAACAAGAGATGATGGACATCCTCCTCCTGCGGCTCATCACAACAACTACAACTGGAAGCTAGAACAATACGACATTTCTCCCTAATATTATCATCAGTAGGAGCTGCCCTCCTGACAAACTTCCATATCAAAGCGACCTCCTTTGGAAGGTCTAGACTCCAAATTTGCTCCATACCCGACGGCCCCTCCTGTTGGTCTGGCAGCAATACTCTCTTCACCGATCTCATAGAAAAACGCCCGTTAGCAGCCGGGCGCCACACGAGCCTGTCATCTACCTCCGCAATCCATGCATTCGCATTTTGTATCAGCTCCACTCCTCTATCATCCACAATCGTTCAAAGGGATTGCCAATCCCATCCGCCACCTTCCAGCCAGAAATCCCTAACAAGAAATCTGTGCCTTCTATCGCTAGTAAACAGCGCATGATCTGCCATCCTCTCCTCGCACCACCATGAGTCCCAAAAAGATATCTCACCTCTTCCCATATAGTTGATATTGGGTATGCTTCTTAGATATCATATAGTTGATATCATGATCTCGATAGTTAATGAGCATGTTCGATCGTTATAACACTGGAAATGAGCCTATTTTGAATCACTTTATTTAAACAAGTCAGAAGTAAACCTCATTCATCCCAAACTCCTCATTTGAGCCAAAACAAAAGGTATTGCATCTGGTGCTAAAACCCCGCCCATCTATGCACATCACCTATGAGGTCACAACAAAAATAAAAAAAGAAGAGCCTCATATCACAGCAGGCATGATGAGGCACCTCTAACTAGCTGTCTTTCCATATATGTAACACATAAGGCATCCTCCTCCTTTCCATCGTTTTGGTCTTAAGATTTCTTAGTGACGAAGTAACCATTCTATTTTATCATAAGGCCCATGGATTTGGATATGGAAGCTAAAAAATTGATTTGCGGGGCAACACATGTTCTCTTTACATGCTAAGAGATGCCTCCAAACGCTAATGTCTAGATCTAGAGCCTCCATTTCCCATAGACAAAGTTGCAATCTTGACTCTAATATTTCTTCCCTACCAATTCCATAACTTTTGACTCGGAGCTCTGTTTTAGGCGTGCATGGTACCGTTGGAAAGCTCTCGACAAGCACTGCCTAGATAAAAACTCAAATTATTAATCTAAGTTTTTCTACAGTGATATTGATGTAGAATTACTCATAGTCATCCGATATGTAGTGAATTGGGTTTCTTCGTAGTCTGCTTTCGTCTTTTCGCATTAAAGTTGACTCCTTTGACTTGTATTTAACCAGGTCATGATATTAGGTACGATTCATTGAAATGGTGGAACTGATATCATGATATCGGTAGTTAGTGGTCCTGTTCGATTGTTATACAATTAGAAATGTACCTTTTTTGGGATTTCTTAGTGACTAAGTAATGTTTCTATTTTATCATAAGACTTGGATCTGGAAGCCAAAAGCATGATCTTCGGGAGAAGTCATGTTCTCTTTAAATGCTAGGGGATGTCTCCGACGTTAATGTCTAGATCTAGAGCTTCCACTCCAGAGAGACAAAGTTGCAATCTTAACTCTAATGTGTCTTCCCAACCAACTCCATAACTTTTGACTCAGAGCTCTCTTAGTGACTAAGTAACGCTTCTGTTTTTTCATAAGACTTGGATCTGGAAGCCAAAAGCATGATCTTCTGGAGAAGTCATGTTCTCTTTACATGCTAGGGGATGTCTCCGACGTTAATGTCTAGATCTAGAGCTTCCACTCCAGAGAGACAAAGTTGCAATCTTAACTCTAATGTGTCTTCCCAACCAACTCCATAACTTTTGACTCAGAGCTTTGTTTTAGGCGTGCATGGTACCGTTGGAAAGATCTCGACGAGTACTACCTATATAAAAAGCCAAATTACCAATATTAGGGTCAAAAAAATTTTTAGAGGCGCAGGCGTGGTGACTTGTGTGGCGATTCCTAGGGCGACTCTGCCCTAGGCGGCGACGGCCGGTGAGGGGAGGGGCCTACCCTCCCCTCCGCACCCATCGTAGGTGGCGAGGAACAGATCGACGTTTGATGGTGACCATAGCAGGTCAGGCGACAGGCTCCGTTGGCTCGCATACCTTGATTGCGGACCTCAGGGCACGACTGCTTGAGGCGCAGGAGGATTGGGGGGTGTGAGCGTCGTCTGCAGCGGATGTCGATGGGGACGGATCTGGCAGTGACAAAGAGGGGGTGATTTTGCCCGTGGATATTCCCCCTTCACATCCCCTTTCCATGCCCGGCTCTTGGCGCTGCGGGACCAGTGGTGCCCGAGAGATGATGGAGCGACTGACCGCGGCGGCGTGGTCACCTGCTCGGCGTTGGTTGAGGATGGCGGAGATGGAGTCCTAGGCATAGGGTCGACCTCGACGGATGCAACGACAACAGTGGTTTTTGGTCCCTCTCACGACGATTATGATCATGGACAGAAGGTCGAGACGGTTGCAGCCATGGCGATGTTGGTGGATGGAGCACACCTTTTTTCTTCTTCTCGTCCAGGTGAGGATCAGATTGTTTCAGCGATCGGGAACAGGGACAGGGATCCCTCGAAGGGGCAGAACATAGAGGTGCCGGCGGAGCTACCGGTGGAGGAACATGTGTAGATGGCAGATGCAGATACGGTGGTTGAGGAATTGCCTGA